>OY998159.1:2762299-3362299 GCA_963921925.1 Sphagnum tenellum
GGAATGGAGTTCATCACCCAAAATAATGTGCTCATAGAAGGGCACAATCGGATAGTTAGAATCCCATCTAAAAGTGGGATTGTGCGAGTCAAGGCACACGAGTTGCCTTGTGTGGGTGATCCAACCATCCGCTTTATGGTAGGAAAAGCTTTCCAAAAGGAGTGTGCGGGAAGTTTTGGCATGATGTGTGTTATGCGGGTGTTCGAATGAGCATGAGCCCGAGGAGGTCACCAAGTTAGTGATTTCCGCCAAGTGCATAAGGCGAGTTTTGGAAGAGTTCCCGGATGTGATGCCCGACGAGTAGCCCGAAGACTTGCCCCCGAGGGGACGGGTTGATCATGCGATTGAAGTGATGCCGGGAGTGGAACCTCCCGCCAAGGCCCCATACCAAATAAGCCATGAGGAGTAGAAAGAGTTAAAGGTTCAACTCGAAGAACTCCTTGCAAAAGGGTATATCAAACCAAGCAAGTCGCCATATGGGGTACCCGTCCTTTTTGTTCACAAGAAGGATGGGACTTTGAGGATGTGTGTTAATTATAGAGCATTCAACGACGGCAACGGTGAAAAATCGGTATCCCCTTACCTCGCATCGATGATCTATTTGACCGTCTCTCGGGAGCCAAGGTTTTTGGTAGAGTCAATCTACGTTCCGGGTATTACCAAATAAGGATAGCGGAAGGGGACGAAGAGAAAACCGCTTGCCGCACAAGGTATGGCTCATACGAGTTCATGGTGATGCCCTTCGGGCTCACCAATGCACCCGTCACGTTTTACACTCTCATGAATGACATATTTCGCGAATGGCTTGATGATTTTGTGGTCGTCTACATAGACGACATTTTGATTTATAGTAGCTCCTTGGAGGAGCATGCGCCAGCACCTTCGCAAGGTGTTCCAAAGGCTAAGAGAGAAAACAAGTTGTATGCCAAACTCGAGAAGTGCGAATTTGAGGTGACGGAGGTAGACTTTTTGGGGCATAGAATAACTCAAGAGGGCTTGATGATGGATGATCACAAGGTCAAGGCAATTTTGGATTGGGAGCCGCCCAAGTCGGTTCCTGCCTTGAGGTCCTTCTTAGGATTGGCCTCATACTATCGCAAGTTCATCAAGATTTTTGCAAAGATAGCGGCGCCTTTGACAAACCTTTTGAAGAAGTCCGCCGTCACCTATGAATGGGAAGAAGCATGCGACAAAGCCTTTGGAACATTGAAGGGCATTTTGGTGAAGGCGCCTGTGTTGAAGTTGCCCGATTTTGACAAGAAGTTTGAGATTCATTTCGACGCCTCCGACTTTGCAATTGGGGGTGTCTTAGTTCAAGAAGGAAGACCGGTGGCCTTTGAAAGCAAAAAGTTGGGTGAGACGGAGCGAAGGTGGCCAACACACGAGAAAGAGATGTGGGCGGTCATACATTGCCTCAAGACTTGGGGCCATTACATCGGTTCCAAAGATGTAGTGGTGTGGACCGACAATGTGACCTTGAAGTACTTCGCAACGCAACCCAAGTTGTCATCGAAACAACAAAGGTGGCAAGACACAATGGCCTTGTTCAATGTGGACATCCGGCACAAGCCGGGAAAGGAGAACATAGTCCCCGATGCCTTGAGCCGGAAACACCAACTTAGAATGGTGTGTGTTGGAGAGTCGAAACATCAAAAGGAAGTTAGGCTAGCGAGCCGCCGGGATGCTTTTGCCAAGGAAACAAGGCAAAGCATCCAAAATGGAGCTAAGCCCCACTTCCATTTGAGAAATGGATTATTGTGGTACAAACAAAATCGACTCTACGTGCCGGAGGGGAAGTTGAGGGACACACTTTTGAAGGAATGTCATGATGGACCGCTTGCAGGCCATGGTGGTGCAAAGCGCACCACAACATTCCTAAAGAAGTCTTACTATTGGCCCAATTTGAAGGATTGTGCGGAGGAGTACGTGAAGACTTGTTTAACTTGTCAACAAAATCGAACCCTCAACAAGAAGCAAGCGGGTTTTTTGCAACCTTTGCCAATTCCCGAAGGGCCGTGGGAAAGTGTGTCAATGGATTTTATGGTAAGTTTGCCCCCTTCAAAAGGGTTCGATGCCATCATGGTTGTGGTGGATCGATTTAGCAAAATGGCACATTTCATTCCCACGAAAGATGAAGCCACGGCTCAAGAGACGGGAAGGTTGTTCTTCTCCCACATTTTCAAACATCATGGTCTTCCAAAAGACATAGTGTCGGATCGAGACCCGAAGTTTACAAATAAATTTTGGTGGGCCTTGTGGAAGCGAATGGGGTCGGAGCTCAAGATGAGCACTTCTTTCCGCCCCCAAACCCATGGACAAACTGAAAGGGTCAACTTGGTGATCCAACAATTCTTGACGAATTATGTGGCGGCGGATCAACAAGATTGGGTGGACCATTTGGAGTTAGCCGAGTTTTGTTACAACAACTCGGAACACTCCGCAACCGGGTCCACCCCATTCCAAATGGTGACGGGAAAGTCATCAATTATGCCCATGACTTGGGCAACGCAAGGACAACCTTCGATTGATGCAAGTGAGGAAGTGTCAATGGTGACGCAGCTTAATGGTGAAAGGAAGCGCTTGTGGGAGTTGGCCAAAGTTAACTTGCAAAAGGCGCACAAAAGGTACAAGGATTTTGCGGACAAGTCCCGACGAGAAGTGAAGTTTCAAGAGGGAGACGAGGTGTGGTTGAACATCAAGAATTTTAGGTTGCCAGAAGGTTTGAGTCATAAGTTCTTGGGCCCATATGCGGGGCCATTCAAAGTGTTGGAAAAGAAACTTTCCGAAACTTATAAGTTAGAACTTTCGGAAAACCTTAGAGTTCATCCCACATTTCATGTGTCCCTTTTAAAGCTGGTCTCCCGCGACGTCACAAGGCCTAATCGAGAGCATAAGTCAAGGCCTCCACCGGATTTGGTTCATAATGAACCAGAGTTTGAGGTTGAGGCCGTGCTCAAATCAAGGCAACTTAGAGGACGAGAGCGGGAATATTTAGTGAAATGGAAAGGTTACCATGCAATAGAGGCTTCTTGGGTGAATGAGTCCAACATGGAACATGCCCAAGAAGCCATAAAAAAATTTCACACTAGACCGGCAAAGAAAAGGCGTAGAGCGTGATGAGGACATCACCTTTATTTTAGAGGGGGAGAATTCCATTAAATGTACCACATCAAGTTGCAAGTGAAATAAAAAGGGCTTTAAAACTTCCAAGAGATTGTATCATGAAAATTTTGTTAAGGCAAATAGGGTTGTGGCATGGATAAATGGAACTATTTTGCGTAGGCTCAAATCAAAATCAAACTCCTAGTTTGGGGTTGAGGAAACTTGACCCCCAAAGAGGAGGCAAGCAAGGTGAGCTTGCGGGGACACGCACATGCCTTAAGTGCATCTCGAAGGGTTGGTTGGTAGTGTGGCCAACGCGGGAGGTCATGACCCAACTCACATACTTTAAGTGTAGTTTGGGACTTGGGTTTGGCAAACCTAGTGTCGCAACCCTAACTTGGCCAAGTGTGGGGGTGAAGCCCAACACTTGGAAAAGTTGGGATTTGGAGTCCTCCGCGACTCCCGAATGTTCAGAGCTCAACAACAAGGGGCAAAACGCCTTGCATTGAAGTGTTTTTGGTGTCGTTAGAAAGGTCTTGAAACGTAAATGTCGAAAATGCCCTCGTATTCTCGATTTGGCCATTTGTAGCCCAAGTTATGGGTAAAAGAAGGGCCGGGAGTTAAAATGGCAGTTTGACTCCCGACCACTAAAAGTCAGGAATCAACTAGCTCCCAATGTTCGATTCGGGAGTGCAATACGTCGTTGAAAAGATCTCAACTAGGGCTACAACTTTGGTTTGGACCTTGTTGCGATCCGAGGTTAGGGCGAGGAGCTACGCCCTCTCAAAGTCCCGGGAGTCCAAAACCAGGACACTTGGTGGGATTTCAGGACTCCAACTTGGGAGTCCCAGGAATTTGTGCCATTTGGATGTGGGTGCGGCGGAGCGGCGCAGAGTATACTATATGGGGGATGGTGGTGGCATCCCTCGAGTCCGGGCCGTGGTGAGTCTTGTGGTCCGAAGTGCCCGTGGCTTGTCCTAACACCAAAGGGTGTCCCGGAATGTGAACTAACCACGCGGGTGGTTTGTTTTGTGCAGAATCTAGCTTGATCAACTAAGTCAATCTTCCTAGTCTAATCCTTGGGCTCGCAACTCGACTTTCTACCCCTTTCTAGAGTTGGAAGCCGGGAGCGCCTTCCGAGTCCCAACTTTCCGCAACTATACTTTGGTGAACCCTCAAGTGGGCTCAACCCGGGACTTGGGAGTGCGTCACCTAGGTGTTGTTTCTCGTACCTTGATAAGCAAACCTTTTACTTAAGACTTGGTTGTTGTGACCAAGGCGCGGGATAGGGAAAGGAGTCATGTCAAGTAGCTTAGGTCAAGAGTAGATGTCGCAACCCTAACTTGGCCAGGTGTGGGGGTGAAGCCCAACACTTGGAAAAGTTGGGATTTGGAGTCCTCCGGGACTCCCGAATGTTTAGAGCTCGACAGCAGGACCTAAAACACCTGGCATTACGGTGTTTTTGGTGTCATTGGAAAGGTCTTGAAGCGAAGATATCGAAAATGGCCTCGTATTGGCCATTTCGATATCTGTCGCCCAAGTTATGGGCAAAAGAAGGGCCAGGAGTCAAACTGGCAATTTGACTCCCGACCACTAAAAGTCTGGAATCGACCTCTTCCCGAAGTCCGAATTTGAAGTGCAATACGTCGTTGAAAAGATCTTGACGAGGGCTACAACTTTGGTTCAGACCTCATTGCAATCCAACTCTGTAATCGGGAGTTATGGTCGTTCAAAGTTCTAGGAGTCCCGCCGGGACGATTTCGGGACAACTTCGGGACTCCATTTCGGGAGTCCCGGGAATTTGTGCCATTTGGGTGTAGTCCCCACAACGTGGCGCAGAGTATATTATAGGGAGTATGGTGGTGGCATACTCCCGGGCCAAGGATGTGGTGAGTCCAAGTGAGTCCGGGTCCCCGTGGCTTGTCCCAACACCAAAAGACTCCAAATGGATTCTAACCAACTCGTGTTGGTTTGTGATGCAGGTTCGTGTGATCTAAAAGCTTGATCTCTTCCTAGTCTAATCCCGGGGCTCCCAACTCGACCCTCTTCCCCTTTTTAGAGTTGGAAGCCGAGAGCGTGCTACCAAGTCTCAATTCCGCAACTTGACTTTGTGAGACCCTCCAGTGAGTTTCACCCCCGTGACTTGGGAGCGCGTCAGTAGACTTGACTTAAGTTCCTCATGAGGGGAAGAATGAAAAGTTCCTCCCAAATGAGGAGCTTCGTCAATTAGGCTAATTTAGTTTTTTGACGAAGCAAAGGGAGAGGGTCCCGGAGAGGGCTCTCTTGGACTTGTCAAGAAAGTGTTGGAAACTTGGGGACGCCTAAGTTAGCTTGAGACAAGGTCTAGCCACAAAGTTGGCAAAATGGCCAAGGATCCAAAAGAAAACAATTGCAATTGTACGAAGGAAAATTCTAAGTGTCAATGAAGACATTGACCTCTTTTTTCTAGTGGGGGAGAGTGTCGCAACCCTAACTTGGCCAAGTGTGGGGGTGAAGCCCAACACTTGGAAAAGTTGAGATTTGGAGTCCTCCGGGACTCCCGAATGTTCAGAGCTCGACAGCAAGGGGAAAACACCTTGCATGGGAGTGTTCTTGATTTCATTGAAAAGGTCTTGAAACCTAAATATCAAAAATGCTCTCGCCTTCTCGATTTGGACATTTGTAGCCCAAGTCAAAGTGGTAATTTGACTTTTGATCACTAAAAGTTAGGAATCGACCCGCTCCCAACGTCCGATTCAAGAGTGCAATATGTCGTTGGGAAGATCTCGACGAGGGCTACAACTTCAGTTTGGACCTTGTTGCGATCCAAGGTCAGGGCGAGGAGCTACGCCCTCTCAAAGTCCCAAGAGTCCAAAATCGGGACACTTGGTAGGATTTTGGGACTCCAACTTGGGAGTCCTGGGAATTTGTGCCATTTGGATGTAGCCCCCATGGGGCGTCGCAGAGTATACTATATGGGGGATGGTGGTGGCATCCCTCGAGTCCGGGCCATGGTGAGTCTTGTGGTCCGAAGTGCCCGTGGCTTGTCCTAACACCAAAGGGTGTCCCGAAATGTGAACTAACCACGTGGGTGGTTTGTTTTGTGCAGATTCTAGCTTGATCAACTAAGTCACTCTTCCTAGTCTAATCCCGGGGCTCCCAACTCGACCCTCTACCCCTTTCTAGAGTTGGAAGCCGAGAGCGTGCTACCAAGTCTCAATTCCGCAACTTGACTTTGTGAGACCCTCCAGTGGGTTTCACCCCCCGTGACTTGGGAGCACTTCAATATGCATCTAAAACAAACCACAAAGTGGTTAGTTCACATTCGGGAACACCCTTGGGTGTTGGGATAAGCCACGGGCACTTTGACACACAAAATTCACCACGGCTCGAACTCGGGGGAAGCCACCAGCTTCCCCCATATTAGTATTTTCTGCAACGCTTTACGAGCGATGCTTCGCGGCGACTTTGCTCTCGGGGCACGTATCAGAGAGTCTCCTAGATTTTGAATCAGAATGTACCATTTCTTGATGTTTTTTTGAGCACTTCTCGATGGTAAAGATGAATAACCACTCAGAGCCTAAAGATCCCCAAATCCCCAAGCTCAATGAGTTCTTTCTCGTAGCTGATAGAATTCGAAAAGCCGAGCGCAGCACGCGACAAGGTTTCGGCAAACTCAAAAGCAAGCCGAACGCTGATAGTGGCGGCGCTCGTCTTTCCATTCCGACAAGCAGCGGGAATGCACCTTTTGCCAACGGTCCTTTCTCTTTGGCCACTCCATCTGCGCAGAGCTCTCAAGAAACTCCTCCCACACAAAGCGATTTTCTCTCAAGAAATTCGCTTGGCAAAGAGGGGAAAAAGGAGATCCGAGCACCGTAGGTCCTGGCCGCGCCTAGCAATCCGGCAAGATGTCAAGCTCTAGAACGGATCGCGCAAGCGATCTCAAAAAGGAGCGATGGAGGAGCTCACAAAGGCAACCGACAACGGTCACCTCCGGAGATTATTCTCACGGACATACCAGAACAAGCTTCATCAGGCGCAGACGAAACGACCGGTCGATTCCCTCCCCCTCAGGTAAGCTCCTCTCCATCCATTCTTCCCCCTTGTTTCTCAGAGTCGTTTTCTGCGTACGTGGAGCAAGGTTTGGAACAAGAAGCTCAAGGAGCCATCGTTGCAAGACTAGCAACCGGGATCGACGAATCGACCGAAAAAATGAAGGATCCAAGTGAGAAGACGTTCAGAAAAGCTTCAAGGAAAAATCCGAGCACTCCCACAATGGCCCCCCCTACAAACTCAATTCTGATTGTGCACCCGGGCAGCGGATCAGGAAGAACCTTCCCACGGGGGAGGAAACCCAAGGTCCTTCGCCGATGGACTACAGCATAGAGCTTGAGGCGGACTTGCCGAAGGAAATGGTGATCGAGATGCAAGGAAATGCAGCCAGGAAGGCTCGTAGGACCGTCATCGAACGAACGTTGGGAGGAAGAGCGTCCTTCAAGACACTTCAGGAGAGCTTCAAGCTCCACCTCCCAACGACTTTTGTCTCAGCAACGTTCCTTACAAGATGTTTCTTCTTGATCCTCTTCGAGGATAAGGAAGGAGCCACCTCGACCAAGAACTGGCCACGGTGGAATGGAGCGGTCTCAGTTTATCTTTCTTCAGGTACAACCCGAACTTCGACGCCAATGCACAAGGAGTGGAAGCACTCCTCACGCATGCAATCAAGGTTCAGTTCCCCGATCTGCACGATCAGTTCAGAAACGAAAGAGCTTTCACCATCATGGCGAGTAAGCTCGGAGAAGTCCTGGATATTGAGGCGGCGAACTCCTACATGAAGAAATCGGTCGGCCCGATGGTTACGATAGAGGTGAAAGACATCCCCCAACTAGCGAGCTACATCAGGATACCTTCGATGGCGGAAGGAGCAGCCTTCACCAACATGATCCGACAAAAAATACTTTATTCTGGGCTTCCGAACCAGTGTCGGAAGTGCCGTAGATTCGGGCATCAAGCTCGGATGTGCAACATCATCAAAAACTCTGCGTAGGACGGAGCGGTCCACCGCACTCCCGTTCCAAGCGGAACGAATAACAGGTACCCGAGCACGCGCTCGTCATCCGCAATCGTGGCACGCGCGAGAGTGTAAGATCCCACAGTAGCACCTCGTCACGATCTGCAAGTCCTGGGCACGTACCAAGAACGCGCGGAATTAAAACTTCCAAGGAGCCAGACTTCGGCCCCACCACCATCGACCGACCCGTCAAAGAACCGATCAAGGAGCCAAAGCTGACCCGGGGCAACGGAACACATCGGCTGGAGCTAGGAGAACCTGGGCGCGACCCCGCTCCATCGCCAAGCCGAGCACAGGAAGGAACCCAGGCGAAAGTTAAAAAAACCACCAGAGGAGGCCACGACGCCCAAAACCAGCCTTTTCTTTGAGCTCCCCGGGCTAAACTGCTCGAAAGCTCAAAAAACAAAAGCGAGTGCAAACCCGTTTGCCAGCTCGATGGAAGGGAGTTATGGCGAGGATATTCGAGCCAAATGTCAAGAGGACATGCTAGAAGGATGGTCCTTCCAAGGCCGAAAGAAGCACGCACCCAAGTTCGCCTCGCCCAGGCCGGATACACGATAAGCCCCCTCTCGAACCCCGCAGCAAGAACCAACTTCAAGAGGGAAAAGAGCGCAATTCCACTCAGAGGTACATCCCTCTTACTTCTCCTCTTTAGGCATTGCCACTCCAAACAACGGTGAACCCTTTAAAGCAAGGATATGGCCGGTGCTGACGAGGGAGAAGAACTCAAACAAGGAGACCTTGGTGTACTCCAAGAATCAAGCGAGGCCGAGTCTTCCGTTAGCATGAGAGTCACAGGGCCAACCGAAGCCGAGTGGACACAGGACTCAGCCTGGGCGGACCTCACTCAACGTTTAGAAACCGAGTTGGAGGAAAAGGTGCTGAAATACAAGCTAACAATCAAAACCCGCCTTCAGCTAGAATGGTCCTGGCACAAGGAGTCTAGTAGGGGTGGCACGGAATGTACCATATTAGCCCACATCGATTTCGGAACCAGCACCCTGAGCATACAGAATAAGCGTCACCTGCACTGGAAGGTGCTCGATGGCAAGCAAGGAATGGGAAACGAGATCGAGTTCTCAGCTCCGACTCACAGTCTCCTGATGAAAACCAAGGCGATCTAGTCGGAGCATCAAGAAAACAAGAACCGATCAGCTAGCATTCAAGCTTCGCGTTAAGCGGCGAGGAACAAGCGCTACACAAAGTTAAACTTTGCAATCATGGCTTCATCGGGGGCTAACAAAGACCTCAGCCCGGGCCGTGAGAAGGAGGACAACTCTCAGGGAAGCCCGGAGAAGGACGTGGTCAGAGAAACGGGATCATTCGG
The DNA here is from genome assembly GCA_963921925.1 of Sphagnum tenellum. Classification (NCBI taxonomy): domain Eukaryota; kingdom Viridiplantae; phylum Streptophyta; class Sphagnopsida; order Sphagnales; family Sphagnaceae; genus Sphagnum; species Sphagnum tenellum. Next base: position 2,771,779 of record OY998159.1, read on the forward strand.
CTCCAAGGTTGCCCGAAATCGTCGCAATTATGCTTGAAAGACCACTGTCACTGGTCTCCCTCAACGTAAAGGGGTTTAGGGGTGACACACCCAAGCCGAAGGAGATCAAGGCTTGGATGGCCTCTCTTGCCGCCCCCCCACAAATCCTCCTTATACAAGAGCACCATCTGAGTAAAGAAGGAGTGCAGAGCTCCGGGAAGAAGATGGAATTCTGGAACGGGACTGCATTCTGGAATGAAAGAATCCCGATGGGCCAGTCGCAAAGAACAAGCGCAGGAACGGTGATCTTCGTAGATCGAACGACCTCCCCGTTCATCAATGACGCGCTCCCAAGTCACGGGGGTGAAACCCACTTGAGGGTCTCACCAAAGTCAAGTTGCGGAATTGAGACTTGGTAGCACGCTCCCGGCTTCCAACTCTAGAAAGGGGTAGAGGGTCGAGTTGGGAGCCCCGGGATTAGACTAGGAAGAGATCAAGCTTTTAGATCACACGAACCTGCATCACAAACCAACACGAGTTGGTTAGAATCCATTTGCACTCTTTTGGTGTTGGGACAAGCCACGGGGACCCGGACTCACTTGGACTCACCACATCCTTGGCTCGGGAGTATGCCACCACCATACTCCCTATAGTATACTCTGCGCCACGTTGTGGGGGCTACACCCAAATGGCACAAATTCCCGGGACTCCCGAAATGGAGTCCCGAAGTTGTAAAGAAATCGTCCCGGCGGGACTCCCGGAACTTTGAACGGCCATAACTCCCGACTGCGGAGTTGGATCACGACGAGGTCTGAACCAAAGTTGTAGCCCTTGTCGAGATCTTTTCAACGACGTATCGCACTCCCAATTCGGACTTCGGGAAGGGGTCGATTCCCGACTTTTAGTGGTCGGGAGTCAAACTGCCAGTTTGACTCCCGGCCCTTCTTTTGCCCATAACTTGGGTGATAGATGTCCAAATGGCCAATGCGAGGCCATTTTCGATATCTACGCTTCAAGACCTTTCCAATGACACCAAGAACACCCCGATGCGAGGTGTTTTGGGTCCTGCTCTCGAGCTCTCAACATTCGGGAGTCCCGGAGGACTCCAAATCCCAACTTTTCCAAGTGTTGCGCTTCACCCCCACACTTGGCCAAAGTAGGGTTGCGACACTCTCCCCCACTAGAAGAAAGAGGTCAATGTCCTCATTGACACTTAGAATTTCCTTTCATACAATTGCAATTGCTTTCTTTTGGATCCTTGGCCATTTTGCCAACTTTGTGGCTAGACCTTGTCTCAAGCTAACTTAGGCGTCCCCAAGTTTCCAACACTTTCTTGACAAGTCCAAGGGTGTCCTCTCCGGGACCCTCTCCCCTTGCTTCGTCAAAAGACTAACTAGCCTAATTGACGAAGCTCCTCATTTGGGAGGAACTTTTTCATTCTTCCCCTCATGAGGAGCCTAAGTCAAGTCTAATCTTGACCTAAGCTACTTGACATGACTCCTTTCCCTATCCCGCGCCTCGGTCACAACAACCAAGCCTTAACTAAAAGGTTTGCTTATCAAGGTACGAGAAGCAACACCTAGGTTTGCCAAACCCAAGTCCCAAACTACACTTACAGTATGTGAGCGGGGTCATGACTTCCCGCGTTGGCCACACTACAAGCCAACCCTTCGGGATGCACCTCAAGGCATGTGCATGTCCCTGCAAGCTCACCTTGCTTGCCTCCTCTTTTGGGCTCAAGTTTCCTCAACCCCAAACTAGGAGTCCGATTTTGATTTGAGCCTACGCAACATAGTTCCATTTATCCATGCCACAACCCTATTTGCCTTAACAATTTTTCCCCATGATACAATCTCTTGGAAGTTATAATGCCCTTTTTATTTCACTTGCAACTTGATGTGGTACATTTTATGGAATTCTCCCCCTTTAAAATAAAGGTGATGCCCTCATCACGCTCTACGCCTTTTCTTTGCCGGTCTAGTGTGAAATTCTTCTATGGCTTCTTGGGCATGTTCCATGTCGGACTCTTTCACCCAAGAAGCTTCTATTGCATGGTAACCTTTCCACTTCACTAAGTATTCCCACTCTCGTCCCCTAAGTTGCCTTGATTTGAGCACGGCCTCAACCTCAAACTCTGGTTCATTATGAACTAAGTCCGGCGGAGGCCTTGAGTTATGCTCTCGATTAGGCCTTGAGGCATCGCGGGAGACCGGCTTCAAAAGGGACACATGAAATGTGGGATGAACTCTAAAGTTTTCCGGAAGTTCTAACTTATAAGTGTCGGAAAGTTTCTTTTCCAACACCTTGAATGGCCCCGCATATGGGCCTAAGAACTTATGACTCAAACCTTCCGGTAACCTAAAATTCTTGATGTTCAACCACACTTCGTCTCCCTCTTGAAACTTCACTTCTCGTTGGGACTTGTCCGCAAAATCCTTGTACCTTTTGTGCGCCTTTTCCAAGTTGGCCTTGGCCAACTCCCATAAGCGCTTGCTTTCTCCATCAAGCTGCGTCACCATCGGCACTTCCTCACTTGTATCAATCGAAGGTTGTCCTTGCGTTGCCCAAGTCATGGGCACAATTGGTGACCTTCCCGTCACCATTTGAAATGGGGTGGACCCACTTGCGGAGTGTTCCGAGTTGTTATAACAAAACTCGGCTAACTCCAAATGGTCCACCCAATCTTGTTGATCCGCCGCCACATAATTCCTCAAGAATTGTTGGATGACCAAGTTCACCCTTTCGGTTTGTCCATCGGTTTGGGGGCGGAAAGAGGTGCTCATCTTGAGCTCCGACCCCATTCGCTTCCACAAGGCCCGCCAAAACTTACTTGTAAACTTTGGGTCTCGATCCGACACTATGTCTTTTGGAAGCCCATGGTGTTTGAAAATGTGGGAGAAGAATAACCTCCCCGTTTCTTGTGCCGTTGCTTCATCCTTTGTGGGAATGAAATGTGCCATTTTGCTAAATCGATCCACCACAACCATGATGGCATCGAATCCCCTTGAAGGGGGCAAACTTACCATGAAATCCATTGACACACTTTCCCATGGCCCTTCGGGAATTGGCAAGGGTTGCAACAAACCCGCTTGCTTCTTGTTGAGGGTCCGGTTTTGTTGACAAGTTAAACAAGTCTTCACGTACTCCTCCGCACTATCTTTTAAGTTGGGCCAATAGTAGGACTTCTTTAGGAATGTTGTGGTGCGCTTGGCACCACCATGGCCCGCAAGTGGTCCATCATGACATTCCTTCAAAAGTGTGTCTCGCATCTTCCCTTCCGGCACATAGAGTCGATTTTGCTTGTACCACAATAATCCATTTCTCAAATGGAAGTGGGACTTGGCTCCATTTTGGATGCTTTGCCTTGTCTCCTTGGCAAAGGCATCCCGGCGGCTTGCTAGTCTAACTTCCTTTTGAAGTTCCGACTCTCCAACACACACCATTCTAAGTTGGTGTTTCCGGCTCAAGGCATCGGGCACTATGTTCTCTTTTCCCGGCTTGTGCCGGATGTCCACATTAAACAAGGCCAATGTGTCTTGCCACCTTTGTTGTTTTGATGACAACTTGGGTTGCGTTGCGAAGTACTTCAAGGTCACATTGTCGGTCCACACCACTACGTCTTTGGAACCTATGTAGTGGCCCCAAGTCTTGAGGCAATGTATGACCGCCCACATCTCTTTCTCGTGTGTTGGCCACCTTCGCTCCGTCTCACCCAACTTCTTGCTTTCAAAGGCCACCGGTCTTCCTTCTTGCACCAAGACTCCCCCAACCGCAAAGTCGGAGGCGTCGGAATGAATCTCGAAGTCTTTGTCGAAGTCGGGTAACTTCAACACCGGCGCCTTCACCAAAATGCCCTTCAATGTTCCAAAGGCTTCATCGCATGCTTGTTCCCATTCATAGGTGACGGCGGACTTCTTCAAAAGGTTCGTCAAAGGCGCCGCTATCTTTGCAAAGTTCTTGATGAACTTGCGATAGTATGAGGCCAATCCTAAGAAGGACCTCAAGGCGGGAACCGACTTGGGCGGCTCCCAATCCAAAATCGCCTTAACCTTGTGATCGTCCATCATCAAGCCCTCTTAAGTTATCCTATGTCCCAAAAAGTCTACTTCCGTCACCCCAAATTCGCACTTCTCGAGCTTTGCATACAACTTGTTTTCCCTTAGCCTTTGGAACACCTTGCGAAGGTGCTCCGCATGCTCCTCCAAGGAGCTACTATAGATCAAAATGTCGTCTATGTAGACGACCACGAAATCATCAAGCCATTCGCGGAATATGTCATTCATGAGAGTGCAAAATGTGGCGGGTGCATTGGTGAGCCCAAAGGGCATCACCATGAACTCGTATGAGCCATACCTTGTGCGACAAGCGGTTTTCTCTTCGTCCCCTTCCGCTATCCTTATTTGGTAATACCCGGAACGTAGATCAATTCTACTAAAAACCTTGGCTCCCGAGAGACGGTCAAATAGATCATCGATGCGGGGTAAAGGATACCGATTTTTCACCGTTGCCTTGTTGAGTGCTCTATAATCAACACACATCCTCAAAGTCCCATCCTTCTTGTGAACAAAAAGGACGGGTGCCCCATATGGCGACTTGCTTGGTTTGATATACCCTTTTGCAAGGAGTTCTTCGAGTTGAACCTTTAACTCTTTCAACTCCTCATGGCTCATTCGGTATGGGGCCTTGGCAGGAGGTTCCACTCCCGGCATCACTTCAATCGCATGATCAACCCGTCTTCTCGGGGGCAAGTCTTCGGGCAACTCGGCGGGCATCACATCCGGGAACTCTTCCAACACTCGCCTTATGCACTTGGCGAAAGTCATCGACTTGGTGACTTCCTCGGGCTCATACTCGTCCAACACCCGCATCACACACACCATGCCAAAACCTCCCACACATTCCTTCTCGAAAACTTTTCCTACCATAAAGCGGATGGTTGGATCACCCACACAAGGCAACTCATGTGCCTTGACTCGCACAATCCCACTTTTAGATGGGATTCTAACTATCCGATTGTGCCCTTCTATGAGCACATTGTTTTGGGTGATGAACTCCATCCCCAAAACACATTCCATTCCACCCAAAGTGGAAACCAGCAAGTCCAACTTTCCTCTCCAATTCCCCAATTGAAGAGGGACTCCTTTCGCTTGTAACGTAGTTGGATGGGGAATCCCATCCGCAAAATGCACCTCAATGGGTGCCTTGAGCTCCTCTAAGTGGAGCTCCATCCTTTCGGCGCTCTCCCAAGTTATGAAGTTGTGAGAAGCCCCTGTGTCCAAAAGACATAAGACATCCCGCTTAGCAATCTTCCCTTTCAAGAAGATTAGTCGATTGCATTCTTTTTGGGCTAGAGTGGCATTGAGAGCAAGTACCTTTGAGCTCCCAACACCGGATTTGGGCTTGGGGCAATCCTTGGAGTAATGCCCCACCTCGTTGCAATTGAAACACGCACCCTTGGGCTTGTCTCCAGAATTCCCTTTGTATTGGCTCCCTTTGAAAGGAGCCCCTTTCTTCACAAAATTTCCCTTTGGCTTGAACCCCGAGCCCTGAAATGGTTTGGGCTTATCCTTGGTTGGGCTTCCTTGCCCCCGGTTCCACTCCCCTTCATGCCTTGGCTTTTTGTGAAGGAACTTGTTGTCCTTCTTGAACCCGGATTTGTCGCTCCGCCCCACATCCAAGAAATTCTCCACTTTCGTGATGGCCTCGGATAATGAGGCGGGCCAACTCTCCTCAAGTTTTCGCTTGGCCCAAGTGGGAAGTCCCATCACGAATTGGCACACCCGATCCATCTCGTGCATGTGCCGTACCTCGAGCATGAGTTCCGAATAAGCCCTCACATATTGCCTCAAATTTTCATTCGGGGCATTCACAAGGTCACGAAGCTTGCACCTTGAAATGTAATCGGAGTTCCTCGGGACAAATTCCGCCTCAATGCGGTCTTTGAAAAACTCCCACGTATAGCCATGGCTCTTCCCCTCCTCCTGTCGCACCGTCCGCCACCATGTGGCGGCATAGCCCTTCAAGTAGGATTGGGCAAGCTCCACGGCGGAATGCCGTCCAACCTTGGCGGCATGCAAGTAGTCGTCCATCTCCGCAAGCCAAGCATCCACAACCTTGCGGTCGCGGGCGCCATCGAAGTTCCCGGGCTTGGCTGGTTGAAACCTTTCACCCTTGGAGGCTCCCGTTTTGAGAGCCGCCACCAACTCACCGAAGTCGGGTCTTCCCATCTTGAGGAGTACTTCCAATTGTGCCGGGGTGAATAGGACCGAGCTCCTCTCTTCCTCACTTTCGGGCTCATCATGGTCCTCCCGGGGCATGGGTTCCTCCTCCCCAATAGATTCGGGCGGGGCTACTTGGTCATCGACGGGCTCTTCCATCACGGAGTCTTGCGGTTGCTTGCGGTTCTTCTTGGGAGCCATCCGAACCCAAGAAGTGAGCTTCACCACTTGCTCTGATACCACGTGACGCGCTCCCAAGTCACGGGGGTGAAACCCACTTGAGGGTCTCACCAAAGTCAAGTTGCGGAATTGAGACTTGGTAGCACGCTCCCGGCTTCCAACTCTAGAAAGGGGTAGAGGGTCAAGTTGGGAGCCCCGGGATTAGACTAGGAAGAGATCAAGCTTTTAGATCACACAAACCTGCATCACAAACCAACACGAGTTGGTTAGAATCCATTTGCACTCTTTTGGTGTTGGGACAAGCCACGGGGACCCGGACTCACTTGGACTCACCACATCCTTGGCTCGGGAGTATGCCACCACCATACTCCCTATAGTATACTCTGCGCCACGTTGTGGGGGCTACACCCAAATGGCACAAATTCCCGGGACTCCCGAAATGGAGTCCCGGAGTTGTCCCGAAATCGTCCCGGCGGGACTCCCGGAACTTTGAACGGCCATAACTCCCGACTGCGGAGTTGGATCGCGACAAGGTCTAAATCAAAGTTGTAGCCCTCGTCGAGATCTTTCCAACGACGTATCGCATTCCCAATTCGGACTTCGGGAAGGGGTCGATTCCCGACTTTTAGTGGTCGGGAGTCAAACTGCCAGTTTGACTCCCGGCCCTTCTTTTGCCCATAACTTGGGTGACAGATGTCCAAATGGCCAATGCGAGGCCATTTTCGATATCTACGCTTCAAGACCTTTCCAATGACACCAAGAACACCCCGATGCGAGGTGTTTTGGGTCCTGCTGTCGAGCTCTCAACATTCGGGAGTCCCGGAGGACTCCAAATCCCAACTTTTCCAAGTGTTGCGCTTCACCCCCACACTTGGCCAAAGTAGGGTTGCGACAATCAAGGACCATGGCATCCTAACCGAAAGACAGGCCCAGTACGTTACATTCCAATCCCTGGAGGGAGGATCACTAACCGTCGTCAACATATATGCATAACACATCTCCAATGAAAGGGCCTCCCTTTGGCGCAAAATAACACAAGCAAGCTTTGACTCGGACCACATTTTGGTGGGGGGAGAGTTCAATCACCTTGAAGAAATCACCCGCTGGGGCGTACCTGGCATGAGACAAATCCACAGATGGGAAGCGGCGACCTGGCACCAGATGACATTGCGATACGGTCTGGTTGATGCTTGGAAACTTGACAGCTTCCGGAAGATGTCGAAGAAGAACTTTACGTTTGACAACGGAAGATCCGGGCCCCATTCAGCGGTCTCCAGGATCGACAAGTTCATGGTATCGTAGGGCATCGAAGAAAGGGGAGGCACAATGGAGACTGCTGCCTCCATCAAGAAGTTCTCGGACCATTTGTCGCTAACAATCAAAATTTGGGGTCACCACCCCCCTAGCAATCCGACTCGATACTTCGATGTCACCTTGCTGAGCGAAGAAAAAGGCAAATCGGAATTGCTGAAAGCCTAGTCCGGGGACATGGCACGACTTTCCACTGGCCGGGACTGGGCCACATGGCTCGAAGAGGCGATGGAAAGGGTCGCCAACTGCAACGTGAGGATGGCAAAGGAAAGGAGGCGCACAGGGGGCATGCGTCAGATCTTGCACCAAGAAGATTCAACTGGCGGAGCTCCAGCTACAAAGAGACCCCACAAACGAAGAAGTGAGGGGAATACTCTCGGATGCCCAAGGCCAGCTAGCGAAAAAGTTCCAAGCCTCCGTGGCACAAAATCGCCACCTCAGCTCCGCCAGCTGGCTCAGGTATGGCGACACATGTTCCAAAACCTTTTTCAATTTCCACCGCATAGGAAAAAAAAAGGCCCTCATGAGGAAGCTTGAAACCGATTCCGGGACAGTTCGGGTCAGCAAGACCTCACTCACTACGTCACAAGCTTCTACGCCCGGTTGTACACGTTGGATGCCAGATCTCCCGGCACCGCCACGGCCCAAGATCTATGCTGGCAAAGTGTCCCCAGCATGGTCACCGGCAACGCAAACGCCAGCCTAGTCAGGAACCTATCCTTGGAGGAGGTGGGTAGAACCATCCGAGCCCTTACGAAGGGCAAAGTGCCGAGCCACGATGACATACCCATGGAATTCTTCCACGAATGTGTGCAGGAGATATTGTTGGACCTCTTTTAAGCGTTCACAGCGCTGCTCAAGGAGGGAGAAACCTCCGCTTACATAAACAAAGGGATCATAACCCTCATCCTGAAATCTAGCGACCATGCGCGTTTCAAGAATTAGCGGCCGATTACTCTCCTCGGGAGCATTTACAAAATTCTGGCCAAGGTGCTCACCGGAAGACTACAAATGGTCATCCCGAACATCATCCGACCGAACCAGACCAGATTTGTGGAAGGAAGATTTATCCTCGACAACGTCTTTATCGCTCAGGAATCCATGAGCTGGGCCGAAGAAAGCAATCAGGACCTAGTCCTCCTCCTCATGGACTTTGAAAAGACATTCGATAGATACGAATGGGGCTTCCTTTTCAGCGCATTGGAAAAGCTCAGATTCGGAGGCACATGGATCTAATGGGTCAAGGCGCTTCATAAAGGAGCGACATCGGTTGTGAAGATGAACTGAGAATCAGGACCGAACTTCTGCCTTGCACGATCGGTAAGGCAAGGATGCCCCTTGGCGCCATACTTGTTCATCCTCACCACGGATGTGTTGGGTCACATGCTGGCGGACCCCAGAAACGAGGTAAAAGGCCTCTCCTTGCCAAGGGTGGGCCTCATCAGGGACCAGACCTTCGCTGACGATACGGCCTTGTACCTAAAAGGGACCCCCTCAAACCTGGACAAGGCTCAAAAGGTGCTCACGACCTTCAGCGTAGCCTCCGTTGCGAAGGTTAATTGGCACAAGTCGACAGCCATATGGGCCAGCAAGAATGACCGGACCTGGCATTGGGGGACCAAGGTTGGACTCAAGTGGATGCCGGAAGGGGAAGGCACCAGGTATCTTAGAGTACTGGTGGGCTTCCATCTCCCCCCAGAGGCGAACTTCGATAAACTAATGGTAGCTCTGAAAAGCAAGCTCATAGCTTGGAGCCACAACTTGCTGTCCTTGGCCACAAGGATACTGGTTACCAACCATGTCCTTCTGGCCTCTATGTGGTACTTGGCCGCGTGTTGGAACCCCAACCCACGGATGATCACCCAGATCAGAGGGGTCATACGGAATTTCATTTGGGGCGACAAGGACGCCCCAGCCCGCGCCAAAGTAAAGTGGCAAACATTAACGCTCTCGGCCGCCCAAGGGGGCCTAGGAATCATTGACCCCAAGGCTCTATCCGAGGGCCTCCTGGCCAAGCTGCTGGTAAGAGGTCTCACACCCGGTGGAGAGCCGTGGAAGGAGATCGTTCGGAACAAGGTTAATCAGATCAGGCTGCCCGTGCACAGCATGGGCTGTGACATCCCAGACGTCAACTGGACCTTCGCTGCGCCTAAGCTCAAAAGAATCCAATGCTCAATGTGGAAGACCATTATAGGCTCATGGATGAAGGTGAGGCCGGGACTGACGAAAGCAATTCCGACCACCACAACCGAAATTTTCAAACAACCAATTTTCAATAATCCGCTAGTTCTCAACAAGCGCAGAATCTTACTAGGCTTGAGTAGACTGAGCAAATGGAATGCCTTCATGAGAGCCGGCTACACTCGAACCAAAGACCTTTGGTGTTGCAACCCTAATTTGGCCAAGTGTGGGGGTGAAGCCCAACACTTGGAAAAGTTGGGGATTTGGAGTCCTTCGGGACTCCCGAATGTTCAGAGCTCAACAGCAAGAGGCAAAACACCTTCCATTGAGGTGCTTTTGATGTCGTTGAAAAGGTCCTGAAACGTAGATATCGAAAATGCCCTCGCCTTCTCGATTTGGACATTTGTAGCCCAAGTTATGGGCAAAAGAAAGGCCGGGAGTCAAAATGACAATTTGACTCCCGACCACTAAAAGTCAGGAATTGACCTTTTTCTGAAGTCCGAATTGGGAATGCAATACATCGTTAGAAAGATCTCAACAAGGGCTACTAGTTTGGTTCACACCTCGTTGCAATCCAATCTCACAATTGGGAGTTATGACCTCCCAAAGTCCCAAGACTCCACCCGGGACGATTTCGAGACAATTTCGGGACTCCATTTCGGGAGTCCCGGGAATTTGTGCCATTTGGAAGTGGGTGCGGTGGAGCGTCGCATAGTATAATATAGGGAGTATGGTGGTGGCATACTCCCGAGTCCGGGCCGTGGTGAGTCTTGTTGTCCGAAGTGCCCGTGGCTTGTCCCAACACCAAAGGGTGTCCCGGAACGTGAACTAACCACTTGGGTGGTTTGTTTTGTGCAGATTCTAGCTTGATCAACTAAGTCACTCTTCCTAGTCTAATCCTTGGGCTCCCAACTCGACCCTCTACCCTTTTTTAGAGTTGGAAACCGGGAGCGTGCTACCAAGTCTCAATTCCGCAACTTGACTTTGTGAGACCCTCAAGTAGGTTTCACCGCCGTGACTTGGGAGCGCGTCACGTGGTATCAGAACAAGTGGTGAAGCTCACTTCTTGGGTTCGGATGGCTCCCAAGAAAAACTGCAAACTACCGCAAGACCCCATGGTGGGGGAGCCCGTCGATGACCTAGTAGCCCCGCCCGAATCTATTGGGGAGGAAGAACCCATGCCACGGGAGGACCATGATGAGCCCGAAAGTGAGGAAAAGAGAAGCTTGGTCCTATTCACCTCGGCGCAATTGGAAGTACTCCTCAAAATGAGTAGGCCCGACTTCGGTGAGTTGGTGGCGGTTCTCAAAACGAGATCCGCCAGGGGTCAAAGGTTCCAACCGGCCAAACCCGGGAACTTTGATGGCGCCCGCGACCGCAAGGTTGTGGATGCTTGGCTTGCGGAGATGGATGACTACTTGCATGCCGCCAAGGTTGGACGGCATTCCGCCGTGGAGCTTGCCCAATCCTTCTTGAAGGGCTATGCCGCCACATGGTGGCGGATGGTGCGACAGGAGGAGGGGAAGAGCCATGGCTATACGTGGGAGTTTTTCAAGGACCGCATTGAGGCGGAATTCGTCCCGAGGAACTCCGATTACATTTCAAGGTGCAAGCTTCGTGACCTTGTGAATGCCCCGAATGAAAATTTGAGGCAATATGTGAGGGCTTATTCCGAACTCATGCTCGAGGTGCGACACATGCATGAAATGGACCGTGTGTGCCAATTCGTGATGGGGCTTCCAACTTGGGCCAAGCGGAAGCTTGAGGAGAGTTGGCCCACCTCATTATCCGAGGCCATCACGAAAGTGGAGAACTTTTCGAATGTGGGGCGAAGTGACAAATCCGGGTTCAAGAAGGACATCAAGTTCCTTCACAAGAAACCAAGGCATGAGGGGGAATGGAACCGGGAGCAAGGTAGCCCAACCAAGGAGAAGCCCAAATTCCAAGGCTCGGGGTTCAAGCCAAAGGGAAATTTTGTGAAGAAAGGGGCTCCTTTAAAAGGGAGCCAAAACAAAGGGAATTTTGGGGACAAGCCCAAGGGTGCATGTATCAATTGCAACGAGGTGCAGCATTATTTCAAGGATTGCCCCAAGTCCAAATCCGGTGTTGGGAGCTCAAAGGTACTTGTTCTCAATGCCACTCTAGCCAAAAAAGAATGCAATCGACTTATCTTCTTGAAAGGGAAGATTGCCAAGCGGGATATCTTATGTCTTTTGGACACATGGGCTTCTCACAACTTCATAACTCGAGAAAGCGCCGAAAGGATGGAGCTCCACTTGGAGGAGCTCAAGGCACCCATTAAGGGGCATTTCGCGGATGGGGTTCCCCATCCAACTACGTTACAAGTGAAAGGAGTCCCTCTTCAATTGGGGAATTGGAGAGGAAAGGTGGACTTGTTAGTTTCCACCTTGGGTGGAATGGAATGCATTTTGGGAATGGAGTTCATCACCCAAAACATTGTGTTCATAGAGGGGCACAATAGGATAGTTAGAATCCCATCTAAAAGTGGGATTGTGCGAGTCAAGGCACATGAGTTGCCTTGTGTGGGTGATCCAACCATCCGCTTCATGGTAGGAAAAGCCTTTGAGAAGGGATGTGTGGGAGGCTTTCGCATGATGTGTGTCATGCGAGTGTTGGACGAATATGAGCCCGAGGAGGTCACCAAGTTGATGACTTCCGCCAAGTGCATAAGGCGAGTGTTGGAAGAGTTTTCGGATGTGATGCCCGACGAGTTGCCCGAAGGCTTGCCCCCGAGAAGACGGGTTGATCATGCGATTGAAGTGATGCCGGGAGTGGAACCTCCCGCCAAGGCCCCATACCGAATAAGCCATGAGGAGTTGAAAGAGTTAAAGGTTCAACTCGAAGAACTCCTTGCAAAAGGGTATATCAAACCAAGCAAGTCGCCATATGGGGCACCCGTCCTTTTTGTTCACAAGAAGGATGGGATTTTGAGGATGTGTGTTGATTATAAAGCATTCAACAAGGCAACGGTGAAAAATCGGTATCCTTTACTTCGCATCGATGATCTATTTGACCGTCTCTCGAGAGCCAAGGTTTTTAGTAGAATTGATTTACGTTCCGGGTATTACCAAATAAGGATAGCGAAAGGGGACGAAGAGAAGACCGCTTGCCGCACAAGGTATGGCTCGTACGAGTTCATGGTGATGCCCTTTGGGCTCACCAATGCACCCGCCACGTTTTGCACTCTCATGAATGACATATTCCACGAATGGCTTGATGATTTTGTGGTCATCTACATGGACGACATTTTGATTTGTAGTAGCTCCTTGGAGGAGCATGCAGAGCACCTTCGTAAGGTGTTCCAAAGGCTAAGGGAAAACAAGTTGTATGCAAAGCTTGAGAAGTGCGAGTTTGGAGTGACATAAGTGGACTTTTTGGGACATAGGATAACTCAAGAGGGCTTGATGATGGATTGTCGCAACCCTATTTTGGCCAAGTGTGGGGGTGAAGCCCAACACTTGGAAAAAGTGGGATTTGGAGTCCTCCGGGACTCCCGAATGTTTAGAGTTCAATACTAGGACCCAAAACACCTCGCATTAAGGTGTTCTTGATGTTATTGGAAAGTTCTTGAAGCGTAGATATCGAAAATGGCCTTGCATTGGCCATTTGGATATCTGTCGCCCAAGTTATGGGCAAAAGAAGGGCTGGGAGTCAAACTGGCAATTTCACTCCCGACCACTAAAAGTCAGGAATAGACCTCTTCCCAAAGTTCAAATTGAGAGTGCAATACGTCGTTGAAAAGATCTTGACAAGGGCTACAACTTTGGTTTAGACCTCGTTGCGATCCAAATCTGCAATCGGGAGTTATGGCCGCTCAAAGTTCCAAGAGTCCCGCCGAGACGATTTCTTTACAACTTCGGGACTCCATTTCGGGAGTCTCGAGAATTTGTGCCATTTGGGTGTAGTCCCCACAACGTGGCGCAGAGAATACTATAGGGAGTATGGTGGTGGCATACTCCCGAGCCAAGGATGTGGTGAGTCCAAGTGAGTCCGGGTCCCCGTGGCTTGTCCCAACACCAAAAGACTGCAAATGGATTCTAACCAACTCGTGTTGGTTTGTGATGCAAGGTCGTGTGATCTAAAAGCTTGATCTCTTCCTAGTCTAATCCCGGGGCTCCCAACTCGACCCTCTACCCCTTTTTAGAGTTGGAAGCCGGGAGCGTGCTACCAAGTCTTAATTCCGCAACTTGACTTTGGTGAGACCCTCAAGTGGGTTTCACCCCTGTGACTTGGGAGCGCGTCACGGCCGGAAGCGTGCTACCAAGTCTCAATTCCGCAACTTGACTTTGGTGAGACCCTCAAGTGGGTTTCACCCCCGTGACTCGGGAACGCGTCATGGATGATCACAAGGTCAAGGCAATTTTGGATTGGGAGCCGCCCAAGTCGGTTCCTGCTTTGAGGTCCTTTTTAGGATTGGCCTCATATTATCGCAAGTTCATCAAGAACTTTGCGAAGATAGTTGCGCCCTTGACAAACTTCTTGAAAAAATTCGCCGTCACTTATGAATGGGAAGAAGCATGCGACGAAGCCTTTGGAACATTGAAGGGCATTTTGGTGAAGGCGCCGGTGTTGAAGTTACCCGACTTTGACAAAGACTTTGAAATTCATTCCGATGCTTCCAACTTTGCGGTTGGGGGAGTCTTAGTGCAAGAAGGAAGACCGGTGGCCTTTGAAAGCAAAAAGTTGGGTGAGACGGAGCGAAGGTGGCCAACACACGAGAAAGAGATGTGGGCGGTCATACATTGCCTCAAAACTTGGGGCCACTACATATGTTCCAAAGATGTAGTGGTGTGGACCGACAATGTGACCTTGAAGTACTTCGCAACACAACTCAAGTTGTCATCGAAACAACAAAGGTGGCAAGACACATTGGCATTGTTCAATGTGGACATCCGGCACAAACCGGGAAAGGAAAACATAGTTCCAAATGCCTTGAGCCGAAAACACCAACTTAGAATGGTGTGTGTTGGAGAATCGGAACTTTAAAAGGAAGTTAGGCTAGCAAGCCGCCGGGATGTTTTTGCCAAGGAGACAAGGCAAAGCATTCAAAATGGAGCCAAGTCCCACTTCCATTTGAGAAATGGATTATTGTGGTACAAATAAAATCGACTCTACGTGCCGGAAGGGAAGATGCGAGACACACTTTTGAAGGAATGTCATGATGGACCGCTTGCAGGCCATGGTGGTGCAAAGCGCACCACAACATTCCTAAAGAAGTCTTACTATTGGCCCAATTTGAAGGATTGTGCGGAGGAGTACGTGAAGACTTGTTTAACTTGTCAACAAAATCGAACCCTCAACAAGAAGCAAGCGGGTTTTTTGCAACCTTTGCCAATTCCCGAAGGGCCGTGGGAAAGTGTGTCAATGGATTTTATGGTAAGTTTGCCCCCTTCAAAAGGGTTCGATGCCATCATGGTTGTGGTGGATCGATTTAGCAAAATGGCACATTTCATTCCCACGAAAGATGAAGCCACGGCTCAAGAGACGGGAAGGTTGTTCTTCTCCCACATTTTCAAACATCATGGTCTTCCAAAAGACATAGTGTCGGATCGAGACCCGAAGTTTACAAATAAATTTTGGTGGGCCTTGTGGAAGCGAATGGGGTCGGAGCTCAAGATGAGCACTTCTTTCCGCCCCCAAACCCATGGACAAACTGAAAGGGTCAACTTGGTGATCCAACAATTCTTGACGAATTATGTGGCGGCGGATCAACAAGATTGGGTGGACCATTTGGAGTTAGCCGAGTTTTGTTACAACAACTCGGAACACTCCGCAACCGGGTCCACCCCATTCCAAATGGTGACGAGAAAGTCACCAATTGTGCCCATGACTTGGGCAACGCAAGGAGAACCTTCGATTGATGCAAGTGAGGAAGTGCCGATGGTGACGCAACTTGATGAAGAAAGAAAACGCTTGTGGGAGTTGGCCAAGGCCAACTTGGAAAAGGCGCACAAAAAGTACAAGGATTTTGCGGACAAGTCCCGACGAGCAATGAAGTTTCAAGAGGGAGACGAGGTGTGGTTGAACATCAAAAATTTTAGGTTGCCGGAAGGTTTGAGTCATAAGTTCTTAGGCCCATGTGCGGGGCCATTCAAAGTGTTGGAAAAGAAACTTTCCAACACTTATAAGTTAGAACTTTCGAAAAACCTTAGAGTTCATCCCACATTTCATGTGTCCCTTTTGAAGCCGGTCTCCCGCGATGCCTCAAGGCCTAATCGAAAGCATAAGTCAAGGCCTCCGCCGGACTTGGTTCATAATGAACCAGAGTTTGAGGTTGAGGCCGTGCTCAAATCAAGGCAACTTAGAGGGCGAGAGCGGGAATACTTAGTGAAGTGGAAAGGTTACCATGCAATAGAGGCTTCTTGGGTGAATGAGTCCAACATGGAACATGCCCAAGAAAGCCATAGAAGAATTTCACACTAGACCGGCAAAGAAAAGACGTAGAGCGTGATGAGGACATCACCTTTATTTTAGAGGGGGAGAATTTCACAAAATGTACCACATCAAGTTGCAAGTGAAATAAAAAGGGCTTTAAAACTTCCAAGAGATTGTATCATGAAAATTTTGTTAAGGCAAATAGGGTTGTGGCATGGATAAATGGACTATTTTGCGTAGGCTCAAATCAAAATCAAACTCCTAGTTTGGGGTTGAGGAAACTTGACCCCCAAAGAGGAGGCAAGCAAGGTGAGCTTGCGGGGACATGCACATGCCTTAAGTGCATCTCGAAGGGTTGGTTGGTAGTGTGGCCAACACGGGAAGTCATGACCCAGCTCACATACTTTAAGTGTAGTTTGGGACTTGGGTTAGGCAAACCTAGGTGTTGCTTCTCGTACGTTGATGAGCAAACCTTTTAGTTAAGGCTTGGTTATTGTGACCAAGGCGTGGGATAGGGAAAGGAGTCATGTCAAGTAGCTTAGGTCAAGATTAGACTTGACTTAAGTTCCTCATGAGGGGAAGAATGAAAAAAGTTCCTCCCAAATGAGGAGCTTTGTCAATTAGGCCAGTTAGTCTTTTGACGAAGCAAAGGGAGAGGGTCCCGGAGAACACTCTCTTGGACTTGTCAAGAAAGTGTTGGAAACTTGGGGACACCTAAGTTGGCTTAAGACAAGGTCTAGCCACAAAGTTGGCAAAATGGCCAAGGATCCAAAAGAAAGCAATTGCAATTGTACGAAGGAAAATTCTAAGTGGTAATGAGGACATTGACCTCTTTCTTTTAGTGCGGGATAGTGTCACAACCCTGACTTGGCCAAGTGTGGGGGTGAAGCCCAACACTTGGAAAAGTTGGGATTTGGAGTCCTCCGGGACTCCCGAATATTTAGAGCTCAACAGCAAGAGGCAAAACACCTCACATTGAAGTGTTTTTGATGTCGTTGAAAAGGTCTTGAAATGTAGATATCGAAAATGCTCTCGCCTTCTCGATTTGAACATTTGTAGCCTAAGTTATGGGCAAAAGAAGGGCCGGGAGTCAAAATGACAATTTGACTCCCGACCACTAAAAGTCAGGAATCGACCTCTTTCTGAAGTCAAAATTGGGAGTGCGATACGTCATTGAAAAGATCTTAACAAGGGCTACAAGTTTGGTTGAGACCACGTTGCAATCCGATCTGGCAGTCGGGAGTTATGACCTCCCAAAGTCCCGAGACTCCACCCGGGACGATATCGGGACAATTTCGGGACTCCATTTCGGGAGTCCCGGGAATTTGTGCCATTTGGATGTGGGTGCGACGGAGCGTTGCAGAGTATACTATAGGGAGTATGGTGGTGGCATACTCCCGAGTTCAAGCCGTGGTGAGTCTTGTGGTCCGAAGTGCCCGTGGCTTGTCCCAACACCAAAGGGTGTCCCGGAACATGAACTAACCACTTGGGTGGTTTGTTTTGTGCAGATTCTAGCTTGATCAACTAAGTCACTCTTCCTAGTCTAATCCTTGGGCTCCCAACTCGACCCTCTACCCCTTTCTAGAATTGGAAGCCGGGAGCGTGCTACCAAGTCTCAATTCCGCAACTTGACTTTGTGAGACCCTCAAGTGGGTTTCACCCCCGTGACTTGGGAGCGCGTCATTTGGAACCTCGGAGGACAAGAGTGGAAAAGCCTTGCCGAACTCGGTATGTGCTATCACGCCTCGAACAAAAAGTGCAAGGAATCCATCATCGCCAGCATCCCTTGGACGCTGACTGAAAGCTCCAGCCCCCTGAGAAACGGAGAATGGATTAGCGATCCTGTGTCGTCAATAGGCAACCCCCTCAAATGGATCTACTTCATACTCGACGTAACTCTCGGCCAAGCGAGAGCGATCAAATTCAAAAGAATGACGCCCAACGACCGCATCCTGGCCTCCACCAACCAAATAATAACCATCGCCATCGCCCCCCTCCTCCCGCTCAAAGTTCTCTCCCAAGAAAGCTCCGAGGCGACCCTCAAAATCGCCAAAGAACTAAAAACCGCAAGCAAGAAGACTCCAATCTTTTGGATATTTGAAACTGGTTTTCTTCAGGACCTCCCTTAGGACCCCGGGAAGTGGCATTGGAAGACCACCCCGCCCCTAGGGGACGCTCCCTTCTTCGGCTACACTGCCAAGAGAGGATACATCAACGCTTGGAACCACACGCGCACACCACACATGATCTCCTTCATCCAAGGCCTTGGCCTAAGGAACACATCCACTTAACAAGCCATAACCAAAATTTGGCACAACTCCCGCCCAAGAAAAGTGGGCACCTTCATCTGGCTCACCCTCAACCAAGGCCTCCCAGTTGGATCCTGGCTACAACTCATGGGCATCACCCCCCCACTGCAAGGTGTGCAGCTCCGGTGTCGAGGAGACTCCTCAACACTGCCTGCTTAACTGCCCCATGGCTCAGAAGGCGTGGAAGGCCTTCAAGTGCATTTGGAACGAATGGAAAATCCACCGCAACCTCACGACCACCTGGCCTTTTGTGCTCCTTGGCAAAGTCACCACGGAACTTGACGACGACCTTCCCGGCCTCCTCACGTACAACACCGGCGGGTTTACGTACCCCCGGCAATCGCTCAACATCCTCCAAAACTTCCTCCTTTATCACCTTTGGACGGAAAGGTGCAGAAAACACTTCGACGACCAGTATTTTCTTCAAAAAGTTCTCCTTCAAGCCTGGGTGGCGACGATCGAGGTCGGTATGGCCACTTGGAAGGCCATTAGATCCCACTGTCCGGCCAAGGACCCGGACATTCAGAGTAGTATTGAGCTCTCTTTTAGGAAAGAGTGGCTTCACTTGAACATTCTCGGAACGGACAATGCCACCATTCGGTGGCATTACCTTCCCCCCATGTACTTCTTGAATTATTCTAATGAGTGATGTGGTTGTTACCTCCTCCCCCTCTCCCAGGGTTCTCTGAAACGCTCCGCGGAGGCTACATCCAAATGGCTCTTTTTCCAGGGACTCCCAAGTTGGAGTCCCGAAATTGTCCCGAAACTGTCTCGGTTGGAGTCTTGGGACTTTGGAAGCTCATAACTCTCGACTACCAAGTCTGATTACAACGAGGTTTAAACCAAAGTTGTATCCCTCGTCAAGATCTTTTCAACACCATGTTGCACACTCAATTCGATTGTCGGGAAGGTATCGATTCTTGACTTTTAGTGGTCGGGAGTCAAACTGCCAGTTTGACTCCCGGCCCTTCTTTTGCCCATAACTTGGGCTGCAAATGTCCAAATGACCAATGCAAGGCCATTTTCGACATCTACGCTTCAAGACCTTTTCAATGACATCAAAAACACTTCAATGCAAGGTGTTTTGAGCTATTTGGGAGTTCCAGAGGACTCCAAGTCCCCAACTTTGGCAGTGTTGGGCTTCACCCCCACACTTGGCCAAAGTGGGGTTGCGACATGATATATTTTTCTTAATTAAGAGTATTGAAATCTATTGGGTTTAATTTTTTTCAAATTAAATTTGTTGACCCCATGTTTCTATGATGTTGGTTAGTTCAACAAACTCATGAGTTCTCTTTGGATTATGAAATAAATATGCATACAAATTTTATAACATATCTTCAATTTTTCCCACAATGCCCAACTTGGAAAACATATAGACCACCAAATTAATGAGGTGGTTCATACAATGCACATTAAGTAGGAGTGGTGCATTTTAATATTTCAACTAGGTTGTTACACTAATTTTAACGCCTTAAAAAATGTTCACCCCATTAGCTCCAAATGTAACTAGTCTGAATGTAATTGCATCTTGATTCAAATCATGAAAAAGCGCCATGACATCCATTAAAATGCATTTCATATTATTGGAAGTGGCCCCAACAACCATTTGTTGCAAGGATAACAACAATGTAGTCCATTACCAATCTTCAACAATGTAAGCATGAATGGAAACCTATGATTGTTGATCAAAACTTGTCACTTCATCACAAGAAAGGGAATGGAACTTATCATGTTCAACTAAAAATTTGGTTTTATTGACAAGAGACTCATGTATGCAAGATGTCATCTCCCAACCACTTGTGTTTGACCAGTGGGTTCTTGGAATAATTTTTTCATCAAGGAAATGTGATCATTTATTCATGTTTTCATAATTAATCATAGTTTACTTTCATTTAACATGGGGAAATAAATAAAAAAATCTACCAATTTTTTATTCCTTTCTCCGACAACATGGCAAACATGCTTGAAAATTACATCCTTCTTGGTTGTTGCATACAATTTTCAATTTTTGGCATGGGGGTGCAAATGGGATAACATGTGTCGCAACCCCACTTTGGGTGAAGTGGGAGGATGAAACTCCCACTCCCAAAGTTGGGGATTTGGGGTCCTCCGAGACTCTCGAATGTTTAGAGCTCAACAACAGAGTCTAAAAAACCTTGCATTTGGGGTGTTTTTGGTGTCATTGGAAAGGTTTTGAAGTGTAGATGTCTAAAATGCCCTCGCACTGGTCATTTGGACATTTTCAGCCCAAGTTATGGGCAAAAGAAGGGCCGGGAGTCAAACTGGCAGTTTGACTCCCAACCACTAAAAGTCAAGAATCGACCTCTTTTTGACCTCCGAATTGAAATTGCAACATGGCCTTAGAAAGATCTCAAAAAAAGCTACAACTTTGGTTTAGACCTCATTGCGATCAGACTCTGCAATCGGGAGTTATGAGCTCCCAAAGTCCCAAGACTCCAATCGGGACAATTTCGGGACAATTTTGGACTCCAACTTGGGACCCCTGGGAAAAAGAGCCATTTGGATGTAGCCTCCGCGGAGCGTTGCAGAGAATACTATATGGGGGAAGGTGGTGGCTTCCCCCGAGTCCGGGCCGTGGTGAGTCTTGTGGTCCAAAGTGCCCGTGGCTTGTCCCAACACCCAAGGGTGTCCCGAATGTGATCTAACCCTCCTGTGGCTGGTTTTTTGGATGCAGAATCAAGCTTGATCTTCTAGTCCCTCTTCTTAGTTTAATCCCAGGACTTCTAGCACGCCCCTATACCCCTCTATAATGCTGGAAGTCGGGAGCACCTTCTGAGTCCCAACTTTCCGCAACTACACATAATTGAACCCTCAAGTGGGTTCAACCCGAAACTTGGGAGTGCGTCAACATGAGCCACACTCACTTATTTCTTTACTACTTTTGGCAAAATATTCTTAGAATATTCTTGGAATATTTTTTAAATTTCTTTTTTAAAAAATTTTAAATATCATACTATTGTATTAACGTTCATGTTAAAAATTTGGCAAAAAATGTCATTGTCAAAAAAATTGAAATCCATTTACAAGTCTTTTTACTATTTAAAGGCAAGCATTATGGTGTTTAATGAATGCTTTTATTTATTTCTTATTCATTGCATTAATTTTCAATTAATTCACATGTTCCCATGATATACTAAAAATAAAATTATATAAAAAAATTTACAATTTCAACATCAAATTAAATTACGACTTTAAAACATGAAAGAACCAAGCAAGTGTTACACTTGTTATGATACGTATTATTGTGACTTCACCCATGGATGAAATCTTTATTCATGTGATACTCATTAACACTATAAATTCCTAGGATTACCATTAAAGCCTTCCCCCTTCCACCATGTTTTTAAAGGTTGTCCAATTTAAGGGCCAACAACTTTTCCTTGCCCTCTATTTTGGCACAAACTTTGCATTTAACTTGATGCACCTTCCTTTGTTCATCTACCACAAATTCAACCCAATAAGTTTAACACTCCAAACATTTTAAAACATACTATTTTTTTTATATTCCTTTTTTCTTTTAGTCTTTTCAACATAAATCTAAATATTTACATCATAAAAAGGTTTAACATAAAGGGGAAGAGGGTAATTGTCAATAGAAGATGCAACATTGATTAATTCAATTTGAGAAAACCTACGGAACTTAAAGTTTTCAAAAGGTTGTAAATGGCCATGTTCAACACAAAGGATTGAATAGTGAAAATAAGGGACAACAAAAGCAAAGGGGCACTGAACCATAAGTAAACTCGAATGAGTTGAATGAAAGATGTTAAATAAAAAGCAAGGATTTGATTCAACTAAATGCAATGCAAAAAAAACAATTATAAAAATTTACCTTTTATTATGCAACAACTACTTTGTAAAAGCTTGGAACTTTGCTCAATGAAAAGGATTGAACTAGGGAACACATTAAGTAGTGAATAGTGAAAATAAAAGATAACCAAAAAAAAAGCACTACACCTTAAAGCCTAAACTTGAATGAATTGAAAGAAAGGCATTCAATAGAGTGCAAGATTATTTGATTTGACTAAATGCTTGATGCAAAAATTACAATTGTAAAAACATACTTTTACATTGTGTAATTTTTATTTTATAAAACCTTAGAGCGTTGTTCGATGAAATGAATTGAACCAATGTGCAATGAGTAGTGAAAGAAGGGACAACAAGAACAAAGGACCATTAAAGGGCATATTCATGGTTGGAGTACCTAAAAGGATTATCTCATTGAAAAATGACTACAAAGGATTATTTCCATTGAGGGTCACATAATGTTATTTTTGTCACATACATGCATCAAACGACTTTTGGGGGGGGGGGGGGGGGTGGGTGCGGAGAGGGGTAATTAGATTTTAGATTTATATTTTCCCCCACCCTATTATTATCTAATTTTTTAATATGCACCTGTTTTAGCCACTCTATATTTGTTTATGATTTTTTCTAAAATTAAATTCTAGTACCTTATATTACTATAAATTCAAAATTAGAAAAGTTTGGAGGTTAAAGCAAAAATGAAAACATGGAATGTAATTGAAATGAAAAAATTGCAATTTACAAAATTTTATTGGTCACGAATTCATTCAGAGAAGTTGCATCAATATAATCAAACCAATAGATTTTATTTTTCCTTCTCATAGTTCATTGTGAAAATAAACATAATAGAATCTACATCCACCCAATTAATATCAATTACATCATATTTAAATTTAAGATTACCATGTGATTTACTAACCAGTTTAATAACACCATGATAATGAAGCCCCCAATTGTTTTATTAGTTTTTGCATTAGGCTTGTTCATCAAATCAATGGGCTATCTTGAAAGGTCCTAAATATTTTTTATTCTCTTCCTAATTCTTTGAACTCTTTTTAACCACAATGTTCCAATACTTGTGTCATTACAAATCACTACAAGAAAATGCAACTTTTTTTAGAAGGTCCAACTCGATTGAAATATCCACATTGACCAAGGGGGATGGTTGATTTGATTAAAGGCTTGGGGCATGAAAAACACGTGTCATTTTTTACTTGGACACTTGATTAAAATGACCTTTTGGACCATGTGACAAACCAAACCTCTAGTCAAAAAGGCCAAAGGTCTATCAAAAGGACCAAGGCTTAATCAAATTGACCATACTTAATGGCCATTGTGATTTACAATTATTCAAATGGGCCATTATGATTTGACATTTAGTCAAATCAACCATATTAATTTGGTTATTTAACTTATAAGTTTATTTTGCGTAGGGTACATACCAAACCTAAATTCATAGCTAGTATACATTTGGTTAGGCATATTACACCTAGTAGCTACTTATAAAATCTAATAATCTACTTACATGTTACCTTTAGGCACATGTAAGTACTTCAATTTAGTACATTAATTAATAAATTTTTAATAATTGATGATTGATATTTTTATAATTAATTAATCACCAAGTAAATGTCAATTAATAACCAATAATTAATTTATCCATCAACTTGTTAATTGATTAATTATTATTACCAAATTACTAAATTTATTTTATTTTTTGGTTAATACTCGATAGTAATTTATAGTAAATAACAGTAGTCAATATATAATTGTAATTAATTATTAATAAGTGATTATTTTAAAATAATTTTTAAATTAATAATAATAATTTATATATTAATTGATAATTATTAATTCATAATAAATAATCAATAACCAGTAGTTTAAAATTAAAAATCAGTAATTATTAATAATATATTATTATTTAACATTTCATAGGACATATTCAATAATCAACCATTTATATTGAATGATCATTAATTAATATTTAATAATTCCTCAAAAATAATCAATGATTAATCATTGATATTATTTGTTTATACTTTATAATAATTCATCAATCATTTAAAATTATTTTTATTAATTACCTATAAGTAACCAATCCTACTAATTAGGTTAATATCCTAGGCCACCTAAGCCTTGCTACTAGGTAGGTAGCATAATCTAGGCCATTTAAGCCTATTAGGTATGTAGGCTAGCTTAGGCCACCTAGGCCTACAAGGTGGGTAGTTTAACTTAGACCATGTAGGCTTACTAGGTAAGTACGTAGCTTAACATAAACTTAGACCTACCTAATAGGCTAGGCTACCTACTTAATATGCTTAGGTTAGGTCTATTAATAGGTTCATAGGTACTTACATAATCTATTAAATAACATAGGCATAGATTGCTTACGACGTTCTTTCTCTTCTTCAGTTAGCTTCCTAATTCTCGAAGTGTCAATTTGCATGGGTTCTGGGGTCGAAGTGCTCGAAGATGTTTGGCGGGTTGGAGCTGTGATCCGCTCGATATGATCCAAAAAGCAGTCGTCGCTCCTGTCGCTGGTCGAACAGCCGGTTGTCACTATCGATTGTTTGAGTTATGGCTTCCGACAGAGTAGTTGGTTTGGGCACGTTTAGCAACAAGGTTTTGATATCATCGCGGAGTCCCCATCGAAACATGGTGATAAGAGCTGTGTCGTTCCAATCGAGGTCACATGCAAGTTGTTGAAATTCTGTAACGTATGGTGAAGCTGGGCGCGATCGTTGTTGCAGTGTTCGAAGTTTTGTTGTTGCTATAAAGGCTCGATCTCTCTCTCCAAATGTTCTGCTGAATTCTTCCAAGAATTGATAAAGATCTACCAAAAGTGGGGAATCCTTCTCTAATAGTGATGAAAACCAAGATAACGCAGTTCCGGTGAGCAGTGATCCAATGAGTCCAACTTGTGTTTCTTCTGTCGCGTATCTGTGTGGTTGGAAATGGAAGACAAGTCGAACTTGATTGACAAAATCTCAAAGTTTTGTACAATCTCCGTCAAACTTCTCTGGCAAGCTTATTCGAGGTTCTTTTAGCGCTTGTGGAACTGGAACATGGATTGGAGCTTGAGCAACTTGAAGTTGTTCCATGGCATTTCGTAGGTTGGCATTTTCTTATTGTAACTGTTGCAACATGGCAACCACGTCGTGCATTTGGATGTTGGAAGCATCACCCATCTTGTCACTCTCGTCAAACTATTGCGGACAGCAACTCACACAAAAAACTGGGAATAACACTGAAAGCTGCGGAACTAGAACCAATGTTGCGGACAGCAACTCACACAAAAAACTAGGAATAACATTGGAAACTGCAGAACTAGAACCAATAACACAACAACTCAAAAACACTTGAAGTTTCAGAACTAGAATCAATAACACAATAACTCACACAAAACTGGAAATAACACTTAAAGCTTCAAAACTAGAATCAATAACACTCAAAGAAAGAAAGCTAGAAGTAGTATTGATATTGGAAGAGCAAATACAACTGGTGTTGACGAGAGTGAAGGACAAAGTCTCGAGGTCCTCTATTTATACTGCTAAGATATTATTGGAAACTCCAATGCTAAGGTACTATTGAAAACTCAATGTTAGCGAAGTTAATTATACTGTGATAGTCACGTCCGTCACAAACAATTATATTTCGCAAATATCCAAAGTCATTGAAAGAAAGATATTAATGTGATCTACACATAGGGTGAATGCATGGTATGGTGGCTCACTTATGGAATCACATTCATATTTTTGTAGGGTACCTTTTGTTTAAATGGATGTGGTGATAAATATATGTTTCAATTTGTTAATTAATAATTTATTCTAAATTCCTAACTTGATTATGAAACTAAAAGTATAATTGTATTTGAAAATGTTACCCCTTTATTAATAATAGACTTTTGAAAAGACAATGTATGGATTGATTTCTTACTTGCAATGGTGTAACATCAATGTATTCATAGTAAATTTTAATTTGATTGATTTTTAATGGTTGAGTATATGTTGAAAAATGGAATAAATAACATATGTATGGGACCATTTTCTTGATAACCTTAGCAAATCTTTTTGTATGGAAAGGGTTAAAATTTGACTTTATTTTCATAAGTCCTTGTGGGATACAAATTATTTTTTCTTTCAATTTAAAAAAAAAAAGGTTTGATGATGAAAAATCTAAAGTGCCCATTATTTAAATGGACTTTATAAAACATTTATCCAAGTATTATGATTTTTTAAAAATTGCATCCATCAAAACAACTAACATCATCATCATTTTAGTTAAGTTTAAAAATAGAATATGAATGTTCACATCAATTCATAAATGATTATAATCATAAGTTACGGTAAACAAGTAACCATGTTCTTTAGCAAACTTTTTATGGACTCGTATGGAGTG
The DNA here is from genome assembly GCA_963921925.1 of Sphagnum tenellum. NCBI lineage: Eukaryota > Viridiplantae > Streptophyta > Sphagnopsida > Sphagnales > Sphagnaceae > Sphagnum > Sphagnum tenellum. The sequence goes on from OY998159.1 coordinate 2,798,585, forward strand.
GAGCATTTGTTGAAAATGAGCCAGCATACCATGCATTCACCCCATATTATCAAATACAACTCAATACTTAATATGAGTATCTCCACAACTTTGTAACATTTTCAAACAGTTCTAAGCCTTTAGTTGACAAATCTTTTGAGTAGAAGCCCAATTATGTTTATTAGTTTTTTGAATGTCCTGAAGTCGTAGACCATGTTGATCAAAAGTATATTTGTTATACACTAAACCAATATGTTCAAGAAAACAAATTTTTGCCACTAATTATAAGGACCTCACTGGACTATCCAATGGGTTGATAAGTTTCTTACCATTGTGAATGTAATCCTAGTCATGAAAACCCCAAGCATCTTGAATTTCATTTAGTCCAATAGACATCAACCACCATGGCCATTCAATTTTCAAACACAAACCTTGTTGTATGGTATAATCTGCTAGCATTAACTAGCATTTGTGATTGTCACCATCGCATGCATGTTCAACAATGGGTCCCACAATGGCTTGACATTCTAACTTCCATAAAACATCTATAACATCCCATTGTTGTCAAACCTAACTAGCATTGAAACAATTACAAGTACAACACAACAAAAACCAATCTTGGCAACTTTTCATGCAAAGGATTCACAATCATGACTTGTGCAAAACTTGCAATTTTGTTATTTGTGAAAGCTTCAAGGACATTGTTATACCCAACCTCTCCAATTCCAATAACAAGACTGAAATTAGTCACACAACAATGATTTTCTTTTTCACCACAATTTCCAATTAGATTATCACCTTTAGAATCCCATGAAACTCTAGATTTGATTTAAGTTTCATCTTCAACCAATATAATAGGGACAAGTCCACCAATAATATGAACTTATTTTGCAAATCTCTACTACACATTTGAAAATGGTAACATGTTCTCTAAGTACAAATTACACACCTTTTTTGTTAACTTTTTTTATGGCTTTGTAGTTTGGTCCAACAAAATTCAGTTGAAAGAAATCGCACATGCATTGCCCACCATACATCTTCATAATTTTGGCAAAGCCTTTGCTATTCATATTCCACTTGTAACCTTCTTTTTTTATATTTAGATTTCTTGCAACATCTTTTAGAAAATCCCACAAAGCAAATTTCCCACCAAAAGAATTTGTGCAATGGGTAGACAATACATTATTGCAAAATTGAAACACATGTTTTCTCTTTAAACATTTCAAGTGAGCTAGCCTTTAATTATGGCCTATACATTTTCAACTGGGCAACCTTACCCTTTTGATACCAAAGGACAAACTTGGAAGCTTGATATTTTTTACAAATGGCATGATCATGGGTAGATAGTTCATGAATAGACAAGTACCTTAGCCTCCTACCAAACCCTACTCCCTTTGCACCTCTCTTTACGATGGCTACATCTTCTTGAACTACCTTTTTTCTAAAATCAACTTCTTGTGGAATTTGGGATCAAGCATCACAAGTGAGGTTAATGAATAGTTCACCAAAATTAGATATTCGTGGACAATTTCTATGTCTAAAACAACCATCAATTTTGTACTCCAAACATCCTAATTTCAACTCCACTTTTGTTTGAAGTTCAACAACCCATGTTGATATTACCTTTAGGTTTTGCATCAATATTCGTGTATTTGTTTGAGTTTAGCCATTAATACAAATTCCCTTGGTTTCTTCAAACACCCTTGCTGGATGTTGAAGGCTTCCCTTTTTGCCCTATGAACAAAGCTAATGCTACAAAGCCTTTCTTATTCAAAGCATCTTCAAATGCTTTTGCATGATTGGTCCCTTCCATGTGATTCTTCAAATTTCCTCCAAATTCTTCTTTGGAAGGCATTGTTGAGAGAAATCATTGCAAAAGGTAGATTTCACTTTGTACCAAAACAATTTCAAATTTAATGATTTTGGATCACCAACTAAAACAAAAGGTTGTTCATTTGCAACAAATGGTGCATTAATACATTCAATAATTCCTATGCCCTCTATAATGACCTTTTTATGGTCTTCATTTGTGAAAGAACATTATAAGAAATTTGGAAATAAATATTACAATTTTAGTTGCAAAAGACAAACTTTTAGTTGTAATGAACACATGCGACTACAAACCTTATAGTTGCTTTGGACAAATGGCAAAAGACAACCAGTCGTAAAAAACTCCATGTGGCATGTATAATCACCCTTATAGTCACACATCATTTGCAACTCTAAAGATTTTTCATCCATTGATTAGTCATGGGACTATGTGATTATAGATATGACTACATAAAATATTGGGCAACATTTTAAGAATAATTAAATTTAAATGATTTAATATATTTATAAATAATGTAATATAATTATTCATATTATTGGTAATTTCATAATCCTTGAACGTATGAGTTACTGACAAGTGTCACTTCTTATATTAGGTTAAAAACCTGATTTAGGTAGATAGGTCAACCACATAATCTAGGTACCTAGGTAGGCCTAGGTAGGCACCTAGGTTAAATAACCTAACTATGTAAGGTTCATATGGTCAACATACCATCGTTGACCACAACTCTGTATTCATGAGGTTTGATCTTTAGACCCCAAGGATGGATTTCAACTCCTTTGCCATCAAACCACCCCACTTGATTTGCAAATATAATGCACTACATTCTATTTAACCCATACTTGACTCAGAACATTACATAAACATCAATTTCAATATTTCATATTTTATTGATATTTGTCCAAATGGAAAAAAAGTAAAGTTGATTCTTAGAGTATTTTCAATGACATACACAATAAAATATGTTTTTCTTCCAAAAATGTACATTAATTTGAATAAATGTTTTTAGAATTTCGTTAAATTGAATTACATTTCAATGATGATTTGTTGGAAAATGTTTTTCAAGCACATGATTTATAAATAAAAAATATTTTATGACTAAAATTTAATAATAAATAGTAAATGATCTCCCACATATCAATATTTCATTTCACTAAAAAAAATTTACAATGTGATTATAATATACCATAATTTTTACTAATTCACAAATAATTTTTATAAATGGATAATAGATCTATCACATTTCAAAATAGAATAGAATAAAATAAAAATATCAATTATAATATTTATGATGTATAATATTTTTATATTTTATATTTTAATCTAAATCACATTTAATAGTGTTAAAAAATTAATGAATTTGATGGAAATTTATATTTTATATTTTTACAAATATAATTTGTAAATTTTATCTAATTTTATGGTAAAAAATTTATGATCAAATAAGTGATATATTTCTTAAACATCTTAAACCTGTATTTGATTAATATATATATAATATTTGATTATGACTATAATTAATTGTAATTTTACTAATAAAATATAATCTACATATGTAATTAAATAATCATCATATATAATATTTATAAATAGATCATAACTCAAATATCTTTAATGAAAATATAATGATTCTTACTGTCAATGTCAATAAACAATTAAAAATACCAATAAACAATTAAACTCAAGTTGATTATTAACAAATATTGTAATTCCAAAGATGCCACATATTTTTAATCATCAAAATATCTTAAATGAAAAAACCATTGGCCCTAGTTGCTAAAATAACTATGACCAATTGCAAAAACAACTAGGCTTTCATCCATCCAAGGATCCATTCACAATATTGGATGAAAAATGTGCAGTTTCATTTTACTTTTCCATTCAAACATGTAATAGTCATAAATTATAGTCACATTTGCAACTTCATTTGATTATATCAACACTATAGTCGCATATGTGATTACAATAATTACATATATGACTACACACATTTGCGACTAAAATGACACGTAGGACTAACCCAACTGTAGTCGTGAAAATAGTTGATTCGGATGTTAGTTGCGTTTATAGTCATAACCATATGGTTGGAATTGACAAGATTTCTTCTAGTGGAATGGTTTTCCCTTTAGGAACAATAGATTGAGGATGGGTAGAAAAGTCTACACCTTTTTCTCGACACTAATTTTGAACATGCACAAATGACATTATATGGCTCTTCTTAAAATTTCCAAAGAAATTATTGATAAAGGACTTACTATGGTCACCACTAACTCCTCCAAATTCCTCACTACGTTCTCTAGACCATAATTTCACAATAACTATATCATTTTGGTCCCAAGATTTCAAACTCCAAAGATGGTCATCAAGTGATATTTCTATTAGCTCATTTTTCAACTTTTCAACTACAACCAAGCATTTTCCCATTATTTCTTGTGGGACTAAAATAGACTTCAAATTAGATTCAATGACAAATCTACCTTCCGCACTTATTGTAGATGATGTTGGTGGAATTTGTTTTATGGATAGGTCCAAGTCATAGCCCAATTCATGTTATTTGATGGCTACATGACCACTGACCCAAAAGTACCAACCCTTTGTCGTTTTGCCCCATCTAATGGAACATTAGCCGTTGAAAGGACAAAGACCTTTAATCCAATCTTGTTGAATTTTCCAACTTTGTTTTGAATGTGCAATTTGCTTCAACATCCCAAAATTGAAAAGGCCATTCCATAATCTCTACTTATTCCAACAAACATCAAAGTCTAGCATAAGTTTGTTGTTGATATCTAGCATGTCCATGAAAAGGATGATCCCATGGTCATTAGTTAGATCCAATTTCAAATTGGGAAACTTTTGAAATATAACAACCAATTTTTGGTAGGCTAATATCACCACCTCTTTTGATTCCCAACAATGTGCCGACATCCCATAAACATTAGTGATGGATTTTAGAGTTTCATTGTTCAAATGCATCACATGGAAAATATTTCCAAAAGATAAGATGCATCACAATACAATGTGATTATAATCTTCACTAGCTTGATGTAGGCAACATCTTTTTGAGAGTTGAATAGATTGCCAAGGACTTGCTAGTGAAGTGATGGATTACTATTGGTTGTTTGATAAAAGAAAGGTGATCCACCAATATATGGCCCTAGTTGGTCCTATTGTTGGCCTGCACCAATATATCCATACCCAAACTCAACAACAATTGAAAAATCTTTTGAAAGCTCTAATATTCATAACCAGCTAATGGCAAAGGACACAAACACAAGAATCAAAGTTTTGTGATCCACTTTAGCTATCAAAAGGTGTAAAACATGTAGACAATGATTTTGGGTACTTGACAATGTAGATGACTATATGAGATACATAGATTGGTGAATGACTTACAAGTGGTTGAAATACCCATATCGTCTTCCAAAGTTGCAACACAATCATGAGGAATAAACATATCACTCCAAGAAAACTACAAAACATCTTGTGTTCATAGAATTGACAAAATGAAATTCAAGCGAAATAACATACATGAGTCCCAACTAACATATCAAGACTCAAGAATTTCTAAGATGTCATGGACCTTGATTTGTAGGAGCTTGGTGAGGTGGCAAGGGTTGCCCCCATTGTATCTCCACTTGAAGGAGTTGCTTGTAGTGGCCCAATATTAAATTTCAATCCTACAACACATACAATGGAAACAACTTTAGTTTTCATATATTGTCATAGCCTTGATGGCATTAGTTGTTTCAAGAATTTTACACCATCAATGAGGGAGCAATGACTTGGCCTCCATCTCAACAATATACATACAAACTCAAAACCTTTTCAGAAAGCAAGTTCCAACAAAAAATGATATCAACTTTTTCTTGAGAATGTAGCTCCACTTTTTCCCCCAAAGGTTGAAAACATGAGGGTGTAATAAAAACAGAATAAATTGACCATCACAAGATAAAGGAGATTGCAACATGAGTCAAAGTGATCATATAGGAGCTAGTGGGGAGTCATCATTGAATGGGTTTTGAATCCTAGGTGGCAGACCATTGGACTATTGTCTTGCCTGCAAACAAAGAATCTCCTTGAAGTTTACAATGTGTACAATGTCCAATACCTAATAATTTCATTAAAAAAAATAGGTTTGCATGAGTGTGGTGGAGTTTATCCGATTGTCAACAACTTTAAGTGCAAATGGTCCAAAAAGAAAACTCATTGCCAATTCTTTCACTTGCTCAAATGCACTGCCTTGTAGGCCTTGTTGTGTTTCCATTCCTATATCTATACGAGTTGTTGGTGTAAAGTCTTAGGAGTTGAAGGAAAGAATATGATTAGTTATCACTTAAGTCCAAATTTTTTTTTTTCGTCCAACACATCCATTTTATGTCTACACTCTAGTTTTTAACACTATTTGAGATACTTTCAAAAGTTGCACTTGCTTTTTTTCCCATCAGAATTATAGGTGAAGTTAAAGTTTGATTTGGGTACCAAACACAACTTGGGCTTTTCATGTGAATTCAATGTTCTTCCACAATTTGAACAAGTAACTATTCTTTAGAAAAAATAAAACTAGTTTCATGTCCACCATGTACTTCTCTCCCTCTTGCTTAAAAGCCCACTTGAAAAGCACCATCTCAAAACTTTTATGAATGATTGATTGTATCAAAACCCAACTTTCAAGGAGCATAGCAAACAACAATTAGGATGTATACATGGGGAACTTTTCAACGATGTTTGGTCCCACTAGTAGATGCTACAAATGTCTATGATTCTAGAGGACTTGGTGGCAACTATTGTAACCCACCTTATGTGGAAGGTGGAGTTGTTGTTGAGACATTGGTTAGCATATTTAGTTGTTGGTAGAAGCATACAATTATAAACATTTTTGCTACAAAATTGAATAGAATATCTTTAAAAAAACATTGAGTGGAATGTGTAGGTGTGGTCTAACAAGCCATTAAACATTACCAAATGCATCCTCCTAGACTTCACCTTAGTTGCAATAGATGCAATTAAAAGAGTCGTTAATGGTTATGCCTAAAAGGTAAACTAAGCATTAGCTGTGCCTGAATTCAGAATCAAAATCATAGTAGCCCATTAATTTGAGCCATTTGTAATGCTCAATGCAAAAATATTGGGATAACCATTTGGAGGAGCACTTGTGGCAACTAAATCAAAAGTTAAAACACTAATGTTACTAAAAGACATATTGCTTACTTGTACCCTAAGAGAAAATGGGTCAAAAATAGGTTTGAATGTTGAAGCATGTGTAAATGGTTTAGCAACTTTAACATTAGGTTGAAAGGGATTTCTAGGTGGGTTTGATGTAGGTGGAAATGTAATAAACATTGTTGTATTGGGTTTAATAGGTTGAAATGGATCACCTAGAGTGCCATTTGTAGCAAATGAAAGGGGTCCATGGTGGTTGTGGTTGCAAGGGATGCAAATGGATCCGACATAGGTGTGGTTGTTGTAATAGACTCAAGTTTAGAATTGATAAGCAAAGGGATGGTGGGGGGGGGGGGGGAAGCACTTATGCACACCATTGCATTGTGTGTAGACAAATATGGAAAAGTTTGTGTAAACATATTGAGGTCCTTGTCAACCCAACAGTCTCTTAAACAATACCATTATGTGTTTTCATTGTTAACACATAATCCCAAAACTTAACAATTTCTCAAGTCAATTCCTCCCTTTGCATTGTGTGTGCTAAGAAAATGCCTTGACCATAATGGTTTGAGAGCATAAGTATTTGTGACTTTTGTGTAGGTCAACCACTCATTTTCCTTTGATCTCTTGTCATTTTCACACATCTGAAATTTCATGTGTGAGGTAATGAAAAAATCTATACTTCATCCTACACTAAACTAGGTACTCTCAAGCTACAAAGATAAAATTATCTCCAATATTGCCTATGAATCCCTTCATCTATGAAAAAGAACTTTCCCATTTCGTAGTCAAAATTGTTGCATGTGGATATGGCATAGTAGTGACATACGAAATACGTGTATTTTTTGAAGGTGCTCAAAAAGAAGTATTTTCAAGTATTTAAAAAAAACATTATAATAATACTAGTGGTGCTTAGGCCCAAATATTTTCAAGTATTTTTTAAAAAGCCCAAAAAAACGTATAATACGCGTATGTTTGAATCGAATTGAGCGTATGTCACTACTATGGGATATGGATAAGAAAAAGAACATCCATGAAACATTCACAGACCCCATTGTAGATGGAAAATGATTTCCTAGGCAACAAAATCTTGATGAAGAAACCTAAAAGACATTCAAAAGTGCATATTTGTACATGGGTTTCCTAATCTTAATAAAGCCCAAAAAATGGAAAGAGGGGAAGCATGCTAATCACATTGTCACAGTTGATGTAACGCTTATTTTTGGGCCTCTTTAAAAGCTTCTTGATCATCATTTCATGTTGTTCGTCTTCCTTCATCATGTTCCCCATTTTGCCTAAATACTGCAAAAACAACTACAACTTTCTTGGTTACCAACAGCTATCACCTACTCTTTACAAATTCTAAAATCTCCCACTTGACTACTAATTTATGCCATCATCAAATGTCAACCCTAAGTAATCAATTCAACTAGCATAGCCAATATGAGCAAAAAATAAATAGGAAAGCCAATTTTAAATGGTATCATCAAGAAGTCTAAATTTGTTGAATTGTTATACCTAAACAAGTTGGGTGGTAGTTGATCCTTAAGCACCCCACCACACAACATTTGTGTGATACATAAAACATCATATTTGTTCCAATATGGTATTTTTGGGTTTAGGCTCCATCCCAAATTCTTTTGTTGTTACTTAATAGCTTTTACAATCAAGCCTACAAAGAGGATTCATGGAGTCAAGTTTTGAAGAAAATATGATTCAAGGCTCATTTCTTCGTTAGGTCTTGCAGCTTGGACTAATTTTCCAGGTTCAAAATGTGCATGTAGACAAAGTCTATACATGTATCGAGGCGTATAATATGCGTATGTTTGAATCGAATTGAGCGTATGTCACTACTATGCCTCAAACCTCGATGTTGATTGAACACTAACTGGTTACGATGAAAAACACATGCAGCTAATCAAGAGCTTGCCCTATGTGCAATGGCCAAGCCAAGAACAACTTTGCAAATATGTAAGCATGTACAATTGGTTTTTTCCTTGAATTGTAGCCAATAATTGTTTGATCCCCAAAAGCTTCCTTGATCAACTGGAATGTTGTTGGAAAATAAGCTGGTGGAGGAGATGGGGTAGAAACAAAGAAACAAGAAATGAACTAGAAAATCAGGTAGGCAATTAAAGAAATGAAACTCATCTTCAAAACCACGTCATTGGAGTTGGTTAAGATTTTGCTAGTTTTTGTAATCACGAACATGCAATGCACCTCCTTCCAAAATTGTTTGATGGAGAAAGGCATTCTGGGCTTAGCTATTTGTATGCACAAACATTCATATTTGAAAGAATCACCACCAATGAATGAACTCCTATTGTTGATAAGCCTAAACTATATACTATTCACATTTTCCCCTCTACTTGCTCAAACCACTTTCTGAAAACAATAATAATACACCATCACCACTATTGTAAGTCTAATTTCGTTCTTTCAACCCCATTACAAAAATTACTTTTGAAAATATGTGATGGTTCAATCCGTTCAACGGTGTTTTTGTGGTTGTCCATCATGCTTTGTCAAAGAATTTGTAAGTCATCCACAACATCCTTTAGATGTTTCCTTAGGGTATCGACGTTGGTGATGGCTCTTTGAGTGGTGGTGTGGTCATTAACTTCACTCCCAACATCTTTATTGCATTAAACTACACTTGAGGATTTGTTTCCTTGGCAAGATCTTCAAGCTTGCCTCCGATGCACACATAAACAAACACATGCTTGACACACACACAAACACACACACTCATGGAGACAAACACACACACCCTTTGAAAGAACAAAATATAAGTGAAGGAGAAACTTGGAAAATGTTGCTTGGAAAATGTCTTGCCTTTTTTGGCTAAAAAATTTCAAGAATTTGACCTTCTACTAAAAAATCAAATCTCAAAACCATTGTAGAGGAAAAAAACTAAGATTGCTTGCTTGCATGCTTGCCTTTGACTACTTGCTTGCCTTTGCTTACATGATCTTTGAAAACATAAATTAAAAAAATTGTTCAAACATAGAAATCTTTTAAACCATGTTGAAGAAAAAAAAAAGTATAAACATGCGCTTGAACTTTCAAAGAAGATTTTTTTGCAAGAGGACACTGTCATTGCCTCCTTGTAACCCCAAAGTTTAAAACCCTAAGTGTCAAAAACGTCAAATTTAAGTTTATAACCACTTTTTTCCATGCTCACTTAAATGTTCTAAACTCAATTTTGCTTCAATTAATTTATTGACCTTATAAGCATTATATACAATCAAAAGATAGTTAATCAACATTATTTCATAATAATTAAACCTATTAATAACTAATACACTTATTGTATAATGCACACACTAATTTTTTATAAAAAAATTCTAATATTATAAATCTACACATATTTTATATTTATTACAAAATGGTTTTCAAAATATATATCCCCCTATTTTTAAACTATTAACTTGTAATTTTTACCCCACAACCAATATATTGCACCCTATATTTTTATTCACGTATTTTTATTTTTTTGAATAGTGTCCCCTTGGGATTATTTCATATTTAATTTTTTTTTATTGTCTTCTAATTATAATGGCTTGTTATATGCCTATAATTAAAATGATGTCATGTTAAAATAATAAAAAATTTAAAAATAAATTGGATATAATAATATAGATGTCCTTTTGAATCTTTTTAAATAATTTGAATCCTTGTTCTATCTATAATTTTCATTTTAAAATAATAAAAAAGAATGAATTAAATAATGTAGTTGATTTCAATTTTTTTTCAAGGATAAGCAATGCTTACATCCATTTTTAACAATGTTCATTAAATGCATTTGACTAGATCATACATAGTACAATAATTTTGAAGGTTACATAACTCATAAAGGCTTCAAGGGAAAAGACCATTTCTTTGGCCATTTGGTTGATTGTTTGTATTCACTAGATTTATAATTTGTGGCCATAAGTGTAGGTCACATGTTCAAGAAATAATCATGCAAAAGAACATGTAAAGTTGTTAATAAAAACTTATGTACCCATTTTTCACATTTTTAGTTTGATAAGTGTTGTTGCATAATTGCACATGCATATGAAAAATCACCACTATCATATGAATTATCATAATTTGAAGTATCCAAAATTTCACATTTAAATTGATTCCATGTAGATTCTACACTTGGTAGATATTAAAAAAAAAATCCTTGAATCTTATCTCCAAAAAGTGGTACCATAATTGTAAATATGCCTCAAATCTTAAACCTTAGCCCTAAACTCAAATGAATTGAATGAATGAAGATTTATAAAAAAAGGATATTCAACTTTTTATTGTAATGCAAAATGGCAACTATAAGAACTTACCTTTGGAACATTGTAGTTGATGTTTCATAAGACCTTAAAACCTTGCTCAATGAAATGGATTGATCCAATGAGCAGGGAGAAGTGAAAATAAGGACAACAAGAGCAAATGACCATTAAACCCTAAATTCAACATTGAACTAAACAAGAGACATTCAACAAAAAACAACGGATATTTGATTCAACTTGATTGAATGCAATGCAAAAATGAGAAAGGACTATAAGAATTTACCTTTGCAATTATTGTTCTATAAGTTAGACCTAAAAATCTTCTTGAAGTTTTGCAAGTCCCGAGTCAAAACCTATCCAAATTCCTTAGACCCCATCCCAAATCAATGAAGTTTAAACAATAGTGAACACACAAGTGCCGATGACAATGTATGTTTCAGATGCAATAATCAATTCATCTTCAACAATTGGAGAATCAAAATCTGCCTTTGACTTTTTGCTTGAACAATCCCTTGCACAATGCACATTGAACTAAGTTCTAATAGTAACACAATTTAGCAATGGCGATTTCAATTGTAGAGCCAATGACAGTAGAGTGCCCACTTTGTATGCAAGAAGAAGAAACAAGCCCTATGTAATGCTTGTCATTGTTTTGGCAAAGGATGACAATGACAAGTAGGTATCGGTGACATTGGATGATGTGATGGCACCATCCCACGGCGGCTGGATAAGTTTCAAGCTTGCCATGTGCAATGCTAGGCATTAGGGTTTAGGAGAAACCAAAGGTAAAAAAACATTCCTGGATATGTAGCCTTTAGGCAATTCTATCCTAATATTTGCCCTAATTTTTAGGCATAGACATAGAAAAGGTAAATTCCAGGTCAAAATCTGGTAATATTTTGCCACTAGAAAAAAGCATCGTTACCTGCCTCCTTACGCACTTACCTGCCTGCCTATCTCGCTACCTACACACAGAGGCATCTGGCACAAGTTGCTAGGTTTACATCACAGCGCTACAGGTAAAACCCTAATTCTTTACCTATGTTTAAAGTTTAAACTATTCTACTAACCTAGTGGTCACCTATTTTCCTACCTACCTAATATACATTGGACCCACTTCATGGATTACCAAGGTGATACGAGATATTAACTGTGGTGGTTAGCTCAGTTGCTTTTTCTTAACTACTTACCTACTAATAGGTTGGTAGTAAAAACAGCCTTTTATCTATGTTTAAACCATTCTACCTACCTAGTAGTTACCTATTTCCCTACCTACATATAAGACCTACTTCAAGGGTTACCAAGGTGAACCACAAACTAACTCAGTCAAGGTTCATCCACAACTGATTAGGTGTGTATCCCATATCCTTTGCCCTAAATTCAACACATGGGAACTTAGAGAACACACTGAGAGCATGATCAGGAACCAGTGGAAATCTGGTGGGAACACAATGGGAACAAGTTCAGTACACCAAAATCCAAAATCAACAATCCCAACACAAAGGATTAGCAACCTCGGTCATGATCAACAACAACAAACACTCAAAGGATCACCAGTTCCTTAGTTGTGATCTCTTGAAGGAGAGCAGCAGCACTGCACCAATCCTCAGTAAAATGTAATGCATATAAGGGGAATGACTTGTTCACACTAAAAAGATCATTGGTGCAGTTTTACAGGCATCAAGGCTTGTGTTTGTGTGTCCTTTCGTGTTTCAGCAATTGGAAAACTGCTTCCTCTTTGTGTAAGAGTTGTATGTGTGTGAATGTGAATTAGAACAACTTATTTGAATGTGTGTGACTGATTACAGAGTCTCCAAGTATTGTTGATGGTCTTTTTGTATTCTGTGTAATGCTTGCTAGTGCACTGGATTTTTTAGTGGTCTTCAAGCTTCAACCAGTACACTCACATGACAGGTTCCAAGTTTTAGGATAATCCCAGCCTCTGTGCAAGAGAAATTGGTAATTGAAAACAAGCTACAGAAGAAGCTGCAGGTGGTGTCACTGGATCATCTGGTGGTGACACTGGCAGGAAGACCTGCAAGAGGACTACTTAGTTCTTGTTTAGAGATTCACACCTTGGAACTGGCTTCTGGAACTGGCTCACTGAACTGAACAAACCATCACTCACTCTTGCTGGCTAATATAGCCCAGCAAGACATTAGATGCTTCAAAATTGTATGACAATGGACATTATGGCAATTATTTGATGTTAGATTGATCTGGCTTTTAGTACTTGACCAACTATATCATCCATCACTCTTGCATGTTTTAGCTCAACTATGCAGCAAGAGCATATGCACAAATCTTGATGAAATGCGGCTCATTAGTTTGCATATATATGCTATTTCTGAATGAAATTATAACATCTCCAAGCTGTGGTAATAATTTTCCATCTTGAAGTCATGTCAGGTTAACACTGGCAAAGACCTAAACCACGATATGTGCCTGATATGATTCAACCTGGCTTCATCTGCTGTCAGCACTTGACCAGTCATCCGAAAGCTACTTGAAAGCAGTAATGTTCCAAATGAGAAGATCCAGCCAACATTTGATGTCCAAGGCACGGTTGGGAACAAGCACAATTGCAAAATGGTCTGCAATATCACAGTGAGAGGAATGAGATTGACGAAAAGGATTTTGAACGAATGGAAAATGCTCACAAATTGTAGAAATGCATGTGTACATTGAGTTTGGCATCATCATCATCATCATCACTCCAAAACACCACCAAATGTGATAGGGAGCAACATCTCATGAACCTTGGATTTGTTTCCAAAGTTAACTGCAACAGCTCTCATTTCTATGCTGCTGCGGCCAAAGTACATGGAGACACTGACTTCAGGTTTAGCTTCCATCTCTCCTTTGACATTAGATATATCAATCACCAACTCCCCTTCCTTCACAGCTGATCCTCCCTTTGTGTATCTGGGGGATATGTCGTCAGAGGAGAAGAGTATGAGTCGCATGGTTTTCTGTTTAGGATATAAGCCAATGTGTGTCTTGGTGACACAATGATTGACTGCAACCTGACTTCCCTTTTGCACATAGATGGAGAATCGGTTCTCACACTTCCTGACATTACCTACCTGGGTACAGTAGTCAGGAGGATCTCCAGGCTCAGAAGTTCTGCAAGTCTCAATCCCGAAAGTTTTCCTTGCAATTCTAGACACAATTCCCCCAGGGTTTAGTGCCAGAGCTACTGCACCTTGGCATACTGCATTTCCAGGGTTTGGAGGACTGATGATCTTCTCAACGGCACAAGCAAACCTTTCCTTGATTCTCTTCATGAGGTAAGGGGATCCTGCAAAACCACCTACCACCAACATCACCTTGATGTCGCCAGTCTGTGCAATCTGGGCACCAATTAGGTCAAGGTTTTCATTCACCACAGGATCAAAAATTGCCTGCATGTCTGCATGGGAAAGCTGGAATTCTTCATAGGATTCACGTTCTGCCAATCCCTGCTGCTGATCGTAATCCTCCCATGCTGATGACAATTTGCGTGGCAGATCTAACATGATGTCGCCACCAAAGCTCAAGGGATCACCAAAAGTTCGCTTGAGCTCCTCCCATTTCCTGAGCAACTCAGCCTTGTAAGAAGGGTTTCGGAGAAAATAGCCAGTCAGGCATCCGATCTGTTGAGTCATGAACTTGATGAATTGCTTGTCAACGTATATGCCTCCACAAAACCCACCGGTGCTGCGTGTCACTTCTTGCACTTTGTAGCTATCAGCATCATCATCATCCCCCCCAATCCACTCTTGAACAACAATGTCAGAAGTCCCACCTCCAATGTCAGCAACCAGAAGCTTATCACCCCGTTGGAGCTCCAAATGCTGCTCACAAGTGTGATGGCAATGGCAGGAGGCTGCTTCTGGCTCCAGAACCATGATGAGACGATGTGGGCTGCCGCAGGAGGCATGATGCTGTCCAGCAGCAGATCCTCCTACATTTGCACCCATCACGAGTCCGGCATCAACCACGCACTTCTTCATTTGCCGCTTGGCACTGTCGCTCCAGATAGAAGGAACTGTGATACACCACTGTACTGATTCCATGCTCAACTGCTCGCCGTAGTGCTTGTGCAGTTGTTCCATGACATGCTTGCCGATCTCTCGCAAGTAATCGCTGATGACACGGTTCACAGTCAAGCCCGATGGATAAAGGGTACCACTAGAAGAAGAAGAAGAAGAAGAAGAAGAAGAAGAAGGCAGCAGCTGCTCCTTGGCAGCGGCATCATCCCCATCCCCTGCTGCTGCTGCTGCTCCACCTGACTGCAGATCTAGCTTGAACCTTGTCAGATACGTTCCAATAACTACTGGCAGTTCCACTGCTTGGCTGTTGTTGTTGTTCCGGTCCCTCCGCAGTGCAGCGCAATCCCTCTCGAATTCAGCACGTCCCGGATATCCCCAAGATTTGCACAAAAGTTTACGATCATCGCCACCGCCTCCAGCTTCTTCTTCTCTTGGCTTGTAGTAGATCCCTGTGAGGGTTTTGCAGTAAGGTGTGGGTGCTCCCACCCAGTCGTAGAATGTGAAGATGTCCTTGGGCTTGGATTTGTGGGCGAAGGAATAACCTGAGTATGTGGTGCCGAAATCCAGCCCCACCACCACTCTCGCTCCTGAATTATTAACAGGATTATTCACTGAATCCATGATTGCTCCAGGTCCACTGCCAGCCCCAATTGGTACTACTCTGAAATCCTCTTCCTCGCAACAAACCGAGTCTCCTCAAGATCGAGCGCCCACAACTGTACCTCAACACCTTGATGAGCGCTCAGCAACTCATAACCGAGAGACGGTCCTCCCTGCAACTGCTTCCACTTTGACATTCACAGAGAATGACAATAGCGCCACAGTGCACAATCTAAACTCTGGATCGGATCACAAATACACGCGCGCGCGGTCGTGCTCTCTCTCTCTCTCTTCCGCTCGCTCGCTCGCGCGTGCAGGATCACACGCTTGGTGTTATGCAGCTCGCGAGGCATTTCCAGGAAACAAAGCTTCGCGAAGACGAGTGCTGGTCGCGCGGTTGGATTGGCGAACGCTCAGTTTTCCCGACTCGTCACTGTCTTTGTCGGTACGAGGAAACAGAAAAAACCTTGTTTTTTCAAAAGAAAAAAAAGGGGGAAAAAACAAAAGAGGAGGGAGAGAAGGGGGGGGGGGGGGAGTTAGAAATTATTTGCAGATACACCAAATTTAGGGCATTCATACAGGTAGTACCTTTTCATCAGCTTCCGCACTTGGGTGCCCAATAATTATTTTAAATTTCAAAACCTAATTCGGCAATAAAAATAATAAATTCCTCAAATTGAAATTGCTGCAATAAATATAGGCAACTTCTTTAACAGATCTCTCTAGACTTTGAACCTCTAACATAATATAATGAGACTTTTTCCAACATCTTATATTGCGCATTTAAAAAATAAATGGAGAGACATAACAAAGTTGTATGTAATGTCTTTCCGAGTTCCAATACCTTGTCTCAGTTTCATCCCTTATTTTTGGTTATTTGTAAAGTCCCCATCTTTGGGGATGAAATTAGAAAAATTGAGGGCCAGTGATGAATAGAGGGGTGAAATAAAGTTTTCTCTGGACTTGGAATCTGTAACATAATGAGACTTTTTCCAACATTTTATATTATTCCTTTTTATAAAAACTAATGTCGCCTATGCCATTGGTTTGATACTGAATGTCGCAGCAAGCACAAGGAAGTATCTCCATATGTAAAACTTCATCCTGACAACCATTTAGCACACGAACGGAAGAAGCAACTTAAACAGCTATTGCGTCATAAGAAACGCACGTACAAGAAGCTGCAAGGCCAACAATTATGTGCACTAACAAAGACAGATCCAGCCAGCTTTTGGAGGTAGTACTCCAAGAGCAAGGAGCAATCTGTTGTTATCAGCAAAGCAGACTTGGTTGCTTCTAAAAGTTGCTGGAAGGACAATGCCCCAGTAATACAGCTGGGGGAAATGACAACTTTACAGATCAGGTGGTTTTGAGCTTGTCACACCATTTTGCAAGTGATGATTGCAGCACACTAAACTGTGACATAACCTTAGATGAGATTGCACAAATGATGAGGAGACTCAAACGTAACAAGTCTACTGGCTTAGATGGCATCAAAGCAGAGTTTTTGCTAGATGCAAGTGACATGTTGCATGTACCACTGCAGATTGTGTTCAACAAATTATTGCAACAAGGTTACTTAGCAGGCTTGTTTATTGGAGTCATTCATGCATTGCACAAGGGTGGTGATGCCTTGCAATTTGAGAACTACACGGGAATCACAGTGAGTCCTGTACTTGCTAAGGTGTTTGCCATGATTCTAGAGGCATGGTTGAGCAACTGGGCAGAAGAGAGGGGCTTACGTGTCAGGGGGCAAGCTGGTTTTAGGAAAGACTTCCGCACCACGGATAGCCTGTACATTTTGCAAACGCTCATTGAATAGAACACTCACAAATGCAAAAAGGTGTATTGTTGTTTTGTGGACTTTTGCAAAGCTTTTGATACAGTGCCTTGTGATCTGCTATGGTAAGTGCTGGCTGAGATGGGAATTGTGGGTCGATTCCTTCAGTGTCTACAAAGCATGTACAACCATGATAGTGTCAGAGTTACATCCAACAGAAGGGTTATCAACCTGGTTCTCATGTGGCATTGGGGTCAAACAAGGCTGTCCACTAAGCCCACTGCTTTTTGGACTCTACCTTGATGGACTTGAGAAGCATCTAGATGCACTTGATGGCGACAGCCCGCCACAACTGGCAGACATAGTAGTCAAATTATTGCTATATGCAAATGATTTAGCATTAATGTCAAAGACCCCACAAGGGTTACAGAAACAAATAGATGCTCTGTTTAAGTTTTGTGTTGAACGATACTTGGTCATCAATGTGAGCAAGACCAAGGTGGTGGTGTTTGAGAAATGTCGCAGTGCAGCGCCAGAGTTCACATACAGAAGGACAATCCTTGAGCAGGTTTAATCATTCAGATTCCTAGGCTTAGAGCTACATAGTACAAGAGGCATGGCAGTAGCCATAGACAAATTGACTGCTATTGGGAAGAAGGCACTATTTGCATTACGCCGTAGATGCAATGATCTGAGCATAACAAATCCGAAAGTAATGTGTTAGTTGTTCGACTCATTGGTACGCCCAGTACTGAGCTATGCATGCAAGGTGTGGACAGGTTGTATAAGGGTGAAAGGGTTGCAACAAGCAGAATAAGTACATAGAATGTTCCTGAGAGGAATATTAGGGGTCAATAAAACAACAAGCACTTTTGCTGTGTTGGGGGAATTTGGAAGGTATCCATTGGAGTAATTCTGGTGGCAACAAACTCTCAAGTATTATGATAGACTACGGGAGTCCACCCCATATCGTCTGTTGTGGCTACCAGACCCAACTCTAGATGCTCAGTGTGCTCAATGATAACCAACAATGTTGGCTCCGAAACGTGTAGTTGTGGCTTGACGACTAAGGGGTTGGGGTTCTCTATACTAATGTCATGTGTGCTGTAGCAAGCGCATAAGCTTCCTATCTAGAATCCACTTATGGTGAACAGGCTAGAGCTAGAAGTAGCAGATTACATACAAACCAACTGATGAACACGAGCTGTACAACAGAATCTGGGTATTCATATGCACATAAGAGTTATTTGCAAGTGATCACAAATGTTCATCCCAGGCAATCTTTGTCAAGGTTCAGATGTTCAAACCATCATTTAAAGGTAGAATGTGGTAGGCATGCAAAGCCTGAGAGTGTACCAAGGAGAGATAGGGTTTGTTGCCTATGTTCCCTAGGAGCTGTTAAGGATGAAGACCACCTGTTGCTAGTGTGCCCAGCTCACCATGACATTCGTTGCAAGTTTGGTCAACAGCTAGGGAAACAGTTGACACCGTATAGCTTACTACTTGAATTGATGCATTCAGCTACTCAGAAAGTGATAGCTTTGTACTTAGTTTCTTACTTAAACAACAGGAGTGTTTTGCTCAAATCAACTAGTTAATAGTCGTCAAATGGATCTTTCTGGTTCGGGTATTGACGTTAAATTAAAAGAAAAAAAAAGAAGTCCAAAGTGTTACCACACCTCTTCAACTAATTATTCCTTCCAAAACCTGGTTTTTCTTGAATTTTCGATGGTAGAAATCACTTAAAAATCAATATCTCCCACGCTCTGAATCCATATCTTAGCAAATAAATTCCATTAAATCCTGCTCATCAAGATCTTTCCAACAACACCAAATGCACATTCCAATTCCTCTGAAGTTTTCAGCTACGATTTTAATATAATTTTCAATGAAAAAATCATTCAATATTCAAGAACTTTTGCATCGCAAATCCAAACGTCGTGAAACCAAGCCCATGCACCCCTCCTCATCGAGAGCTTTCCAAAGACACCGAGAACGCGATCTGAAGCATCCTGGCTTGGTGGATCTCATAACTACAAAACAAACTACCTTCTTTCATAGATAGAAGGGGAGACATAATAAAGTTATTTGGAAAGTTTTTCCCAGTTTCATACCAAGTCCCCATATCCAAGGATGAAGTTAAAAAAAAAGAATCAATGATGAAAATAGGGGGTGGAATACGATTTGAAACTTGTTTTCAACATTTTTTTTTGTTTTTTGAGGTTTTTGTTTGTTTTTTTTTTTTGGTTGAAGGATTTTTGGGGGTCTACATTTTTGGCTTGCTTTCTTTGGTTTTCATTACAAAGTTATTTTAGGGTTTCTTATTTTCTGGCTTTCTAGGAAGGGTTTATGCACAAAATGTGCTTTCCAAATATGCTTTGAAAACATGTTCCTTGTCAAGAGCATCAGCTAATAGTACATTCCCCGAAGGGAAATCCTTAGAAGACCAAATATGAAGCGCTCTCAAGTCACGGGGTGAAACCAACTTGAGGGTTTCACAACGTCAAGTTGCGGAAGTTGAAACTTGGAAGCACGCTCCCGACTTTCAACTCTAGAAAGGGGTAGAGGGTCGAGTTGGGAGCCCATGGATTAGACTAGGAAGAGGTATTAGTTAATCACGCTTGAATATGCATCAAAACAAACCACCCAAGTGCTTAGATCACTTTCCGGGACACCCTTTGGTGTTGGGGCAAGTCACGGGCACTTCGGACCATAAGACTCACCACGGCCTAACCTTGGGGGATGCCATCACCATCCCCCACATAGTATACTCTGCAACGCCCCGCTGAGGCTACACCCAAATGACACTTTTTCCCGGGACTCCCAAGTTGGAGTCCCGAAATCCACCCAAGTGTCCCGATTTCGGACTCCCGGGACTTTGAGAGGTCATAGCTCCTCGCCTTGACCTCCGATCGCAATGAGGTCTTAACCGAAGTTATAACCCTTGTCGAGATCTTTTCAATGACATATTGTATTCCCGAATCGAATATCGCGAGCTGGTCGATTCCTGACTTTTAGTGGTCGAGAGTTAAACTGCCAGTTTGACTCCCGGCCTTTCTTTTGCCCATAACTTAGGCCACAGATGTCCAAATGGCCAATGCGATGCCAATTTCGATATCTACGCTTCAAGACCTTTTCAATGACATCAAAAACACCCCAATGCCAGGTGTTTTGGGTCTTGCTATCGAGCTCTGAACATTCGGTAGTCCCAGAGGACTCCAAATTCCCAACTTTTCCAAGTGTTGGGCTTCACCCCCACACTTGGCCAAGTTAGGGTTGCGACACTCTCCCCCACTAGAAGAAAGAGGTTAATGTCCTCATTGACACTTAGCATTTTCCTTCACACAATTGCAACTGCTTTCTTTTGGATCCTTGGCCATTTTGCCAACTTTGTGGCTAGACCTTGTCTCAAGCTAACTTAGGCGTCCCTAAGTTTCCAACACTTTCTTGACAAGTCCAAGAGAGTTTTTTCCAAAACCCTCCACCTTTGCTTCGTCAAAAGACTAAGTAGCCTAATTGACGAAGCTCCTCATTTGGGAGGAACTTTTCATTTTTCCCCTCATGAAGAACTTAAGTCAAGTCTATTCTTGACCTAAGCTACTTGACATGACTCCTTTCTCTATCCCGCGCCTTGGTCACAATAACCAAGCCTTAACTAAAAGGTTTACTTATCAAGGTACGAGAAGCAACACCTAGGTTTGCCAAACCCAAGTCCCAAACTACACTTAAAGTATGTGAGCGGGGTCATGACTTCCCCCATTGGCCACACTACCAACCAACCCTTCGAGATGCACTTAAAGCATGTGCATGTCCCCGCAAGCTCACCTTGCTTGCCTCCTCTTTCGGGGTCAAGTTTCCTCAACCCCAAAATAGAAGTCCGATTTTGATTCGAGCCTACGCAAGAAAGTTCCATTTGTCCAATGCCATTTGACAATTCTATTTGCCTTATACAAATTTCCTTTCACATGATACAATCTCTTGGAAGTTTATAGCCTTTATTTCACTTACAACTTGATGCGATACATTTTATGTGGCACTCCGCCCCACTAAAAGAAAGGTGATGTCCTCATCACGACCTACGTCTTTTCTTTGTCGATCTCGCGTGGAATTCTTTTATGGCTTTTTGGGCATGCTCCATTTCGGATTCATTCATCTAAGATGCCTCTATCGGATGGTATCCTTTCCACTTGATTAGGTACTCCCGCTCTCGCCCTTTAAATTGCCTTGACTTAAGCACGGCCTCCACCTCAAACTCCGGTTCATTAAGAACCAAGTCGGGTGAGGGCCTTAAATTGTTTTCACGATTAGGCCTTGAGTGTCGCAACCCTAACTTGGCCAAGTGTGGGGGTGAAGCCCAACACTTGGAAAAGTTGGGATTTGGAGTCCTCCGGGACTCCTGAATGTTTAGAGCTCAATAGCAGGACCCAAAACACCTCGCATTGGGGTTTTCTTGGTGTCATTGGAAAGGTCTCGAAGCGTAGATATCGAAAATGGCCTCGCATTGGCCATTTGGATATTTTTCGCCCAAGGTATGGGCAAAAGAAAGGCCGGGAGTCAAACTGGCAGTTTGACTCCTGACCACTAAAAGTCGGGAATCGACCTCTTTCCGAAGTCCGAATTGGGAGTGCGATACGTCGTTGAAAAGATATCGACAAGGGCTACAACTTTGGTTTAAACCTCGTTGCGATCCAAATCTGCAATCGGGAGTTATGGCCGCTCAAAGTTCTGGGAGTCCCGCCGGGACGATTTCGGGACAACTTCGGGACTCCATTTCGGGAGTCCCGGGAATTTGTGCCATTTGGGTGTAGTCCCCACAACGTGACGCAGAGTATACTATAGGGAGTATGGTGGTGGCATAATCCCGAGCCAAGGATGTGGTGAGTCCAAGTGAGTCCGGGTCCCCATGGCTTGTTCTAACACCAAAAGAGTGTAAATGGATTTTAACCAACTCGTGTTGGCTTGTGATGCAGGGTCGTGTGATCTAAAAGCTTGATCTCTTCCTAGTCTAATCCCGGGGCTCCCAACTCGACCCTCTACCCCTTTTTAGAGTTGGAAGCCGGGAGCGTGCTACCAAGTCTCAATTCCGCAACTTGACTTTGTGAGACCCTTAAGTGGGTTTCGCCCCCGTGACTTGGGAGCGCGTCATTGAGGCATCACGGGAGACCGGCTTCAAAAGAGACACGTGAAATGTGGGATGAACTCTAAGGTTTTCCGGAAGTTCTAATTTATAAGTGTCGAAATTTTTTTTTTCCAACACTTTGAATGGACCCGCATATGGGCCCATGAACTTATGACTTAAACCTTTGGGCAACCGGAAGTTCTTGATGTTCAACTACACTTTGTCTCCCACTTGAAATTTCACCTCTCGTCGGGACTTGTCCGCAAAATCCTTGTACCTTTTGTGCGATTTTTCCAAGTTGCCTTTTGCTAACTCCCACAAGCGTTTTTTCTCTTCGTCAAGTTGTGTGACCATTAGCACCTCCTCACTTGCATCACTCGGGAGTTGTCGTTGTTTTGCCCAAGTCATGGGCACAATTGGTGACTTGCCTGTCACCATTTGGAATGGGGTGGACTCGGTTGCGGAGTGTTCCGAGTTGTTGTAACAAAACTCGGCTAACTCCAAATGGTCCACCCAATCTTGTTGATCCGCCGCCACATAATTCCTCAAGAATTGTTGGATGACCAAGTTGACCCTTTCAGTTTGTCCATCAGTTTGGGGGCGGAATGAAGTGCTCATCTTGAGCTCCGACCCCATTCGCTTCCACAAGGCCCGCCAAAACTTACTTGTAACCTTCAGGTCTCGACCTGACACTATGTCTTTTGGAAGACCATGGTGTTTGAAAATGTGCGAGAAGAACAACCTCCCCGTCTCTTGAGCCGTGGCTTCATCCTTTGTGGGAATGAAGTGTGCCATTTTGCTAAATCGATCCACCACAACCATGATGGCATCAAACCCCTTTGAAGGGGGCAAACTTACCATGAAATCCATTGACACACTTTCCCACGGCCCTTCGAGAATTGGCAAAGGTTGCAATAAACCTGCTTGCTTCTTGTTGAGGGTTCGGTTTTGTTGACAAGTTAAACATGTCTTCACGTACTCTTCCGCACAATCCTTCAAGTTCGGCCAACAGTAGGACTTCTTTAAAAATGTTGTGATGCGCTTTGCACCACCATGGCCCGCGAGAGGTCCATCATGACATTCCTTCAAAAGTGTGTCCCTAATCTTCCCTTCCGGCACATAGAGTCGAGTTTGCTTGTACCACAATAATCCATTTCGCAAATGGAAGTGGGACTTGGCTCCATTTTGGATGCCTTGCCTCACCTCCTTGGCAAAGGCATCTCGGCGGCTCGCTAGTCTAACTTCCTTTTGAAGTTCCGACTCTCCAACATACACCACTCTAAGTTGGTGTTTCCGGCTCAAGGCATCGGCGACTATGTTCTCCTTTCTCGGTTTGTGCCGGATGTCCACATTGAACAATGCCAATGTGTCTTGTTACCTTACTTGTTTCGATGGCAACTTGGGTTGGGTGGCAAAGTAATTCAAGGTCACATTGTCGGTCCACACCACCACATCTTTGGAGCTTATGTAATCGCCCCAAGTCTTGAGACAATGTATGACCGCTCACATCTCTTTCTCGTGTGTTGGCCACCTTCGCTCCGTCTCACCCAACTTCTTGCTTTCAAAGGGCACTGGTCTTCCATCTTGAACCAAGACACCCCCAATTGCAAAGTCGGAGGCGTCGGAATGGATTTCAAACTCCTTGTCAAAGTCGGGCAATTTCAACACCGGCGCCTTCACCAAAATGCCCTTCAATGTTCCAAAGGCTTCGTCGCATGCTTCTTCCCATTCATAGGTGACGATGGACTTCTTCAAGAGGTTTGTCAAAGGCACCGCTATCTTTGCAAAGTTCTTGATGAACTTGCGATAGTATGAGGCTAATCCTAAGAAGGACCTCAAAGCGGGAACCGACTTGGGCGGCTCCCAATCCAAAATTGCCTTGACCTTGTGATCATCCATCATCAAGCCCTCTTGAGTTATTCTATGTCCCAAAAAGTCCACTTTCGTCACCCCAAATTCGCATTTCTCAAGCTTGGCATCCAACTTGTTTTCCCTTAGCCTTTGGAACACCTTGCGAAGGTGCTCCGCATGCTCCTCCAAGGAGCTACTATAAATCAAAATGTCGTCTATGTAGACGACCACAAAATCATCAAGCCATTCGCGGAATATATCATTCATGAGAGTGCAAAACGTGGCGGGTGCATTGGTGAGCCCAAAGGGCATCACCATGAACTTGTATGAGCCATACCTTGTGCGGCAAGCGGTCTTCTCTTTGTCCCCTTTCGCTATCTTTATTTGGTAATACCCGGAACGTAGATTGACTCTACTAAAAACCTTGGCTCCCGAGAGACGATCTAATAGATCGTCGATGCGAGGAAAGGGATACCAATTTTTCACCGTTGCATTGTTGAGTGCTCTATAATCAACACACATCCTCAAAGTCCCATCCTTCTTGTGAACAAAAAGGACGGGTGCCCCGTATGGTGACTTGTTTGGTCTGATATACACTTTGGCGAGGAGTTCTTCGAGTTGAACCTTTAACTCTTTCAACTCCTCATGGCTCATTCGATATGGGGCCTTGGCGGGAGGTTCAACTCCCGGCATCATTTCAATCGCATAATCAACCCGTCTTCTCGGGGGCAAGTCTTCGGGCAACTCGTCGGGCATCACATCCAGGAACTCTTCCAACACTCGCCTTATGCACTTGGCAGAAGTCACCAACTTGGTGACCTCCTTGGGCTCATACTCATCCAACACCTGCATCACACACATTATGCCTTGGCCTCCCACGCATTCTTTCTTCCAAGCTTTTCCTAACATAAAGTGGATGGTTGGTGGTTTTGATGTAGATTCAAGTTTGATCAATTAATACCTCTTCCTAGTCTAATCCATGGGCTCCAATTCGACCCTCTACCCCTTTTTAGAGTTAGAAGCTGGGAACGTGCCTCCAAGTCTCGACTTTCGCAACTTGACCTTGTGAAACCCTCAAGTTGGTTTCACCCCGTGACTTAGGAGCGCGTCAGGTGCACTTCCACAAGGCAACTCATGCGCCTTCACTTGCATAATCCCACTTTTAGATGGGATTTTAACTAACCTATGGTGCCCTTCTATGGGCACATTGTTTTGGGTGGCGAACTCCATTCCCAAAATGCACTCCATTCCACCCAAGGTGGAAACCAACAAGTTCACCTTTCCTGACGCGCTCCCAAGTCACGGGGGTGAAACCCACTTGAGGGTCTCACAAAGTCAAGTTGCGGAATTCGGGACTTGGTAGCACGCTCTCGGCTTCCAACTCTAGAAAGGGGTAGAGGGTCGAGTTGGGAGCCCATGGATTAGACTAGGAAGAGGACTTAGTTGATCAAGCTAGAATCTGCATCAAAACAAACCACCCACGTGGTTAGTTGACATTCCGTGACCCCTTTGGGTGTTGGGACAAGCCACAGGCACTTCGGACCACAAGACTCACCACGGCCCGGACTCGGGGGATGCCACCACCATCCCCCATATAGTATACTCTGCGACGCCCCGTGGGGGCTACATCCAAATGGCACAAATTCCGGGACTCCCAAGTTGGAGTCCCGAAATCCAACCAAGTGTCCCGGTTTTGGACTCCCAGGACTTTGAGAGAGCGTAGCTCCTCGCCCTGACCTTGGATCGCAACAAGGTCTGAACTGAAGTTGTAGCCCTTGTCAAGATCTTTTCAATGATGTATTGCAATTTCAAATCGAACATCGACAGCTGGTCGATTCTTGACTTTTAGTGGTCGAGAGTCAAATTGCCAGTTTGACTCCCGGCCCTTCTTTTGCCCATAACTTGGGCTACAGATGTCCAAATCGAGAATGCGAGGGCATTTTCGATATCTACGTTTCATGACCTTTCCAATGACATGAAGAACATTTCAATGAAAGGTGTTTTACCCCTTGCTGTTGAGCTCTAAAAATTCGGGAGTCCTGGAGGACTCCAAATCCCCACTTTTTCCAAGTGTTGGGCTTCACCCCCACACTTGGCCAAAGTAGGGTTGCGACATTTCCTCTCCAATTCCCGAATTAAAGAGGCACTCCTTTTGCTTGTAACGTGGTTGGATGGGGAACCCTATCCGCAATACGCACCTCGATGGGTGCCTTGGTCCCTCCAAGTGGAGCTCCATCTGTTCGGCGCTCTCCCGAGTTATGAAGTTGTGAGAAGCCCCTGTGCCCAAAAGACATAAAATTTCCCGCTTAGCAATCTTCCCCTTCAAGAAGATAAGTCGATTGCATTCCGGTTGGGCTAGAGTGGTATTAAGAGCAAGTACCTTTGAGCTCCCCACTTCCGACTTGGACTTGGGACAAACTTTGGAGTAATGCCCCATTTCGTTGCAATTGAAGCATGCCCCCTTGGGCTTTGCTCCAAAATCTCCCTTGGGTTGGCTCCCTTTGGAGGGAGCCCCTTTCTTCACAAAGCTCTCTTTTGGTTTGAACCCCGAGCTTTGGAATTTGGGCTTATCCTTGGTTGGGCTTCCTTGCCCCCGACTCCATTCCCCCTCATGCTTTGGTTTCTTGTGAAGGAACTTGTTGTCCTTCTTGAACCTGGATTTGTCACTCCGCCCCACATCCAATAAGTTCTCCACTTTCGTGATGGCCTCGGATAATGAGGCAGGCCAATTCTCCTCAAGCTTCCGCTTGGCCCAAGTTGGAAGCCCCATCACGAATTGGCACACACGATCCATCTCATGCATATGCCGCACCTCGAACATGAGTTCGGAATAAGCCCTCACGTATTGCCTCAAATTTTCATTCGGGGCATTCACAAGGTCACAAAGCTTGCACCTTGAACTGTAATCGAAATTCCTCGGGATGAATTTCGCCTCAATGTGGTCTTTGAAAAACTCCCACGTATAGCCATGGTTTTTCCCTTCCTCTTGTCTCACCGTCCGCCACCATGTGGCGGCATAACCTTTCAAGTAGGATTGGGCGAGCTCCATGGCGGAATGCTGTCCAACCTTGGCGGCATGCAAGTAGTCGTCCATCTTCACAAGCCAAGCATCCACAACCTTGCGGTCGCAGGCTCCATAGAAGTTCCCGGGTTTAGCCGGTTGGAACCTTTCACCCTTGGAGGCTCTCGTTTTGAGAGCCGCCACCAACTCACCGAAGTCGGGCCTTCCCATCTTGAGGAGCATTTCCAATTGCTCCGGGGTGAATAGGACCGAGCTCCTTTGTTCCTCTTCCTCACTTCGGGGTTCATCTCAGTCTTCCTGAGGCATGGGTTCCTCCTCCCCAATAGATTCGGGCGGGGTTACTTGGTCATCGATGGGCTTCTCCATCACGGAATCTTGCGGTTGTTTCCGGTTTTGTTTGGGAGCCATCCGCACCCAAGAAGTGAGCTTCACCACTTGCTTTGATACCACGTGATGCGTTCCCAAGTCACAGGGTGAAACCAACTTGAGGGTTTCACAAAGTCAAGTTGCAGAAGTTGAGACTTGGAGGCACGCTCTCGACTTCCAACTCTAGAAAAGGGTAGAGGGTCGAGTTGGGAGCCCATGGATTAGACTAGGAAGAGGTATTAGTTAATCAAGCTTGAATCTGCATCAAAACAAACCAGCCAAGTGGTTAGTTCACTTTCCGGGACACCCTTTGGTGTTGGCAAGCCACGGGCACTTCGGACCACAAGACTCACCACGGCCCGGATTCGGGGGATGCCACCACCATCCCCCATATAGTATACTCTACGACGCCTCGCTGAGGCTACACCCAAATGGCACTTTTTCTCGGGACTCTCAAGTTGGAGTCCCGAAATCCACCCAAGTGTCCCGGTTTCGGACTCTCAGGACTTTGAGAGGTCATAGCTCCTTGCTCCAACCTCTGATTGCAATGAAGTCTAAACCGAAGTTGTAGCCCTTGTTGAGATCTTTCCAACGACGTATCACACTCCCGAATCGAACATTGGGAGCTGGTCGATTCCTGACTTTTAGTGGTTGGGAGTCAAATTGCTAGTTTGACTCCCGGCCCTTCTTTTGCCCATAACTTGGGCTATAGATGTCCAAATGGCCAATGCAAGGCCACTTTCGATATGGACGCTTCAAGACCTTTCCAACGACTCTAAGAACACCCCAATGCGAGGTCTTTTGGGTCCTGCTGTTGAGCTCTGAACATTCGGGAGTCCCGGAGGACTCCAAATCCCCAACTTTTCCAAGTGTTGGGCTTCACCCCCACACTTGGCCAAGTTAGGGTTGCGACAAAATGGAGTCAAAGGAGTCCATGTTTGTATTCAATATTTAAGAACCCATCCTCTCCATTGGGAAATTATGGCATACAGATTCCTTTGCAATTAGACTTGAATATATACTGATTAACTCCCAGGGTTGTTGTTGTTGGTTAATGAACCATTTGTTACAATTACCAAAGTTGCATTTCTCAAGCTTGGTTGCAAAAAATCTGAATACTTGGTAGCATATCATTGAGCCCTTATGTTATCTCATCAAACAATTTCTTAATGTTTTGCACAACATGCCAATTCTCATCAATCTGCACCATCCAATGAAAAGAACAACACCATGAGTGGAGGAATTGTCTTAATAGATATTGAATACCTTTCCATAAAACTTATGATTTTATGGAGTTTTGTCAACTTGGGTCTTAAATTTGAATGTATCACAAGATGGCAAAAATGGGAAGTCTTGCCCATATTGTTGCTTAGCTTAGCAAAACCGAAATTGGGATATAAAAAATCACCAAAGATTCAATTAAGAAGGAAAAGGAACACAAAATTGAGAGAGAAACAAGAAAATTCTTAACCACATTAAAAAAAAGAATCTAAATTAGAGACTCCCACACTCAAGACTAAGAAGCCTGGTGTCAAAAATAAATCATATCTTGAACATGAGACAAATCAATTAAAAAGAGAATGCTTAAATCATTCCTCAAGGATGTCCACAATTACAAGAAGCAATATGAAATAACTTAGCTCACAAAGAGTATTTGACAATTACCAAATTCATTGAACCAAGTTCAACCACACCATCTCTTGTTGGTATACATGGGAACATCTACAACACAAACCTTGACAAAGTTGCTCTATGATGATATTACTAGTACATATGACAATACAAATTGGTTCACTACCCCCAAAAAAGAAAAGAAAAAAGAAAAAAAGAAAAAAAGCTATAGATCATTCTCAATGAACCCACAAAGAAAGGGAAGCTAAATACACTCTAATCCCGGATTGTGAGGCTTGCAATCCATGGATGTTCCATCAAACAAATGGACAGATCACAGAACTTTCATAAAAGGAAATAAATGGACATGTGGTATGGTGACCTGAATGCCAATCCTCTATATCGCTGAGAGAGAAACCGTGAGTGAAAGCACATTGCAAAACAAATGTCAAAGTTAATCTGTTTAAGAGTACTTGTTTCTTTCTCTCTCTATAACCTTGAACCCATCTTCAATTTCCCATTTGTATCTAAAGTTCAATTGGTTTTAATGCCAAAGACTTCCAAATATCAAACTCCCCTTGATATGAGCTGGGCCAAGCTCTTGAGTTTTTATTTTCAGACAATAATCTCAAAACTTAAGGTAAAAAACAGCAAGCTCCAAGCACAAACAACTAGGCATTTCAACTAGCCAACAACATAAACAACATATCATCCATCAAGCTTTCTCTGTCATTCTTAAGGCTTGGCTAGAGCACATCCTAATTGTGATTTGTAATCTGAACACGGCCACAAAATGCCCAGTAAGAGGGTGGAGATTAGAGGATACCATTGCCAAGATTAAGAACCATCAATTGGGGGAATGCAAAGCCAAAAATGAAAAAAAAGACGAAGCATTATATAGGAAAAACTTGAAATTTTGGAAATTTAATGCCCAATTTGGGGCCATGATGTCGGTCAATCTTTTGGTGACTCTGTGACAAACTAGCTTGATAGGGGAGAGTAGAGCCCCAAGATCAGGGCATTCCCAAAATAAAAGAAGGGCCCTAGAACAGGCCGGTGATTGTAGAGGAGTGCAGTCAGGTATTTTGAGAATGAGCCTCACTTGTAGGCTTCACCAATTGTAAAGCCTGAGATGAACCTTATCAATAGCCTAAACATCCATAGATCACAAGATGTAGAAGGGGTAGCCAAGGCCAATAAAAGGTGAATTTTGAACCCTTCTGGCCTGTTGTTTAGCCTCAAGATACAAAGAAAATAGATTTTGTTTTGAAGGTTAAGGACTTCTCTTGTAGAGTTGTTTCTGAACGTGTTGATTAATGCTGATGATTTGGTGTTTCCAAAAATGAAAGGTGAAGCTAATGTTAACAAATATAAGTAGTGTTTGGAGTTGGATTTGCACTGAGCAGGTTTGCTACCTACATGAAAAGGAATCCTGAGGATTTGTGAGAAGATGAAAAGACATGAAGCATATGATTGGGAAAAATGTTGACTTGTGTTAGTATGGAATGCCATTTACTTGGCCATTTTGTCAAGTTCATTTGTTGTCTTCATCAAGTTTGCCAAATTGCAAAGTTGGACTTTGCAATTTGGATATTTTTCCAAGTTGCTGCAACTGTTTGCCAAATTGTGAAGTCCAGATCCACATTCCCAAGTCACCGACTCCACATTGCTATTTGACAATTTGCTGTTTTGCCAAATTGCCAAGCCCGCTTCACCATATGGACTGCTCAAATGAGCATTAAGCTGCCCACAAATTAAAAAACTTCTGGGCTGTCCTGGGCCTTAAATTTTTTTCCAATCTGCCAAAAAATTCTGCCCCAAAAAATTCAGAATGCTATTAGTGTTTCCAATGTCCAAAAACATATAGTTGTAATTATACTTGTATGCCCATTGCCCACCTATAAACATGAAAAAGTGGACAGCATAAATCAAAGACTGCTTATTTAAAATAGTCTGTCAATTAAAAAGAGTATATTCTTTAAGCTGGCCCTCTTGAAATGGCAGTGTATTGAGGGCATTTTTAGAGGCTCAGTTTTACACAATTTGACTACTATATAATGTACAAGCCGTTATACTGCTTGTAGGTGGAATTCTATGCATCTCCAACTGCAGTTGAGAAATGCTCTCAATAAGAAAGTTTGGATGACATATAGGCTAGTAGTCACATTTAGTGGATTCACTGAAAATTGCTTTGGGGTTTAGAAGAAAGCACAAATTTCAAGGCCTTACAAGAGTGCAATACTATAGCCTAGGGTCAGCTACCAGACGCATTTTTTTGTGTCTCTTTGTTACAGCATAGATCATTCCCTCCTAATGCACTTGATGAATGGGACTTCTCAAGTCTCTATGCTTTGTTCTCTTTGTACTAGAAGACAATGGTTATCTATCTCTCTTAGTACCGGTTTTGGTGCATCTCGGTTATGAGCTCCCCAAGCTCTGAACCTTTCTGGAGCTCTCCTGTATTGAGCTTGTCAAAAAGGGTAACGAGTGATCTCCTGCAACCAATTAGCACCTGGAGCAGAGTTTTATTTAGTGTGAGTTAAACTGCGTGTTGCTCTATCAATCCCATGGGTGATATGTACGACAAAGTTACATCACTGCAAAAGCTGAGCTGCTGATTGACACATTCCTGCCATAATCATGGAAGGAACCTGCAATCACTAAAGAGTGATTTACAGGTTTCCTCGTACATAATTGAGTTCAGCAAATATGGAAATAATTTGCTGCCATCATAATGATGGCAGAACCAACCCATTGCAAAATACCCATCAGAATCAAAACTCAAACCAGATCAAAATACCCATCACTAATCAAACACTCATAACGAGATTGGTCAAATCCTATGGATTTGTACATGCTTATGAGCAAGTCAGTGATTGAATATTCTCTGTGTAAATTTACAAGAGAGGTGTTTTACAAGCTGCTCCTCCATACCTATCTGGACTGATGGTCTTGTGGTGTCCTAAGAACTGACGATCACCGTCCACAGCACATGCCATGTTTCCTGAGAAACAAACACACCACTTTCCACTGAGACTATGTAGTCCATTTGAGAAGCATGAGAAAAGGGAGCAATCTCCTCTGCATATGGTAATGTTTCATGAAAAAATGTGCTAAAACCGGAACCGCAGGTTTAGAAATTTGGAGAACCAGACTTAAAACCTGCACCCAGAGGAGAAGCTACCAAAAATTTCTTTAGTGTCAAAACTGGAACTGGACCGACCAACACTCACTGGTCCAAACCCAATTCCATGCAATTTCAGGGCTGGGACATAGATGTGAATGCTTTCAGGATAACCAAGAGCTTGCAAGAA
Source organism: Sphagnum tenellum (assembly GCA_963921925.1). NCBI lineage: Eukaryota > Viridiplantae > Streptophyta > Sphagnopsida > Sphagnales > Sphagnaceae > Sphagnum > Sphagnum tenellum. The sequence goes on from OY998159.1 coordinate 2,831,526, forward strand.
GTTTCCAACTTCAGTGGGAGTAAGGGGACAAAAAACCAGTGATCTCTGATTCAAAGCTCTGATCTTCTTCATGTTCCAGTGAGGTGTATTCTGTCTGGGAAGGAAAAAAAACACCCATAGAGTATGGCAATTAACATAGGTCAATAATTTTTTACATGATATCAAAATGTTAGCTTACTTAACACTATATGACCTAACACCAGGTCTGATTGTAACTGTAGGGTGACATGTGATGTGTTTGGGAATTGACATATCTCATGTTGTCAATTATGTACCTAGTTATTGGTGGGTAATGTAGGATTTTTCTAACAAGGTTAAAGGTTGCACAAAGTATTTGTTACATGACATATTCATAAACTAACATTTGAGTATGTGTAGGCAAACACTAAATAATAGCAACAAGTTAAATGCAGCATTGGGTTTGATGCATTTGTAGTACAATACCCAACATAATTCTTTTTTACTATACTTGCACAATGATTAACGTCGTAAATGTTTTTTTTACACAACACTTTCAAAAAAAAATGCAATATAGCGATCAATTTTTTTTTCCAACTCAAAGGTTTAGGGTTCAATCATTTTCCTAATTCTTATCACCAACAAATGAAATGGATGAAAAAAATATAAAACATTTAAATAATTTTTTGAAGTTAGTTGTCATTAGGAAGCAACTTCCATGGAGAAAAGAAAACAAAATGCAAATCTCAAGCAAGTTGCCCTAGGGAACAATGAAAAAAGTTCCCTACAGAGCAAAAATGTTCCTTAAAGAACAAATGAGTACCCTGAAAAACTTCATTTTTTGAACTTTTTCGAAATGTATCATCATGATACATGGATCAAAAGTATTGACTTTACAAAACTGTGAAAAATGTCCACTATATACAATCCTAGTCACACCTTTGTCCTTGTCTGAGGGAAAACCATCTTTAAAATTACAATTCACATCATTCATATCATGAGTTTGGTGATGGGTTGCTGCCACATTTGCTACATCCTTGCTTGTGGGTATAAGCATGTTTGTAGCATATTTGTGGGTATAAATGTGGTGATGCTTCAATTAGTGATGAGCTGCATTCACCATGAATTCATTTTAATTGGTAATGTGAAATTTACATTAGAACAATAACTCACATTTAACATGGGCCCTAGGAAATTTACCCTAAATTAAATTGCACCGAAGGGGGCTTTTTGCACTTTGAATTTTCCTTTTCCAAGCAAATTATAGATGATCCCATTTCACACGAGCATTCATGCAAGCTCAAGCATTGCCTTTTGGTCATTTTGTCATTAAATTGAACACATTTTAAAATACGTACATTTATTTGAGCATGGTCTTGGTGATAGGGCTCCTTTCATGGATTCGAAGATGATTAGATTTAATTCCCTTTGCCATGAGATAGTGCATTTTATCGAAGTGTTGGGTGACCAACCTTTTGGTGACATGCAATGGAACATGTGTTGATTTTGCAAACCTATTTCAACCTCACCTTATCCCAATTTGAATCTTTTTGAGCTATCTTATTGGGTGTTTGAAGAGTTTCATTTGCTCCTTCAATTGCTCCCCTTAATCAACAACTAAAATTGAAAAAAATGATTAATTTACATCTGACACTACTATTAGTGTGAGTATTGCACAAAGAAAATTCAAAAAAGAAAAAGAAAACCCCAACTTCCATCTCATTGTGAGATGGAGGTTGGAGTTTTCTTCTTACAAATTTGATCATAATTTACAAAAGGAAATAATTTATAGAAGGAAGTATGAGGTTAAAAGATTCAACTTGAGTCATCACATCACATTTTACTACAAAGATTTTTCTACAAATGAAGTCTCACAAAGAGGTTTATTTAAATGTATTACCTTAAATGAGAATTAATATGTTGTATTAACATTTCTTTTTCATAAACTTGAAATCATTGTTTGTTTTGATTGAGTTGAATTCATCAATTTGATGTGAAGGCATCACAATGAAAGAAAATAATGTTAATTGAACTACATCATTGCAACTAGGATATTCAATTCCTTTTGCACGATTATCCTTTCAACACCCATTTGCACGTTAACTCAAGTTATCTAATGAAACACCATGTTGTTTATCACCTATTGGTTTTAATGAAAAACATCTTGAATTACAAGCATATCTTTTTCTCAACTTTGTTCCCCAAACTAGTCTATGTAAACAATGTTTTTTTCGACTAGCCATGTGATTACAAATCCTACACACTAATATAAAAATAGAAGATAGTAGGAATTTAAAAACAAACGATATGAAAATAGAACAAAAGAAAAGGAGAAAAAATGAAACAAATTTTTATTACAAAAAGAAAAAGGAAAAGAAAATCAGAAAATATAGAAAGACAAAAAAGGCAAGGAAACAAATTAGAAAGACAAGATTATTAAACGAAAAAATAATTTCAAGAACAAAAAAGAAAAAAAAACATAAAAATAGAAATGAAGAAAAGAATAGAAACAAGGAATGAACAAAACATGGAAAATAGAAACAAGAAAACCTCTTCTTCTTTTCTTTTGTCATTTTTTTTGCCAAGCTCCTTCGCTTCCTTCCCTCTTCCTTGTCATTCATTTCCTTTCCTTTTCTCTCCACCACAATCTTGTGTTGCTCCTAATGACGTTCATCCCCATGTTATTCTTAATGATGTTACATAGCCCCACAAATTCTTGTGTAACTTTTAATGATGTTGCTATTGCACAGCCCCCATAGACCTCGTGTTAATCTTGTAAACAAACCACCAACTAGAAGAAGAAAATAAGAAAATAAGAAAAGAGAGAAGATGAAGGGAAAAAAAAAGAGAAAAAGAAGAAAGGAAGAGGTTCTTGTGTACAAACCATTGGTCATAAAAAGAAGAAAAAGGAGATTAGAAAAGAAGAATAAATGAGAAAAAAGTGATAGTAATTTAGTAGTTAAGTTTAATAGGTAGGGGTTAGCAAGGATGAAAAGAAAGGACCGAAAAAATAATGGACTTAATTTCATTTTTCCTAAACCAACTTGGAAACTCAACTAGCATTCATTTGCGTTTCTGCCAATGAAACCCAAAACAAATTTTGACAATTGGTGCGTTAATGAGTGTTAGTTCATTTTGGTCAAATGACTGGAAGCTTGAAGTTTCCAATTTGTACTTATGTCCACATTATTAGAAGGCTTGGATGGGACCAATTAATCCCACAATTGATAAATAAAAGTATCTTGTAGGTAGTAGATTGTTGGGTTCCATGAAATAGAACTAGTGGTCCCTCATGCTATTAGCTCATAAATTAAGTCTACTCAAAGATCACCCATCTCAATATTATTTTCGTCAGTGGGTTCAACTTCAAAATCCTTATGGAGCCTTGCTTAATTTAATTTCCCAATGCAATGAAAATCACCCCAAGTTCAATAACTTTTGTTTTCTTGGTATGAAAATTGCGAAACAAAAATTCTACACATCATCAAATCAATGGATTTTTCAACACTCCCAAAAATATAATGAGGCTTCGTAATTTGGGAAGGTTATGATGTGATTGTATCCAAACTTAACCAAACAACCAAACAAACATTTATTTTAATATAAATTAGAAAGAAATATGTCATTTGCAACCAAGAAATCAATGATTAGATGTTCTAAATGATTATATGATTAATTATAATAATAAGATATTATTTTTAATCCCATGTGAGAAATATTATAGTCATATATTAGTGGTGCATTTGATTAATAGATGACATGATGTGTCATTACATAAATAATGTGACCATAAAATTATTTTACATGATTCAAAAATGATCCTCAATTATTTAATATGAATATAAGTGGACATAAGAAACCATAATATGGAGGGAACTAATTTCGATCAATAATAAACATATAGGTAATATAAGGACTTTTATTACATTAAAAAAATAATACTTGATATATGATCCATTTAAAAATATTATACATGGATAAATTAAATATTATACATTGAAATAAATTTTCATATTTTAATTTAGAAGAAAATAGAAATGTAAGTTGTGGGAAATACATAATTTAATTTATTTTACATGTGGAGAAATGAATAAATTTTATAATTTCAGAAAATTAGTAATATTTTAATACTAATTATTATTAAAAATATTTAACTAAAATATTTAGATTAAATTTATAAAATTTTATTACGTAATATGATTAATATTTTATAAAAATTGATATAATTGATTTGTAATCCGCTAATAAATATTTTATGTGGATAAATTATATGGATTCATACAAATAAATTAAAAGTTATTAGTAAAATTATGAAACATTAGAATAAATTGTATAAATTAAATTCTTAAATCAAATGAAGGTTTTAGATATGAAAGTTTTTTTTTTCATTTTTGTATTACCCACAAAGGGTTTTCCAGTTACAAATCATGTATTTGAATTCATTTTTTCCAAATAATGGTCAATGAAATGTTATACAATAATAAAGTTCAAATATTTTTCTTTTGAAAATGAATTAATTTCCTTAAAAAATATATATATAATTGTGTACATTATCAAAGGAATCTTACAAATATTTTTTCATTTTTTTCATTTGAACAAATTATCAATAAGATATGACATATCAACTTTGAGGTTTTGTGTAATGTTTAAGTGAAGTATACTTTAAACATAATAAAAAATAGATTATTTACACAAGTGGGATTCTTGGTGGTAAAAGATTTGAATTCCATCCTTGGGGGTCCAAGAATCAAACTTTACAAATGACAAATTCATTTTGGTCATTGTTGGAATATTTATTGAATATTTTTTACCTACATAAACTATTTAGGTTAGATGAGTGCTTACCTAGGCGAACTTAAGTAGGTAGAAATTTTAGGTGATGACATGTGTCAACAATTGTTAAGATGAAAAATAATGAAATTAAAATTAATTAGGATAAAAATATATCTTATTATTTATATTATACAATAAATTTATAATAATAAATACCAGAATTGTAAAAAATAATTGTTTCCCAAGTTTTTGGGTCTAATTTGTAATAATAAAAAACAATTAAACAATGACTAAACTATCATTAATTATTTCACATATGTCTTTTATGATTAATGGATGAAATGTGCCACATCATGTCCTAAATAATGATTGTTTTAAATAATGATTCATCGTAATGACTTTAGGAATATTAATAATTTTTGTCTATTATTCAAATATTAGTCATATATTTGAAATTTCATCTCAATGTCATTATAAGTTTTGTCTAAGGTGAAAAGTGCACGCACTTTTTGCTTCTATAACCTTCACTAAAAAAGTTTGTTAATTTGTTTTGACATAAGTGTAAATGGTATCCTATCCTATATAATGAAAACGATTATTTTTGTGGAATTATTTTTGCAAAGTAATCCTTTGCCAAATGATGTTGAACATCTCCAACAATTGATTGCATCATTAAATTGGATGAGGAGTAATATCATAATAATGTGAAAATTGACTTTAGCATAGGTATAACAATTTTTTTCCCCATAATACTTTGTTTATCATTTGCTCTTATCATGGTGATATTATTGAAGTGACTATATTTAATTGGCTAGTCAGAATGATGGGTTGAAGTATTAAGTTGAAATGGTCTCCATAAAGTATTGTTCAAAATTCATGTTTATTGGTGAGGTGTGAGAATATTTAATCTTTATGGTGGATGTATTAAATAGTGATACCAGCCCAACAAATGGAGATGTTTTGAGGACCAATAGGTAGCTGACAATATTTTAAAAATTCAGTTCTTTTACTTCTAAATTTTATAGTTGAATTTGGCTAAATTGTATTCTAGATAATCACACTCCAACTACATCACAAAATTGACAATAGAAACATTGTTTGTGGCATCAGGCATAATAAAAATTTCCATTCTAGCCAAAATCAGGTGGGTTAGAATTTTCTTTTAAATTACCTATGCTCAAAAATTTTGGTTGCCATGAGAGAGCAGTTGTTAATATTGGGTGCGCCTAGAAAAAAAATTAAAAATCAAACCCTCTTTAATCAAACACTTTTAATGTGGTGGGCAATGCATAAGGATTGAAAGGTTTTTGATATAAGGGCACTTTCCTATTGGACAATTTGGTTGAAATTTTGAGGTCATTAGCCCTGAAATTGGGTCCATAACCAAAATAGTGGTGAATTTTTGGAATATGACAAGAAAAATTCAAAAAGGAATCTGTTGTGGTAGATTTTTTGTTTTAAAAAAAAAACATTGAGGACTTTTTTTAGGGGGAGAATTTCACAACCTTTATGTTTATTGGCTGTTGTTTTGAAAATTCTCTCCAAACATGTCAACAATTAATAACAAATTAGTTTTGAGATGTTGACAATTTTGACCATGTGATCACAAAATTCATGAAAAGAACTTTGACAATAACTACATATATCCTTGGAGTTAAATTTCATTTGTCTATTTCATGTTATGTTTAATCGCTTTTAGAGCATCCAAATCGACACACAACAAAGCAAATTTTGATGAAAAACAATTATTATGATAATTTGGGATAACTCAATGACTTGGAGTGAGCAAATTTTGCACATAGCATGTTGTGATTGGCATAAGGCATTACACAATGTACTAGTTGTTATTGATTAATCAGATCAAATAGATGGATTGGTTCAGATGGTTTGTTATTGGTAATTTCCCACCTTTTATAGTCTCATCTTTAATATGTTTATGAGTGGGGTCATGAGAACAATAAGCCAACCATCTTGGTTGTGAAGTTTAATCCTTGAGGGCCAACTACCCAAGATGGGTGGAGCAAGTTTTAGATGCGAACTGCAGGTTGGCTGCATTCAAAGAAAAGAGTAGTAAAATCTTGGTAGGAGTGACCCTGCACCCAACATTGCACTAGTCCAATAGAACTCGTTTTGGGTTTCCATTGGTTGGATGAAACTTTCTTCCTTTTAAAACTTTCTCTCTTCATCATTGCCCTTTTTTTTTTCCCACCCTCACAAACCTGTTACATTTTCTTGTTTTTTCATTGTTTTTTTCTCGTTATTAATATTTTTTCTTAATCTTATTTTTTTTATTGTCTTTTTTCTTGTTGTTTTATCTCATATATATATATAAATTCTTGTTTTTCACCTTGCCTTTCTTCATCTTTTTTTCCTTGTTATTTTTTCTTCTTGTTCATGTTTATTGGCACTTTCAATTTGGAGCAAGAAAGGGATTTGTAGTGTGTGTGTGTTTGCAACTTTCATTTGAAGCAAAATCACAATGCAACATGGAGGTGAATTTGGAACAACAAGAAGTCTTGTTACAAAAACACAACAAAATTTGCAAGCTTCTTAATTGAGTTTTTTTCGATTTTTTTGTTCCTATGGATTTTTTCCCTTTTCTGTTTTTGAAATGTATGTATAAAAAACATCATGTTTGTTTTGGGTTTTTTTTTCCTTTTTTTGGTTTTTTTTTCAAATTTGTGTGATGCACCCCCAAACTCCTTGATATATTCAATTGCAAATCCAAGGTGAAAACAACAGAAGGATAAGGAGTTGGGTACGTTCCCTGGCTTGTAGCACTTTGGGGGTAGAAGGGCATGCTTGAGCTTTGGGATGGGGATTATGACAAGTGATAAACGAATCAATTATTCACACGAACTTGCACCAACCAAATAACAAGTTGGTTAGTGCATTGTTGGAACATTTTTGGTGCACAAATAAACCACTCACAAACATAGAATCACAAGATTCACCATGGCTTAGACTTAGGGGAAGCCACCACCTTCCCCTTTATAGTATTCTCTATGTTTGGCCATGGGGCTTGCACCCCAATGTCATCTTGTTTTGCGACTCCCAAGTTGGGAGTCTTGAAATTCTCAATATGGGGTCTCTTATGACTTTGGGAGCCCATAATTTTTTTGTAAACCTTCAATTGAAGTGAGGTCTAAAGTAAAGTTGTAGAATCAAGGCGATTCCTAACTTTTAATGATCGAAAGTCAAATTGTTGGTTTTACTCCCACCCCTTCTTTTGGCCATAACTTATGTTTTAAGTACCCAAATGGGCCATGCGAACCGATTTTAGACATTTAAGACTCAAGAGTTTTCCAATGGTATAAAGAACTTTTCAATCCAATGAGGTTTGACCCCTTGAAATCACCTTCTAAAAATTCAGGAGTCAATTGGGACTCCAACTTTCAAAGTGAGAGCCCACTTGAGAGTGTGTGAGTTTGTTCCCTCACACTCTCTTACATTCTTGGGAGCATGAATTGTAACTCTCGAGTTTCATTTTTGGCCTGCATTTTTGCAAGCCCTTGCCTTAGTCATGAGCCCATGGTTAAAGTTACAATATTGTGCATTAAAATTTTTTTTTTGTTTGATCATATCATTTATTTTGTTGTTTTCTAGTTTGTGTTTTATTATTTTTATTTTAAAACTTTTTTTGTGTTTTTTTCATATTTTTATTATATATATATATATATATTAATGTTTGTGTGTTATTTTTTTTTACCAAAAAAATTTGAAATTTTTATTTAATAATGTAGTGATTTTTGTTTATGAATTACATTGTGCAAAATGACCAAGGAGAAAATTTGAGCTTAACATAATTCATCTTCACATTAACACCAACAATTGTACATGTATCACCATGAGACAAGGCAACCATAGGAGTTGTAGCTTACCACCATGTTCATGACATTACAAATAAAAAATTTAGTGATAGGAAAAAATCGTATGTGAAGAGGGAGTAGCATGTCATTACTTTTCTTTTAATATTAACATGGATTTGTTGATTTGCATTTTTTTTGATACAATTTTTGTGGTTTGGTGCATTTTGCATATAGTTTATGTGTACATATACAAATTAAAGATTAGTTTAGTATTATGTCAACTAATGACTTGTGAATGGTTTCCAAAATATCTTAGTGAATTTTTGAATTTTAAGTTTACTTTGAAATTTCCATTATTTCATGTAAATATTTCAATTTTACAAATTTAAATTTTATTGTGTTAGTTAAATAAATAATATGAAACAATAATAATCAACATAACATTTATTTGGAATGCAATACATGCATGTGAATATTTCATATTACATTTTATAACGTTCTCACCCCATAATACCCACATTGACCTCCTAAATTTTTCATTGGTGTTTTTGGCCAACCATGTAATATTTACATCCATAATTGTTAAACTACATTTTTGCAACGTTGCCACTTTGTAATACTTGTGTTGCATTTTCAAATCCTTCACTACTTTTTTGCCAACTATTGTACTACTAACATATGGGTCTTGAAATTTCAATTATGGTGTATTAACCAACTATGTAGTATTTACATAGCTACATTTTTTCCAATTCAAAATTCACTTATATGTGAATATTGCATGTGTCATGTTTGATATGTGGTTTTGATATAATAGCAATGTGAGTATTGCATTGTGATTTAAGGTGGGTTAGTGAAATTTATCCATTTAGAAAAGGTATTCCAAAATCATTTTGAAATTATGTTGAAATTTCATTCAACCTTAAGTGCATTGATTTTTGAACTACTTTCATTGATGATAATCATCAACTTGCACAATACCTTTAAGATTTTCTTGTGTGTGAGTAAACCAAAGAAATAATGATTCAACCAAAAAGTAATAAAGGTTTTGTTGAAGGTAAAAAGTTAGCCAATAAAAGATATTGATTTTGCAAAAAGGTGGAGATTTAGCTAGGAAGCAAAAAGGTTTTGTTGGGAGATGGAAGTTTAGCCAAAAAACGAGATTAATTTTTCCAATATACAAAGGTTTAACTAAGAAAGAATATTGCCTTTGTTAAAAGGGGGAGGTTTAACTAATAAGTAAAGGGCCTTGTCGAAAAATGAAAATTTAATAAAAAAAAAATTAGTTTTGTTGAAACATAGGGGTTTAGCTTTAAAAATGTAATGGTTTTGCTGGGAAGTAATGGTTTAGTCGATAAGTAAAGAAGTTTTGTCAAAAGGTAAAAATTTAACCAAGAAAAGATATTGGTTCTGTTAAAAGATAAAGGTTTAGTCCAAAAATAAAAAGGTTTTGATGAGAGGTGGAAGTTTAACTAGGTGAAAATATTAGTTTTGCTAATATATATAGGTTTAACCAAGAAAAGGTAAAAGTTTTGTCAAGAGGTAGTGGTTTAACCAATTAAAAAACTTTTTTTGCTTAAAAGTAAAAGTTTAGTCAAGAAAAGTTATTGGTTTTGGTATGAGATAATAGTTTAATCAAGAAGTAAATTTTTTTTGCCAAAAGATAAAAGTTTAACTAAAAAGTAAAGAGGTTTTGTTGGGAACTAATGTTTAGATTGGAAGTAAAAAGATTTTGTCGAAATATAGTTTTGCCAAGAAAAGATAAAAGTTTTGCCAATGAGAGATACAAGTTTTGTTGAGAGATAGAAAAAACATAGAGGTTTAGCCAAAGCATATAAAGGATTTGTCAAGAAGTAGAAGTAGAAGTTTAACCATAAAAAGATATAGGTTTAGCCAAGAAAAAATAAAGGCATTTGCTTAGAGTATAAAAGTTTAGCCAATGAAAAAATAGACGGTAGGTAGGTGGGGTCAGTTGTTAGTTGATTAGTAAGCTCAAGATGTAGGTTAATAAGGTAGCTAGGTCAGTAGGGTAATTAGGTGGGAAGGTAGTATGAGAAAAAAAAACGGTCCAAAAAAACTCATGGATAAAAAATTAAAAAAAGTTGACTGATTGAGTTGGGACAAAAAATGCAGCCCATCCCATGGACAGAATGACCAACTGGTGCATTGGTGTGTGCTGGTGCACTCTGGCCTAATATCCTCAGAACCAAACTGAAATTGCCTTCTACACCCTTGACAGCTTGCACAACTTTCACTAATTCTCTTCAACCATTCAAGATACATGTTGTATCATGTCTTTTCTCTTGTAATCTCCGTACCAACCTTGTTCCTGTGCCCTCAAACCAATTGAGGAGAGCCTCTGGAGTCTGGAATATTAAGCCGTGCCTCACACGAATCGCTACTATTCAATCTCGACATACAATTGAACCAACCTGATCAATTCCATGTCCTTAAAGTACTCAAAAGGAGGAAAAACTGTGTGTACTTCATATGTGTAATAAACTTGTGTGACATGTGCTGTATCTAACCACTTTTGTGGTTGATGCATCTTTTTGGGCACATACTGGAAATTCCATGATTCCTCCATTTCACAACAAACATTATAAAGACAGGCTGCACATCTGTGCTTTATATGAGTTTGCACTATATGCGGTAAATCATGGAGTTGCAGTACTTCATATGCATTTGTCAACTTCACCTTGTCATCTCCTACCAAATGCAAAATATACTTGTTAGGAGACATTCCCGGGCTATAATGTATATTGTTGCAGTGTCTAATGATGATTTTCTTTCTCTTGTAGGTCTTGTCCATCCTTATAGCTTCATTGGCTCTATCTGCAACAACAAAGAACCCAAAGATGTATCTTCACATTAAGGACATAATAATCTTCGTATTAGTTTTACCAGTTTTAATCTACAAGGATTTCTCTTAGCAGGTTTTTGTTTGGGGGGAGGATTTTCAGCAGTTGGTGAATTTAAAACAGGAAATGTGAAAAATTGATGGTTTTTTGGGTTTTTAATCACCAGATATTGAAAAGAAATGAATAGAAATGACTGGATTTATGTGGTAGGTGTTTTGCTAGGTAGTCAACAACATAGAAGGATGCTTTAACTATTGTGCTTTGATATCTTGTTTTATAGCTAAATTTGTTTAAATCTTCTTACGAATGAATGATGGCCACTTTGGCTACCTACATCTTGAAAACACTGCTCCACAAAGCCCTGGCCCAGTTTTTTCACACTAGACAACCAGGGCTTCACAGAGCAGAATTTCCCTTCGAGTCACTGCAGGGAAATGCAGGTTTTCACTGCTTTGACTGGGATTCATTGGTGAACATAACATCCCTTTGTTTGACCTTCCTAGTTGTTTTACACAGATCTGCACCTTCCCAAATAGGTTCTTGTCTCTTGTACCCCACCCACCACCCGGACTCGCTACCTTCACACTGCCTCAATGTTAACAAATGCCACTGCATCTACCCCATCTACCCCCATCCTCCTCCAGATCTCATCTTTGACTCAGAAATCCAGTCTTTACACTACGTAATTGCCTCAGAAGTAAGGTGTTCACAAAATAAAGGCTCTTCTGCCTGCTTATTTGGGGAGAATACCTCACTCCTGGGGTGTTACTCTACACTACGCAGTGTTCCGTCTTTTCATTTGTCATTCAAGAAAGTAATGATGACAAAAAGCTTCTCTACCTAGATGGCCCTTTTTTTGACATTTCATAAAATGATCATAAGGTTCTCTAGTTTTGGCACTACATGTAACAAACCACATTGTCAGAAAGAGAGTCAAAGGCACTCAACATTTCCACAATAACCCAATATTCCACCTTCCTTCATACTCTCTCTCCAGGTGGATGTTCTTTTTAGGATTTTTTCCAAAGTGGCCATTATCCCTAGTAGTAGCCAAATATATGAAAATCCTGGCTATTTTTTTTCCCACTCACTTCTGGTGACTGGTCACTGAAAACCTCCAAAATTACTTCTTTTTCAAAAAATTACTTTTAATTTAGCTTTTTGACAAAAAAAGTTCTCCAGGTAAAAAACGCTGCTCCATGTGCTACATTCTGTTGCAATTACAAAGTATTGTCCTTCAGGGGATTTAATTTTAAAAACCCATGACCCTCAAAATGCCTGCAGATATTGAAAGAAAAGGAAAGACAAAAAGGGAAAGAAAAAATATTCCAATTCAGGATTTCTGAACCTTTGACAACGCTATTCCAAAATCAGTCCAAAAAATCCTGGTGAGAATTATAACAGAAAATACAATTTTTTAAAAAAATTCTGGGGTTTTTACTGAAAAAAGTACCAAAGTAGCCAGATCTCGAGGAAAAAATTTCTGAGATCGCCATATTTAAACAATAGGCACCAGCAGGTTGCAAAAATATTGCAGCAAGATTCCTTCAAATATTGTAAACCCCTTTTATAATCAAGTCCATTTGTCACATTCTTGTTTGTGTCACACTTCGTTTTTTTTTTTTTTTCAGCTAACCATCCATTTTAGTAAAAACATCAATTTTTTTAGAGTCACTGTCACACTCATTAGTAGCACAAAACATTTGCAAAGCTATTTTTTAGAAATGTGATTATAATCAAAAAATCTAGAGCAAATATTAGGATTTTGTAAATTGTAATTCTCTTTGGCAATATTAGTGTTGCTTCGTGTTCAAGTTATGCAAATTAACAACAATTGAATGCAGTCGAAGAAAAAAGAATAAATAACAACTTTCTAATGCAAACAAGCAAAAGATATGCAAAGTTGCGAAGAGAATAAAAACTTTTGAATTAAAAAAATCTAGTTGACAAGATACACAAGCTAAAAGTCTTGATTGTCTTGCACACAATAATGATCGAAGTTGTTCCAGAATTTAACAACTCAAAGTTGAACTCGCAAGTTGATCAATCTCGTTCGGCAGTTGCGTAATTTACTACATGGAATGGAATCTCAGCGAGTCCACTCTGCAGCTGCTGAGTCTATCATGAATATCCCCATAATTTCTAGCCAAGTTGTAAGTAGTCACTGCAATAATATAGTAGATTTTAGTGTGACACACTTGTTGCCTATTACCCAGACTCGAGACCCCCCTCTCTCTCTCTCTCTCTCTCTCCTCATGTCTCACTACTGACATACTCGCGGACTGTGGGTTTCATTACTGAGTTCCGGAATTGTGGTTCAATCTAGAGGATCGTCGGAGATCAACCAGGTCTTGTTCTATACTTATGTTAGTCCGACACATGAGAAAGGTCTAGTACACCAGCTAGCTTTTTTGAAAAGGGCATTAGTAGTGGCGGTGGCGGGAAGCTTTGGTTGTTTTTTTCTTTTTTCCTTGTTTTCTGTGTGGCTGCTGATCTTGTTGATGCAGAAGTACTACTTCGTCTAGTTCGGTTTAGAGCTGGGAGATTAAACGGCCGGGAAAATCGAATCAACTGAGGGGGGTTGCTGCTGCAGTGAGTGTTCTAGTACTACCTTGGGGCTTCATGTGCAGATGAATATAATCTTAGTCTCATGTTTGATCAGCTCACAAGAATATAAATGGAGCGTATGTTGTTGTTATTGTTGCGGCCAGTGAACAAGCTTGAATATTATTATGCATTCATTCGGGTTGTGAACCTTGAACATGTACATGCATAATAACATAGTCGGGTCAGCTTGTAGCTTACTCGCTGCTCGATAATTATAAAGGACACATCGTAGTACTGTAGAGCGCGAAACCGAATGTTTGACAGAGTTACATGAAGTGTCTTCTTCATTTCAAGAGCTTGAATTCATAAGACACAACAGACGCATGAATATTGGGGGCACATAATTAGGCTCTCTTTCCAATAGGCTGCTGTGATCACAACACATAGGTTACTGTGATCACTGTTACAAAGTAACCTAAAGGAAAGCCACTGACATAGGGCCTTGTTTCTTGCTGTAAGGACAGTTGCTAGAAGAGTAGTAACTTATGAACCTTCGAAACCTGGGTCGAGGTTTATGGAGCTCCTTTTTTATTGCAGAAATGCAGGGCGATACCCCACGAGGTACTGATTGAAAGGTCTCTTTGGTGACCATTGCAACTCTTCGAAGAGATATCAAAGTCGATGTCCAGGACTCGTTTGCGATATTAGCAGAAGATTCGTGAACATTAGCCTCTGAAATTCTTTCCAATTCCTGATCAGAACTACTTGTCGGCCTCCACGATCGATAATATTAAGCACAATGCGAGAAAGGCCGCGAGAAGAGATGCAGATGGTCGTATGTGTACTCACCTTGCTCAGCAGCAACATGTTGCTGCGAGCTGTAACGTCGTTGGGACCTGTTGATTCATGGGAAGTATTAATCGAAAACGCCGGCGTATCGGCGATGCACATGACGCTTGCGCATACCAACAAGGTGATCATGTTCGACAGGACCGACTTCGGGGCCTCACAGATCAGGCTCGCGGATGGCTTCTGTCGCCGCGACCCCCTCGACAAAGCTCTGCATGTAGACTGCTGGGCACACTCCATTGAACTCGACATCGCCACGAAAACAATCCGAGCTCTGACAGTCCGCACAGACACATGGTGCTCCTCAGGTAGGGATGGAATTTTCTCTAATTCTTTTCCAATTTCAGTTCTACTTTGTTGTGGATCGCGATCCTTTCGGAGATAGCTGCTTCTTTTGTGTGAACATTCTCGGTTTCTACCCTTGAAAACTCGATTCATGCCTGAAACTAAAGCTTTTATAGATCGTAGACATGCTTTCCATGGTGTTTCGTTGCATGGTAACCATGAATTGATGCCTCGTGTTTTTCTTTGTGCATCATTGATCAGGTGCATGGCTAGCGGGTGGAAACCTGACTCAGACCGGCGGATGGAACGACGGTGGGCGGGTGGTGCGCACAATTGGGGGTGGCCCCACAGACGACTGGCATGAGCTCCCCAATTCGCTCGCAGTACCAAGATGGTACTCTTCCGACCAAGTCCTGCCGGACCAGCGCGTGATCGTGGTCGGAGGTCGCCGCCAGTTCAATTACGAGTTCGTTCCCAAAGCGGCGGCAGGAGAGGGCGCCATCGACTTCCCGTTCCTGGCAGAGACCAACGACCCCGGGATCGAGAACAACTTGTACCCGTTTACGCACCTGAGCCCTGACGGCAACCTCTTTGTTTTCGCCAACCAGAAGTCCATTCTCCTCAACTACCACACTGGTGCAACCGTGCGCACATTCCCGCCTCTCGCCGGTGGGCCTCGCAACTACCCTTCATCCGGGTCCTCTGTGCTGCTTCCCATTTCCGCTGCAACTGGGTAATCACTTACTTTTGTGCTTCTTACGGTCTCTTTCCATTAGGCTGTTGTGATCACACTTACACACACTATCTTCTGATCACAGCTCAGCCTAATGGAAAGCCATGGAAATGGAGTCGTTTTTCATGCTGCATGGATAGGCACTAGAAAGCTGCAACTGGGGGCAGTTGAAAGTTTGTAGATAATCAATGTCAGAAACATTTCATATGTAAGGAACTAGCTAAATCATTTTTTTAAAACAGACGTTTAAATTAAAAATCATAGATATATCAATCTTATGATGATTTATAGGTTGACTCATAGTTCTTGCATTTTATTAATGCTTGACGAATAGAGCTCTAAATCTATTGGACACAGAATAACGAAAAGCTTGTTGTTAGGGCCTAGAATCTGTGATCAGAGCAGCTTAATGGAAAGATGTCCTTAGCATAATCTAATCCTATATCTGGACAATGTCACTCTTCTACCTGTTCCAATGCAGTACCTGATCATTTTCTTTTCTGAAAAAGAGACAGATTGCTGCACATGACTCTAAACAGGTACAAGACGGCTGAAGTAATGATCTGCGGAGGAGCGCCTCCGGGCTCATATCACAATGTAATCCAAGGGATATTCGCGAGTGCACTAGACACCTGTGGAAGATTAGTCATCACAGATCCGAATCCGCAATGGGTGATCTCGGTCATGCCGTCAGCACGTGTGATGGGAGACATGCTGATTCTACCCACAGCCGAGATTCTCATTATCAACGGAGCACAGCGAGGAACTGCTGGCTGGGAGCTTGCAAGGGAGCCGAATTTTGCCCCCGTCCTCTATGACCCCGTCACCAACCGTTTCCAGGTCATGTCACCATCCACCATCCCTCGTCTCTACCACTCCACTGCAAACGTGATGCCAGACGGCTCCATCCTTGTGGGCGGCAGCAACCCCAATTCAGGATACGAATTCACGGGTGCTCTTTTCGCCACCGAGCTCCGGATCGAGAGATACAATCCTTATTACCTCGCCCGTGGATACGATGATCGTCGACCAGAAATAATTGCTATCAGCAGCAGCGAACCAGGATATGGGGTAATTTTTACTGTCACATTTGCGCTTCCCGTAGCTGAAGCACCCAATGCAGTTGCCTGGCATCTGTACGCACCTCCATTCACCACTCACACTTTCTCACAGAACCAAAGGATGCTGGTACTCGCATCAACACAACCCGTTGTAGCACCAACAAGAAGATCAACAACTGCAAGAGCTGTAGTTGGAAATGATATAAAACTAACTGAGTTCATTGCAATTGTTACAGCACCGCCGAATGCAATTCTAGCTCCATCGGGGTGGTACTTGTTGACGGCGATCAATCAAGGCACTCCAAGTCCTTCCTGGTGGATACATATTGGCTAGGCTAGTAGTGATGATCAGTGTAGGTGATGATGATTTGGGCATAAAGTTTTGGCTTGAACTTGACCCAAAGTCTGAGTGACATCGAGAGTGTTATGTGTGCATATAGTGCAAAGCTATATTGGATGGTCAGTTTCTATGGGCAAGTGTTGAAATCAATTAATTTTAGGATTCGAGACCTGTTGTTTTTGTTTCTGCACTTGAAGAAGTTAAGAGTTTTTTTTAATGGTTTGCTACATGGGTTCTCAAATATTTTGATTTTAATTTTTCTAAATTTTTTTCTTTTTGTTAACTAATTATCTTTTCATTATTATAGTTAAATTTCATATGATATTTTGAGATTACAATTCAAGAAGGGAGTTATAATTATAAATTAGAACTAGAATTTGTCTCCATTGCTTTTTAATTACAAAGATTCTTTTATTCTTAAATGAAATGTGAGGTATGGCTCATTTGGACCAATTTTCACATTCTCATTGCTTCAATTTGAAGCTTTCAAAATACTCATTTGTTCATTTATGTGAATTAGAAATAATTTGATTTAATTTCTTCAACAAAATTCCCATGAAAGATTTGAGGATTCTCTTCATCCAATTGTGAAATTAATTTTCAGTCAAGCTGACAAGAAATTAGAGTATGATGAATGGGCTTGAGCCTTGATCCACAGAAGTACATGCAATTTACATGACTTCTAGATTCAGTAAGGGAAGCTTAATATAGTTTGAAATTTGAGCCTGCCAAAACGAGCAGAGTCATTATGCCATGAGTTGCTTGTTCCCCTTGTTCCAAAGTTCTAAGATTATACCAAACACTGGATTTTTCCCTTGTTCCAAATTCCTAAAAACTAAATTTGGCATCGGAATTTGTCCCCTTCTTCAGAAAACCTAAATTTGCATACAGCTTTCATTGAGAGCATAGATTATTAACTAGGCAATTTAAATTTGTTTTACTAGTTTAAATTAGCAAGTGGGTGCAACTGTGATGTAAATGTTTTAAGTGCATGCATGGACTGGAGATTTTTTCAAAGTGCAAATTTTTCCTAAATTTCCATGCCATAGATGTAAGTTATTAACTTTTATGGTGTTCTGTGCTCTCATCACCAATTCATTGTCCTCTCTCATCACAGGTAGCTGGTCTGAAAGCTGTAGTTCACTGAAGTGGAATTTGTAAAGAACACATACTTATGTGAACCCAAATCCTCTTTCGCACATGCACCTCATCTTCTTTAGGTGAGGCACCAGTCCATAACTGGAATTACAGTACAAATACACAGTTTGTGTGACTGCATTGTTGCTTAGTACTAGCGGGGTTCACATAAAGTTTGCCCACAACAAGTACACCAGCTTTTATCTCTCAAGCCAAGACTTGTCACTAACATGTACACAATGAAGTTAAATACTGCATCTTCAAGAGCAATTTTTTTAATCTCATGCTAGAGTGCACAGACTTCAGACTCAGCATTGGTGCTTGAAGGCAACAGCAGATACTGACACCATTTCTCTTGCTTTAAACGTGTCGGGTGCTTACACAAGTGGAACTGATTGTCAGTGTTATGTGATTCTTTCATTTTTGTTAATAACCTCAGCTTCTGGGTTCTATCAGTTTTAGACACCAAATTGTCAGAATCACAGATTCAATCATGTATTTAGTTAATTTCAAACTTTGAAAAGTTCAAACTTCACAATTAACCATTTGAAAATTAAATTTAAAAAATTAAAAATCATTTAGGAACCACCAAATGATGAAACAAAAAATATTAATAATATTTTCTTTCACTAGATAATTAAACAAATAAATGTTAACAATGTTTTGTTTTAAATTTGATTTCAACCACTAAGTTTTTAAAAAGTTCATAATTGACAGCTTAGTTTGAAATTAAATAAATACATGTTAAAACTTTCAGTTCCATTTTTTATGTGAGCATATAAAATAAATACATAAATTATTTTGTCAAAGATCAATGTAAATAAATGTAAAACAATAATAAATTTTATAACAAAATTATTATGTATTGAATATTTTTAGTTGAATGATCAAAGACAAAATAATTTTATGTTGTACATTAATTCTCAAAGTATTACTTATTTTATTTATTATTTGAAATGAAAATGATTATGAAATCTACTTTAAAAAAGTGAAATATTTATAAATTCCACAAAACTTGGGGAAACGCCATTATTTCCTAGGGGAATTGTTGGGCAACACACATGCCTTGAGGAAACACCATTATTTCCTAGGGCAAGTGTTGGGCAACAGATCTCCCTGACAAAAGACCATCTCAAGGCACCACAAGGCAAACATCCTGGACATATAATAGGTGAGGCACCCACTACTGATCACATTGTTAAAGTCCTACAAGTCTACAAAACTAACATGGAAAATAGTTACAATTAGACTAATAAACAAAGAACTTATGAGGAGAAAAAGGTGATAGTCATAGTAAAAGTGGCATAGTGCTTGTTCACAGAAATCAAAAGCATGTAGGTTTTTAAAAAATGTTAAAAACAAATTGCAAGACATTTGTAATTATTACAAGAAGAAAGGTTGTTGGGCTAAGGATTGTACAAAAAGAAAAAAAAAGGATGAAAAATCTATAAAATTTGATAAGAAACTTGATGCAAAGAAAAATGAACGTGAAAATATTGTGATTTACCATAATGGGGCTTTTGTTATTACAACTTTGTTGATGTTTACAGTGGAGCATGGTATTTGAATTCCAATGCCTCCATGCACCTTTATCATAAAATGTATTAATATTATTAATTTGAGGAAACGTCACCAATAAAAGTGTATATGGGAAATAATTTAACACAAAATGTTGTGGGCAAAAGAAAAAACAATATGAATTTAATAAAGGGGCCACACATGCTTTCTTATTCCATTGGTATAAGAAGTTGAAATTGTCATTGGACTTTTTGTTGAACACATGTGATTTTTGAACATGGTCAATGTAAAGAGGTCCATCAGCATTGGCCATAAATGCAATTGTTATCCATATTTAATCTTTATTTGATCATTAAATATAGTTTTATGTGATGATTATATATTGAGTCATACAATCAAAAATATTTGTTTCATCCATATTATAGACATCTTGGATGGGATATTGGACATAATAGTCACAAAAATGCAATGCATTCTTAACAGCCACAATTAATAGAGTCATTCTCCCTATGAAATTTAAATGTTTTCAACCCATGTCAACTTTTGAATTTGTTGATCTAACTATTGGGAAAAACTATAGTAATAACAATGTTCCACATTTCAATAAGTTGTTTGATTAACCTAATGGTAATTGCTATATGTTATGTTTGGCATTGCAAGGCCCACATCGCTAATGCCCCATCTAATTAAAGATGGTTTGCAATGCTTACATTTTTTTTTTAAAAGAAAAGAAATCATATACAATAGAAGCACCCTTTTGCAATAAGGTTTATGTGGTCAAGTTGCTTATAAAGTTGTTTTAAAAAATAATGTTAATTGTCCCTGTGTTGGAGGTTTTTCAAATTGGAATTTAGTAACCACCTAACACTATGAGAAAAAGGGTGATTTATAATTGACCTTGCATTAGGATTTTGAGTTGCAATGACCATTTGTAATTTCATTGCAACATATTTCTATGGCATGAATGTGATTGGACAAGTTGCAATAAACACAATTCACTATATGTGGAACCATATATGTATGTAAGTCATGCACCTTAGTTGCAACTAAGTAGGAACAACTACTATACAACTTCAATGTTGCTAGTTTGCAATTATTATTCTAACATCATGTTGACGTTGTTTTTCATCCATTCATCACTTTAAATATTGTTGAACTTTTTTTTACAATTCCTTTGCAATTATAAATGATTTTTGCAACATTGAATTATCTCATTTATGTTCTTAATTTAACAAAAAATATTTTTCCTATGAGTAAGCCAACATCCCAAGGGTACATGTTGAGTTTGGTGATGATCCGTGTGAAATAAAAAATAGTTAGAAGGAGGCGGTTGTGCAAAAGATTATGAATTCTATAAATTGTAAAGCGTCACTTTGTTGTAACATAACAAGCTCATGTTGCTACAAGTAGGAACTATACTAATTAGACAAACTTATGACATTAATGGCTAGGTCATCTTAGCATTGACACCTTGTAGTTGCTAACAAAATAAAGGCTAGTAGATGGATTGTTCACCAAGAAGGATGTGAAACTAGAGTTTTGTGAAGGTTGTGTGCTTAGGAAGCAACATAAGGAACCATTTTTCAAAGGAGGAATGAAATCTATGGAAGTTTTATATTGATTCAATACGATATTTGTGGACCAGCCAAAACCAATTATTTTGGAGGAGTGTGATATTTTTTAACTTTCACCAATGACCATTCTAGGAAGAAATTTTGTTAATTCTTATTGAGAAAGGGAGAATGTTTTTACAAGTTCATGGGGTTCAAAATGTTTGCTAAAGCGCAAACTGGAAGGAAATTGAAGGTGTTAAAAGAGTGATAATGGTGGAAAGCTTAGCTCCAAGGAATTCGAATTCCTAAAAGCTCATGGAATTCATCACCTTATAATCCCCAACAAAATGGGGTATCAATGAAACGCAGATCTTGTGATGAGTGTGAGATAGATAAATGTGCCTTAGCATGTCCACAATAGTGCCCTGCCTGTTGTTATCCTTGATTGATTGCAAAGTTTGTTATGAAACCATATCTCTGGAAGACATTCAGACAGTTGCTCAGGCACATATATCATGCATGTTTGGAGTGAGCAGATGAGATGTGGTGATCTATGTTGAAATTCTTCTTTGCTGTTTCTTTGGATTCTGCACGGAATCATGCAACAACTTTGAATGGGCCCCGCAAAGTTAGGGTTGTGCGTGCTGCCATGTTGATTGCTTGCTTGTGTACAAAAGTTGAGAGCTGAAGGAAGAAGCTCCTGAACTTCCAGAACAGACATTGAAGATTTCCTGTTGCTTGAAACCCCAGCCATCATTCTTGCACTCGATAGTGCTCTTCTTGAAGCCACGCTACTGTGGAGAAAAAACCCTTTTTGTGCTCTAAAAGTGGTGTTTTCTGCATTGCTGCGATTCCTAAACCCTAAGCCCTTTAAACCTTGGGCTCTACTGGAGCTTCAGCTTGTCGCATGGATTCTTTTCTTGTCATCTGTCAGGACCCGCGCGCATCAAGGTCTACGCATCGGCTATCGCCTGGACCGCCGCTGTGGCGACGGCGGAGGGCGAGGCGTAGCGGCAAAGAAGAAACAAAGGAGATATCTGCAAGGACTTGACGCAGCGACGGCTGCTGTACGCTCTTCTCCCTCACTTCCTCGGCTTCCTTCTCCCGCAGCCATGGTTAGGGTTTTGTGTCTCCGGCAGAAACAGGCGGATGTGCTGCGGTTTTTGCTGCGAGTGAGATGCTGGGAGTACAAGCAGGTACGCTGCATCATTGTACAGCATGATCCTGGTGCCGATAATGCAGCAGGAGCAGCAGCAGGGGCGGCAAAGATATGGGAGTCAAGGCCGATGTCTGTACTACACAAGATGGAGGAGCAAGGGATTCCGGTTGTGCACTCAACGTATGCCAAGCTTTTCCGGAGGTGCAGTGAGATGCGAGATCTGGTTGAAGGAAAGCAGGTATACAGCCATATGGTTCAAAGAGGATTGCAGCCAAACATCTTCATAGGCAATGTATTGTTAGACATGTTTGTCAACAGTAGTGCAAGTGTGGAGGATGCAAG
Organism: Sphagnum tenellum; assembly: GCA_963921925.1. Lineage (NCBI taxonomy): Eukaryota > Viridiplantae > Streptophyta > Sphagnopsida > Sphagnales > Sphagnaceae > Sphagnum > Sphagnum tenellum. Next base: position 2,854,448 of record OY998159.1, read on the forward strand.
AGAAGTCTTTGACAACAAACTTGTTGAGAAAGATGTTGTCTCCTGGTCCACCATGATCACAGGATATGCTAAACATGGCCATGGGAAAGAGGCTTTTGAGCTATTCTGCTGCATGCTGCAACAAGAAGGTGTGATGCCAAACACAATCACCTACATGAGTGTTCTGAAAGCTTGCAGCCTCATCATCCCAAATGGTTTGGAATGTGGCGAACATGTCCATGCCCACATCATTGAATCAGGGTTTGAACCTGATGTTCGTGTTTGGACTTCTCTAATCAGCATGTATACGAGGTGCGGAAGAAGTGGCAAGGCTCTGGAAGTTTTCTACCACATGCAGAGACAAGGTGTAGAGCCAAACAAAGTCACATACATCAGCATTCTTAATGCATGTACCAGCAGCCCATCAGCTTTGGACTCGGGTAAGCAGATCCATGCAATGATCAGAAAATCAGGGTTGGATTCTGATGTGCGTGTTGGGACTGCTCTTATTGGCATGTATGCTCAATCTGGTAGAAGTCAGGAAGCTTTTGAGGTGTTTTGCCATATACAGGAACAAGGAATGAAGCCAGATAAAATTACGTACATCAGCATGTTGAAGGCATGTTCCAGCCCAATAGCTCTCCAGTTGGGAAAGCAGGTACACGCCAGCTTAAGTAAATCTGGTTTTGGCTCTGATGTTCGTGTCGAAAATGCACTGATTGGCATGTATGTCAAGTGTGGGAGTGACAAGGATGCTTTCGATGTGTATCGCCACATGCAACAAAAAGGTATACAGCGAAATAACTTCACTTACATGAGCATCCTAAATGCATGTAACAGCCCTGCAGCTTTGGAATGGGGAAAGGAGGTTCATGCACATATAATGAACTCAGGATGGGACTCTGATGTTTGTGTGGGGAATGCTCTTATCAGCATGTATACAAAGTGTGGAGACAGTGCAGATGCATTTGAAGTGTTTCGTCGAATGGAACGTCAAGGTGTGGAGCCAGACAAATTTACTTACATAAAAATTCTGAATGCATGTGCTAGCCCAGCCACTCAAGAACGGGTAAAGCAGGTCCATGCCCGTATCAGGAAATCTGGTTTTGACTCTGATATTCGTCTTGGAAATGCACTTATATCCATGTATGTCAAGTGTGGGAGCAATAAAGATGCTTTTGAAGTGTTTTGCCACATGCAACGACAAGGCTTGGAGCCAGATGAAATCACTTATATGTGTGTTTTGAATGCATGTGCCAGCCCACAGGCTCTGGAATGGGGAAAGCATGTCCATGCCCACATCAGAAAGTCTAAATTTGGCTCTGATGTTCGTGTGTGTAATGCACTTATTGGCATGTATGTCAAGTGTGGGAGAAATGATGATGCTTTTGAACTCTTCCGCCAAATGCAACAGGAAGGAATGGAGCTTAGCAATATCACTTACATGAGCATTCTGAATGCATGTACCAACCCATCAGCATTAGAATGGGGAAGAGAGGTCCATGCCCACATTGTGAATTCTGGACTCAAATGGGATGTGTGTGTGGGAACTGCTCTTATTAGTATGTATGCAAAGTGTGGGGCCAGTAAGGATGCTTTCAAAGTATACCGTGAATTGCAGCAAGAAGGTGTGGGGTTGAACAGGGTCACGTACATCTGCATTCTCAAAGCATGTGCTAACCTAACAGCACTTGCTGAAGGCAGACAGTTAAACTTGAACATCATTGAAGCTGGATTAGGGGCTGATATCTGGATTCAGAATGCACTAATTGACATGTATGCAAAATGTGGGAGTCTTGTGGATGCACGCAAAGTATTTGACACAATGCCTCAAAGAGATGTTGTTTCATGGACTGTGATGATTGATGCACTTTCTCAGCATGGGTGTGGTGAAGAAGCCCTGGAACTTTTTGGGAAAATGAAGGAGGAGGGGGTTCAGCCAGATGCAATAACATTCATCGGTGTTCTATCTGCCTGTAGTCATGCAGGCTTAGTCAATGAAGGCCTTGGATACTTTAGTTCCATGTTCCAAGACCATGGCATCATGCCTACAAGTACACACTACGGCTGCATGGTGGACCTTCTTGGCCGTGCAGGTTGTTTAAGGGAAGCAGAAGAATGCATCAAGAAAATGCCCAATGAAGCAAACCCTTCAATTTGGGCAGCCTTGCTTGGTGCTTGCAGAGTTTACTGCAATGTAAAGTTGGCAGAAAGTGCTGCAGCCCACTGGCTTAAATTGGAACCAAAGAATGCTGCAGTCTATGTGCTGCTTTCACATGTCTATGCAGCAGCTGGCATGTGGGACAGTATAGTGGAGATTAGGAAATTGATGGAGGAGAGAGGTGTACAAAAAGAGCCAGGGCAATGCTGGATTGAGGTTGAAGGGAAGATGCACACTTTTGTGGCAGATGACAGGACCCACTTGCAGGTAGAACAGATATATGCTGAGCTAGAAACATTGAGTGTGCAGATGAAAGAGGCAGGTTATGTGCCGGACACTCGCTTTGTTGTGCATGACTTGGATGAACAGCAGAAGGAACGAGCTGTTTGCTACCACAGTGAAAAGCTGGCCATTGCATATGGTATCATCAGTACAGCTCCAGGGACACAGATCCGCATCTTCAAGAACCTTCGCATATGCTCTGACTGCCACACAGCCACCAAGTTCATTTCAAAGATTACTGGCCGAGAAATTGTAGCAAGAGATGGGAATCGCTTTCATCACTTCAACAATGGAGAGTGTTCTTGTGGTGAGTATTGGTGATGACTGATTGAAGTGTAGATCAGAGGAACTCTCTTTCCTTAGGAGCAAGAAATTGTTCATTTTCTTTCAGTCAAAATACTCTGGCCAGTTTACATGCCAGTATATCAAGCATGTGTTGATGGAGCAGTGTGGCCAATTTCTCCTATCTATAGTATTGCTGCAGCTAAATGCTGTGATGTGACATAGCAACCTGGAATGATTAGCACTCTAAACACCAACCTTAGTCCTTGAAAAGGATTGCATCCAAGTTTAGAGGTTCTGGTGATTCTGTTAGGAATGTGCCCAACCCAATGGTGTTACTGCTGTGCAAGCTGGCTGAACTTTTGCTCATTGCATTCATGTAGAGAGAAGATGAGAGCTCCTGAATGAGTAATGGCAGCTATAATTGAGAACCACTTGTGATTCTCAGTTTTGGGTTGCAGGGTTAGTGAGGAATGGCAGCTACTGTAGAGAAATTCTTGTGATTCTCTAGTTTTGGTTGGGGTGACGAGAGAACAAATATGAGAGAAAATGTCTTCCTGTTGAAAGAAATCATCAGGTCACTGTCAATGGAAGCAACAGACTACAGACTTTTGGTTCATGAAGACGGAGCATTTGGTGTTTCAAGCATTGCAGTAGAAGGTAGATGTTCAAAGCATGTACTTGTGATGGATGCAAGAACTCTGGGGCCAAGAGTTAGTTATTTTTTGGACATGTTGTCAAGGTCATCATCATGTCCATTGCCTCATGAAACATTTATGGCAATTTTGAGTTTGTCTACTTTTATGGCAATTCGATGTAAGAACAAGGTTGTTTTTTCTAACAGTCAACTGGGTGTAGCACAGGGGAAGGGCATGTCCATAGGGGCTGGGGCATCATGTTGTTCTCTGGCACAGGAACTAGGGCAGAACCCAAGTTCTCATGCTATAGAACAACACGGCACTGGATGGGACTTGCCCTTCTCCCAGCATAAGAAACGGACATCAATTGAACCTGCCAACCTGAAGGTAGGTTACAAATCTGTTAGGTGCTTGGGATGAATATTATGCTCTGTAAGGGAAAATTTAGTTCAGATTTTGTGTGAGTTGGAACTTGTGCTCTCACATTCTCTTTGGTGTATCACAAATGGGCAACGTATTCGAGAAAAGTCTATCTTTAGACCAACAACCTCTTGAGGAGGTACTGGAATTTCTGGAAGGGTCTGCAGTTGAACCCGGTCCCCTAGATTATGAGAACAATAAAGTGCCAAACTGGCAGGAGAACCTTACAAAATGTGTAAAGATATGACAGCCTAATATGAACTTTACAAAGCAATCTGCAAGCCACTGCAATATTACACCATATAATTGTTCCTGCAAATATTGCAAGCAAAATTCCATACTTTTGACCTTAAACAAGATAGGTGTCTTAATTGTGGCCAGTGGTACCACAATCAAGGTTTCCTTTCCAATTGTGTGATATCAAAATTTTGTTAAATTTTTCCCAAAAACTAGTTGAATTTAACACTATGAAAAAATCTACAAAAAACATCCCTTTTCTGGGTTTTAAAAAACAACAAAAATTTTCACGAAACAAATAGAAGAACTCTGACCACAATATCACCTCATCAACATTCAAACATTGTGTGTGTGTAATATGCCTTTCTATGATATGTCATCCCATGTCATTTTTTGCAATTTAAAAGAGTTGCCCTAGAATTCACAATAACCTACACTCTTGAGGTGATACAAAGACATAACTTACAATGCTAAGGTTCAAGAGTGATGCCATAACCCTCTTATCCTTGGGTGAAAAGTCTTGTAATTAGCTTGTAGATGTGAATATTCAAGGTCAGCCATCCTATAGCCATACTACAACAATGTGAATTAGATCACTGAGACTAATTGAGTATGGATTATTGACAAATGAAAAAATTAATGCTTGCAAAGGTGTGTGGACCATGTATTATTAATTGACTACAATAGTAGCCTAATATATTCTACCAAATCAACTCATGTGAAGAGATCTAAAGTGCAAACACTATCTATCTCACCTAGCATGTATGAGCATCCACTTGTTGGTCATCAAACACGATAATGAAAAAACAATGTAGAGATAAATACTCAAACAATTCGTTCAAGTAATAAGTACAAAACAAGTTGGATCCTAAACCAATAGAGAAAACACAACAAGGGATGGGTGAAAGTCAACCCAAGAGTTGGTGAAAGATTAACTACTCATTGATCTAAACATCCACGAACACAAAATTATAAAACTCCATTAATATTTAACAATAAATCAAGCAACTACATTTAATTTACTATTTTAACATTCTCATTGGGTCATATCTTGAAATTTGCAAGTTCTAAAGCCTTAATGCATTGCATGTGCTTCGGACCAAGAAAGTTCTTTTGAGAGAATGTTAGTTCACATGTTTTGTGTTGCACAACATCACAAAGTTCCTATGCCATGGATTGATATGGATTGTTGTACGAATTCTGGATTTTTGTGGGTTTGTACATGAATGTAATGACTTTCACATGCTTGTGACTTACATGATTGGTGTGTGAATTTTTCACTATTTAAGTTTGACCGTATACAATGTTAATTTTATACGATGACTCTACATTAAAAAATCATACCTATTCTTCATGTAAAGTGCAGACATGAATCATGTAATCTTAGCATATCAAATTACCCGAAAACTTCATGATGAATGTGTCCTCGCAAAATGTAGTGCTATGACACTAATTACATGAAGTTTTTATTCAACAAATTAACATAACATCCGTGCCACTTATTTGCATTTTTGTAATGCACAATTCTTGTAATTTTCTTTTCATATTTATAATATTTGAACATTTTATCAAAAAAGGCATTTATGTGACAAACGATCCATCAAACAATAACAAGTGCCCACATAAGAACCATCAACAAAAGGGAAGATAATTCACCAATTAACATCAAAAGGAGTTTACAAAGATGCAAGGAACCTATTTATTGGAAATAGGTTTAACAAACTTAAACAATGGCAAACTCAAAGTACACATAACACATGTCCATATTTCATGACCAATGAAGTTGTGAAAGTTGTCTCCTAATGGACAAAGCTACTTTTCATAATTACTTTCTAATGGTTTGCATGGAGATTGAAGTAAAGGATTTCCTAAGCCCACATGCAAGTCATGTCATTGCTTCTTCTCCAACTTACCTAAACACTTAAAATAAAATTTCCAAAGTTGGCATGACCTAGCACCATCATGTTGAGTTGGTGTAGGGTTCTAAAAGGATCCCCTTGCATGTTTGCAGTGAGGTTTGAGTGACTAGGGATATCGTTTGTATATCCCATTCAAATGTGTAGGTTTCAATCTACAACACCAAAGCATCATCAATTTGTAATATGAAGATTTATTACTCTGCCATCTTTGAGCATTTCTAGCAAATTCTTCCTTGTGAGTAATGATGGGGAGTTGGAATAATACTATTCCAAAAAAAAACAAACATGACAACCTACAATATGATAAGAATTGAAACAGTGATGAAGGTGAATTCCAATTATTTTGGATGTCCACCTTTAGCAATATTATTTGAACTAGTCCCCGCACAAGCCTAAACCATGGTCCTATCAAATTGTTCCTCCATTTGGCTTCTTGCCATTCACATCCTTGCAAGCTAGTAATGATCAAAATTAAGCAACCGAAGTTTGTTTTGTAGGCCATCTTTAACCTCTTTGTAACACAACAATTCCACCACACTTATTTAACTCATTCTTCCATTGAAATTATGTTCAAATGATTGTGTCCCTTCTCAAAATCTGCACTGAAACAATACATTTCAATAACATCCTTACCTATAATCCTTTTGTTCTTTTTAAGTATTTACAAATATTGATGCATAGGTTATCTAACACATGTTGGTTCCAATGATATCAATATTAGACCATTAATTTTTCACCTTTGAAGGAATTGGGTATGCCTAGAAATTGATTATAAGGGAGGGAACTTGATAAAGCTAACTCATTGAGCCATTCCATTTGTGTTGCCTCCATGTGTGCATTTGTAAAACTTACATCAACTCCTCCATCTACAAAGAACAGTAAATAATTGAATTTATCCCACAAACAATATGCATGATGAAGCATGATCATCAGCTTGGGGAGAAGGATGAATTTACCTACAATTTCATGGAACCAAATACTTTCCTTGAAACCTGTAAAATTTCATGAACATCAAAATAATCATCACAATATCCACATGAAACTGTGTATTGTAATCAATGCAAGAAAAAGGTACCTATATGTAAACCTTAACCCTAAACATGAACATGGCGCCTAGTCACACAAGTGACTAACAACAATGTTGTAATGCGAAGAAATAGGCTTGCTATGTTTGAAGTACATGAAAAAACGTCTTGTGGTGTGCAGTAATCAACTGTGCAACCTTTCAATCAACCTCCCAACAATGTGCTTGAGTTGGTTCAAGCACTATTATTAAAGGCACCCTAGTAATTACTATTGCAAAGGTTAAAAAAAGGGCTTAAAAAGGGTTGGGTAGTTGTTTAATGGCCTAGACTTCTAATAAAGATCTTGATTTGAGGGCATCAAGGATTCGTCTATGTTGATCAAACCATTGAATTGACTCTTGTGCAAGTTTAGTAACTAAGGTTTTTGCATATCCACATTCATAAGTTTACACTTCACATACCCTTCATGCTTTCTCTATTGTTGATGTCCCCTCCACAACCTTAATTCTTGTCACATTTTCCCCTTTGGTAGCTATTGATTGGCTCCAATTTGTTCAAACAAATACCAAAGTAACTTTCTCATGCTTGTCATGCACATCTTTCAAGGTCTACAATAAACTTTAAACAAGTCAATATTAAAAAAAAAACAATGAAATTATATCTTCATCATTTGCTACAATTACTTTACTTTTGTTGTGTGCAAAATATTCCCCTCCCTCTTTGGTAGTTTTTTGAAAATAATGAGAAGTCGAATAGTTGAAGGCACACTTGGAAAAAGGCCTAGACACTAACAATAACACTAGTGGACTCCCTAGCCTTCAAATATGGAGCCAAAAAAGTTGGTGTCCATTTCTAATGCAAATGTCCCCATTTCCCACCCTTGCACGGATTCGTACATGTGTATTAAAATCTTTAAAACTACATGAAGGTGTAAATAAGTAAAGAAAATTTTGCAAAATGGGTTGTGTGTGTTTGGGAATTTATCAAGGATGAAAAGTTGTGACATTTGGGTGGGTGGGAAATTACAAGCAATGAAGCAAGTGGCAAGTTACTTGATGGAGCTTGAGCTTACTATCTACAATCTCATACAAACTTGAATATTCTTTCTATGAGGAAGTAAACATTGTCAATGGTTTTGTGTGCAATTTTCTTTCGTTGATATTAGATGTTTAGTTCAAGTGAGTACATACATGATTCCTTGATTCTGGTTAAAGTTGAAGGTCAAGCTTAGTGGCAACTTATGCACAAACAATTAATGCAGGATATACTTCTATTATAACAATTGTTATGTCAGCTCCTTACATTCCAAGTTCATATCCAACTACGATTTCTTTTGCAACTTCTAAATCCAACAACTTATGGTCAAGGTTTTGGTTCTAACTTTTTTAACAATCATGCATTTAATTTCATGCTATGGAGACTCTTCAACTTCTGGACATCACTAGCAACAATTACATGTTACACAAATTTTTATAAATATACTTATAATTTGGATATATTTTGTTTATAGGTTATAATGATAAAGGGCATTGATATACATAAAGGGCACACAAATTGGCATAGGGAAAAACAATTATTTTTCCCTAGGTCAAAAAAACACTTGGGGCATTTATAATTTCCTTTGAATATTTGTTCTAAAAATGATTTCTAATAAGGAAAATTCAAAACTTTCCCAAATAGCACACACAAAAGGGATTGGGGAATACATTATTTTCCCCTAGGTGAAAAAAATACAAGGGCTATTACATTTCCCCTTTGGTGTTTTGTTGTAAGAAAAATTTTTAACATGGATAATTCATAGCTCTCCCACAATGCACACACATGAAGCATAGGGAAAAACTTTATTTTCCCCTAAGTGAAAAAAAACACAAGAGGTATTGAGATTTTCTTTTTAAAATTTGTTCCAAAAAAATATTTCTAATAAGCATTACAACAAAAGGTGTACTTGTACGCTAAGTGATTTCACTGGATTTTGAATGAATTCACTAGTTGTAATGAACTAAAACCAATGAAGAAGTAGTGAATTCACTAGTCTAGTGAATGGGGACTAGTGAACTTCACCCACATTTTGTGGTAGTGAAGGATAATTCAAAGATCTCCCACATTACACATAAGGAGTTATAGGAAAAGTTTTTGTTTTATTTTGTGTTGTAAAAACAATCGAAAAATCAATGAAGCAAAATAATACAAAATTGGCACAAGATAAATATAAGGGAAAATAATATGAAAATGGCACGAAATAAAAACGATGGAAAACAATACAAACTTAACACAAATGCAATGTACAAACTAAATATCATGTAATGTATGCATGGAATTTTTTATCTACTAACGATACACAACTTTTGTGCAATTTTAACCTTCCACCACCATGGCATAGAAATTACATGTTTTTAGTCATGCATAGGAATCATGTGTTAGCTGTATTTTCTTCAAAAACATTAGTCTCGTGCTTGACTATTGTAAACATGCTTAAATCATAGTAAGTTGTAAACTTCATTTGATCATCCCTTCCCATTCTTGTAAATTGAAGCCAATAGTCATGCATACCTTACAAATATTTCATGATTCATTTTATAGCTATCAAATGCACATACCTTGGATCTTGCACAAATTGGTTTAGAATTCCTATTGTAATCACAATATTTAGCCTAGTAGTAATCATAACACACATGATACACCCAACAATTGCCTTGTATGGTACCTTTTCCATTTTAACAATTTCTTTTTTAGAATTTGGAGCTTGTTCCTTGCTAAGCTAGACACGGATGTCAAGATGCATCTTCAATGATTTTTACTTTTCAATTTGGAACCTCTAGAATATTAAAAACCTTATGCATTTAGCTTGACCAAGGTTAGTCATCTTCTTCATTTGATCTTCAATCACTTGAAGGCCCAAGGAAAAATAAAGTAAATACATTTAAAATTATAATTTCATTTACATTCTTACTAAAGATTAATAATCATTTACATAGAACACAAAGTAAACAATTGGTTGTTTTGAGTCCACATGCACATAGATGTTGATGTTTGATTTATATTATGTAAAGTCATTTTGCTATAGAATTCCATCAATCCTCTCATTCCATACTCATGATGCTTGCTTGAACCCATATATGATTTTCTATCATTTGCAAACAAGTTATTTGCAATTAATTTTTTCATATCCTTATAGTTGGACCATGTATGTCGCAACCCTACTTTGGCCAAGTGTGGGGGTGAAGCCCAACACTTGGAAAAAGTGAGGTTTTGGAGTCCTCCGGGACTCCCGAATGTTTAGAGCTCAACAGCAAGACCCAAAACACCTTGCATTGGGGTGTTCTTAGTGTCATTGAAAAGGTCTTGAAGCGTACATATTGGAAATGGCCTCGCATTGGCCATTTGGACATCTGTCGCCCAAGTTATGGGCAAAAGAAGGGCCAGGAGTCAAATTGTCAGTTTGACTCCCGACCACTAAAATTCGGGAATCGACCAGTTTCCGATGTTCGATTCGGAAGTGCAATACGTCGTTGGAAAGATCTCAACGAGGGCTACAACTTCGGTTTAGACCTTGTTGCAATCAAAGGTTAGGGTGAGGAGCTATGACCTCTCAAAGTTCCGGGAGTCCAAAACCAAGACACTTGGTTAGATTTCGGGACTCCAACTTGAGAGTCCCGAGAAAAAGAGCCATTTGGATGTAGCCTCAGCGGGGCGTCGCAGAGTATACTATATGGGGGAAGGTGGTGGCTTCCCCCAAGTCCGGGCCGTGGTGAGTCTTGTGATCCGAAGTGCCCGTGGCTTGTCCCAACATCAAAGGGTGTCCCAGAAAGTGAACTAACCACTTGGGTGGTTTGTTTTGATGCAGATTCAAGCTTGATCAACTAATACCTCTTCCAAGTCTAATCCCTGGGCTCCCAACTCGACCCTCTACCCCCTTTCTAGAGTTGGAAGCCGGGAGCGTGCCTCCAAGTCTCAACTTCCGCAACTTGATTTTGTGAAACCCTCAAGTTGGTTTCACCTCGTGACTTGGGAGCGCGTCAATGTAGACATTCACCATGGAGTATTGTTGTTTTTACATCCATCTAATGAATTTCAAAATCCATCATAACATTTATCCCAAGCACCATTCAAATTGAAGTATACATTGCAACTGGTGTAAAGGTTTCTTTGTTTTCAACTCTCCTTTCAACTTGTGAATAACCTTTTAGCATTACATGCACTTTGTAGCTATCAATATCTCCACTTGCTTTTTGTTTCATCTTAAAACCCATTTGTAACCAATGACTTTTCTTCCTTCTAAAATATCCACAAGCTCCCATGTCTTATTTTGTAATAGAGAATTATATTTTGCACCTATTACTTCTTTCCAATGTTTTCCATCTTTTTTTTGGAGAACTTTCACCAATGTTATAGGTTCATAAAAAATGGCATCACAAGCATAATGCATTTGCTTTATTAGTGCACCTTTTGCTTTAGTTGATTGCTTCAAAATTAATTGTTCATATGTTGTCATGTGCATAGACTTTGCAATCCAACTTGGTTAAGTTTTTCAAGATAGACTTCTAGTTGTGCCATGGTTTTATTAAAAGCTATAATTGCAACATGCCAAATGAATTCTTCAACTCCCATTTCTTCGTCATCTTGAAGTTCCATGTTTATATGCATCTTTCCAACTTTTGGAATCCTAGTAATTATTCCCATTGACAAACATTTTTCATTGCTAATTCATTGAACAATAGATCTTAGTTGATGATCAACTTTCCCATTGATTCTTCAATGAACCTATAGGTTTTAGAATCCAAATTGCACCTTAAAAAACACATTTAATGTTTTAAAGCTTTAATTTAGTTATTGTAATGTTAAGTTTCTATGCATATGTTGTACATCCAAACACCTTCAAATGGTTCACAAAAGGCTTCTTATCATTCCTCACTTGTTCAAATGTCATTACACTCACAACTTTGTGAGGGCTTTTAGCTTTGAGGTAGATTGTTGTGTTGACAACTTTTACCCAAATTCTTGGATTCATATCAATGTCACAACATGTTGTGTGCAACCTTCACAATTGTTCAATTCCTTGCTTTTATACTCCATTTGTTGGGGATTATAAGGTGATGAATTCCATGAGCTTTTAGGAATTCTTCAAATTCCTTGGAGGTAAGCTTTCCACCATTATCATTCTTTAACACCTTCAAATTCCTTCCAATTTGGGCTTTAGCAAACATTTTGAACCCCATGAACTTGGAAAAACATTTTCCCTTTCTCCATAATAACTAACAAATTTTCTTCCTAGAATAGTCATTGGTGAAGGTTAAAAAATATCGCACTCCTCCAAAATAATTGGTTTTGGTTGGTCCACAAATATTGTATTGAATCAATATAAAACTTCCATAGATTTCATTCCTCCCTTTTTTTTAAATGGTTCTTTATGTTGTTTCCTAAGCACACAACCTTCACAAAACTCTAGTTTTACATCCTTCTTGATGGACAATCCATCTACTAGCCCTTGTTTTGTTAGCAACTTCAAATTGTCAATGCTAAGATGACCTAGCCATTAATGCCATAAGTTTGTTTAATCAATATAATTCCTACTTGTAACAACATGAGCTTGTTATGTTACAACAAAGTGGTAGTTTACAATTTATAGAATTAATTTTTCATAATCTTTTACACAACCACCTCCTTCTAACTATTTTTTATTTCACATGTATCATCACCAAACTCAACGTTGTTACCTTGGGATATTTTTCGTTAAATTAAAAACATAAATGACATAGCTCAATGTTGCAAACAACATTCATAATTGTAAAGGAGCTGTAAAAAAATCAACAATATTTAGTATTGACGGATGAGTGGATGAAAAATGTCAACATGATGTTACAATAGTAATTGCAAACTAGTAACATTGGAGTTGTATAATAGTTGTTCCTACTTAGTTGCAACTAAGATGCACGACTTACATACATATATGGTTCCACATACAGTGAATTGTGTCTATTGCAACTTGTCCAATCACATTCATGCCATAGAAATATGTTAAGTTGCAATGATCAAATAAAGATAAAAACGTGGATAACACTTGCATTTATGGCTAATGCTGATGGACCTCTTTACATCAACCATGTTCAAAAGTCACATGTGTTCAACAAAAAGTCCAATGACGATTTCAACTTCTTGTACCAATGGAATAAGAAAGCAGGTGTGGCCTCCATTATTAAATTCATATTGATTTTTCCTTTGCCTACAACCTTTTGTGTTGAATTATCTCCCATGTACATTTTGACTGGTGACGTTTCCTCAAATTAATAATATTAATACATTTTATGATAAAGGTGCATGGAGGAATTAGAATTCACATACCATGCTCCATTCTAAACATCAACAAAGTTGTAATAACAAAAGCCCCATAATGGTAAATCACAATATTTCCATGTTCTCAGCTCCTTATGTAGGGAATGTCCCCACCCTAGCGTTTTCACCTACACTTGCATTGAGGATTGATAGCCAGAGCAAGTCAAACATATACCTAGATTTGCTTCCTAGTATGGAAGATGTCCATGGAAGATTATCACATGTTTGAAGGTGATGGAATGCATGAATTAAAAAGAAGAGTTGGACTGATTCAATCTCTAGATTTGTCAAGAAGAAAGAAAAAAAAAAGAGGAAGAAGAAGAACATTGGGTATTCACCTCCATTTGAGAAATGGGCCTCTCAAAGAAAAGAAATGAAAATTTCTGAACTAATTTCAGCTTTCATAAATACCTACTAGCATTTTCATTGGATGAATATTTGTCACTTGACGACAAAAAAAGAAATCCAATGCAACTCATACAAAGAATTTTGTGAAAAAAATGCGAGATAGTCGCTAGATTTCAAGGAAATTTTCTCCCTGTTTGATCCTTTTTCTTCTTTCTCATTTCCCCAAATTGCTGTGTTTCAATTGCGAGATGCTCTACTTACAGCCATGACGTCTTCGCTCCTGTGGCTGCTGCTGTGCCTTTTGCTGCCTGCGCTGCTTCTGAACCTCATCACATACCCATCCTGCTCTCCGGCTCCGACCGTTGGCACTTCGTCGTCTTCCTCTTCTCTCAAGGTGGCGGTGGTGGCAGATCTGCACCTGGCCGGTCCCGGCACTCATTGGTTTGATCGTTTTCGACGCGAGTCTTTCCTGCAGTCCACGTTCCGGGTACTTCATCCAACTTTCTCTCTTCTTTGATTCCCTCGCCCCCCCCCCCCCCCCCCCCCCCCCTTCTCCTCTTCCATTTTTTTCCGGTGTTGGTTGGTTGGAGCGTTTCCCACTCTGCACAAGTAGCAAAAATGAAGGTCAGCGGAACCAACTAGGTGGTAGTTCAAACCCTAACGGAAGCCCTGTGAAGAGGAAAGGCCGCAGGAAATTCAGCTGAGATTTCTCTTTGGAAGTGTGTTTTCTCCATCAGTCATCCAATCTGTGGAGACTAAGGGTTTACCACAAAGCTCTAGACTTGGCCCTGATGCTCAAGCTTTGGTTTGTGCCCCTCTATTTCTAAGCCCTGGTCTGTAACCCTAATTTTCAAGCTCTGTGATGAATGTTCATACAGAGCTTTATGTATCTGGTACAAACACACTGCAATGTGGTTGATAATTGTTGTGGTTGGCCGTTGCAGAAGATTTATTGGAAGCTGAAGCCAGATGCACTGGTGGTATTAGGAGATGTTTCAGATGCTGGTCGCAAATCAAATGATGCTCAGTGGGATGCGGTAGTGTCAAGGTTTTGGAGTGTGATAGGTCCATTTGTGAAAGGGCCTTTGCAGGTAGTTGTTGGCAATCATGATGTTGGTGATCACCATGACCAAGGCATGCAAGCGCGTTTGCCCCGCTTTGCTGCTTCATTTCCTGGATTGGATCCCACATGCTGCAGCAGATATAACTGGAAGCTTATAGACTTCATCTCCCTGAATGCCATGGCCATGCAGGGTGACCACTGCTCTCTCTGTTCTGATGTTGAGAAAGTTGTTGAAAAACATTCTGTTCTTGTTCAGCAGCATGGTCAGAACAGATCTCATAATAATAGATCTGGCCCTGTGCTCCTATTACATCTGCCATTGTATCGGGAAGATGATAGTGCTTGCAATTCACTAGATGTCCCACGCTGTGCACCATGGCATGAGTTGGAAGGTAGCTGCTTGGGAGTTATGGCATCTCCTCCACCGTATATTCTCTCACCCCTTCCAGAAATCTCTCAATGTGGTGATGATCATGTTTTGATTGCTATACCAGGTCTGTTATTTGCTTTCACATGGGTTAACAAAAAGTTGTGCTTTCAAGGGTGAGATCTCCTGTTGTCCCCTGCAATCTTCAATTAACATCTGTGCACCTGAGGTTGGTGGCAGTTGCATCTTGTTCTCTGTGACTACGGTTTGAGCACATGTTTGAAAGTACTGGATGGCAGGGTGGCTACTCCAGAGGAGCCTTACAAAGTTGGGCAGGATGTTCTCTCTCCTGATGTTTCCAAATATTTACTAGAAGCACTCAAACCTCGGTGGGTTCTTATTTTTGATCCCCATTCATGCTGCAAATGAGAATTTGTTGTGATCTTCTATGGTGGAAACATGACCTCATGTCAGCAACTAGAAGGAAAGTTATGGAACCAGAATTCTGCTGCACCAGTGCTGATTTGGTTCAGCAGTAATGAGTTCTGAGTTATTTCACACATACTAAGGTCATTGGTCCTGTATTTCTTGCACTGACATCCATCTTTTGTGTCACATCCTAAAGTACCATTTGCATGGCCCCAGGTAGATTTAGATGCAGTAGAAGACAATCTGATAAAGTTCTCCAGATAGTTGTGGTCTCTGATGTGGTACTCTAGTCTAGCATTTGGAGGATATTGAAGCTAATGAACAGACTAAATAACTAGGTCCCTCAAAGATTTGTGTGCAGATATTTCATGAGATTGTAATTCTTTGCTGCCAAGAGACCGAAATCATATGTAGGCAGACTATGCATTGAATATGTTGCTGGACTAATTGGATCTAAGAAACTGGCAGGCTGGTGTTAAATGGACATACACACCGTTGGTGTGATCACATTCATGAAGATGGGACAAGAGAGATAACAGTGTCCTCCCTGACCTGGCGCAACCGTGATGATCCCAGCTTTGTCATTGCCACCTTTGGTGCAAATTCAAGCATACACATACAACATTGCATGTTAGCTCATGAGTCAACAGTGCTCACCATCTATCTCATGCAGGGTGTGTCCATACTCATTTGGGCGCTTATAACAGGTTTTGTGGCCCATCAAAGACATAGGAGCAAAAATACAAAACCTGAGTGATTGCAGATGAGCCCATGTGCCTGAGCAGACTAATGTATTTGTTATGCAGTTTCTGATGTCTACAAACCATGTGGCATTTTTCTTCTGTGAAAATCAAATGGTGAAGAGTATGACCCTGCAGCCATCCAGGTGTGTGCTATGTGTTGTCAGTGGAGCTCAAGTGATTGTTAGCAAGCCAACACACCTCCAGAAGCTGCTTTGATGTTTCTGCTTCTCCTGCATACAGAAGTGTTAAGCTACCTATCTCAGCATTTACATTCATTTCAGCTGCTGAACTAGTCTGATTGGCAAGTTCTTTGGGGCAGCATGTTGGTCATCAGCTCAATCTTGGATGTCACCAGCTTATGAGGATACAGCTATATGTGGTGTTGAAGAAGATACCATGCTCAATGGGCTGGTTCTTGCTGGCTGCATCATATTGGTCAGGGGATGTCTTGTTCAGAGCTTCTGCTCAGAAAGCTTCTGTTGCTATGAGAGTTATCCGCTTTATGTTTCTCTATGGCAGTAGAACAAGAGTCAGATCAAACTCCGTCAGCAACAACAAGATTGAATGGACTTGGCATCAAGACAGCAGCCATCTGCTGAGAGTGATGTAGCATATTGGCTCATTTGCAAACCCAGTTGTGTTGCATGGTCAACTATATTTGTCACAAGGTGAGAATAACTCCAAAATGATGTGTCTACACATTATTGAATATAAACAATTTGTACTTACTGACAGGTAATTTCATTCTGCAATGGTTAACTGTTTTGGGATGAAGCTCTTTCAAAGTGCCATCTGGTTGTTAAGAAGTTGTACTCATTTCTTATATTGGGGGTCTTGTAGATGTATGCAGGCTGCATTTGCTATTGTAGTATGTCCACCCTTATTGAACCCAAGTGAGAGGAGATGCTTTTATGGAGGTGAACAATAGGAAATGTTCAGCATGTTGAGCCTTGCATATTTTTGACATGCATTCCCGATTGTTAATAAAGAACCCATTGACATGGTGTTTGGACATCAAAACCAACATGAAGGCAAGAATTGTGCATATTTGAATTAGCCCTATGAAGGTGATGGTCAGCACTAGTGTTGGGTTGGTATATTGATACTAATATATCAGTTGAGTAAGGGTTAGTATATGTGTAGGGTAATGCCTGCTGTTTGAAGTGTTCAGGAAATAGTTGCCCTCGAGGTCAGAGTTGAGGGCAATTGTTTTGAGAATGACTTGGCTTTGAAGGCCTTATTTGGCATAAAAACTAATGCCTTTTTTTCTTGTGATACCCATCAAGTATCACATGGAAAAAAAAGGTAAGTGTTTCAGAAAACAAAATGCCCATAGACATGGGCATTTTGTTTTTGCAAACACTTGCACACGATGGATGCCGCATTACATTTGGATAAATGTTTGTCCACATACATTGCATTTGCAAGTGGAGGTAATCATGTTTTTGAAACATACCTTTTGGGTGAAGGTATATGACCTTTGAAAAGTCTCCAATTCAAATAAGAATAAAGGCAATAAATGTTTGGAACATATAAGGTAACAGAAAATTTTCAATTATGTGTGAATATTTACATTTACCTTAAGTGAATTTGGAACATATAATGTAATGCAAAGAATATATGGCACAATATACACCACATATTGTACATTGTAATGGATGAAACAATGAAGTTTACTACATACATGCACGGCTTTACGATGGCTTTTTTTTTCTTATTTTTGGTGAGAAAAATCATATTCTCTTGTTTTGTTAATGTTTTCAAAAAAGTTGAGAAATGTGGTTTTTGATCAAATTTTGAATTTTCGAGAACCATGGTTATGAACATTAGAAATTGATCAGTGGAGTTTCTAATACCCACCCCAACACTGGTTTCAACTAGTTTACTCTAATTAGTTAGTACAAATTAAATAGCAAAGCCAAACTGGAATCAAAAACCTAATGATGCATTAATAAAGCTAAAATCATGAACTTTTTCGCCCAATAGATATTTCATTTCCTTGTACAATTAATGAGCAGGGATTAATTAAGGTGGTCATTAATTTCATGACAAGTTTGTCACTTGAATGAACATTAAATCAGTGGTCTTCTTCCTTTTCAATTTTGTAAAATGCAAATAATTTCCTGACCATCTAGAAGAAAATTTAGCCAACTTTGGCTCTAACCCTGATATGAAACTAAAAAACTAACAATAAAAATCCTTTTATATTCTTGGCTACCTATTGGAACCTATAATACAAGTTTGGCAATTTGGATGGTTTTTTCTAGATATATGGAGAATTTGAGCCCATTATTTTCCAATGAAACCCTGTGTGGAGGTTGAAATCATGTATTCCAGGTCAAAAGAAGTGAGAGAATTTGCCAGAAAAAAATTCACTACATGAAAATGATTTATCCATATTTGAGAGTTTTTTTGGCGACACTGGCAATTGATGTAGTTGAGAAATCCAAAATATACAACTATTTGGGTGGAGTAAAAACAAGGTCAGTTTGAGATATTTCAATTCATGTAGAGATATGGTACTTTGTGTAGCAAATGTGTAAACATTCATTGTAACTTGATGCACTGTTATAAGTGAGGAGAAAAAAATTGGCAAATTTCCTGCAAATGTTGAAATTTTGTTTTACAAAATTGGGGGGGGGGTGGGAAAGAACAATTCTGGTTTTTTAGTCGCTAAATCTAGGGGAAAAAAATTAATAATAAAATCACCAGATTCTATACTTAGTTGCAAATACGTAGCGTAAAATATGAAAGGATAGTTAAATTTCATAGGTACTACATGCCTGGTGGAATTGGCAAGATAAAAAATGCTGGCAGTGAGATGGCAGCAACAAAATGGTAGCTGCAGCAATGGCGACTCCTCCTGTCATCGCACGACTTGGCTGATCTTCTCTTTCTTCACCGAGAGCTTCACTTTCCAAGGTTCAGCTAAGTTCAGGTACATTTTTCTGTCATGAACAGTAGCTATTTCTTTACGGTGGTTTATTATCTGCACATTGCTGTTGTTCATGACCCGAGAGGGTAAATGGTGTAGGGATCTGGACTTCTTTTTCCACGGAACCTGATGCCCGCCCACCCCATGGTGCAGCATTCCGGACTGGTGACAGAAGCACATTCATGACTCCACTGCAACCGAACCGCCCTTCTCTGCATGTCACGTATCATGTGGTATGTCCTCTCTCATTCCTTAGAAAGCACATTAACACACACACAAAAGGATCTAAAGTAGCAGAGATGGTCAAGAAGCAAACATAATAATCATGTAGCTAGAGATACGCATGAGTGTAATCATCCAAAACTGTGAGAACCTAGGGTTTTCTATTTTTTGGAGGGAAGAAAAGGATGATGTCACCCTAATTGTGAGGGAAAGAAAACTCCAGAGCCATTCTTAGTCAGCTATCTGTCTTTGATGGGAGTTTGGCGTTTTTTGGTTGAGGGAGGTGGGTTTAACAGTTTCAACACAGATTGGTTGTGTAAGGATTTGTCAGTGGTGGGATTGGGCCTCATTGGGTGGATTGCACCCTTCAGCATTCCTGTCATTAATGGCAACAGCTTGACAGGTCTGTTTTTGGCGAGCATTGGGCCTTAGCTTGCTCACTTTCCCACTTGTCCTTCCATCACCTCCCCTTCTGGTACACACACTGACTCTCCTGTCTGCATCTCTCACCATTTTTGTTGCTTGGCCTTCTGTTTGTAGGAGTTGGCAGTAGCTTGTCTTCACAGCAGATTACAGTAGTCCATTTTCTATTGATCTGTAAATATTGAGTCTTTATAGGTGCTGCAGACAGCTAGTTCTCAGGGGTTCCATTATTTCTGGTTTATCTTTGTATCCCTCATCAAAGCTTCTAAAATTAATAGGAAAAAGTTGAAATTGACAATTCAATAATTAGATTTTTTTTTCACTTTCACTTTTGAAAGTTTTATTGCACTTACAAGAATATTAACATTGAGCCATGACTGGCCAGATAGATGGTTTATAATTTAAGTAAATGTTCTCAGGTCCTCCACAAGTATTGTTAAGGTTTTTGAAGGTGGTCTCAATAAAAGTGTGACTACACTGTGGTATGGAGCTTTCCTTTCCTGCACTGGACATTGTATTGAATAGATTTTTGTGGGTTTCAGATTTTCATGGAGTTTGGGGAGGGTGTATTGTTGAGGGGATGATTAGGTTGTGATTGGTAACATGGCACCTTGACCTGTTCATTGTGCTAACTCTTGGCCAGATTGGCTTCAAGGGTTGCAAAGATGGATACTGGTCAGAATCCTTGTCTGCCCGTATTCCAAGTTACAAAAGTTTTTGTATCTTCTTTGGACTTCTTCATTTGCATCTCAATATTTTTCTCTGAGATCCAACAGCCTGTTTGTTTTCTTTATTTTATTTCTGCCATACTAACAATGTCTATTTGTTGCAGGGAAAGCTAAAGATGCAGGTGGTCAGAATGAGAGCAGTTCTTGCAACAGAGCTGCAGAGTAGGTACCAAATTGAACCTTCTGAGTGCAAAATAACTGTTTAGTTTTTTATGACCATCATTAGAGACCCTTTTCCCTCGGCTCTGTAAGGTCTATGATATCTGGAATGTCTTTTCCCTGGTTGTATCACTCTGTAGAATTCAGGTGTGCTTCTCCTTTGGGTGTATCACTATGTATAATTCAAGTATGCTTCTCCTGTAGCTCTGGCTGGAGAGAATGGTTGAAAGACATGGAGTGCATGAATGGTCCATACCACACATCAGAACAATGAAAGGTAAATAAGATTCTATGTCAAAAATTCACTATTGCACAACATATACCTGCTTACAAAACCCACACTGGCATATGCAAAAATCCAAATCAAACAGGCCTGTTGGTCCCCAGTAATGTACAAGCTTGGGGTGGAGTTTATTGTTTATTTGTAGCTCAGCAATGTGCAAGCTTGAGGTTTAGTTTATTGTTTATTCCTTCAGCTATGCTTTGGGTAGACCCTAAACCCATGAGGTGAATATGACTTGAAGTGTGAGTTATGCTTAGGGTACCTAAAGCCCGTGAACATGACTTCAAGTATATGAATTCAAAATGTGAGAAAAGGGGTGACGTTACATGTGGTAGGTTTATTACATATCCAGGATCAGATAAACCATGAGATGGACTTTAAAATGGTGCTGTTTGAAATGGTGAGGTCTTTCCACTAGTTAAAATTGGGAAGGATGTAAATAAGCAGGTCATCACAGCAAGTTCAAACCAGCAACAGAAAATTCCTGAAAAATTGAACTCAAAATTCACTGCCCCAGAAAACATTCCTCAAAATGTGGGACAAATAACAAACTACACATAGTTCACTGCCCTAGTAAACATTCCTCAACATGTAGGACAAAATAAAAACTACTAACAATTCACTGCCCCAGTAAACATTCCTCCAAATGTGGGACAAAATGAAAACTCTGTTGTTTATGTACTCTCTGTGTTACAGGCAGAGCCAAAATGATGCAAAATAACACAGTGCTCAGTAATAATGTACAAAACAAAATTTCTTAGTCTGTACATGTTACCTGAGAAACAGATTTATAGATTTTGCAAACCACCACCAAAATTACACATAAGTTATGAAATTGTAACCCTCACCACTTCCTGCTTAACTGCTCTCAGGCAGCTCAAGTCCACCAGACATACAAACAGCATCACTTTAGGGGAGGCTGTTAGTAGGTGTGAGAAATACTCTGTACACTGCTGCAGATGGGCTCATTCCTCAGAGCAATGTATATTATTATATATGTTTCTGTTTGCCTACATACATGCAGTTCCTGGTTTTATGTATCAGTGCTGCAGTCAAAATGCACTATCATGTTGGGTTGAAGTACTGATTGCACCACCAGAAGTGAGATTCTGCCTAGAATTTGACTGAAGAGCCCAAAAGAGCCATGAAGTTAGCAATGAATTCAGGGTGAGCAGGCCAAGCAGCTCCTGTCACCAGATTTCCATCTGTGAAACATTTCGTGATAGGATTAGGCTCTTCCCAGTTGGCACCAAAGAGCATCATATGTTTCTTCAATGCTGGGTATGCTGTACAAGTTTTAGCCTGTCACCCACATCCCCGAGGAGACAATGGTCCAACAACATCAGGCAAATGAGTTTCTTTTAAATGAAGACACAGATGAAGAGATGAATACTCCACATTTTGGGTCTCTGGTCCCAACTTGATAACCTTAACTTCTCTGGACATTCCATAAAAAGAAAAGCAAGAAAAAACTTGGAAGGAGAAGAAAATGACACCTTTAGCACACCAGCTGCTGCCAAAATTTGCTGGCCATGACAAATGGAAGCGATGGGTTTTTGTGTCTCTGCAAAGTGATGAGCAATGCTCAACACCTTTTCATTCAGTGCCAGATACTCAGGGGAACGTCCTCCTGGGATGATTAATCCATCATATGATTCAGTTTCCACCTCATTGAAAGACGCTGTGAGAGTGAAATCATGACCCGGCTTTTCGCTGTACGTCTGTGCACCTTCAAAGTCATGGACTGCAGTTGGACATCTATCACCTGTCCTTTTATCTGGGCACACTGCATCCACTTGGTAACCCAAAGCTTTCATTGCCTGGAATGGCACTAGTGCCTCATAATCCTCCATAAAATCCTGCACAGGTGTCAGAAATAAACCCATTAAACACTGTACAACATTCAATCCCAATAAACTCATGATGTTTCTTGAATAATATCCAAGATTGCATTTCTAATGCAAAAGAGTCATCCAGTTTGTGAAGTTTTTTTCTTTTGCCAATGGGACACACCCCACAAAGCATGAGAATCTTCTTCCCGGAACCATGAATTTTCCCTCCAAGTGCCTTGATGATCAGCTTCAGAAACTCAGGGTTATCTGGCCAAGCTGTGGCTGTCACCAAATTGCCATCTTGAACACAGGGAGCCTCTTTCCAAATTCCACCTGTAAGTGTGGGGCACAAGCTATTAACAAATACCGGCAACAATGGAAGAAAGCTTATTGCCTTTCTATACTAAGGTCCACAGTTTTGAACCATACAATGTCCTCCTCTCAACAGCAATATGCCCAACCAAACCAACATTCTGGGCATGAAGGCAGCAGTGAAGAAGAATGTGCTCTAAAATTTCAACATGTAAAAGGATGGCAGAGATTTTCACCTGCTGCGATAACAACAGGCTTCACAGGAGCAAATCCAGTACACTCCAGTCCCTTGAGAATGTCAGCTGCAGCAAGCACCAATGGACCATGGCAAATGGATGCCACAAGACGCTTTGAATCTGCAAACTTCTTCACCAAATGCAAAACAGATTCATCTGCAGAGAGATACTCTGGTGCTCGCCCTCCAGGAATAACTAAAGCATCATAACTGTCAGCATTCACATCTGCATACGTTGCTGTAAGCTTGAAATTGTGACCTTGTGTTTCAGAATAAGTCTGCAATGCAAACCTGTCCGTATACATGAGTTGACTGACTACAATTCAACCACAATGACATTGTGCAAAGGATGATGAAAGCCTTGTCAGATAGATACACAAGCATTTTGCAAAGTGATTCTCAAACCCTTTGATTTTACGTACTGTAGTCAAGATGATGCACCTGGTGTCCTTTGAAGTCATGGACAGCTGTGACACAGATTTCACCTGCACTCTTTCCTGGACAAACTGCATCCACAGTCAAGCCAAAGGCCTGCAATGCCTGGAAGGTAACCATAGCCTGCACAGCAAACAAATCCCCATTGACAGACACAGTCCCCACTTAGCAAATCCTACTACACTGCCAACAGAAAACCCTAAAACCCTAGTTTCTAGCATCAACAACAGCACTGCTTTGTCTAGTCAAGTATGGATGGAGGAGACCATGATAGGTACAGCAGGAAGGAGGAGGAGGAGGAAGGTTTTGGAGTGAAAAACCAACATGGCTGCTGTCTGTACAATTGAAAACTCCTCACAGCAGATCCAAAACAAGGCACAGAGAGAGAGAGAGAGAGAGAGAGAGAGAGAGGATTTGGCTTACCTCGCAATCCTCAACATAGTCCCCTACCAACATCAGCACCTTCTTGTATCCAAAACTCGCCATCGCCATGATGCCCTTTTGTGCAGTATAAACACATACACACACACACACACACACACACTCTCTCTCTCTCTCTCTCTCTCTCTCTCTCTCTCTACTCCCTGTCTGTCTGTAGACTCTTGTTTGTTGAGAAACAGAGCAATCACTCTCTTGCTGGCTCACAATCTACTAGTTCCACTTCCTGCGCTCTGTGCCTTGATCTCGACTGTCTGTCTGTCTCTCTCTCGACTGTCTTTCTCTCTCCTTTGATACTTCTTCACATGAACAAATATCGCAACTTCTCTTCGGAATTCAAATCTGAGGCTTTGCTGAGACGAATGTGGTAAGAATCTTTTCTTTTCTTCCGTTCACTCGATTTTTGATCTCCTCTAATCTGTTTCTCTACTTCCTACTCCCCCACTTTCTCTCTAGTGTGTCTTGTGATCTGATACGAGTGCATGTGAGTGGCTTGTTCTTTCTCTGCACAGAAGAAGAAGAAGACGACAAAGGTATTTTTGTCTGCATGTGGGTAAAGCACAGTTTTGTACACGCGTGTTGCATTCCCATCTTCTGATGACTTGGTAGGTATGTAAGGTATGTGGTATGTATGGTGCATGTCCAATGGGATTGATGGAGCAGCTGCTGTTTAGAACAGGGGGAGGGGGAATTGGGAGGCCTGCCTCTTTTGGAACCAGATAATGTAAATAAGCTGCACAATTTTGTAACAGCAATAATAGAGTAAGAAAAACACAGCACCAGAACCCTGAGTTTGGTCATACACAGGGTGAGATTGAAGAAAAAACTACAAAAAAGCACATTAGCATTCAACGGGGGATGAAACTCAGAAAACCATCAATTTTGGTGGTAAACTCAGTTTCATCCTGTCTTTCCTTTTTCCTGAGCTCCTCCACTGCTGCTACATATGTTTTCACTGCTCCTAACTGTACAACTATTTTAATTTGTGTCAAATCTTGTGCATTAAATGCTGAGTTTCAGAATTTCATACTGAGTTGCAGCATTTCATGCTGAGATTTAATAAAATGTCTTTACTTTGCGGATATCACTGAAAGAGAGATAGAGGGTGAAAGGAGGCCCAAAAGACGGTGAAGATAAGGTTACTTTATAGATAACTCTAATGTCTCTATCTTTTTTTAATTCCCTATTTTAGAAACTGGGTCTATTGGGTGCATGCTGCATTTCCTCATTGCCTGAGCAAATTTTATATTCCCAACTGCTGTGTTCATTACCCTTTTTTTTTTTTTTTTTTTGAAGCACAATAGCAGACCCCACCAACGAGCCCTTGCGACACTCCAGTCAAGCTCAGTGACAGAGGGTCAGCAAGGCTTTCACCAGCACATCAGTGCGTTTCAACCAGTAGTGGTTGGGTATCTATTTTCGTCCGGGTATCAACCAGGGCATAAACCAGGGTATTGGGTGCCCTGACTGCTGGGCATGAGTCAATGGAAAAACGAGCAATACCCTACCTGGGCGGGCCTTGCTTCTCTGATACAATGTCATGCCCTTACCTGTCCATACCTCGACAAGTGTTGTGTTTTGCAAAGTGCCAAGATGCATTGGTGGGGCAGAGATCTGCCACACACACCAGTGCAGGGCATCAAGGTTTAAGGTTAGAAGTTAAAGTTAGGTTAGACTTGTTGATGTCAAAGATGTTTTGTGACTTCTTGCAATGATGATGGAGAGTGCAAGCAACACAACAACGGAAAAGAGAGTTGGATTTTCCCTCATGATGGAGAATCCAAGTAGCAATGCAGCAGACAAGAGCATCAGATGTGATTTCAAGGTGTTTTACTTTTGATCAAGGGTGGCTGCCACACATTGCTGCTTGGGTAAGCACTAAGATATAAGATCTTTGCATTGTTTTGTTTTCAACTTGAGACCTAAAAGAAATAGGCTACATCAAGAGTTTGTGTTTTGATTTTTAGTGTTTTCAATCAAGTTTGTGTTATGATTTCCAGTGTTCTTCACCTCCATCAATAACATTCGCGACTACTTTACTATTTTGGTTTACCAATTTAGCGCAAAAAAAAACTTTTGCACTGTTACTAAAGAGCTTTTTCATTATTGCACAAAAGCTTTTTCACCTTCAACCTTCATCAATGCCAACTTTTACTTTGCATTCTATAACGTTTAGTTTTCATACTTGTTCTATAATGATTGTAAACAGTCAAACTGTGTTTATGAATGGAGTGAAAGAGGATGGGGAATTGGAGGATAGATTTCCTTTATCTGTGTCTAATTATGGTGTTGGCATTAATGAAACTTAGGGGTTTGGGAGTGGTGGTGGTGGGGTTGGGAATGGTGATGTTAAGCATATATCTGAAACAGGTCCTAGTGAAGTAATTATTGATAAAAAGTTCAATGAAACAATTTGGAGATTTTTTAAGCTAAAGTTGGTACACAATATGAACAATTGTGACACACCCCCAAGCTCTTTGATGGACTCAATTGCAAGTCCAAAAGTGAAAATAACATAAGGAGAAAGAGTTGGGGTGTGTTCTCAAGCTCGCAACACTTTAAGGGTAGAAGGGCGTACTAGAATTTCAGGATGGGGACTAGGAAAACTGACAAGCAATTCAATTATTCACACAATCCTTACACAAACCAAACAACAAGTTAATTAATGTGTAGCTAAAACACCTTTCGTGCACGGACAAGCCACAGGCAAACACTGACTCACAAAACTCATCATGGCCCAAATTTGGGGGAAGTCACCACCTTCCCCCTTATAGTCTTCTTTGGCCATGGGGCCAATAACCAAATGTCATTTTGTCCTTGGAATCCCAAAATTTTCAGATGGGGACTCCCGCAACTTTGGATGCCCATAACTTTGTGTGCAAACCTCTAATTGAAATGAGGTCTAATGAAAAGTTGTAGCCCTCATCGAAAGCTTTTTAATGATATGTGGCATGCCATTTGAATTCAACCAAAGATTTTGGAGCGCATGGCAAAGATTAGCAAGTATATGGGGGTTTTTTAAACTTAATGATTTTAATGTTGTTGTGGATGTTGGCAAATCTCAAAAAATGGGATGCATTTTGTGCCATAGTGTGCAACAAAAAAAGGTAGATTAGAACTTTACGTAAAGTTGGAAAGGTTTGGATATGTATAATAAGGACCATGGCATAATTACTAAGAGTTGTCATGTTGTTTTGGAACATTTTACAATTCTAAAGTTGCACCAAATGCAATGCTCTAATGCTACCACACAATCTAATGTTCCCCAGACTACTAAAAAAAAAATCATCTACAACTTCCATTTTCTAATTTTTTCAATAATGAACCTAAATACAAAAAAATTAACCTTGCTCAAGAACAATTCCTTGACGATTTTTTATTATATATATCAAAAGGTTATTGTCCATTAAACTCTATTGAAAACATTTGGTCAAGGAGGCTTATCTTCCATTAGTGCAATTGGGTTGTGCTTCTTAGTAGACAATAGCTCACCACTAAAGTCATTCCAATGATGGTAAGCAAGACCATGGAAAGGTATGTGTTTCCTACCCTTGTTGAAGCAACCATGGTGACTACCACTTTTGATTTATGGATGTCTCGAAAAGGCTTTGACAAATTTGTGTTTGTTGTAAATTACATCAATAAACAATGGGAAACATGTCATATTATAGTTAGGATCTTTGAGGTGCATCAAACATCAAGTGTTGCCACAACTATCCAATTGAAGGATTTGTTTACTTAGTATGAATTGTTGGACAAGGTCATCACATATGTCAAAGATGAAGGTGCCAATTTGAACATCCTCAATATAACATTAACAAATATTGTATCTTGTGTTCCATTGTAGTTGCCACAACCTTATGCTACCATTTGTTATTGACATGCAATGTCAAAATGTTGGCAATACGATATTAATGACCTTAAGGTGTGTGGTGGGATGCAAAAGGTCTCTATTAAAGATGCCTAGTTTTCTTTGTAGAAGATTATTACTTGGACTAAAAAAAGTGGCAAAGGTAGATAAAAATGGGTTAGGGTTTATAGATATGCATCCTTTTGCCCTCAAAATTTGAAGATTCCTATGAAAATGTGGTTTGCACCCAAAGTTATATTATTCAAAAAAACTTTGGAATTCAAAGATGTCATAAATATTTGATATTCAAGGCAAAACATTTCTTTGCATATTATAATTCCTATTCCTCAAACCTTAGCTATGGCTAAAGAAGTGCCAAAAATTTTAAGCCTTGTGGTCACTTAGTGTGTCTTGAACCAATCTAAGGGATATTAGCTACTATCTAGTGCAATATATGTTGCGATATCTATGTGTGTCATGATGCACAACACCAATTCGGGTACCAATGATGTGATGCAAATATGTGGCCAATAAGAATTTGGTTGTTTATTATTGTTGGTTCTATTGTGCAAGGTTTGTTTTCAACAAGGTTACAAGTATAAACTTTTGCATTTGTTTATTGATTGTGGGTTGGAGATTTTGGTGATGAATTGATACATTTGGGGTGTCATATGCAAGCTAAGGTCATTAGTGTGTTGAAGCCATTCTTGACCTTTGCATCATCCTTCTAACCTTGTGTTGTTCACAACATGTTAGTTTTCATGTTTGACCTATAGTTTTAAAATCTACAATTCATCCATGATTTTGTGGGCCTTGAATTAACCATGCAAGTAGTTGCAAAATATGATTGTGAAATTCTTATGTTTTTGTTACTAATTGTTTATAATAACTTAACACTGACTTCTATCAATGTTGAACATGTTGGGTTTGTTACACTTGAACTCAATGTATTTGGAGCTTTAGCTTCTATCGAAGAGGCTGTTTTGGGGCTATTTAAAGTTGAACTATCACTTTTCAAGAAAACTATAATGCTTGTTATTACATTCTGTCCTTTCACATGGTGGGCAAAACATGAGTTGCAATTTCTTAATATTTCACATTTAACACAACAAATCATGGGCATTGTTAGCTCACAAATAGAAACTGAAAAAAAAAATCAATATGGTAGGTGTCATTACAAGTTTGAAACAATGACGACTTGGGATTGAAATTTTGGACAAATTGGTTCTTATAATGAAAACAAGTTAGATGATCCCAAGTTTGGATGCACAATTGGCCTACTTAAATCAATCAAGGAGTACCTCAAGATTGAAGATGGTATTATTTTTTAAAATGAAAATTTCATTGTTAACGTGCTTGATGAAGATTAACATATGTGATGTTTTAGGGTGCAAATCAAGAATCTTGGATGTTAACCCTAATGGAAAATTGCCCCATTTTTTATTGCATTTGTTTTTGTGGTTTGTTGGATGTGCAAGTACCCAAACCTTAAAAGACAAAGTGTTTCAATGATGAAAAAAACAAAATGTGAAGTACCTTGGTCTTTTCAAAGTTCCATAGTAGGTCCAAATGTGTGTATATGATCTATTGTGGAGTTTTCAAAGTGTTGTAGATATGTTGTGTAATTTGTAGTTGTAAATTTTGGGGTTTCCAAATTGCAAATTGTTGGTTTGATTTCTAGTTCATTCATGTTGGTGTTTTCAATTTGTAAATTGTTGGGTTGGGGCTGGGTTTCCAATGTTTAGATTGTTGCATTTTTGGGGTTTCCAATTTGTAGATTGTTGGGTTTTCCAATGTTTAAATTGCTACATATTCTAGGTTTCCAATTTGCAAATTATTGGGTGGGTTGGGTTTTTTAGTTAATAAATTGTTGCAATCAAGGTTTGGGTTTCTAGTTTGCATTATATTGCTAAGGTGTAGTGACGTAGTTTCAATGCATGGCTACTTGAATGTCTTGGTTATAATTTATATGTGCATAGTATGCCAAAGTCTAAGAGTACACTCTATGCCCACCAAATTGAGTTAAAGTTGTAGCCGTTGAAGGTGAATGATAGTATTTGGTGTGCCATCAATAACTTGGATTAGTTTGCCCCCTTGGCAACAAGGCTACATCATTAATCATTTAGTCACCTAGGCTACAATTTTGGTAGTAGTAAGGCTACATCATGTATTATTTAGGTTACACATTTTGTAGTTAGTATTCAATTGTTAAAGACATAGGATTTGGATGTTGCATTTGACAACTTTAGAGAACAATTTGTATCATGGGATTTGTAAGTTGTGTGAGTAACTCATAAAAAAATGTGTATTTTATTTTATTTTTGCTTGAAAACCATATGAATTATGATCAACCAATTTTGATACCTTTTACCAAACTATGTCTATGCCCCAAGGGCTTCAATTTGTTACAAAAAGTTGTGCAGCCAGGTCCCCTAGGTATCACATGTGAATATTTTTAAGACACCCTGTCTGTTGGGTATGTCCAAAAGTAGATACCCGACCAACACTGGTTTGAACCCAAAACCCATTTTGAGCTCCTCAAGTCCCAAACAAGGGCTATATGCCATTTCCCATCACCCTTGGGTTTGAACCTAGAACATTCTATTGTGGTCCCACCATAGCAAACAGGGGGCTACACCACTGATCCCTTGGGTTTGAACCCATAAACCTTTTTGAGGTCCCAGGTCCCAAACAGGGGCTATACCACTGAGCCATCACCCTTGGGTTTGAACCTAGAACATTTTTTTGAGGTCCCACCATCGCTACACCATGAGCCATCACCCTTGGGTTTGAACGTAGAACATTTTTTTGAGGTCCCACCATCGCAAACAGGGGCTACACCACTGAGCCATCACCCTTGGGTTTGAACCCATAACCCTTTCTGAGATCCCACGGTTCCAGACAGGGGCTATGTGCCATTGAGCCATCAACCTTGGGTTTGAATCTGTAACCTTTTAGGTCCCACGGTCCCAGATAGGGGCTATACCACTGAGCCATCACCCTTGGGTTTGAACCCATAAACTTTTTTGAGGTCCCACGGTCCCAGGCAGGGGCTCTATGACACTGAGCCACCACCCTTGGGTTCATCACCTATTTTGGCCTCAGCTAATGGCAGGGGCATGAATTGAGGAGGCACAGTATAGAGGAAAGCCCACAGCAGAGGGCATTCCTTGGTTTGAGGACGCCCTGGAGGCGAGAGCTGTAGCCTCACTTCCAAGGTTGAAAATTAAGGAACGCCACACATGAGAGGGGTTCCTCTGCATAAAGAAACCAGGCAGAAACTTCGCTGATTTCTTCATCTTTTCAGCACTTATTTTCAGGTCGAATTAGTAGCTTGCAGGCTGTGTAGCAGGTAGCTCTTCTTTTCGCTTTTTATGTGTGTTAGCTTCATTTTCGATGCGATTTCTCTGTTTTTCTACTTTTGCTAAAAGCTGATGAACTTTTACATGATTGCATTGCATATTTTGATAAAAGATATGATTTTTTACATGATTACGTTGCATACTCCTGTAATGCCTCAACCCTGTGCAATCCATTTTACTGGAATGCCACAGCATTGATATGCGGATTATTCCAATTTCTAGTGGACAGACATTATACAGAAATCTATCATATGGAAATCAGCCCCCTTCTTTATTTAAGTATCAAACATCTAATTTGAAACACCCAACAGTTTCACATCATGAAAAGAGTGGATTTAATGAAAGTGAATATAAAAAAATCCTAAAACTAACACTTGAATCTTTTATATCATTGTTTCAGTGCTAAAAAATGTTGGGGGATGATTTGAAAAGGATAGTTGGATTGAAGATCACACAAAAAAAATACAAAAGTTGCATGAAAATAGGTAAGTATCACTTCATCAATTTAGGGTTGGGAGGCTAAGTATTCAAATGTTGAGGAAATCCAAGTGGAGGACTTGAAAGGAGGTCATTAGCTCAAACATCAAAGAACCCTTGACATAACATACATGCCCATCACCAAAGAATCTAAACACTTTAGACAGCACCTTCATG
This sequence comes from Sphagnum tenellum, assembly GCA_963921925.1. NCBI lineage: Eukaryota > Viridiplantae > Streptophyta > Sphagnopsida > Sphagnales > Sphagnaceae > Sphagnum > Sphagnum tenellum. The sequence goes on from OY998159.1 coordinate 2,886,539, forward strand.
AGTCTATGAAGAATACAGAAATTCTCTAAACAACAAGCAGCTTGCAGTGTCTCTGCCCTAGAACATGGCTTTTTTGGTGCATGTAAACACAGACTTGTCACCAGAGAACTGGCTCTGTGAGACAAACTGGTCATTCCATATAATCTGTTCCCATCTACATCTATTGCTTATTTTTCTGTATTATCACAGGTATAGTTGTCTCTTCCCGTAGAGCAATTGCTCAGAAATCGAGAAGAGGATGATGCCATATGGCTGCTTGCAACTCCAATCTCTCACACCCACTGGGGTTGCTACAACTCTCTCTTTCCACAAAATCAGTGATGATGAGTGGAAAAAGAAAATTCTTGCAGGAGCTCAAGGATTCTAAAGCTGATATGCGTACCTTCAATTTGGAGCAGGCACTGGACATACCATGTAAAATCAGGAAGTTTGCCTCTGGACATGTAGGCAGTCACACAACAGGCAATGCACAAGCCAGTGTTCAGATGTTCACCAACAAGAGATTTTCGACATACCGACTAGTTCATTTCAGAGCACATTGCACTCCAAAATAGGGAACTGCAAGTTCAATGTCACATGTCTTCAGCATGTCACAAGTTGAAACTCTGTGCATAAGATCACAAGTCCAATGTGCACTCAGTGGAGAACTCATGGGAAATGTGGAAGTTTTTGAAGAGCATAGACCCATTCTGAAAACACCAGAATTCATATCCAACCACAGAGAGCTAGCTAGGATTGCCAACATTGATGTTTCACTCACTACAAAGAACTTCTAGATTGGCCACCTTTCCATTCTCATGCTCATCAAAAGTCTACAAGCTTTCTTTGACTACTGCCTCTGTGTTAGTGACACTGAATTTAACTGCAGATCACACCAGCAAATTGCCTCAATTTTGGCTGATGAAGAACACAAGACTTGCTCTCAAGCATGCTATGTACTAATACTGTTGCTAAGACTTGTGTGGTTGAAGACTCAGCAAGCATTGATGTTCATGGAAACCAAACAAATGTCAGTTCTGGAAATCCAAAGAAATACATTCACTTGAAACTTTCTTCTACTTTCAACAATGTTGGCTGGCAGAATCACAACCCTGCCAGCCAATGAGAGGAGAACAGATGTGGAAGCATGCACTTACTGTATATAGTCAGGAGCTCTGGAGCCTAAAACCGTAAACACTAAACCTGGGCATTCACCCAGTCTGATAAGAAGAATGTCTTTCACTATACAGAATTCAACATGCCCAGTAACATAAACAGAGTATGAGTGTACAATAGCAATGCAAGTACAATTGGAAGGAATGAGACTTTGGGTGCGGGATGTGCACCGAGAGAAGTGGCATACTCATTCAAGGAGTTAGCCACATCTTCATAGCTTCCTTAAGTGATGTAATATTTGCACCAATGCCATCGTAATCACACCACAATATTACCCTTATCAAGTCAGCAAAGGATCCTTATTGCATACAAAAGTACTATCTGCCTTCAGCCAGATCATCTTTTTCTCATAAAGATGGATGTTGCCTAGACATAAAAGTTTGGATCCTGTTATGCACACTTTGTGCGTGTAATCAACACTATAAGGCATTAGCGTGTAATAGACACTAAGAGGCATGATATGCCTCCATTACACAGCTAAAGCATGCATAATAAGACACAAAATTTGAACACTTGTGAATGACATCTACTCCTCAATGTAAAGACATATTATGTTCATGGACATCCACTCAAATTTTACTTTGGTTTTTATGTTTTCATCGTGGTTGCAGAGTTTGTTAACTTGCACCCTTCTCACTCATGACTTGTAACCTGCTTGGTCAGTAACCTTTACCACTTGTGGATGATACTCATCAATGTAAATGAAAATTTATTGACATCCACTCAAAAGTTAACTTTGGTTTTTATATTTTCATTCTGGTTATAGAGTTTTTTATAATTGCAACCTTCTCATGGTTTGCAACCTACTAGGTCAATAACCTTGACCACTTGTGGATGATCCTCATCAATGTTGACAAACTTTCACTAACATCCACTGCAAAATTAATGATCTTTCAAACATAAAACCCTCTGCACTTTGTGGCAATGTAAATGGAGGGCACCTCATATGCCCCATAGTTGGGAAAGTGAAATGCTCACTTTTTTAAATGCCTGAGTTACTTTTTTTGTTTTATTATTGTGATACTCAGTAGGTACCACTGTTGGCCGATTACATGGAAAATTCCAGTTATGAACATGCATAATGGCCGAATATGCATCAAGTCATATTTGGAAGGTGATCAATTTTTAATCTGGCCCTATGTATAACTGCCGGATGGACGTTGTCATAATATGCATATGCATATTTCTAATGTTTGTAATAAGGTGCTATCTATATTCGGCTGGATGTTCACAAAGGTTTTGGTCATTCTAGATATGACTTTAAGTTTACGGTTTAAGGGATGTTGGGTCTCTCATTTTGAAGAGTGGGGAGCAAGCTTTGCAACTTTACCATCATTGTCAATCTTCTTTTTCAATGCCTTGATATTTGTGCTTTTTCATTTTACACTCATTTTTTTTCAAGTGCATGCTTTAGCATACATAATTTCAATTCTTACCAACCCAGATCTAAATCAGCAGTGATTAATTATTACACTCTGGTTTAATACCCTGGTTCTAGAAAGTGGATTTTTGTTTTGAAAGACATGTATTTTGGTTCCAGTTCCAGTTTCACACACAAATAACATAATTATAATAACCAAGAACCCAATTCCAAATCCAATTCTGAAAATCAGACCCGAATTCCATTTTGGTTCTTACTAACTGCAACCAGCTGTTGGTTCTGACTTCACCAACTGCAGTCTGCATGCATGCAGCAACCTCAAGCAGCACAGTGATGCGTGCATGGTGCAGCACAATTTCACATAAGGCTCTAAACTCTAATGCTCTGGAAATGCTGTCAAGTTTTGGATCCCTGGGAATGAATGTTGCAAAACTCCTTGAGTTGCACAATTTTTTCCCTGTTTTTTTGCATTTTTAGTCTGTTGATCTTGCAGGTAAAGCTACACAATTTTCCCACAATGGAAGGAACCACCCAAGAGCTTCTTGTGATATGGAGTTTCAAGCTTTAAAATGTCTAGAAGTGTTTTTGTCATGGGTGTTGTTCTCATGGCAATCAGCTTGCTTGCTTGCTTGCATTTGCGCTTAGGAGATCATAGAGCTCTAGTATGGTGGGTGGATCAATACTGTTAATGTTGTGAGCATGCATGGTGGGAGATGGTTATATGAGATTGTGGCACTGATGTGAACTAGTGATCATGCTTGGCTGAATTGTGTAGGAATTAGAGCTTGGGTTTTATAATGGACGTAACCGCAGGACCAGCTGCAGCGGCAGTGGTGCGTGGGGTTGCTCCTTTGCCAAGGGAGCCCACACAGACAAGCACAATGTTAGTAGAGAAAGCAGCAGCAGTGTTGCAGAGCTTCAAGCCCATCAACAGGATCCACTGCCATCTATGTGCATTCCATTTCTACGCGTACGACATGAGCAGGCAAGTGGAGGCGCACCACTATTGCACGCACTACAACCAGGACATGCGACAGTGCGTCATTTTCGATAGTCCTGAGGCGGATGCTCGCCTCATCGGCGTCGAGTACATTATCTCTGAGAAGCTTTTCGATACTTTGTTTGATGAGGAAAAGAAACTGTGGCACTCCCATGACTACGAAGTCAAGGGTGGGATTCTCTTCATGCCAAGAGTTCCCAAAGCACTCGAACAAAAAGAGCTTGAAGAGGTACAAATGTCTAGCATTTGAACCAGCTGAATTTCTTCAAGAGTCGTGGAGAAAATCTTCTTCTGCAGTTGCTGAAAGTTCTCATAAGTAAACTCTCTTTCTATTTCTCTCTCTGTGAGAGTCTAAATTCGGGATATGGTCGATTTCTATTTTGTTGTTGCAGATAGCCAAAACGTATGGGAAAGTGTTCCATTTTTGGCAGTTTGACAAGGGCGACACTCTTCCAATCGGCCCACCACAACTGATGATGGCCATCACTGCCGATGGTCAACTCAATCCTGAGCTTGCAGCAGGTGAGTGAGTAGCTCTTGCTCTTGATCCTCTTATTGAGCTCTTGCTTTTGCAGAATCATCAGTACTGATGATGAGATTCTTGCAGCAAAACACACACACAAACACAGCACAAATTTGAGAAGCTTAAAGTTGCTCTGGAATTTTTCCCTACTTCAAGAAGGGGTCTTGAAAGTTTCTAAGAAGATTTTCCTGCTTCAAGAAGTTGGTCTGGAACTTTTCTTAAATTTTTTTCTACTTGAATTATTCGAACTGAATCTTGAGTTTCTGTTTTGTTTCCTGAAAATCCTTTGCTCACTAAGTCTTGTTTGCAAAACTTAGATCAACAAAAAAATCTTGAGATGAACATAAGTCCAGGTGCAATCAACTGGGTGTTGCAAAACTAAGTATCAATGAATCCAATAAGGAGATGAACCCAGGTGGTACAATCAACCAATTGCTAGACTTGCAAAACTTGAACAAAATCCAATCTTGGGATGAAGCCTGAACCTGGAATCAACTAGGTAGATTTGCAACTATGGAAAATAAAATTTTACTGGTATCATTCTTTTGCCCCAATGTGCTGAGTGGGTTAAAATTGTGCTGGTGGTTGTTATGATCACGTACCTCAAAATGATATCACAAAATGTTGTAGATGTGGAGAGAAGATTCAAAGTAAGCTTCAAGGAGAATGCCAAATACCGTAAGGATATTCAAGGTCCAGATAAGGGTGTGCACCCTTTGGCTAATTATTGGCGAACAGGCAAAGGATTGGCGCCAGTGCTTAGGGAGGTTGACATTGCGTGATGGGGGCATGAATCTACTACACTTAACATATTTGCAAGCTCATAGTTTGCATGTTTTTTTGTGTTTGAGTTTTGTTGTATCCTTGGATCATACATGATCATATATACATGATCAAGAGGCTTTGATGTAAGGCTTGGATGCACCAACTGATGTTCAAAGAGGTTAGTAGATGTTGTTTCCAAATTTAGTGAAGTTTGCATTCCAATGAAAGTTTTTGGTTGCAAGAAATGTAAAATGTGGCGGAAGTTTTCATTCCAATGAAAGTTTTTGGTTACAAGAATTGTAAAATGTGGTGAAGTTTGCATTCCAATGAAAGTTTTGGTTACAAGAATTATGTCATGAAAGTTGCATTCCAATGAAAGTTTTCGGTTGCAAGAAATGTGAAATGTGGTGGAAGTTTGCATTCCAATGAAAGTTTTTGGTTACAAGAATTGTAAAATGTGGTGGAAGTTTGCATTCCAATGAAACTTTTTGGTTACAAGAATAGTAAAATGTCATGAAAGTTGCATTCGAATGAAAGTTTTTGGTTACAAGAATTGTAAAATGTGGTGACTTGTTTGCATTCCAATGAAAGTTTTTGGTTACAAGAATTATAAAATGTCACAAATAAAGGATGCACATCATGAATTGTTCCAAATTGTTCCATTCTAGAAAAATATAACACAATTTACATTTGATTCAGTAATGAAAAGAAACCAAGTTATCAAGTGATGAAATATCAACCATCAATCAAATCAAATCATGAAATAAATTCAACACCTAATACAAATTTACCTCTTTCAAAAGAAATGTACACCACCAAGGATGATTACCTTCGATGATTGTTCTAAATATGTTCATCTTGAATCTCATTTTGTGGTGAAAAGTCCAGTTTGTCACTTGTTTTTTAACACTCTAATATATCCTTCATTTTGAGCTTCCTTAAGCAAGCAAGTACCATAATACCTTTTTAGAATTTACGTTTGGTGATAATTTTTTTTGGAAATGTCAAAATTTTTAGGAAACATATGTTTAAAATGTGAAAATTTAAAGAAACTATTCTTACCTCATGCTGAAATTTTGAGAATTGGGTTAGTTGTATGTGATGTTTGAATTATTCTCTATTGCACTATTTGACATTTCTCTCCTTCACAATGATTAGGGTTTGAGGTTATAAATGTGATATCTTGCATGATTAGGTGTTGTGGAAGTTGAAATGGATGAAAACTTTGAAAGGGAGTCAAAGAAGAGGTTGTATAAAAATTAAATAATAGTTGAAAATTTGGGTTTCTCAAAGTGGAGAAAGCTAATTCCTTGGTTGAGGTATTGAGGCAAACATAAAGAAGACGATAATTCTCAATTAGAATTTGACAATATTGAAAAATAAATAAAAAGATCATAAACAAAATTTAAAAACAAGTACAAACCCAACAGCTTTTTTCCTTCAAACCAGTCCACCTCTGCAAAGCAAGTACCCAATAATTGACAAGATCTCTCTATGCTATAATTTGGTGAAATGTCATCTCTCCCATTTTTTTCAAAAAGAAACATTATAAAATGTTATAAAAAGTATCATTTTGAAAATTCTGAGTCTAAATAACTTGCCAAAGAAGCTACCTCTATTTATTGCCAAATGCCAGTGGATTTTGAAAATTGAAATAACTATTTGGCACCCCAATCCCAAAAAAGGTACCATGGTATTGTGTTAGTGTACACCAATGTTGTTGTTTTCAATTTAGTCAAATTTACATGAGTGAAAAATCACCATTTTTGGCCAAAATAAAAATGAAATGTATCAAAAAGAAAAACACTAACCATTCCCAATGAAACAAGAATTCTAATTGCAGAGCTTGAATTGTCTAATGAAAACCCAAAGTGAAAATCTAGGAAATCACCTTTTTTTTCTTTTTTTTAAAGTGCCAATTAGTAGGGAAAATTTTGCCCATTTTGTATTAAAAATTTGTAATGAAATGCTCAAAATAATAGTCTAGTTATGCAATAATTCAAAGGATCAAATGTTAGATGTGCATTCAATACAAAAGTCCTAAGCATTTAGGTTAGTGAAAATCCATGTTTTTTAATCTTTGATGGGATTTTCACCAAATATATATTTAGAATAACATTGTGACTTCTACCTCTACAAAGGAAATGAGGTTGGAAAATAAGTTAAGATTTATTTATTAAAATTCCATAACAAAGTCTAAGCAGCCAGCTTGTAGAGCTAAACACGAAAGAGAGCTCCACATCAGGCTCTCCATGGTTTTAATCATTATACATATTCTTAGATAAGTCCAAATTTGTTTATTTCTAATCTATTTGTTTATGTTAATGAGCTGATCCCCTCTTATGTGTGCTTATCAATGTTTCTTTTATGAGTGTCCTATTGTAGTAGCATTATTGGTCATTGATTCACCTCATGCTTTATGGTGGGTGAGGTGGGGTAGGTGCTAAACATCATAGGCCCCAAACATTCGGTAATCCCCACCATGGGGCTTTACCCTACATGTAAAAACATGAATCGGTGTTTGTAAGGTATCTCAAGCATGCCTTGCCTAGACTAAAAAGCGGGTGAGCTTTACAAAAAACACAATTGTGAGCCTCCACAAGCATTATGTTCTCAAAAAGCAAATCTCAGCATTTTTTATTTTTCCCGTGATACCTAATAGGTACTTGTTGGAGAAAAAAAAATTTCAATGTGAATGCAATTTTTACACCATGTAAACCTCAAGGGACGAGCTTTACGAGAATCGAGCCCTTGCTTGGCTATGCCTCATGGGACATTATTCCCATAAAGCCCTTAGGCGAAAAAAAAATAAAATTAGAATAGAACCAATGAAAGTCCTCCTCCCATATTGGAGTCCAAAACCTCTAATGAATCCAAAATTATTTAACATTTCCCAGGTTAAATATAGCCACTAGGTAATAAGAGGCCTCACTCAAGAAGGGTGAAGGTACCTTGTCAAAATCACACACAAATATTTGTTTTGAATAGTGGTTTAAAAATAATAGTGTCTGATGTTTCATCCTAACATCCCAGGATTTGCCAAATTTTGCATACATTAATACATACTCATGCGTATGCTTCAACTTCATTTACCAAGTTTGTAGATGATGGAAGGTGAGAAATATATGTGAGCTAACATGCCTTATGAATGCATATGACACACTCTCATGGGGTGTTGTTACTGATTGATAGTCATGTAATTCACTCCATGAATGGAGTTGCTCAACAAACAAGTGCAAATGCACAAAAGTGAAAATAATTGCACAAACTCTCTCCCAATCCTTGTCAAGTTCCAACACAACAAAAATCACTTCAGGTAGGTTGTTGTGCGGCCGGTTGTTATATTGCCTATATACCATGTGGGAGCTGTTTCCAAATCTCCTTCTTTGATCCTACCCACCCTAGGGAAGGGGGCATTAGTCTAAGGCAAAACATTTGGGTGATGAACACAATTAAGAACACAAATTCTACTCAGCCAATCAGATGATGCAAGATGCACCCAAGAGGTCCAGCTTTTTCTCCCAAGGAGAGGAGAGAAGAAAGGAGGGGGGGTGGGGGAGATTTTTAGATTTTTCATGTTCTCAATGTGTTCTCATCATGTCCTAATCAAGTTTTCAATGGGTTCACATCAAGTTCCTAATGTGTTCCCAAATTCTCAGTGTGTTCAGTAATGTGTACCCAATAGTGCCACACTTTATCCCATAACCCTTGTCCAAACAGTTGAACTTTCATAATTTATATAGGTGAGCCAAAAGGAAAGCATTCATTAAATTTTATTTTGCAAATTTTTGTTTTGTGGAGTGTGGCTCATTGAAGAAATTCTAATAACAAATGATTTATTTGAAACTCGTTTAGGTACAACAATTTTAGGTTCCATAAGTCATCATCGTATAGTGGACAACTCTAAACTATAATTTGCTTAGCCCATTCCTAAATCAAGAGGCATGCAAACATGTATTTCTAGATTTGTGTTGTGTCTATTTAAACAATTTCAACACCATATTCACATTAAAAATTTGAATAGTTGTTCCACAACTTTCATTCCATTTTTAGTTGAAGTTGCATTGCAATGTTGTTCATGACTCAATTTCATAAAAGAATAAATTAGTGTCTTTCATTTCAAGAACATTCGAAAGAAATTCTTGTTACATAAGGATATTTATCTTTTGGACTTGATTTTTAATGTTTTCAATCTTGGTGAAAATAAGAAAGATTTGTTGTATGTTACACATTGCATCATATCATCATTACCCTTTGGCTGAAATTCATTTATATTAAGATTATTTTAACATGTCATGTCATTGACATATGAACATGTGTCGTTTAATTAGGCTTTATGTGAATATGTTGACATTGTTCAAAAGATTGTTAACAAAGGAACAAATGTCAATGCAAAGATGAAAATGAAAAAATATATTTTGCTTTTATTATATGGAAAAAACATGATGGAGTCATTTCAATACTATGCATGGTACTTACTCACCTCTTTATTTTTCTGTTTGCTTCATAGATCATAAATTGTATAAAATTTATGTGAATTCTTACAATTATGTAAATATCATATGAGAGTTATATGCACAAAAAGCAAGAAAAAGTAAATGTGAAAGCATGTTTTGAGTTTGGTAATGATCCAATGAAAACATGTTTCAAACAAAAAACAAGAATGAAAGTTGAACATATAATCAAAGATACTATAATTATATAAAATTACATAAATTTTATCATATAGATTGTGTTTTTTTATGGACCATTTTTTGTCATGATTTTTTATGTTATTTTTCCTCTTTCATTCAACTTTTCATTGAAGCTATTACACAACAAATAATGTTCACCTCAATGTATGCATTATGTGAAAAGAAGTCATTAAAAAAAATAGTGGACTAAAGAAGGAAAAATGACTATTTTTCTAAACTCAAAACTTATTTTGATATGTGTTTTAATAATTTGATTAAGTTTTATGGATTACATCATTATTATATAGCACAAATGAGATGGGATGAACCCACTTATAACTTTATAAGCAAATTTTAAATGATAGGGGTATTCGTCTTTCAAAAAAGAAAAGAAAAGAAACCTACATATTTGTGAAATTATTTAATCAAGATGAAGCAAACGATAAAACAATATGAAAATGCAACAATAAAAAAGAAATGGATGAAAGAATTACCAAAGAGTTATATTTTCATTAATATATTTTTTGAAATCCACATTTGATAGTTTTTATTTCATAAAATCAATCTTCAACAAAATTGAATAAAAACCTATGAGTGTTTACACAACATTATACATGCAAAATGTCATACGATTATTGATACAAGATTGTGTACATGGTATGAATAAATAATTAAAACAACTTTGTGCATGTCTTGTGACAAAATCAATGATTACTAATAATCTTGGGATAATGGCATGTTTAACGATCCAAAATTTCATATCATCAATATATAGAAAGATTTGTGATGAATTTTCTATTGAATGAAAATGATTCTTCTATGTATTCATGATTGATTAAATATTTTTGGAGATTTATTAATTAGAAATCAAATTTGAAACGTCATACTTATATGGGCAAATGACCAACATTGTCCTCATTACAAATTTCATTGTTTGATGATAAATCCTTATAAATTATCTAAAAATTAATGATTGCTTATTATATGAATTAAAATATCATTACAACTTATGGAAAACCTTTATAACTATTAGTGACATTGCACAATATGATAGAAAATGCAAATTTTGCCATAAAACAAGAACAAGTTAATGATATAATACATCTTGTATATTACATAATTTATTATATATGGATGTCATTTTTTATATTTACATTTTATTTGTTACTATAGTAGCTCAGATTTTTTGGCACTAATTACATTATTTATAGGGGAAAAATCAAAATTTTAAAAAATTAATGAGGGAAAAGACTATAGTATTTGAGAATATTTTATTCTTGAGATGAAAATTTCAAATTCATTAATTATTCTACAAACATGTGTCAAAATTTATAATACATTAACCAAAATTATTTCAACATTCTTGAAAATAATATGAATTTATTAAATCATTTGTGTTTTCAAAATCCCATGAATATATTGTAGGGGTTGCAAATTTCTCTCTACGTGTGTTATAAATAAATAAATGCATCATGGGAGGATGAATTATTTCTTGCCATAAAAGTTTTACAAGAAGAAAAAAGGAAAGTTAAAAAGGCAATAGAAAAAAGGAAGTGATTTACTTTATGGGCAAAACACAAATTGAGTGCAAATTGAAACAAAAAAGACTTTTAAAACATAAAAGTTGATCATAATAAAGAAAATTACAATTTAATTAATTTTTTTCTCATTTTTTGATAAAGGTCAAACATGTTCAAAGTTGGCTCTTGATTTCAAATTTTAAATTACTCAAAGATTTAATATTTTGGTTAAATCAATTATATGTTAACCATAAATCACATGTCTCACCACCTATTGTCAATATATATCACACCAAGGTCTTGAAAACCTTTTAAAAATTTTTGCATGTTGTCATTTAAAAGTGCTTATGATTCATATTCAAATGCATTTATGTTTCACCTATTCTTCAACAACTACCTTTTTAAACTTAATGTTTATTAAAATTATTTATGTTTCAAAAGATGAATTCCAAATTATTAAAGTTTTTGACCTACACATCAGGATTGCAAATTGTCTTAAATGTCCTAAATTTTAACATTTTGTTTCATATGAAAGGAACAACATGTTTTGCTATATCTTAAACCATTAAACCACATTTTACATCCATACAATTTTGAATGGATTTGATATTGATGAATTTTCATAATTTCAACAAGTGAACTTTAAATTTAATATGATGGTCCTTTTGGTTTGTATTGAAACACAAAATTACAAATAAATCAATATAAAAGCCCAATATAATTATAATTTTAAGTAAATTAATGAAAATTTTTAATAACTAATATTTCTAGTATTTTCAATTTAATAATTATTTTAAGAAAAAATTAAAATGTTTTAATAAATTTTCATTAATCATTTTTATTAATTTAATTTAATATATAATATAAAACCATTCAATTTCAACTTAAACTTTTAATAATATTTTAATGGACACCTTTTAATCAAAATTAGAAGCATATTCAAATCAACATTGAAATTGAAATATCCATTAAAACATTATATTAAAATTGAAAAGTTTACATTATTTTCATCAATGTTATGTTTATGGAACTAATTAACCTTAATAAACTCATTATAAATATCAAATTCATCAATATGTAGTACATCTAACAATCTTCTAATGTCACCTCCATACATGACTTGGAAATGGGTATTTTATTTTGCCCCTTCTAATCACCTTCTCCTTGGTATGGGTAAACTTTGGTATATTTTAGAATTAGTGAAATCTTAACTAATCTCCCCAAAAAAATTTAAACTTTTAAATCATTATGATTGAAGCTAGGCCAAGGTCTTGAAAAGGCCAACCCTTAGCAAACATTCCCAAATCTAAATACATTTAATCAAAATTCAAATTGGTGCAATGTTTTGGTTTTGAAAATGACCTAAGCTTGGTCAACAACAAAAACACACCTAGACAATACCAAAAGATGGCCAACAACAAAAAGATGGGAATATCAACAAGGAATGATAATGTGACAATAAATAATAAGAGGGGTGTTGAAAAGCATGTTGGAAACACCAAGGGCACTAGGTTGAACATGAAAATTTTCTTATTCGGACAATAAGGGGCACCAAAACATTGAGGGTTGAAGGCATTTGATAGAATGTCAAAGGACACCAAAAAATACATAGGGGATGTTGCAAAGACTAAGATTGAAAATATTTTATATTTTATATTTTTTTCGAACTAGGGGTCATTTGGAGGCAAGGTAAGGACTTTGGGGGACGTTGGAAAGGCCCCAAAAAAATTATTTTTGAAATAATGAGGGGCACCAAAAAAGACATCATGGGTGTTAAAAACATTAATGTTGTAATAGGTGACAATTAAATTTCATATTCCAAAATTAATTGAAGTGGAAATGATTTAGTGGACAATTTTTTTGAAGATGGATTATCAATTTTTAATAATTGATCATCTTAAAATTATTTCATTTAAATAATTTTTTAATATATTAATATTTTGATCTTATGTCGATTAATCGTCACTATGGTGCGAAGCAACATGAAGCCAAATACATAGAATTCGCAATAATAAGCACAAATGATGTATTTATAAATTGTCATAATTTAGTTTGTTTTGAACACTCTATTGATGCATTTAACTTAAAACATCTTGGATGACTTCAACAATTTCAATTTTCACTCTCATATTTACCACAAATTAAACAATATTTCTTTGAATGGCCATATTAGTGTTATATTTCAACAAATTTTGTCACTTTATCAACCAAAAAGATGGGAAACTTTTGGAAATTGTTATTTTTTGTGTCTATTAGTTTTGATTTTTTGGCCAAATTTGTTACTAAAAAAAACTTATTTTGAGAAATCTTCACTAGTCCCATACCCTATCCCATTCCTTGCTTCAATTTCATCCCCTATTTTCAATTATCCATAAAGTCTTGATATATGGGGATGAAATGATGAAATTTGGAACTAATGATGATAATTATGGATGAAATAAAGTCACAATTGCTCCAATTCACCTTATACATGAAACATGACAATATAATCATGTACGATGTATTTGTGTGGAACTAGAATAAAATTGCAATTTGTGATTATGTAATTTTCATTGAATGTTACATTATTGAAGCCAAAAGTAATGAAATTTGATGGCCTACAAATGAACATCCCCAAATTCTAAGGATTTATTAAATTCATTAATGACATGCATCAAAATCTACAAGCCTTTGAATAATGATGCCCATAGCTCATGGTTCAATGAATGTACAAAGATGTATTATATGAACAACATGGTCGTCAGGGACCATCATGGATTGTTCATTTACCTCAATAGCAAGTTTCATAGTTCTTTCCATGATGTCAACATCTTATGTGAATCAAATTTGTAAAAAAACTAGCATCAATTTTTTGTACGTATAAATGAATATTTTTTGGAAGACCAAGTTTACATGGGTGAGGAGTGTTCATGATGTAATGCCTTGGGAGGCATGAATTTATCACTAGAAATGACCTAAATGTAGTGCATGCATGGTACAAAATGAAGGTGGAGTGGGGAATTGAAGGGTTGAAACAAAAATGGAAAAAAAAATTAAACACTTTGATTTCACAAAGAAAAAATATAGCCATTTGTTCCAAGGTGCAAGTATTTTTATTAGTTTTGTGCATAGACTTCACATAAAAAGTCATTGGGGACCAAATATAATTAACCCCACTTAACTACATCTAGGATTGGGACTTCTAGTTATAGGTATAACACATCTCTAACCTTTGCCTTGAATTTTTCATTTATTAAAACACTTTGGTTTTTAACTGCTTTGATATAATTAAAACTTACATTTCTTTTTTTTCCAATATCAACTTTGCTTTAATTAGAGCTCTTTGATTTTCATCCATGACCAACATCTTTTATGCCATGGTGGCAAACTTGTTAGATTACAACTAAAGCAATTTTGCCTTTGCATGTGCTTTGCCAAAGTTAGGACCCAAGTTGGATGATGGTATATATGTTAAATCATCTACAAACTCACAGACTACAATAATAGTTTAAGGTCTAGGTGATTTTAGGTGGGGTAGATAGGTGAAGTAGGTTTTTAAAGAATTGTTTATAATCATCACATGGGATTTATTTTTATTTTTATTTTTTTGTGATAGAAATGTACTAAAGTAAATGTTCAAATTTTTTGATGAATTTATAAAATATTTTTAAAAAATATTATGGGAACATTTAGATAAATTTGAAATGAATTTAATGAGTATGGGGTACTAAAGAGGACTTTTTAAATCATGTCCTTGCAAAATTATTGTTCTTGCTACATAATGGACTTTTTAAACAACTTAATTTTCTTAGAAGATGAAAAAATTTATGGGAATTTTCTTGGGTATGCCTTCACATAATAATATAATGTAATATTTTTTTGGTCATAATAATTCATCAAACAAAAAATTATATTTGTAAAACATTGTTCTAGGAATAATTAACCAATAAGGAGTCTTTGATCCTTGGCATGAAACATGGTTCTTTACATCACTAGAAAAAATCTTGTCATTTACAACCATTCCACTTACAGCTAGATGCAATTGGTTGTTACATGTAATTCAAGCAAGTTGCTTGTGCAACTACATTTGAATTTACATGATTTTCGGTCACCTTTATAATTATGGTATGACTAGTTTTTTTTCATCCTTCAAAATGGATGACTTTTACACTTTGATTTGTGCAAATATGTTATTATGTATATAATTTTATATATACTTTTGTTTTTGAACAAATGTGTTATCAAATAACTTGAGCTTTAAAACTCAATTTGGTTTTATTTGCTTAAATCAAACAATGATCCCCTTCATTTCGAAATTGTTCAAAACCAATTTGAACAATTTTTGTGGCTTTGGATGCATTGGGTGTAAAACTACAAAATGTTGTATGAAGCTCAAAGACAACAAAGTAATGACCAAAATCTTGCACTCCAAATAGGAAATTGGTTTTATTAGCCAAAATCAAATAATGACCACTTCAATTTCAAAGGGCATAATTTTTTTATTTCAAAACCAATTTCATAAATTTTTGTGGCTTTGGATGCGCTTGGTGAAGGATAACAAAATCTTTTTATGTTTAAAAGACAATGTAGTAATGTTCAAAAATTATAACTCTTTATTTGCCTCTCCACCTTTTTTGCATCTCAAGTTGTAATTATAATGCAACTATAATTTTTATCCAAATTATTAGTTATCATAGTTTTGAAGTTTGTAAATTATTTATTTATAGGTGCATTAATTCACTGAAAAATTAGCAATTGGGATGATTAAAAACAATGTTCAATCCTAAAGAATGAAAGCACACTATAGGGACCCTCTTTGGGTTGTCATATTGTACTATTTTTCAAGGATGTGGATGTTTGAATGTATCCCACCTCAAACTTTCAAAAGATTTTTATAATATTTTTGCAGATTATGTTAGAATATAACCGAAGCAAGATATTTGGAAAAGAAATTATTTCATTTCATTTTATAAAATGTGATATTAGAGTATATTTGTGGAAATGAATGTAATGTATACATGTATTCAAAAACACAAATATACTCCAAAAAAATTAAATGATTTTTAGTCTTTATGAAAGTTGAAGGTATATTGAACCATGTCATTTCACATAATGTGAACCACGTTTGGATACCATGTGATTAATTTTTAAAAAATCATCTCAAAACATGATTTTTTCAACAAAGGTGACAAACGTGTGGTAAATTAAAATCTTGACAAAAAATCACAACTGCATAAAAGATGATGAACATAGCTAGATTGGCCACTTTTTACATTTCATTAAAATCTATTATTTTAATGACTAGTGAAGCCTTAAAGTTAGTGAAATCGAAAGGAAACTATGGCCTTATTATACCAATGTATATTATAAATATAATCATGGATCTTTCAGTATAAATAATGAAATTTATTATTTTTTGAAAAAAATACTACATAACATTAGTTTTGTAAACATAATTTTTGTAAGGCCCAAAAACCAAAATTGATACCCAAAATTAAATGTATCATGCTTTTGGAACAATTATATTATATACTATAATACTAGACCCAAAAGTGCCCCAAATGGACTCACCGTAATATGCTTTCACCTTAAAAGCTAAACCCAAATTTTTTTATAAAAAAATTATAAATTACATTTTGAGATAAGACCTATTACACAATTACTTAAGCCCATTCAAATACTTACTTACCTAAATGGGCTTACCTACATGCCTACAAATGTGTATTCAAATTTTCAAATGTGTGTATAGACCTTCATATTGTTAATATAGACTTCTAGAAGGCATAATATACCTCCAAAAATACAATCCATCCTCAAGTTTATCAATTTAAACCTCCAAGAGGTATAATAATCCTCCAAATGTGATATAGACCTTTAAGAAGCTAACATACTTCCAAAAACATAAACCTTCCTATTTATCAATTTAAACCTCCAAGAGTGTAAAATAGACCTCCAATTATCAAATTAGACCTTGAAGAGTGATGACAAACCTCCAATAATTAGAACAAACCTTTGTCCAGAGCTACCATATATTCAATGGCAATTTAATTCTTATGAAGGTGCAAAAAGACATTACATAACATTTGTCCAAGTAACTAGAAAGCCCAATATGACCAATGTGGCTCACCAAACTATTGTCGTGTTCAAATTTTTAAAACATTGCCACTAATAAAGCTTTTGTTGTCATCTCACATACAAAAAGATTATTTCTAGAGGTTTCCAATTCCAATCTAGAACCCTTATATGATTTGGTGTTTGAATCTTTTCAATGAATATGTAAATTGCATGCAAATATGATTTCAAGCAAAAAAAACTTCAAACTTGAGGCATTCTTGAAAAGATACTCTAAAAGTGCCATTAATTGCAACAATAGTTAGGTATGACCTATAATATATCCAAGCCATTTCCAATGCATTCTATGGCACACTCTCACATACAACCCTAACCACTTTGTGTTTATTTGATCAAGATGCCAAAGCATGAAAATGATCACAAGCAAGCTTGGCATGATGTGTTCTAGAACAAGGGCATCAATGAATGGAGGCAACAACATACTTGCACCATGAATTACAACATGGTTGCAGCAATTCACATTTTAGAATTCATGGATTAGGTTTGACACACATGTTGAGTTTGAAGGATGTCCACTCGATAATGATTGTGTTAAACATGTATGAAAAAACATTTGAAAAAGCTCACAAAGCTTCAAGCAAAACATAAAAATAGACCACAACATTAATAGGAAACTTGACCAAAGACTCATGTTGATGGACGATAGTCATTAAAAATTCGTTGCCATCCCTTGTTTCACCAAAACTGGCTGTTCTCATCCCCTAACTGGGGTACTTGACAGATAACCTTAAATTTTTTGAAAAGAAAATCTAAAAATTACACTAATGGTAGTGATGCATAGCCAGACCAACTAAGTTCTGGCATCACTAGACACTAGTAGGGTTGTATGCTGCATCAGGTCAGCACACAGTCTTTAGACAAAAGGCAATAAATTTTCAATTCATTAGTTCAAGTGTTCTTTTTTAATGAGTTTCCTATGGTAACAGCATGGTGATCATCCTCAAGAGGATCTAACATTAATTCGTGATATTTATCCGAACTCTAGACTATAATCTACCCATCCTTTAAACAAATTTGACGATTTTTTTCAAATTTCTTTCCAAAAATGACCCCAAAAAACCACGAAAGTATAATTTCTTTGTGATATATTCACCACAATGCAAACATTTAAGGACAAACAAGCCCACACTGGGGTTACAGGGCCACAGTTTTGTCAAAACTGGGGACAAATAAAAAATCTGGATGAACAAGTAAAGTTATCCATAAAGCCACCCTCTCTTTCACCCCCTATCCCCTCTTTCAGTCGTACCTGCAAAGTAAGGAAGTTTTATTACATATCAGTATGAAATGCTGAACCCCAGCATTTAATGCACAAGATTCGAGAGTAATTATAGTAGTTGTACAGATAGGAGCATATGTAGCAGCAGTGGACGCCCTCGGGAAAAAGGAAAGAGGGGATGAAACTCAGTTTACCCCCAAAATTGGTGGAAAAACTAGTTTGCGTATTAGTTATTTCGTTCATAAAATTTCATTCCCAGTTACACATTTGGTGCCCTATTATGCCGAAACTGGCCGTTCTTGGCCCCTAATCGCCTGACTTTACGGAGAAGTTTAGTACATGGGGAATTTCTTTTGAAAAATTCAAAATTGCATTTATATAGGAAAATTTTAAATTCACACCCTTTCTTCGCGCGTCCGATTATGTGCAGTGTGTTTGCCTCACCCCCTTGATGTTCATTTGACTTAGGAATTTATATTATAGAATTTTTTTCCAAATATATCATAATTTTATTAATAACTTTTCATCTAGACATCGGGGGTGGGGCAGACACACTCAAATTTAATCTGCATATAATCGAACGCGTGAAGAAAAGGTGTGAATTTAAAATTCTCCTTTATATATCATAACTTGTCTTTCCCCCTTGTGAGAACTGCAGTTATTTATCTTTAACCACTATGATTAGCTATGGACCTGGAGTCTGGAACCCAATGGGAAAATAATCATCTCCAAAGACCATCCCATTCCTCATGGTCAAGTCACAAAAAATTCCTCCAAAACAAAGCCATGAAAATGTTCTCAAATGTAGACATTAATGGTTCTAAAATGTAGAAATTTTCTTGATTATTGAACTGCATGAATAAAGAAAAATAAATACACATCGTTTTACCCAAGAGAGGGTAGATAACACTGGGTACCCATCCGGACCCTACCCAACTCAACAAAACCTTAAATTTTTGTAAGAATACATATCCTTACACCAATTGGTAAACAATTTGAAACCTTTTCAAATGGTACCCTATTCAGAGCTAATATAAAAAACAATATACTCACACAACACTGGTTAGTTGGTACCTGTTAGGTCAGGAGAATGGCTTAGGTGAGACCTAAACCACAGGAGTTACACATAAAACCAAAGGTTAGGTAAAGGAACGAGGGGGCAACAAGTAGACTGACAAGTACCATCAAAACACTTCATTACTCTAAAGATTGGATCCAAACCTCGAGAACTTGTGTGTTTGATTCACATGTCCTTGGCAGTTACTGCCCTAATTGGATCTGATTCTAGAACAACTCAAAAAAGGAGTCCCTTCCTTAATACCCCATTTAATTCCCATCACTAATTGCTAACACCTACTACTAGAGAGGACTGGTGTACTTAGCCTTTAGTTGAAGAGCAACCACATCAACTAGCCTAGCCTAGACTACAGAATAAAAAATGCAAAAGAGAGCAAGAGCGGGAAATGGGCAGCTTCTGATGCCCATCATCAATCAACTCTCTTGTGTACCTTGGCAGCTTCCAGAATTGTTGAAATTTTTACCCAATAAAATGTAATTCAAAGGAAAAAAAATTTGTTGAAAGAAAATATTGAATCCTCAAGAATACTATATTTGAAAGAAATGATTTTTTTAAAAATATTTTTTTATTCATTTGATAGACTTATAGTCTCTCAGTTGTCAAGGTAGTAATGGCCCAAACTGCAACTGTGCTCATTCAGTACTAAAAGGTGGATACAACTGGTAACCTTGCCCCCCATGTCCTTTAAAGACACGTCACTCATGTAACATCACTGGGTCACTGGTATAATCCTCTCTCTAATAAGTTATCATAGTTCTACCTATTACCATTGTCCCTTGGTAATAGGTAGGTAATTGGCAACTTTAACACATATCTGTCAATTAATTAATTAATTATTTTACTTTTCATTTTGAGAAATAAAACATTGTTGAAGATTCAATATTTTTCATCACAATATTTTATTACCTTGGAATTTCTTATTTTGAAAATTCAGCATTTCTGAAAATAATATAAATCACAGTGGAAGCTGCCAAGGTACTATGGCATCTAATCCAAAGTAAATCATAGTAAAGTTATGATCATATCTACAGTTAGCAAGTTGGCAAGATTACGCAACCCTGATGACACCAATTAACACTAATTACACCAGGTCCATTTAAATTCACAGATCTAAAAATTATACAAGTTGCATGAAGTGTATGGAGGTGAATAACAATCCTTCGTGGTTTATGAAGAGCTCTTTAGTGTGTGTTTATCTTTGATAATTCCAAAACTTCAGACTCTGTAGTACAACATGCAAAAGACATGCAGAGGTCAAAAATGGACTAAAACCCTCAACCACAACATTGAACACCTTTTCAATATTCACTTAACATTTACAGCCATTGCAAGTTCACTCAAGACTTGAAGTATTGCACAAACCAATTCAAGTCACTAATAATTCCAACTACTTATGCCATTTGCTTAGAACACACCCATCCCAGGTGCAGTTCATCATCACCCATCCCACAGAAAATAGCAAACTAGCATAGAAATGCTAAGTTAACTTAGCCTCAAATTGCTACTTAGCTCCCAGCTAGCACCTTGCGGCTGTTTTAACTTATCATGACCCTCATCATCAGCTCCAACCTTGGGTAGGTGAAGGAGTTGATGAGGTGGTTTAATTGCCTAATAATTTTGACCCACAACCACAACTGAATCCAATCACTAGACATTCATTCGCAAACTGCTGAATTATACATTCACTACTGCCCAAAGCAAAACAACTGTTAAATATACACATTTACCAAACTATTGTTGTTAAGTGGAGGTAACGGAAGCCCAGTGCAGTAGAAAAGGTTATGGGAATTCATTTGGTGGGAGCAGATAAGCTAGTTTTGAGCATGTTATACATCATCAAATTTTTTTGTTTGAAAAACAAAAACCAGCAGCAGCTGCTGATCCTCATCTATGTTAAGATCCAACAGTCCAACAGCCAAGGTTTAGTCCACTATTGGGTACTGCAGGATCCCTAGCTAGCTAGCTAGATTGAAGCTGGTTGCACGCAGGCGCTGCTGCAAGGATTGGGTAATTTTTTCAGTTGTGGAGAGGATCAGGTCCAGTGGGAATCAAACGGTTAGTTGAGCCAAACCTGGTTGCGAAACCTTGGCTACTAGTGGACTGCTGCTGGTCGTGACTACTGCTGCGGCCTGCAGCAAGCTGCCTGCTTCTTCTGCGACTAGTTGTGCTAGTACTGATCAGCTTCCTTCGTCGTGGACTACTAGCTGTAGTTCTAGAATCCAAACCTGTATTCAAGACTAGCTGATGAACATGATCTGAGGTTCTGATCAGAATCGACTTTTGATCTACTTCCGTCGATGCGCTGCATCCCCGTAAGATTAATCCAGTGCTGCACTGATCCTTGCAACTGAGTATATGACCTGCGCCAGCTTCATCGATAGACGATGGTGGAGGGAGTTCCCTAATTTGCACATGCAGCTCACCTAGTGTTGCTAGTGGCGAACTAGTTCCAGGAATCATGTGGTATTGCTGCAGCTCATGTACTAAAAAGGTAATATTCATGTCAAAGCTTGCCTGTTCCGGAATTCGCCGCTGCAGATCATATAACAAGCTGCTGCTGTATATCACGGGAGCTGCTGCAGCTCCAGGTCTCGATTCTACTGTTATGTCTATCTCCAACTCTGCTGCTGTAACTCCGAGCACTCTAGTAGGAAAGGTGCTGCTGCTAGTACTCTCATTACTGTCGACGATATGGTGATGCTCAAGTCTCGCAACTGACGTCGCGTGGGTGGTGCTCAGAAACATAACGGTTAAAAGTACAGCAGCACAGGTCATCTTGTGAAAGAATACTATCAAGCTACAATCTGCTCTTGCGATGCATCTTAAGCAGCGCTGCTGCTTCTGCTGCTCCTCCATCTGCTGCATCTCATGCGTCTGCCGCCGACTTGTTCTAGCGTACTATCCCGAAATACCCAGCGCTGATGATCATCTCGACCATAAAATATAAGAGCAATCACGACTAGAGCTGCACATGATACTGCGTCGCCGCGTGCGGCTTCCACTTCAAGAAGCTCGAGTCGGCGTCATCATCAACTACTAGCTGCTGCAGCTATCGTCCTCATTTGTATTCTGTCGAAGTTACATGATCTTCCCACCTCTTCTCGCTTCGACTGCACCTAGTCATGATCATCAACCCTACTACACAGAAGCACACCAAAAACACCGACCACACTTGGATACATTACACGAGAGATCAGAGTCACTAATCAAGTGGAAGAACTCAGTCATCATGAGGAGTCCTGAGATTAGACCTGCTCCCCACAAGAACGAACCGATCAACACAAAGTCGATTCTGTACCCTAGTACTTGAGGCAGACAGACACGTTGAGCACCACAATCTCATGACAGAAGTGACATAATAAAGACTTGGGGAAGACGATCTAGATCAGCTGTGAGAAACTCTAGTACTACTTAGAGAGCGGGGTTGCAGTATGAAAGGGAGAAAACCAAAGAAGCCCCCAAAAAAAGAAGGATATCAATGGCAGCCTGGGAAGTCGAGTAGTGCTTGCTACGGCGGCGCTGCTTCCTGACACAACACTGACAATGGCTTTAAATGATGCATCTAGTGCAGCTTCGATCCGACACCTGCTTCATTAATTCCCATACGTACACACACCCATTGTCCATAATTTCAGCCCTAGTCGTCATCTTCTTCTTCTTCTGCTGCTTCTTCTTCTTCCAGCTTCCTTCCTTTCTGAATTCTTCATCCATTATTCTAGAGGCAAACAACTCGACCTAGTTTGGAAACCGAATTTTATGATGTCTGGCATGGTTTTCTTTTCTGTTTCTAACTGCTGATCGGCTCATACTGCTACAGCGTGGATCCCGGTGGTGATCTTCGTCTCCAATTTTCCTTTTTCCATGATGCAGCATATATTATTATATGGGATCCTCGACGTTGTGACTTTTATCCTCTTTTTGTATTGGGGTTTTTTTTTTCGGGTTCTTTTGTTGGCTGGGTTTGACTGCAACAAGTTCTGATGTCTTTGCGAGATCCTCGTCGACGGCTCCTCCTCCTTGATCGATTCTCTCGCACAAGACCAGCGAAAAAACAAAAAAAAAACTCCCATTACAAAAGAGTCTGGAGTCGGGACTCTGAAAACACAAAAACACATGAGCGCCTAACCCTAAAGTGCTTGTCCTGCGCAAGTAAGGACCTCTGAGGGGGCCATTTGTGTAATGAAACTAGGCGGTCCTCCAAGGGGCTCTTCCCGGGGGGGGGGGGGGGGGGGGGGGATGCCTGGTTGTATTGTGCCAAGAGCTGAGTTAATTGGACCACTGCTGGGCGGTTCTTTAGTTTTATGA
This sequence comes from Sphagnum tenellum, assembly GCA_963921925.1. Lineage (NCBI taxonomy): Eukaryota > Viridiplantae > Streptophyta > Sphagnopsida > Sphagnales > Sphagnaceae > Sphagnum > Sphagnum tenellum. The sequence goes on from OY998159.1 coordinate 2,910,269, forward strand.
AGAATCTCCAGTACCGGTTCTAAAATATAATTTAGAACTCTCTTGATTCCAGTTCCGGTTCCACACCTAAATAGAACCAAGAACCGAGTTTAAGATCTCGTGCTTAAAAGAAAATTAACATCAGGTTCTCATTTTGAAAATTGGACCTGGCTTTGGTTTGGTTCTTACCCATCCAACGCGGGTACCCTGCGCAAAATTGGTTTGGACCCTCAAATTCCCGGATCGCTCAGGGGGTTTCGAGGCAGGGCCTTCTCCTTAGAAGACTAATGGCCATGATCTATTTCTGTAGGACCATTGAACATGACCAGAATAAGGGAATGGTACCTTACCAAAAAGGAAGAGGGCTCCTTGTTGGCAATTCAAGCCCAGGCATAAAGAAAATTTTGTGTTAAGGATGGGCATGCTCAACTAATTTGAAATCTACCCTCCACGAAGGGGGAAATTTTTATTTTATTTTTTGCTGGGCAGGCTATTCGTTGTACAGAGGGTTCTTTCATTTTTCGAAGTAGTTTCTTCCATTTTTATTTGTATTAATATATTGAGGGTGTTGAATAGGCAAATGTGTACGTGTGAGACAAAATAGTTATTGCCAATGAAATTGCTTGAATTGGTGGTCTGAATTTTTTTCTTATTCATCTCCAATGTGATAGGGTTTGGTTGGTTATTGAGAATTTTAAAGGACCAATGGAAATGGTAGCAAGGGAGCACTATTTTCAATGTTCAACAAAATGTAATTGAGTGTAGGTTTGAAGATACTTTTTTCAGGCCAATGGAATTGCTACATTTAGTAGTTTGAATTTGTTTTCTTTATTATTTGGAGTGAACTAGCAATTCAATGCATACACAAACTTCTTGTGCATTAAGGTAGCTAAACCTAAAATGAACAATGCCCTCAAGATCATCAAAGGATAGATAAAAAATTAAAACAAACCAAAATCAAGCACAACATTGACATATAAGGTATCAAATGGTGACCTTTTAATGAATCTTTTGGAAGATTTTTAAACCATCAGGCAATTTAATTTCAGCCACAAACTCAATAGGAATGGGTCGTGAATGTTGGGATTTGGTTGTTGTGGAGTCATGTTGCTAGCAACATGTGCATTTTAGGTACACTAAATGATTGATCTAGGTCAAGTTGACCATTTTAGGTGTAGCAAACTTGCTTAGTTCTTCACCAAGAAAACACATAGCAACATGGCAAACCTTTTAAGAGAATTTTAAATGTTCAAATTGTTTTCAAACAAGGAATTAGAACATAATGACATAGAAAACAAGAGTGGTGAAGATCTAAAAGAAGGCATTTGTTAAGAGGAATTTGAGTGCACATTGTAACAAAAGGATACACCCTCAATCATTTATCAAAAGAATTTATAACCTTTTGCACCTATACCAACTACGTCCCAGAGGTTGAATAGGTCTCAAGTTGATCACATAGAACATCAATATAGTGCACAAACATTTTAAGTAAAATTTTACACATAATGAAAATCACATGAAGGAAACAATAATGCAAATTTGAGCCAACTAGGTAAGCAAGGCCTAAATATAATGATGCATATTGGAAATAGGGCCAAGGATCATGTGAAGTGCAAAGTTATGGCAATGAAAATCCTATTGGACGATCTACAAGGTAAAATTTCAAAAACATGAAAAAAATGGGAAATAAAACAATAAATGGGTTAAACCATGGTTGGGGGTACCCAAAACAACAGTCTCATTTTATATTTATTAGACCCCTCACTTAAACATGTCGTTGATGTTTAATAACACATTCATATCGAAATTTTGATTTTATTCATAGATAAATACATTAGAAAGGTATTATTCTATGCATGAAATGCTAAATTTGAACAAGTTTAAGAATTCTCACAAAGTTTTTGAAATCATTTAGAATTTTGTTTCATGAGAAAAAAAAAGTTCAAGGACTCATAAAAAATGTTTAAATAATTTTTTTTGGCCCAATATTTTTATCACAAAACCCTTATGTCTTAATGTGCATAAAATGTGTGAATTTGACAAAAACCCAATGCCTTATTGTAATATAATTTTTTTTCAAAAAGTCAAGTTTCTAGGCTTTTTAAGCCATTGATAAAACATGGCCTACATTGGATAAATTTTATTATTCTCATTTTTATAAGTGAAAATAATAGAGACTTCTGAAGCTTATATCAAATTCAAAACAAAATAATTTCATTTGACATGAAGAAAAAGGGTGAAATGTAAAACAAGTTGTGAAAAAAATGAAAAGAAAGGTGAATTTTGGTGTCCTTGAAATGAATCCTTATGGTTCAAATGTGGTACTTCAATGATTCAAATGTGGTACTTCAATGATGCTCAGACATGTATGGTTAATTGAACAATGGACACTATGGAAATTATATCAAAAATTCATAATGATGCACCCCCAAACTCTTTTTAAAAACCCAAATGTAGGTCCCAAAGTGAAACAACCAAAAACAAATAAGGGCACACTTTTTAACTCACAACGTTTCTAGGGTAAGAAGACATGTTATAGCTCTAAGATGGGATTAGGTCAAACTCACAAGCAAAAGTTTAAGATGAAATCAACATGCATAACCAAAAAAAAGAAGGCGTTAATGTAAGTTGAAAGTAAGTGGTTCGATAGACTTAATAAGGAAAACCTGAAGCACAAACTTTACACCGCCCACAACCTTTGGGATGAGGCATCACTCCTTTCCCTATAATATATTCTATGACTCTTTGTGGGGATTAAATCTAAATGGTATTTTTTCCCAGGAATCCCAAAATTGGGACTCTTGTTGTCCTAAATTTTTTGATGTTCATATTTATTTCAAAAAACCTATTTGGAACATGCAAAAGAAATATCGTATAGCCCTTTAAAAGATCTTTCCAACATTGTATTGCACACCCCAATTGGAGATCATTTAACCCCTGCTTTAAGGGGATTTGTAATTGAGAATCAAATTTCCAATTTGACTCTTGACCCTTCTTTTGATCATAACTCATGCATTTTAGGTCTAAATGAACAATGCAAGGGCATTTTAGGCACTTCCACTTCAAAAAACATTTAATGGTATTTTGGGGGGCCTAATTTGGTGCATGTTTGCATTTTCAACCAAAGCTTTGAACTTTCAAAACTCTTACACAAATGCAATTCCCAAAGTGAGAATGCACTTGGGAGTCATTGGGCTCCATCCTTTGCACTCTCCCCCATTTGTGAAAGTGTGTTTCATATACAAACATTTTTTTTTTTGGCCTCATGGGTCTTTGCACTTTACTTTTAGTCACGAACCCAATGTTAGGGTTGTGACACATAATGCATCACAAATGCGAGTGTGCATTTCATTTCATTATGAAAGCATTTGTATGGGATTATTCAAACAAGAAAAAAAAGTAAAGCAAAAGCTTGGAACAAAGAAGAAGAGGTGTTCATTTAATATACGAAAAAAATACAAGGATTTAGGGTTGTCATTTGATGAAAATCCAAGCAATCATAAGTCAAAGTTGCACATACAACTATAATTTGAAGCCACTGCCATTGTAGTTGCATATGTAATTATAATAGTTTGCAACTAAGGTGACATGTAGGTCTAAAATCAAAATAGTTGCAAAAATAGTCAATTCGAACTCTAGTTGCATGGTAGTCACAAACTTAGGGTCAAAATGGATAAGATTTCTCCTAGTGATTCAAGTGGTTCTCGGAGCAATGTTAGTTTAGTCAAGCCATGCATATGCCATTTCTTTTTGTAGTCCAACTAAAATACACCATGAGTTTTGTATTTGATAGATAGATGCAATACACTCATCAAAATAGTGGATCTTTTACATCCACTACTATGAGAACTAATGAAATCACATTCAATACAACCAAATATATTCAACCTAGACATTTGATGCCCCCATACACATCTTGGGTTTCCCTTGTGGAATTGTTTTCTTCCCCTAGGTATCATAACATATATATCCCTAGGGAGTTGTTTTTGGCCTCAAGGTAGTTCTAAGGAGGATACACTTGCCTAGGGCATTACAAAATATGTCTTTTCAAGGAATTGTTTTCCTTTTCAGCTGGGGTAGTTCCAAGGAAGAAATAATTCCTTGAGGCATCATAGAAGATGTCTCCCTATGGTAGCTTTGAAAAAAAAATAGTTCCCCAAGGCAACATTCAGATATCTCCTTGGGGAATAATGGGGAAAATTTTATGGTTGTCCCATTTTTCCCCTCTAAAAAGAAACCCCAATAACTTAAACACATAAAACACCTAAAACGCCTAAAACCCACAACAACCCATTTTCTCCTTGGGGATTTTAGTAACATAAACTTCATGGGAGAAATGTTGGTTTTTTTGCGAATTTTCCACACTCTAATTTCAAAATTAAAAAATGGGGACTTACCAACCAACTCCTGTGGGTGCAAACATTCAAAAATGTATCCATTGCCAAAGCCAATCATGATGAATTGAACCTTGTTGCATTGTAGACCCTAGGATATTATTGTAATTATTTTCAACCCTATCCCACATCTACCATCATAAGGAGATTTTCAAGTTGTAATCATGTTCTCCCATGCCAATCAAGTTAAATTAAAGAAGGATTGTACTAAAATTCCTCCTCCTCTCATAAAGAGCTAAGAAAGGTTTTATGGATGATGTCTTCAATTTGTTGCATGCATTGTGGAAAATATCAAGGTTTAAAAACTTCAAAATTTTCACCTCAAAAGTCTATCGTAAGCACCTTGTTTATTTGGGCAAGGTGCTTGATGTTAAAACAACAACTCAATTTGTGGATCTATGGTGTTATTGTATGGATGTAAATGATTTTACAAGGCATGCATTCTCCTCCAACAATTAAACAAGGTTGTGATGAAGTGAGGTTCTACATTTGGCACATTGGGCTATAATACCAAGGTTGAAACTACTTCTCAAACATCACACATGTGAGCCTTGAGTAAATCTCAAATGGTTGTAGATGGTGACAACAAACCTTGTTCTTAATTTGAAAACACAGACTTTGCATTTTTTCGGGGCTTGTTGGGTGCAAGTGTTTGATTACTTGTCACCCCAAGCATGCTTGTAGTTTGCATTGCCTTCAAAATAATGGGCCATGGGGTGAATGCATGGTATAGTGGTTCAATATTGGTAGAAATTACACTCCTTATAAATCCATACAAGGTTATTTAAAATGATTCAAATGGACATGGTTGTTATTTTTAAAAATGTTGTTATTCTAAAATTTTAATAATACATGTTCAACCATTTACAAACCTTCCCAAATCTATGTAAAAACTTGTATTTAATGTAACTAATGTCATTTTTAAATTTGGAAATCCTAAAAGAAAAACCCACAAAGTCCATATGAATAATGCCCCATGTAAAAAAAAAAAAAATTTAAAAGTTTTTGGGACAAAAAATTTGAAAAACAACAACAATTGTAGTTCATATGAACTTATGAAAATATGATCAAATATATTTTAACCCATCAAAAGTCCGTAACTATTAGAGGGTTAAGGTTTTCAAAGATTAGATTCTTCACATGAATTCATAATCTTGTATTACATTATATATTGAGTCTCAATAACAAATTTGGAATGTGACTCAATATAAAATTTTCCATTTTATGATATTCCAGTTAGATGATTAGTCCATATTTTTCAACTTCAAAAGTCCATTACTAGTAACAAATGATTTTTTTATCAATGAATAATCACTTAATTCTTTTTATAATGAAGTTATTACTTTATATCCAAGTCCCAATTAGTAGATTTAAAGATATTTTAATCACCACATGCATTTGAATAAAAGGCACCCATGAAAAAAACAACATTTTGTCACAACAGTCAGCCATCATAGCTTGCATTCACCCCATGGCTTGTTTTCACTAATGGCCTTCACATCTAGGCATGGCCTTGCTAAGAAGTGATGATTTAATTTAAGTTTGCTTCCCCACAATTTCTCACAAGATTGGCATTTGTATTTGGGTTGGCACTTGTCGAGGGGCAATGCAGATTACAACTTCAACAACCCATTGATTTCAATAACTTTTTGTGCCCATTCCTCTAGAGAATACTAAAACAGAAGCCATGTTGGTAACATTGTTTTGCCCTTCTCCTTCTCGTGCACCTCATTGCACCATCACAACATTCCTCCCTTTAGTAATGGTGGAGTCAATTCCCAAGGGCCATGGGCCATTGATGATCATTATTATGGGTCTCAAAGTGAATTCCTTGTCAAACATGGTTGCAGGTGATTGAAAAAAATGTTGAAATTGAACGAAATGAAAAAACGCATGTTGCAAACCAAGGAATATGAAAAAAAAATACAAACAAAAATAAAAAAGACAACAAAGCACACATTCCAAAAAATATGTTGCAAAGAAGATGCAATAAGAAAACACATAGTCCAAAGATTAAGTTGCAGAAAAAATGAAAACTCTATTGGCGCCAAAAATAATTACAACGAATAGAGTTGAAAATTGAAGTAATAGAAAATGTAATTAAAACATAAATAATGCAAATGCAAATGCTTTCCATTGGGCATTGGGATACAATAAGAAATGTCTTTGGGTGTCAACAACTTGGCGTCCTTGGTTAAAGATGGGAAGGCAAAACATCCCTAGGCATTTAACATTCAAGTAGCTATGCCTTTTCCAAGTTCGAATTGTTTGAATACCTAAGTAACATTAGAAAGAAATCAACCATGGAAGGTGAACATTTGTCATGGATCGTACAAACCCTAAATTGAAAGGGCACAAAAAAGAGCAGGGTAAATTTTGCTTGTGTTGTAATCATGTTATTGTTGTCATTAGTCAAGTAGTGTGGCGTTGAAGTTAATGATTATAACCCTAATGATAAAAAATTTGCAACCATCATCAATTTGATGTAGATCAATGATGGGAATAATAATCGTAAATCTCTATTGATCATAAACATTAACTCCTTTAACGAGTTCAAAAACTCATGATTTTTTTTGAAATTCCTAATCAATAATATTGCTGATGAGGGAATGATGTGGCTAGGGAGAAGTTGTGTCCTTGGGGATGGATTTTGGTAGGGGAAAAGGTGGGGCGAGGAAGATGTTACCGTGGGACAAGGTGGGCCTAGGGAGGAAATAGGGTCAGGGAGAGGATGTGGGTTGGGGAGAAGACATTCCCACCTACAATAGCAATTCAATGAAGATTGTTCCGATGTTGTTGAGTCTTTTCAAGGAGAAAGAAATGTCAATGTTCCATTACATGTGAAGGACCTACAAGCTTTTAGACATGGAGTTTAAAACTAGCCAAAAGATAACAGTAAGAACACTTCCTCAAGCACCTTGTTCATTGATGCAAGAATTGTGCAAAGATGATATTGTTCTAGAGAAGACCAACCAAGAAGCCCAACAATTCAGCCAAGGTACAAATCTAACATTCAATCCAACTGATAATGTGATTAACTTGATAAATTTTCACAATTGTGCAAACCAAGTCCATCACAATGTTTGACAATCATCAATCTTGGTGATTTAGATTTTACAATACATGTCAAAGGAAATAAACAACCAGCTCCAAGGAACATAGTCTAATGAAAAGCAAATGTATGGTTGTAACTCTAAACTCAAATTACAACCCAAAGACCATCTAATAGACATTTTCTAGAACATACCTAGCATGTTATAAATTAAAAAAACCCTTTTGTATAAGTAAAATATAGTTTGTGGCAAAGACCATTTTTCTCAATGAAAAAAATTAAAAAAAATTTGCTCAACTCATTCTCAAATTTGAATTCTCATACTTAGTTCATTTCCAAATACCATAGTTAATTGGTATTCAATCACATTAAATACGTTAAATAAATTACCACAATTAAACTACATCAATTAGACAATAGAGCAAGGTAAAAATTGAATTAATTATATAAATTGTTGCAATCAAATGACCATAGATACTACACTTAGAATATGAAATTCAATTTTCATAAGAAAATTTAAAATAATTACGAAATGTAAATCATACATACCACAATGAAATGAAAAAGTATGATAGGACCTAAGTTAGTGTTATTCATATAAAGAAATTATTATAATTGATTGTTGATAAATTATTGGAATGGACTACCATAATCAGTTTTTTTCATTACCACACTTGGGATTCTCATTACTTCACACAACTAGTGACAATGATTGAATGATTTTGTGGAAATAACAATCGTAATCAATTATATATTTTTGAATAATATGTTAAGTTTAATTTTGAATTTTGAATATTCATTAGATTTACTATTTGAATTTTCTATACAAATATTGAATTGTGCAAATTTCACTATATGTCATTTTGTTCCATTCATATTTTTGACATTCTTTGTTTGCTAAGAAAAATGCCAACCACATAATTTTTATGTTACCTATAATTTCTTATATTCTTGCACAATAATTCCTCAATGTAATCTATCTGTACCTTTTGCAGGTCTGGGTATGTCATCTGTAGCAAAATTTCTTCATCTTTTACTAGACCAGTTAGCAACCACACAGCAGGATTTAGTGGACAAAACACTAATTCCTTACAGCCCTTGTCTCCAAATCAAGAGTTGCCTTCTGAAAGGCGATCACCCCGAATGTTTGCTGGGCAACAAAGTGTTTTCAGCCATGGACAAGAAACATGTCTAATAATATGTGGTAACGGTGAAGTCAGAATGCCAGTTGCTTGCAGTCAAGCTAAGGAGTCACTTGGCGGTGATGCAAATTCTAAAATATGCTCAGGAGGTGATGATGGAAAATTCCACCAGCCATAGTTTCCTTCTTGGAAAACAAACAATTGTCCTGCAAGGAACAATTGTCCAGGCACTGGACCTCTAGAGTCAGTCTCCAATGGGTGTAGCCAAGAATGTTTTATTTCCTCTCATTTGAAAAGTGTCAAGTCACCAACAAAATCACCTCCAGATTCTTCCCCTTTGGAGAACCATTTTGTTCGGTAGGTGACCCTATCATTCAGTGTAAGAATTCAGCACTGGGAATCAATCAAATTGTTTCCAACAATACTCTTTTAAAGTCTTGTTTTGAGATTGCCTTTGGTGGGGAGGTGGGGATGGGGAGAGATGATATTGATGTTGCTCACATGGCCTTGAAACAGTTTTATCAGGGGGTCTGAAAAATCTTTTTCCTCCTCCTGCCAACAACATCAGTATAATGTGCACAAGTTGTATGCTTCAATGTGAGACATTGCCTGATCTATCTTCACCTACCCCTCAGTGTTGAGATCTGTGCTCTTTGCATAGCTCCCAGATCAGATCAGATTGCGGTGTCAAACAGATACCATAATCATTTACATATGAACAAAAGGAACATGTTTCTTGAAGACTTTATGCAGCAAAATGCATTGGCAGTGAGAATTGCCTTTAACTGTGCAAGTACACAGGTGGCCTTTCTGTAAACCATATCAATGAGAAAGATGATGTTATTGACCGAAGTCGGAGGAAACTGGAAGGGATTGCACAGGTTATGGAAGTGCTTGAAGCGCCACTCTTGCAACATTCTTATTCTTCTACATTGTCAAAGTTGCAGCAACTATTGGAGTTCATGCCAAGGTTGTGCAGGTATGGCATGCAAATGGCGATCTCCCCCCTGTTGCTGCTGCCCTATTTTCGTGGTCCTTGTGCTGGAAACTTGAATCTACATATGTGATGTGTCAACTGTCTTTTCTGCACAGAATTTCACCACAGTTTTTGCTAGTATGCAAAACCCCCCAAGTTTTGCCCTTTCAAGAACATATTGATTGCACATCTTGTGACTTGTAACAAGAATTTCGCTGCTTGGTGAGATGCATCATGTTGAGGTAATGGTTTGGTGTGCACAACATCAATTCTTGGACAATGTGCCTCCACGCTTTATCAGTATTGTATAGTGTTCACAGCAGTGGAAGAAAGCAAGAGTGCAGCATGAGAGAGAGCTTGGTTAGATGGTTTACAAACTGCAGCCCAGGTTGGGTCTGGTCAACAGGGATCCCTGTTTATCGAGGATGCATTGGCAAACCTGAGAATGGCAAGTGATGATGATGGCAAAGCTGGAAGTAACAAAGAATTTTTGGAACTAGGCTGGTTACAAGAAGCAGCGCTTGTGCTAACTCCTCTGTCTTTAAGATATATGCAGGATGTAGTTTCATTGCAATCTGGCATACTCTATCTGCCTAACAATGTGCATGCTGCAGTTGATAAATTGTTTTTTGAAGGGAGCTCAGATCTTATTCTTGCCAAGAGAGCTATTGTATCCTCCAATCTGTACTCGTGTAGAGTCAACCTAGATATTCATGTTTTGGGGGATATCCTGTCATTGTCTGATGTATGCGATTCTGGGAATAGAGTCGACAACATGTTCTAATGCACAAAATCCTTAATCCATCATCAGTTTGTGTACTACTTATTTGATTGGCATTGGACACTCTTGCATATGAATTGGAGTTGGATCATGGATAATCACATGTGCACATTCAGTATACCAAGACATTTGATTCTTGAGTCTCTTGTCTTCTACTTTTTTGATGACTGCAGTGAGCATGCACTGGAGGGTTGCTTCTATACTTGACTTGAGAACCTTTGCTGCTTTTTGGGGAGAAGGTGGGCTTGGGGATAGTTCCTTGGGGGAGGAAATGGGGCCGATGAGAGTGGGGCTGGGGAACAATTTCTGGGGAGGAGATGGGATCGGGGAGAAGATGGGCCTGGGGATGATCTAGTCACAGGGAGAGCGATTTGGAATGGTGGGCAGGCAGGAAAAAAATGTATTTGGGGGAGCCAGGACGAAGGTCGATTTTGACGGTGAGCAGGAAAAAATTAGGAGTGGACTTCAAAGGATGAGGGGGAGTTCAACTGGGTTTGGTTAACCAGGGTAAACAGTGAGGTTCGGGTCATCGGTGTCCACAACCCTGACTGTCAGGGTGCGTTGCAACCGCCCCATACTTAATTCATTGCTGTTGTTTAGTGATGGGTGTGTGCATTCTGTTGTGCAGGTACTGTACAGATATAGTCTTCATGCCTTTTACAAAACAAGCTTCATATTAGAGATATCGGTCAAGTGACCCTAAACCCAAACCCCCCCCCCCGCCCCCCCCCCCCACACCTCCTTCTCAATTTTTGATATTGAAAACGTGGTGATTTATTCAAGAAACTAAAAAATAGTCAAATTTACAGTTTTAAAAAAAATTCCCAATTTTTAGAATTTAGGGGGGAAAGGAAGGGGGGGGGGGGGGGGTGTTGGTCACCAGGTTGAGAAAATTTGCCACAAAACAATTGCTGGGACCCCAATGCAATTTGCATATGAAAATGGTTGAGAAAAAAACAATTAACGACCAAGTCAAAAAGAAAAATCAAACAAAAGCTCAATTCTCACAGCACTTCAATACGATTGGAGCGTACCATCCGAGAAACAACAGATCTTATTGGTGCATGTCACTTAATACAGCTATGCCTGGTGAATGGGTTTACCGCTAATCAGTTATCCCGACCCCACAAACAACCCCCAAACCAAGAAAAACCCGCAATACTAAAAATTCCCCCATGCCCAGTCGTCGTTCTTGACCGTTCGATATCCTGCATGTCCTAATCGGACGGCTGAAATGGGTGCATTAAGTCCCTTGGTTTTGCCATCCGGGCACCGTCCCTCGCAAACCCCCGCGTCGACCTGGACCGTTCGATCTCCTGGACATCTCCAATCGAACGGCTCTTTATTATTTTTCGTCCGGGCAGCGTTTCTCGCAAACCACGAGTCGTGTTCCTCCTACACCGTTCGATCGCCTCGACGTCTCTAATTGGAGGGATGAAAGGTGCTCACGAAGATCCTTTGGTTTTGCTGTCCGGGCAGTGTTTCTCGCAAACCCACGAGTCGTCTTCGTTATCTTCGACCGTTCGATCTCCTAGCTGTCTTCAATTGGACGGCTGAGAGGCGCACTCTAAGCTCATTTGGTTTTGCAAATGAGGAGTGTTTCTCGCAAACCCATGAATCGTCTTCTCTCCATCGCAGAGGTGGCGAAGAATGTGCGGGACGGTGGAGAGAATGGCAAAGTATCTCCATGCATGAGATTTTTGGACGAAGAGAATCAGTGGTAGCAGGAGAATTAGAGTCAGGAGGCAAGATATTCTGAAAAGCAGCAGGAGCAAAAGGCGAAGTTTATATAGCTCAAACGATCCGAAGAAGACAAAGACGAAGGCAAAGAAGAACAACAAGAGCTTGTAAGTCGTACAATTTCTGCGTGCTGCTGGTTTGGTTTTTGTGCTCACTACTTCGCTGGAAAGGTGAGAGCTGACACACGTTTTTCGTTTTTTTTTCTTTTCGTTTTGGTTTCAAAGTGATATGATTGCAGAGCTTTTGCATTAAAGGATTTGCCAGAAGTTTTGAGCAGATGTTGTTATATAACAACATCTGCTCAAAACTGTTAGGAGCTACTGATGATGAGATCGGTGGTTCGTGACGAGAGTGATGTATTGATACAGCTATAGTCACTGGCTTTTGCCATGATGATTTTTTATTTGTCTGATGATGTTTTTGTGAGTAGTAACTATTGCGCAAGATTTCATGACCGCACTCTTCTGGATTTTGCTGTCGTTTTCGTTTTCCTGGAACTTACATCACAGGATTGTGTTTTTGTTTGTTTGAAGTATTCTCTCATCTCATAGATATGTGTCTTCATGTAACTCTTCGGTTGCAGTGTGCAGTTCTTGTCATAAGACGTGCTTTTGTCTGATGCTCGGAACAAAGGTTCTGTTTTTGCTGTCTGTAACAGGAAGCAATGGCATCCCGAACTTCACCGATGCGATCTTCGATGCCCAGGGGAACTTCTTCTTCTATGGATTCAGCGTCTAATGCGAGGGTTGGACAGCAGCAATCCCGGGGAAGTTCCGTACAGACGCAGCAGCAGCAGCAACAACAGCTTCGTACATCTACTAGAGGAGGGATTGGAAATGTTGCCATCCTTTGGGACATTGAGAATTGTCCAGTTCCTGGAGAAGTGAATACGGAGGATGTGGCGGGCAACATACGGTACGCATTACGCGATCATCCACAAATCGGAGCTGTGACTATGTTCTCTGCTTATGGAGACTTCAATCATTTCCCGCGGAAAGTCCGGGAAGGATGCCAAAGAACAGGCGTGAATTTGATCGATGTTCCCAATGGAAAGAAGAATGCTGCAGATAAGGCAATCCTTGTTGACATGTTCCTGTTTGCCCTGGACAACTGCCCCCCTTCCACTATTTTTCTCATTACTGGAGAAGTGGATTTTGCTCCTGCTCTGCATAAGCTTGGCCAGCGTGGCTACATGGTTGTGCTGGTTGTCCCTGATGGGGTCGGTGTTTCCTCAGCACTATGTGCAGCTGGGAACTATGTATGGGATTGGCCTAGTCTTTGCCGAGGAGACCTTATTTATCCACAGAAGTATGTGCAAAATCGAGTGGTGAATAATGCACATGAATTTGAAGATCGGAATTCTGTGAATGGCAGCTTCCAGAATGCATACTCCGAGCCAGTTCCAAGACACTGGGGTACTGAGGAACATGACCCTCAAAATGAAGATCTTGCCTTTGGGGAGGAAATCTTTACGTGGCAGCCATTGTTGAATGTTTACCCTGTAGATTCAGGAGGTTCTTATCCTCCACGGCAGAGTACTGAGAACTTCTCACAGGCTCAGTTTGGCACAACTCGTGCTCAGTCCCAGCAGGTTCCCAGATTGGTTCAAGAGAGTTCATGTTTGCATCATATTCCAGTCCCAGCACCTCCATCTTCGAAGGGTCAGAGCAGGCCTCTGTTTCCCAATCCAGAACTTGCTGGTCAAATTGGGATGCTCCCTGGTGAAGTGGGAACTGTGGGTGATGCAACGTCAGAGCCTACAAGCCCAGGAGGTGTTTTCCAAACAACCTGGGTTATGCCGCCACGGGATATGTCAGGACTGAAGCGACAAATTGTGAAGCTCCTGAGTCTAAATGGAGGGAAGATGGCTCTTGTGCGTGTCCCTGCCGAATATAACAAGCAGTTTGGACGGCCTCTGTGCTTGGCAGATTATAATGCCTCCAAACTTGTGAACTTGATTGAGAAAATGAAAGACTCTCTGTGTATCAAAGGTGAAGGTGGCCAAAAGATTCTGCATTTGACAAAGTCCTCATTACGCGCTTCTCATAAATACCGCACAAGTTCTAATCGGGCATCTGTTCCCAAAAGCGAGAAAGAAAAGTACGTATCTGCGTTCCTGTTCTGAATAGGTTTGTGAAGGATGGAAACTTCTGGATATTTATGGGTATTTGTTCAGGGCACGAGGGTCCAAGAGAGTGGGTTGTGCAAGTTGATTTGTTGGGATTGTAGCAATTTTTATGAGTTCCATCTGTATGTAAACAGGGATGTCAGCGATGACTCGGAGGCTGAGGGGCAGGGGCCAATTGTGAAGGAGGTGGAGAAGGAGATGAGTAGGGTAGAGAAGGTCACTTCACAGGACGTTCCAAGCAAGCAATTTCCGCTGGATTCTGACACAGGTTACACAGGAGTTCAAGCTTCAGTTGTTCTGGATTGGGATTCAGGTGATGAGAAAGCAAATAATGGTGACCCTCTGATGGATAATGGTGTAGAGGTTGACGAGGTATGCCTCTTGTGAACAGTGTGGACCTGTCATCCTTTGAAATGCCTTCATGCTACATGTCTCAGTGCTTTATGAGAAGCATCCATGTGTACAAGTTGGAGGCTCTCCTTCAATTTTGGCAGCTGTATTTAAGTAGTGGGAATATGTGCTTTGTGTCAGAGTTACCCAATTGTCAATTTCCCTTGAGGAGAAGTTTCAGAAGCACATTTGCCAAATTACCAAGCAGGGATTGTCTGTTGAAATGCAGGTTGAAAAAGTGGAGGACCTTTTGGATGATGTGAAGTTAGCCACATTCAGGGATGAGCTTCAACAGCTTCTAGTGAGCTGGACATGGCACATCAGGCTTGCAGAGTTCTTACAGCTTTACAAGCAGCGCTATACTCATGACATTGACCTGAAAGCATTTGGTGTTGAGAATCTGGAATCTTTGTTGCAGAAGGTCTACAACACCATCCATTCTGTCCGCAGCCATTTTGGGCATTGTCTTAAATGTTTCTTAGCATGTGTTGTAACATGTACATAGACTCTCAAGATGAAGTGGATATTTCCCTCTTGATGACTGTATATCTTACTGAATCATGGAGGTGAGAAGTTGACAATTCCAGCAGGGATTTCTGCTTCTATTCAGCAAGAGTTTGTATTTGGCTAAAGTAGCATGTCTTATTCACTTGCTCTTTAATTATTTCACTGCAGGTGAAGGATGTTGCAGTTATCAAAGAGGATCCTGCCACAAGAGATGCATTCTTGGTGGGTGTGAATGCGAAGAACTTGATCTAGACATACAGCCAGCAAGTTTGCCAATGAGCTAGGATTATTATGGTGTACATAGTCTAACACTGTCCTTAGAAGTATAGTCTCTTGACCTAATTTTGTGCTTCCCCAGTCTTCAAGTCACCCAATCACAATCTAGTAGTCCAGAATCCTTTCAGTTGCAGGGTTTGCATTTGATATAGGGGAAAGTTGGGTTAGATGCGGGCTCTTACCTGGTGTGTTGTGGATAAAGAGGTCTGTAAGTGAATGACCCAAACACTTCACAGTACTATGATTTCTTTTCAATGTAGATCAATTTCCAATTCTGAAAAGTATTTATGAGTATGATAGTGTTTCTGTTTAGAGCCATGTACAAGGACCTTCCTGTTTACAGTTGGGATGAACACTAATCTTTGCAAGCAACATATGGTATATAGTGACATGCGGCCTGAGTCATTCTGTTCTGACAAGTAACAAAGTCGGTCAACAGCTGGAAGTGTGCTGAAGTTGCAGTGACATCATCTGGAGGCCATCTTTTGGGACATTTCATCAAGCATCTTATAATGGCCAGATACTGAAGTTGCATCATCATCATCAAGATTTAGGCATCTGCCATCCATGGGCTTATAGGTTGGCTTTTAGAACACCCACTCTAGCAGACTTTCAACATAAGATTCGGATTTACTACATTTAGGATATCAAACAATCATCAGCTTGAGATAAGCAGTTCAGGAGTTTGTTTCCTTTTCTCAATTGCTAGAGTCAGAGATTTGAAATTGCTATGATAGCTAGTTCTCAGTTTATCCATTACTGTTTAAGTTTGGGTTCAGCATTTTAGTGCTCTTGCTTGTTTTGAAATGCTGGTCAATTCTGCTATCCTGGAATCCAGTGTTGTCTTCTGTAGGCACTTGGCTCCAAGACTGAAAACCTTAAACTCGCATCAATGGGTATTAGGGTGACTTAGTAGAAGCTATCAATTTTTAGTTTGCAAGGTGGTGCCAACTTTTCAGGCACAGCCAACCAGGTCCTCATTTAATAGTGACACAAGGTACAAATTGCTGGATGGTCATGGCTCTGCATCAGCACCCAATGACTTACTGAGGTGAGACTCTGCAGCTTTTCATCCTGGTAATCTTCGTTTATCATTTTTGCTCAGAGGTTACTCCCACATGTGCTTCTAGCAGTTCCTGATCTGTCAGGTTTGAGGAGAGGGTATGTTTGTATGTTCCTGGTTGACAGCTCCTTTCCTCACCATCATGAATGTGTGTGCAGCTGGATCAAGCTGCAGATACCTTCTGATGTAGTAGGGTTATTTTTCTTTATTGAGTGATCCTTATGGTGAGGAAGTGAAACATAAGTCAGCTCTTTGATGTCTTGCTTATCCACTCATCTTGACAAATCCCGTTTTCAAGAAATTGAGTAAGTTTCTTGTTTGTTTATTAGTGACACACAGTACAAATTGCTGGATGTTTGGGTTGTATGACTCATGCAGGGCTACAATCCAATGGTGGTGGTGTACCAGTCTCCACTATTCAGTAACCTTAGTCATGGCAAAAGCTTAATGCAGTACAAACCCAGAGAGTATATCCTGTATATAATATACTCAGTAATTTTAATCCATGTAGAAACTCCCTTTAAGCTCGAGAACAGGCCTTTTATGTATAACCGATGTGCATGGTGAAAGGCACTGACAACAAGGGGGATGAGCAGCTGACATTGGCTTACATTTTTTTAAAACAGATCTTACATGAAATCTCCCACTCCCCACTGGAACAAGAATGTTCCTGAGGTTGCTGCCTCTCACCTCCCAAAAGCCAAGAAACTCAAAATCTAAGAGATCATGTAGTCAAAGTTAAGAACTGCCACTTTTGGTGGTGGTGGCGGCTCTTCAGCACTACCATTTCTTATCTTTCGGTTCTTTCAACAAATAACCTGGACCCCAGACCACTTTTGAACAAGATTTTAAATTTCTGCCCAACACTCTTAAAGACCAACTACCATTGCAACTCATAAACCCTAAACCCCCAATGCAACTCCAACACATGCCCAAGCCAAAATCCAAAGGGGTGATAAAAAATAACCCTAAATCCAGGAGGTGTAAGAAAAAGGTAACCCTAAACAGTACACCTAGCAAATAATTTGTTACATCATCTCCAAGGGTTAGGCACTTCTCACTCCATGGCCGCTCCATTAAATCACTCCAAGGTCTGGGAGAAAAAAACTAAAAGGAAATTGAACTCAAAAGAAGCATTATCCAATGAAAATAAAGAACTTTTGACATATTTCCAAAACCCAAAAAAACTTACCTATAATCTGTTGCCATTTTCTTTGATGTCCAAAAGCCCAACTTGATCAATTAAGTCTTTCTTTCGTAAGGGCCTCCTCCATGTCCATGAATTGCTTCATGGATGCCAAGCCTTCAACACAAGCATCATTTGGCCAAATCTTGTAGATGCTTATAAAGCATTTCAAGATTTTCTATGCCCAATTGAGAGTGTCAAAAGTTGGTGCATATACCTGCCACACTAAAAAGCTTCTCTGCCTCAATTTGTGAATCACAATCCTTGGAATTTGTTGAGCCTCAAATTCAAGTGAGAGTCCCTATTGGAAAAATATCTCATTTTGAACAATGCACAGAAACCTATAAGAGAAGGCCAAGTCCACCTAGAAAAAAGGTTAAGGGCCAAAGTACAAGAATTGTACCTCATGCACTTTCCACAATTCTAATGGATTTTTGGCCTCCTCCTTGGTAACTTTCTTGAACCTAAAATGCTTCAAATGTTCTTTCACCACCGATGATGTTATTTCTTCACTAGTTTCCATATGATCATGAAGACTTGTGGGTTTAGCACTATAGGATGTAAAGCTAGAAACTCCAACACCTACATCACTTGGGTTTAAAAATTTATATGCAGAAATAAGAAGTGGAAGCAAAACTTAATAATTATACTCACTAGCAATTTGCAATGTTCTCTCCTTGTCAAAAAATTGAATGGCTAGCCCCAAACCCTTGTAATGGGGGCCTAATATCATGCACAACATGTTATGGGCTTTAGTTTTTGGAAAGAAAACATAAAAGAAAAAAATGGGTTTAAGACTTATACCATTTGTTTTTGCATGTTTTACCAAAAGACTTGAAATTTCCTATCAAAATCTTGAGTTTCATTAGGATCAAATCTTTAAACCATTGGTTCAAAATTGATATGGCAACAACTAGAGCATTTGAAAGTGATCAACACAATACCAAATCATGTCATTCACGACTTGAACATTTAAAATTAATGTGCTAATCTAGACATGTAATCATATATCCTTAGTCATATACTTTACTCAAATTTGTGACTACATTGCAATTGTATTATGACTACACGATTATGATTATTTTGTGATTACATTGTGACCACATGATTAACTTATAGACATTGATAACTTACTTATGTTAGTAGTTAAATAGGTGTTAGCTACCTACTAGCTATTTACTAGCTACTTTATAGGTAGCTAGTACCTATGGGCTAATATTACCTATTACCTACCTACCTAATAAGCAATACATATGTATGTATGTGTGTACCTACCTGCTTACCTACCTACCTACTAGATTTGGTATTACATATGTACCTACTTATTACTTATTTATTACAGCCTTTAGGTACTACTTACCTATTACTTACCAAGCTAGGTACCTATTAGGTTACTAGGTAGGTTATAGGTTGTTAGGTAAATATCTAGGGACCTAACTTATAAAATAGGTTAGAAAAAATGTTTATAACAATATGGTGGCAATTTTTGTCACGTAAAAATCATGTGATGCAATGGTTAAATGGGGGTTAAGAACTTCTTCCCTCAATGTGGAGGTGAGGGGGTCAAGTCCTCACACTTGCAACTTGTGAATTAATCTAACTAACTTAGGGTTAACTAAATTACCTTATTTCTTAGGTAGGCTACGACATACATTCATAACATATAGGTTGGGTTTTTCACCTTTATACCATGTGTTTACATGCCACATGTCTACATGGCATGGGTGGAAAACATATTTATTTCATATATAATGAATTATATCCAATGGCCATAACTTACGTATTTCATCAAGCATTAATGACCTCTATGACTTTATAGTCACAAAAGTCATAGTTGTAAACTTTCTTGTGATTGAACCACATTAACGACTAGGTGTTTTAATCAACGTGTCCTATTTGACTACATAGATATCTTTCATGACTAACAACCTAGTTATAAATCAAGTCACAAAAGATAGCTTTTCTTGTAGTGTAATATCTTCATCTTTGGTTTATCACACATTGTTGAACCATGGGGCCCAAGTCTTTAGTTTAGCACACATTGTTGAACCACGAGGCCCAAAGTATTAGCAAGAACTTGGGCTATTACACATGACCTTGTAAAAAGCCAATGATTGTTGATTTCCATAACAAAAAACAATCACATGTTTAAACTAAAATTCTCTTGGAATAAAACAACTCTTGAAGCAAAATGAATCTTCACAAGAGTTTTTATTTTTTGTGGAGGTGCCATTGTTAACTCACATGCTTTGTGCCATTCTTGTTGTCCTTTGTCACTTTTCTTAGTCCAAATAATGATTTTTTGCAAAACAATAATGCTTCTTTAATTGAAATAGAAGGCAAACAAGTACAAATCTTGGAGTCATCTATTGCATATTGACAAAATTTAGACATTACATGACCCCAACAAAAACCTACAAAAAAATGTTGATAATCTCAAAACCTCATACGACACAACAAATGTTAATGTAAAAGTCATGGGGCAAGATTGCTCTTTTCATCTTTAACATATGCAAAAACATGAGTATTCAACCCATGTTTTGCAAGCACATCATTCACTTGTATTGCCATGGCATTCCCGGATGGGTCTATAATCTCAAAAAATTTGACAGTTACATGATAGGTTCTCACTTGCCATTCAAGAAATTAACAATAAGAATAAATGTATCAATACCTCCCCTTGACATCTAAAGATCAAAAGATATAATGCATGTATTACATGATTGAAAGGTTGGAGAAATAAATATTTCTTTTGTCCATTTAATAATCATAGGCAAAAGTTCATTTCTAAACTTTTACTTTGATGGGAAATTCAATCAGGGATTCTACCTTACAATTAGGATAACAACACAAGATTTTTTTCAAATTGTCTTTGATGAGGATCATTTTTACTATAAAAAATATAATTACTAAAACATGTGAACATAATGTTAGGAGTTGGGTTAAACTTCTTTTTTGCTCGATTTCTTTTTCCTTCAAGCCCATCCTTTTGCAATTTAATCCATTAATTCCAAAGCTCTTGATGATTGCCCTCCAAATTTTTTTGCAATGTTAAAATCCCATTTGTAAATCTATAGCTAATTAAACATTTTTTGCCTTTTATTTGGAATAAATGGGTAACACACAATACATTTCATATGTTCAACTTGTGAAGTTGAATTTGAGTTTGAACTTATTTCTAGTGAAGAAAAGTTTAACGTTGCATAAAATATTCAAGCTACGGCTATTTGATTTTTAAGTTCCCATAAATCGAACGATTTTTTGCCAACATAGCCCATAATTTTGACCAACATGTGCTTGCAAAATTATTAGCATGTGACGTTGATGTTGAGGGCAAATTAGAAGTAGAAGCACAAAACTCCATTATTAGTGGAACCTTTATGATTTCCCCATCATGATCCTGCCACATGAACAACAACAAAAACAAGGAAAATATGACCACAAACACCAATTAAAGCCCAAGAAAGCAATGACGAGAGGCACCAACAAAACCTAAAAAAACACGACCATAAACACCAAAAGCTCAAGTAAGGAACAATGAGGAACACCAACAAAGCTTAAGAAAACAAGGACTAAAAACACCAACAAAGCCCTAGGAAAACACAACCAAGAACACCAATAGAGCCTAAGAAAACATGACCACAAACACCAAGAGCCTAGGAAAATAATAACCAAAAACACCAACAAAGCTTAAGAGAGCATGACCACAAACACCAAGAGCCCTAGAAAACAACAACCAAAAACATCAACAGAGCCTAGGAAAACAATAATCAAGAACACCAACAGAGCCCAAGAGAATATGACCACAAACACCAAATGCTTAAGAAAACAACAACCAAAAACACCGATAGATACTATGAAAGTGATGACCAGGAACACCAATAGAGCCCAAGAGATCATGACTAGGAACACTAAGAGACCCCAAGAAAACAACAACCGCGAACACCAATAAAGCCCAAGAAAATAACAACTAGGATATCAACAAAGCTCAGGATAGCACAACCACAAACACTAATAACCCCAGAGAACATGACCACATGACAAATACCAATAGAGCCGAGAAGAACAATGACTATGAACACCAACAAAGCCCAAGAAAACATGACCATGAACACCAACAAAGCCTAGGAGAGCAACAACCATGCATACCAATAAAACCCAAGGAAAACATGACCATGAACATCACTAAAAACAAACGAAAACATGACAGACATACCATGAAAAGTGAAGACTGCCATTGCATGTTGTGAGACCTGCTATTGCCAAGCCTACCATTGCCATTGCCACAAGTTTACAAACAACACAAGGAAAAAAAATCAATTCAAATTTTGCCAACACCAATAAAATTGAGGTGAACAACAACCAAGAACACCAATAAAGCCTAGGAGAACATGACCATGAACAATGGTAAGAATGAAGTTGAGTTTACTACTAACCTTTGAAGTTTTTTCTTTGAGCTTCCTTAATTTTGAAGTTCTTCCTAAGCTCCCAAGCTTCAATATTTCACCTTTCATGAAAACACAACACAAAAATAAACCCCTCTCAAACTTTTTTTATCTTTTCCCAAGCCTTGTTGCATGACTTTTTTTGAACAAAACACAAATATTCTATGAGCTTCAACCATTAAAATCACTTCAAGCTTTACTTTCTTGAGCTCAACACATAAACTATCCTCAGTTCTATTCCTTGAGCTTGAGAACTTGAAAAAAAAAACCTTGTTTGAGCTTGTTCACTAAAGAGAAAAAAATAATGAACAAGAAGGAAATGATTCAAGAAACAAGCAAAAAGGGCAACCATATTGGTCGAAAGTTGAAACTAGTGGATGTTCAACCCCTAACCCTAAATAAAGAACTAGAACCTAATTTTTCAAAAAAAATCGATTTGGTTCCAATTTTCAAAGGAAGAAAATAAGGTTCTGCTAGTTCAAAATCAGTTCATTTTCATACAAATGACATGCAAAATTTCTTGAAATGCAAGAAAACAAGGTAGAACATTTATTAAGAATATTTAAATTAATTTCTAATATTTATCATATTTTATTTAATATTTCATGTAGTTTAAGCTATCAATGGTTTTTTCAGGTGTGATGTTATAATTAACATCATTCTTATGTTTACCAAATAGTTATTTCATTCATGGGATTCTCAAGTTGGTGAGAAGGTTTTCTAAATGGTAGGTAACGTTGAAGGATGAGGGCACTATGGAAACAAGAGGCTCACACAACTCATAAATTCAAATAACAATTGAAATTTTCACATGGAATTTAGAGTTGGTTAAGTTTCATCACCATTATGCACATTTAAACAATTTTTGTGTGTATTATTCATTTGTTCAAATAGTGCACATAGTTCAAGATAAAATTTATGTACAACCAATCAAATGCAAAAAAATGCTTTAAATATAAGGCCAAGCTTTTATACTTATATATATATATATATCTACCTTGAAAACCTAGACTTATTTAAAACAATATAAATTCTAATTCATTTTGAAAGAGGTTGGTTACCCAGGTAGACTTTAATGGAAAATTCCAACAAAACTTGAAACCACAAATTGTAAAATTGTAAAACTTATGTTATAATTGAACCTGGACTTGCATAAACCTAAAAACTTAGAAACCTTCCAACATGGGTATACACCAAGATTGAGGATAGGAAGAAATTTCTTGGTCCAAAACTTGGTTTGTTGATCAAACATTCAGGTACGAGGAAGATGGAGAAGATGATGCCTGAACATGATGTGTGTGACTATTACATAAATCTTTTTTCTTCTCATGTGAAGAATGAGAAGATTTACAGTTTTGGAATCTTTAAAATTTGAAAACTTATGAGGTTTGTTTGTTTGTTTTTTTTTTTTTTTTTTTTGTCTTTTTGTATGCTCCAAATTTTGTTTGCTGAATTTCAAATTGAGTAATTTTTGGGGGATTACTGTTTTGAATGAGTTGAATGTATCCATGGTCTTCTTGTGCATGCGAGGTATCTTTTGTTGTTTGGTATGCTGATGACATTGTTGGTGCTCAACATGCCTTTCAATTATCAACAAGGATTTGACATCATTGTTTTTTAATACCTCCAAGTTACTAATTTGTTTATCTTTTGTGTAAGTCCACACCTTCCCTAGCAGAGGAGCATAATTTGGGGTTCAACTTCCCCAAAAGGTCCTTGGATTAGAGTAGCAAACATGGATCAGATGAGAACATAGTCATCACTGCTCATCACTGCTTGCACTTACTCATGGACACTAAAGAGTTGACACTTGCACTCACAATTCCATATAACTAGTCACAAATAAATTAGAGAACATAATTTTTGGAGAATTTTAAATTCACACCGTTTGTTCGCGCGTCTGATTATATACAGATTAAATTTGAGTGTGTCTGCGCCACCCCCCTGATGTCTAGATGAACATCAGGGGGGTGGGGCAGACACACTCAAATTTAATCTGCAAATAATCGAACTCACGAAGAAAGGGTGTGAATTTAACCAAAAAAGGTGTGAATTTAAAATTCTCCTAATGTTTTGTTTATACTCATAGCCTGCATATGTGGCAAGGGAAGTTGCAAAATCCCGAGGACTATATGCCACTTGGATAGCCAATTCATCAACAAAGCAAAAATGAAAAACAAAAAAAAAAAAAAAAAAGCATAATATACGCGTGTAGTAGTATATACATATGTGTGAAATTTTGACACAATATTCTGATTTCCTGGAAAACTGGAAACTGTAGGTTTTTTTGACTGGGAGCCAAAAAAGCATTCACATAATTTCTTTTACGTAGATGGATTGTTAGCGATTGTTGGACGGTGGCAATACGCTACTGCTTTTGCATCCGATGGTGTGAAAGCAAGCCACTTAACAGAACAAAAGAAAACGCACAAAGGCATCACGCGGAAGAATATCTTTGGCGCTAAGTTATCTTTTCGTCATCTTTCTCGCAGTTCTGGCGTTTGCTTGAAACCCTAAGAACGCTGCTCCGTCTGACACTTCGTCTTCTCCTTCTTCGTCTGCCGTTGCGAGGATTCATGGCATTCGGTGCGTTCACGTTGGATCGAAATCGGAGTTACGTTAATTCTGTAGGCGGAAACTAATTTAGAGCGAGCAGATTGTAGTTCCGGTTCTCTGTAATTTCGTTTGAGTTTCACTGTTTTTGAGTACCGGAAGCTTGAGGAAAGAGAGGAAAAAGGAAGGGCGAAGAAGGGAGTCGCAAGCGGCTTGGATTTTAGTTTTTGCGCTGATATGTGGAGAGAATTTCATTCAGAGAGGCGGAGAAAAAGAGAGATAGAGAAGTAGACAGGTTCTTTGCTTGCTTTTGGTTGAGTGTTGGAGGTTTTGGGAGTTGATTGTGCATTTAGAGAGTTTGTGGATTTCTTTTGTAGAAGGTGAACACGAAGTATCGGGAGATAGTTCGGAAAGAGTATTTCCGATGCCCGGCAGTCTTTACCTGCATCCGCCGTTGTCGCTGGACCTGGGCTGTCTGAGTGCTTCTTCCTCGGAAGCCCAGTCCAGGAAGAGAGGGTTTCATCCAGCAGTTTGTGGACTTGGATTCACGTCCTGGGAAAGAGATGGAAGGGAATACACTTTCCTGCAATGTCATGTCCATCACCGAGGTTGGTGATGCCACTGTGACTGAAAGTACTGCAGTCCAGGTTCCAGCAGCCACTTGCCTTGAAGGTTGTGATGCAACTATTAAAGCGGTCAATGAAGAGAGCTCCAGTAGGGTCTTGATGGAACCAGATCTTGTTACAACACCTCAGCCCTCAGAAGCTTTGACATCCGATTTGAACTCCTTGCCAGTAAGTTGCGGGAGATTTCTGATTGTGTTTGTTGGCAGATTGCCAGATTGTTTCAGTTGTCCAGTGTTGAAACAAAAATTTGTTCAGCAACCTGGAATTTCCTTATGGTTTTTTTGCTTGAGACATTTGCTACCAGGTGGCTCAACTGACCCACATAGATCATATCTGCTTTCCTCCTGGACAGCAGAGTTTTTCAGTGCTTTCCTTCCTTCAAAGATAGATTGTTTGGTTCAGATATAAGTCGAGCATTGCAAGATATCACTTGAAATTAATGCTTGCAATTCTTGTCATCTTTTCTATGGCAAGTCCAGGTTTTGAAGAGATCCCACATGAGCAGTGGGGAAGAATCAGGGGATGCATGCATCTGTGCCATCTGCCGAGACAAAATCAAGCTGGAAGAGACTTCACAGGTCAAAGGATGCGAGCATTCTTACTGGTAAAAACCTTGGGAATTCTTTTGCTGTGAAGTTGCTGTGAAACCCATCAGCAATCAAGGTAGTGTGGTATTCAGTGCATGGCCTTGAGAGTATGACCGTAGCTTTTTGTGTGGGAAAGATTTATCCACAGGAATTGGAATGGTGACCCCATAGTACTGAATGAGAAACTGACATGTGGCATGTGATCACTGCAGCATAACATGTATCTTGCAGTGGGCAATTCACAAGAGTCAACCATGGTGCCCACAGTGTCGCCTTCCCTTCACTTCATTGTATGTGTATAGGGCACTTGATGGCAGGTATGTTTCCCCTGTGAGAGCTAGTCCCTGATTGTCTGCTCCAGAGTAGTATTACCAGGGTTGGCTGGTTAATGTATGATAAATTTTCATCAGATTGTTAGCAATTCATCTCTTATCATTCAGTTCAAGTGGGAGGAATATATGGATTGTCAATTGTCTTATATGGATCATGGATTGTTTAGTCTATTTTCTTAACAGTGATTTTGGGGGGTGATGGATACTAGTTTAAATGACTACATGTTTGAGGAAAGCGTTTGTCTTTTGCTACGGGCTTCATGGTTCAAACCTCCACCTCCAGTACAAGAGGTGGAGGACCTAGAAGATTACCATGAAGAAGATGACTGTTTTGATGAGTTTTACTTCAAATCAAATGTGCGAATTGGAAACCGTCGCTGGGGTGATAATGGCTATGTACGGGCTGGGCGCCGTGAGGCACGCCCAGTTGGAGTTCGACCACGCGTGGCTGCTGTTTCACATCCTGATGAAGCAAGCACTTCTTCATCTTCTTCAAGGCAAATCAAGGCAAAAGAGAAAGAGTCTGCAAAAGATCCACCCGGCCGTCGAGCAAAACGGGCCCAGAAACGTGAAGCTGCAGACAGGGCCTCTGCTAATCGATTGCAGCAGCATCACTAACAATCAGTTTGAGTAATTGACATATCAGAAGGGTGTTCTTGGATCTTGCTTGCCTATTTGACCCTGTTTTACCATCTGTGTATAGAAGGCTATTAAATTTTTTTTTTTTTCTAGAGCTATTCATTTGTGTATGTGTGTGATAAACCTTGCATTTTATCTTTTTTATTGACTATAGGATTGTACAGTACCAGTTCCAACAGTCAGAACAATGTCACCATAGGTTCATGAAGTATGATGCCCATCATAGGATTGACTGGTAACTTATTGTTGTTCTTTCATTTTTCCCTTGCTTCTGAGAATGTGGCAGGAACTCAGGATGCCTATTTCTGTGTAACTGTTTGGCCTAAGCTTCTGAGCAGACTATTACCGAATGTTCTAATCTGCACTTTCCTCTTAGGAATTCATGATTCTCCTCGTTTGCATGCTTTGCTGTTTTGGTTTGTTGTCACATTGTCAAATCTTTACATTTTGCAAGATTTTATTGTTGGTTCATTTGAAACTTTTTACTGAGGTTGATTTTAAAACCAAGGAAATCTTAATATTTGTACATATACCTTTACAAATATCATAGGGAGAAGGTTGATGGGGCAAAATTTCATCAATTCTTCTCACATTTGGATATTATTGATTTGTAAAAATAAGGAATCTGTTCTAGTGCTTCCACTGGAGTAAATTGTTCACGAAGATTCAATAATAAGATACCATATGCATAGGTTCATTTGCCAACCAACCTCCTTGAGAACCTTGGGACATTGAAATGTTGCAAATTGAACAGTCAAACTAAAAGGCTTTTTCTCATTATTGTCAGACGAGAGGTCTTTCGGGTCATTATCTCCAAGAGCTTTGTAACCATGCCACCAATGTAACTTAAAAGGTCTGTCTTTTTATTTATTTATCTCCATCATGGAACTAGTATGATTCCAATGTTGCTATGTTACATGTTTAGCTAGATGTTAAATGACAAATTGAATTCTATTGATGAAACCATGTCAAACATAATTGAATTCTATTGATGAAACCATGCCAAACATGATTGAATTCTATTGATGAAATCATGCCAAACATAATTGAATTCTATTGATGAAATCATGCCAAACATAATTGAATTCTATTGATGAAATCATGCCAAACATAATTGAATTCTATTGATGAAATCATGCCAAACATAATTAAAGAATTAAAACTCGACCTAAAGTGCAAAAGGAGGGAAAAAGAGAGCACCAGCACCATATCAAGAAAGAACATCCAAAAACACAAATTCACCAATGGGAATCACAAAACAGAGCAATGATGACCCACCAAAGGGGGTCAAAATATCAACCTTGGACCTGAAACCCTCACCAATCATGTGAAGTGTATCTGACAGGATGGGAGGGAAAATTGAAAGAAAACCCAACCTAGGACCATGGTAATCCTATTGGGTTGTATGTAGGTAGATGTTGAAACCAATAATTGACTATAGGTGTTGGTAAATGTAAGTTTAGAATTTGATCATGTTAGGTTATAAAGTGTTGTCATGTGTTTATGTTAAGAATTGCATCATATTAATTTAAACATTCAAAAAGAAAACACCACTACAAAAAGATAAAAATGAAATGGATGATAGATGGATGAATGGCTTCTATTTGATGAGGAAGTAGAATTAAAAGCTTAGGAATGGTGCCAAATTGATGGTTTTGACCTGCCAAAGTGTACCCACCCAACATTGGTAAGGTACACAACTTGTTAGGAGGAGTGGGAATCAAACCTTCAACCACTTGCAAGGTGGTCGTGAATGGCAACTAACTAATTAGTGCTAACTAGCCAATGGTCCATTTAGACCTAAGAATACCAAAGTTGACAAATGTTGAAATAATTATGATTTTTCAATCCTAAACCAAACAATTGATTAACAAGTTGACACAATTGATGACATGGTCACCAAACACTCACACTAACTTTTAGTGGTTGTGCAAATTTTCAACAAATGTAGTTGAAAAATGTAAATTCCAATGTTTGACATTATACTAAGTTAAGACCTCAAATTTCTCTATGATCATCTATCAATAATATTGTTCTTTCCTTATGCACAATCATCTTCTTTCACACTTCATAATCATCTTCTTTTACACCTCAAAGCTCATGTTTGAAATTTTGTGGGTTTTGTGACCACCTCAAATTTTACAACCTCAAGTCTACTAGCTTTTATAAGTTTATGAAGTTTAATAAATTCTTCAACCAAGTTCTAGATACTACCCAAAAAAAAAAGTTTCTAAGAGGTTCACTTCAAGATCATGTAATTTGCTTGAGGTTTTTACAAGTGTTTCACCTCACATTTCTCAATTGTAAATGCCTCAAGTTTCTCCAAGTTCCTTGATTCAAGTTTTTGTAAATGTGTTAAACATCTAGATGCATGTTAAGAAAATGCCTTGGAATAGAGGCTTAAGAAGATGGGTGAAAATATTATTCTTCATGATAGTGCTTAACTTTCAAGTGATCTTCATGAACAACAATGTACATTAATATATAACTAACCTAAATACTATTAATGGCAATAACAATCATATCTAAATTTATGACTAGGTCTAGGAAGGGGTAGGTTATTTTATAGGTGTCTATCTTATCTTTGGTTAACTTTTCACTATTATCATTGAACTTCTAATTTTAAAAATATAATTGAAACTTATTTGCTATTGTGTTAAAAACTTTCTAAATACGAATACTACATGGCAAGGTATTTGGGTAGGAGGTCTTTGATTACCATTGCTCTTCAAATTATGTTTAATGAATTATTATAGCTACAAATCCTTCCATTTGATAACCTTGAATTATCATATATAGGAATCAATGTTTGGTGAAAATTCATATGGACATGATGTATTAGCATAGGTTGATTGGGCAATAATGATGACTACCTATACTATCACATAAAGGTAAGGCTTAAGTCTCAATAGTTCCATGTGATGATCATGCTAATGGACATTGGGTCTAGGTAACAAAACTAATATTGTATTGTTATTTAGGATGTTGTTGACACAAAGTTATATGGCCAATACCATTTGTGACATTACAACAAAATGTGGTTTTCCTTGCACAATACAATCCATGACACATTGTGCACATTACAATGATGAAAAAATTCTATCATATGTTTTTCATATTTTAGAAGTAGGGCCACCATTTCTTGCTTACTCACCTCAACCCACAAGATTGCCGGCAAGGTGAGGGAAAAGTTGTCTAGGATGTTTCTCCCATGGACAAAACTTGTTTGAGAAGGCAAGAACCATTCACATAAGAACCCATTCATTATGTTGACAAATGATTTTGACACAATTTGGTAGTTGTCCCAAGCATGATATGGGATGATAATTATAGCCAAATCGGCTCTATCCTTTCTTTTAGGTAGTAGTTTTGTTAATGTTGAGTTTTGGAGGTATGGCATTTGATTTCAAAACTTCTCCAACATAATTTTTTTTTAATTCAGTAATGTTAAACCATCATTGTTGATAAAATTTTGCAAGGATTGCATCTCTATCATGTGCCTAATTCCCTCCAAGCAATTCTTTGACTATTTTTGTGATCTCTTGTACCTCTATTTCATTCACAAGTCACATGTTCTATCTCAAGGTCATATTTTGAAGTAAAGCTTCTAAGGTAGTCTTTCTCCCTTGAAGATTCCATTATATTACTTCATCCTTGTTGTAGAATTGGGATGAAGGTGTTTGCATGGTACAATGAATTTAACAAATTGCCATAGTGTTATAATTTACATTACAAGCAAAAATTGAATGATTGGAGATATTATTAAAAAACTTTTAGAGATCAAAATGTGTAATTAAAGATTGTTCACATCTTAATAGATAATTATATTGAAAATTGTTAAAATTACAAATGATGCAATAATCTTGTGGAATATGTATGTAACATGTAGTTGCTTGTCACAAAATGAACATTTTGACAAATGGATTAGGAGGTACCTCTTTTGATTTGAGTTTATTAGGGAAGTTTTTCACATCAATGTATATACATAAAAAGAAAAATCTTTCATCAAAGTTTTTTCAAATTGACTTTAAATCACAAATTTTATATTTAAATTAAATATAGGCCTTTGGTGGAACATTATGTTATACTAATGGTGATAATTATAATATTTGTAGGTTATAAAATTTTCTTTCAATGAAAATGTATATGCAATAGGTGTTGATTTGAATTATCCACAAAATTCAATTCGAATTTTTGAATTAATTTTTAAAAGCATATTCTTATCAAATAGGGTGTTTTAAGCAAGCTTTATAATGTGTTTAAGATACATTTACTCAAAGAAAAACATTGAAAGAAATTTCATATTCATGATTATCTTAACTTATTTTATTTTTGAGGCCCAAATCAATTGAATGTTATTTATAAAAAAATCAAACTAAATTAATTTTTAAGTTGTGATACATTTAAACTACTATTTATTTAAAATAGCATGCAAGCACCTAGGGATCCTAAAGCTCATGGGGTTCAAATAGAATCAGTCTTCCTTTTATCCAAAAACTCCCCTTATTAGAATCAAGACTTCTTCTTTTCAACATAAGAAGACGATTCTTTCTGGAACATCTATATTCTATTTTAGACCATTTAGTTGTTAAAGAGTGTGCATGGTCTTCATATTTTTCATGTATATCAACTTGTGACTAATTTTGTGCACCATTCAATTTGTTTCACACAATCTGGTTGTTTCAATTTTTGTGCAAGTCAACTTAACATCTTTTAGCTTTCAATTTTGAAATTTGTATTATGTTTCCCATTTCTTCCTTTGTTTCTTCCCTCTTGAATTTTTTACCTTAACCATAACCAATGCTTTGCTAATTGTTTGGCACCATGAAAGGTTGGTAACTTCTTACAACTTTAAGTTGTCACAAATTGTGTTAACAAATAACTATAAACACAAGTTCATTTTAAATCTTCTTGGATATATCCAAAAATTTGAAATGATTTTCTTTTTCATATCTTGTTCAAATTTTTTATATGAACACTTACTTTTAAAGAATTTTCAGAGATCTATGCATTGAGTTGAACATCATTTCACAAATTTTAAAATCATTTATGAGGAAAAATAACTTGAACATTAAATATGGTTTGTAAAATAATTTATTATTGGTTTTTCAAATCGTGTTCAATTGAAACAAGAAAAAAATTGAATTTTTGTAGAAAATTTCAAAGGTATTTAAAATGGGATGAAAGAATTTTTTTAATAAAAAAAATGGAAATTCTATAAAACCTATTTTATGAAAAATATTTTTCCATGAAGTTAATTTAAGAGGTCCCTTCTTTAGAATGAACTAAATGAGGTCATCATCATTTTTTCTATACATAATATTAATAATTGACCATTTATTTCTGATTTTTAAAATCATGATTAATTCAAATCACATAGTTTCCAACTTTATGATCTTCACTTGTTATTGAATTACAAATGTGTCCCATGGTTCTATCCTAATGTATATTAATTATTCATTCGATCCTTCCTTGGGCCAAATTCAATGCTTGAACATATTAATCTAGTTGAAATCATATTTTTGTTAGCATATCATTTCACATTGAGTATGCAAACACATTGTCATGTGTTGTTGATCAAAGCATCCAATTTCATGGTCAATTTTGATTGTTTACATTTGATTAAATGAAGGTGCAAAGAAAAATTTGACCATAATTTTTACAATTACATTATCAAAATAAATTTAGATGTTTAAAATTCAACTTACTGCTAATATTATAATTTCCTTATCTACTTAATAAAGTGCAATTCAATTATCAACCTAGATTTCAATAAAGGTCTTTCATGCATCATAAATTAAACATAATCCTCAAATTTTATGCAATCAAAGTTAAGATCAAAATTGGTACCCATAAATTGATCAAATTGGGAGGAGGGGGGTAATGGTGTCAATGAATCATATCCTAATTTCATTAAGCTACAACTAGCATATTAGACAATTAGTTGCAATGATGAATAAAAATGATTGAATAAACAAATTAATGGCTCATACAACTACATGATCAAATTAGAAATGATCATGAAATGTCATAATCGTGAATAATGGGTTTGGTGTAATGTTGTTCCCGCCCAAAGAATTCTAGCGGTCAAAAGCTTCTAATATCAAAATTGAGAAGATAAATAACTATAGGTCCTTAAATTCAAGCAAATAATGATATGTCATAGATAGATAATTCCAATAAGAACCTACTACAACAAATCCCACCAAAAACAAAACTATTTGTCAACTAACTTACACTCAAGTAATTAATTGACTCTAGAAACACTAGGTTTGCAACTATTTGCATCATGATTTTACCTCCAATTCTCACACTCTCTTCCTCACACTCCACACCCATACTTAAGTTCCTCTCCCCCATTTTTTCTCCTTCAAGTCCAGCTACCACATAAGTAGCCACCCACTACTTAGATAGGTGGCAACTACCACAAGTCTAGATCCTACTTTTTTGTGCACTGGCTTCTCCACTCCTTTCTCTACAAATCCTTTAAAACTTTAGTAGCACTTCCTACATCAAGAGAGGTAGTTGGATAAAACAACCCAATACAAGTAACACTTCAATTACATGACTACCATATAGTTACTCTGTCACCTATTCTGCCCGCCCCCCTAACAATAACTATATTAAGGAAGATTTGAAATACGTGACACATTTTAGTGCATCATCAATTTGAAACAATTGAAGATTGAATTTCCTCAGGTCCATTTTATTTATCTTTTAATATTTTTAAATTTTTTATTTTGGTAATGCATAAACCTGGTTTTGACAAAAAAAGAAAAAAAAAAGCTAAACATGTTTACAGCCTATATTTCAAGGTGTATAAATTATTTTGAATTTTACAAATAAGAAACAATAATAAAATGGAAGAGGAAATCAACAACCAAGAAGAAGAAAAAAGGATTTAGAAAATTATATATATCATTATTATTATTTTAATTACAAAAAACTTTGAGCTCTCCTCTTCTAGCAAGGTAGATGCTTTTCAAGATGAAATGGAACAGGGAAATTTTTAAATTAAAATGAAACACATATGGAAATAATTTACCATTTAAAATCAAACCATGGCAAGGTTTTCTTTTCAATTTTCCGATATAAAAAAATTTGTGGAAATTTTCCCAAAATATTAGCAAAATAAAGGGAAACTACACTAAGAAAAAATACAAAATTTCCCAATTTTTTGGTCAAAAAAGCATCAAATTTTTAAATTCTAAATTCTAAATTCTAAATAATAATAAACTGGTGATGGTGTGATCCTTGTTGGGTGGTTCTTTACTTTTTTGAAGCACCTTCCGTTCTGGTTCTAAAAAAAAAAATTTGAAGGGTTTTGGTTCCACACGACACATACATAAATGGATTCAAGAATTCTCCGGTTCCAGGGGTTCTGGGTCTTTCTTGTTTTTTCAAAAAGGTCCATAAATCAGGTTCCTTCCTAGTATCGATTCCAAACCTTAAAACCCTAAAAACTCGAACCACATACCAAACCAAAATCTGACTTGAAACCAGACCTAAACCGTATGCCAAACCAAATTCTGAGTTGAAACCAGTGTTGTAGGTACCTGGTTTGAAGGGTTAAAACTGGGGGTTCAGGGTGTGGGGTTCTTGTGACCCAAACCCGAGTTCACATCATTTTGTTGTTAGAATTGACATAATAATCAAACCATGGAGAAAATATTTTGCTAAATCTGAAACCAAAACCAGAACCAGAATCCGAACTGTGAG
Source organism: Sphagnum tenellum (assembly GCA_963921925.1). Classification (NCBI taxonomy): domain Eukaryota; kingdom Viridiplantae; phylum Streptophyta; class Sphagnopsida; order Sphagnales; family Sphagnaceae; genus Sphagnum; species Sphagnum tenellum. Next base: position 2,944,784 of record OY998159.1, read on the forward strand.
AAAATTATTTTTGAAAACAAGGCTAGGATATGTACATAAAAAAGTTAATAAGTAGACTGGACTTTATAATTAAATGTTAATTTTAATTAGTTGTTCAACTCTGAGCTTAGACAGACCCTTATTTTAATATCATGACTAAAACCCTCATTTTTATAGTTCATGATATAATTTAGTCTATGATGCATTACATTACACCTCCTTAGTTTGCACATTGGTATCCACTACACAATTTAGAATTGTTTGTTTCATATTTGATTGATACTACAACAATGTTTCATTTACCATCCTGTTACTATCATTGATTAACTTTTCTTTCTTGAAATATACTGTCTTTCTCACCTCATGATGATGGAGATCAACTTACAAACAAAACAAATAAACACAATATGTAAACTAAAACAAATTGAATTTCATGGTTAAAGAGCAAGTGTTGTGGGAGATTCTAAGATGTGAAAGAGTTGAACGAGCAAAAATGAAGAATAAGAAGACAAAAAAAGGCCCAATCAGATTAGTTGCATATAACATAATTCACGTAAAACATGTTTCATTATTAATAGATACCACACTTTAACATCTTTAACATGAACATCTTGCCTTTGGGCTGCCTTATTTTTGCATATCTTATATTTTGGACATAATAAATACCCACATTTGAATGTTGGATAAATTTTGTTTTCATTTTTCACTCCAATTTCTTACTTTCAATTTCTCACATTCCTCAAGTGCAAGTAATTCCAATACAGTGTGTTAAATGCCAGTCATGAAATTTTCACCAACATTTCATTTGATTTTGTTGAGTAATTCTAGTGTTATTCAATATCAAATTTATTAGTTGCAATTACTCATGGAACTAAATTAACTTCGTTTTGAAAAAGAAGGCAAGACTAATCTACTGTTGGAAATTTACATATTGTGATGACTGGCACATGAGGTTGTCCATGATTACATGAATTTTGCTAAGATTGCACTCTCAAGGTACTCAGATCAATCTTACATATCATATAATACAGCCTTTGGCAATGCACAACATGACAAAATGGAAATGAAAGGCATTTGCAATGATCAATTTTTGCTGAAATTGTAGATACATATACTAAGATCAACCTAATGTGTCATACTCCAACTCTGGGGAATGAAGATCATGACAAAATGCACATGAAGGTTGTGTACGAATTTTGGTTTTGGTTTAAGAAATTGGTGTGGGATTTGGACAGGATTTCAGCTTAAAATTTTTATTTGAACTTGACCCACAGTGTGAGTGATATTTTGAATATCATGTGTGCACCTTAAAGATGGGCATGTTTCATAGAAGTTCGTGCATGTATATGAAATTCTAGATTCAATAAAGGAAGTTTGAAGTTTGAATCTGCCATGAAGGACCAAGTCGTTATGCAATGAGTTGGTTGTTTCAACTGCATAAAACTGGCTTAGAAATTTTTGTCTATGTGAAGGGTGCATCATAATTCTTCTGCCCTTGGAGCGGGTATTCTGATTTCAACTTATGAAAAATGTGAAAGCTGCTGCTCTGATTTCGCAATGAGTTCTCTGCCATGTGAAGCCTGGAGGCAAGGACATTACCAAAATTGGGCTTGCACTCGACTCGCACTGTGTGAGCCCTTATTTTTAATACCCTTGCCCTCAGACTTTACCCTACATTGAATGTGATGCTTTCAGTGTTAAAAGCAGTCTAAATGGCGAGAGGGGCTCATACATTTCACATTTGCCACTACAGTTGGGCACTAAAATATCCTGTAGGTTGTTATATAATTTTTGGCATACCAACTATCTCCATAGATTTGAATCATTTGGATATGGATGTTAGCTTTTGCAAATTTTAGATTATGTTAAGATAGAAAGACAATGTAACTTGACTACAACTTCATGATGTGCAGAGCTAGTACTCAACTAGGTTTTATTTCCTTGAACACATAGTTTGGATGGAAAAACGCATTGAAGAAATAGCATGGGAAATAATGAGTCCCATGGTCTTTTTATCCCAATCTTGTGAGGTTTTTGTGGTTTCACAATCATCCACAAGCCGACTTAGCCAGATTTGGCTACAGGTCAGAGAGGATAACATTTTTTTTCCCAGAAAACTTGTATATTTAGGAAAATGTGGCAAATTCAGATTTCGTCCTGGCAAAACTTAGGGTTCTGAGGCCTTTTCTTCCCCCACTTTTCCAGAAATATTCTACCTTCAAGTCTCACTTGCTTTTTTCATCACCACGTTTGCCAACTGAAAAGGAAAAAAAACAAGCTGATGTGTATATATTAAATTATTGTATGCACCAGGAAAAAAAAGCAAAGCAATATTACATTTTCCCTGTGAGAAATAGTTTTGGTTAAACGTACTTGTTAAACTTCTTTTTTTTGGTATAGTCTTTTCCATTTTCTATTCTCACCTTTTCACTTGTTAAAAGTGATCAACTAAATTTACACTTTTGAATTCTTCCAATTTTTTATTTGAATTTTTTGAGAGATATTGGTCGATTCTTTTACTTTTTTCACTGCTGCCTAACTTTTGAAAGCAATTATTCCATTTTCTCATTTTTAAAATAATTTTCTATTCATATTTGAGGTGTGGGTATCACATGTATCTATTCTATGTAAAACTGAAATTAGTCACCAAACACACCTATTATGTGTCAGGCGTTATATAATATAGCAAAGGCAAAAATTTAGTAGTGCAAAATGTAATATAGCTTCTGCCATGTCAAGGAGTTGGAGGGATTTGGGTACGCTGAAAAGGCTACATGAACACCAATTACGAATTACAGAGCAGATTCCAGTTTCCAGCAAAGTTGTTCCGCAGGGCCCAGCAATGCCAGCCGGGCATGCAGAAAACTGGAATCCACCCTGGGAAGTAACGTATAATCGCTTATACCTACCTACCCCCTCTTTTGTTCTGGGAAAATAACCCCCGCACGCACACAACGTGTCTCTTGTGACACGCTGGAAGGAAATCTCACCCTCCAATCAAACGGAAGATAGTATCCGCACGAAAGATTTGGAAATGAGTGAAAAATCGGGTTTTTGTGAGAGCTCAAACTAATAGACTTCTCGAAAAAATCCAAAGACCTCAAGCCAAGACTGTTAAGTGATAAGTTAAAAAAACCCCGAACTGGAGGTGGAACTGGTCCCCAGTTTCAATGACGAAATGAGAAGCCAGGATCACTTACAGTGCACAGGAAAAAGGAAAAAATCAGAGGTTCAAACTAGAAGTTCTCGCTTTTTTAACGAAATGCTTGCAGAAGACGCAAACCTGCTGCCAGACCGTCTCCTCTCTTCTCTTCTCTCTCTCTCTCTCATCGTGACGAACATCTTGCCGACATACAAGGCAGTATGTAGCTAGCGGCAACACGACGAAACGCATCCGGACATACAAGGCGGGAAGAAGCAAGAGGCAATACTATATAACTCTTCCAAGGCGAGAGAAAGCCAGCGACAATACGATTTGCAAGATGTGCACATAACAGTGAAACAGAAAACTTGCACGACGTTTTCTAAGAGGAGTTTGATCTTGTGACTTCTACAGATTAAGTATACGCGTAGTAAAGACCATGCGCAGAACAGGAAATTTGATAACAGAGAAAATTTGGAATAAAGAAAAGGGAGCTTAGCAGATAATTTAAGCTACATCGCTAGTCCTCCCTGCGGACGCCAACGATGGTTGGCAGTCCCCTGCAGCAAACGATTTACGCGTATTCACAATCCCCTTGCCAGTTTTCCAAGTGCACAAAGAGTGTGCACTTGCTTAGCAAATCCCAATCTAGATACTGCTCTCTTGTTAAAGAGCAATCCTCTCTGCACACACAACACGTAAACAGAGAGCCTTTTATTTTGAAATGTCAGATTTCGTCCATCCTGGTCTCACGTTACTCCTGTAAACGCCATGCGCGCAGTACGGTCATTCGTGCACTCAGTTCGTGCAGCAGCAACAAAGAATATCCAGACAGCATTCACAGCTCTCATAGCAGCAGAAGCAGCAGCAGAGCGTGAACGCACTGTATGAATCAGCAGACCACATACCCGGGGTCAGATTATCGTGCTATTCTCCCGAATCAAATCAGTAAGCTCAACGTCTGAGTACAAGATTCAGGACTCATGTTCTTTTTCCGGTGCGCTCAACGCGGCTCCTACACGCAAAGCTTTGACAACAAACAGTAACTCAAATGTCACAAACAACGTCAGAAACATACCATGCATACAGGCAGCCCTTTTCATCGCTCCGCTTCTGAACCATATCAGAGTAGCCCATCTGTTGAGCGTCTGGTGCATACATGGTTGCGAATCTGCGTGAAAAAAAGGGTCGTCAGATCACGGTGGCCATGCGAGAATCAGGCTACAACTGCTGCGGAACTTGAGCAAATATTATTCACTGCATGCTCAAAAATACAAAATACATATATATCTGGAATCATCAGTTTTCCCCCTAGAAGTGTCGCGATGATGCAGGAGCCAATATATACTGGAGGAAATTTGATTCGCGTACATATCTACCAGCAAATCAATCACATTAAGATTATCCTGCCTCCCGATTCTTCATCTAAGGTTCGACGCGAAAACAGTTTACCAAAAAATCGTGCAGAACTCTTCTCAACAACTGTAAGTAGACGAAATAACCAAGCATCTGTAGCTCTAACTGGACAAAAAGACTCCAGGAAGAAAACAATGGTCGAGACATTCGCACCAAAAAATTAAGACTACTTACTGCGAACATAAAACAGAAAAAGAGGGCAGTCGAGCTCCTACTCAAAACATGCACACCAGCACTTCCATTAAGCGAAGGACATTTCGGCTTGCTAGGTCCACAAAAGGAAACGGTACAATAGTACGTCGCCCCGAAAGCTGTTAAACGTGGACACAGAAAAACGGCGACAACGAGAGGGCGTGAGAAAAAAGGGAGAAGAATGCAGAAGCGCGACTTACCGAGTTGAAGGCCGAGGCACGAAGCTGGAGAAGACTTTGCAATACTCGCGGACACAAACGATAGAGCCAAGTAGCAGGTACACAACCGAAGATTTAAGCAAACCGACGGCAAAAGAAGGCGCAACAATTTCTAGGCATTGGAGAGGTAAAGACAGGTACCACCTAAACAGGGCAATGCTATAAATACGGGATGACGAGGAGAGAGAAGAAAAGATACGCCCAGCAACGCTTCACGATGCACGACGACGCTCCAGCTTGTGCCAGCACCTTGCCTACGCCTCGGATGCAGCTTCCTTCTCTTCTCTCGGTCCCACCAGCAACAGCAGCTGCACCGAAAACGAGGCTGCGAATTGATGAGCGAGAGAGCGCTGGCCCTAGAACAGTTGGAAAACAAAAAAACAAACTAGTGGCTCTGTCCTGAAGTAATATATTACATTTAAAATTGTATTATGAACTCAAGGTATATGGGATAAGAGTTTGTTCGCTTTATGGAGAAGTAGTGGGTACCCATTAATTGTTTCAACCAATCAATAACTCTTGTTGTTGTTTTTCTGTGTACTCCAGCTATAAAATATTTTAGAAACAAAAAATAATAATAATAACTTAAAAAATGAAAAAAATCTTCAAAAAAATCCTCTCAGAGAAACAAAAAAATTAAAAAAATCAAATACGTAGCCTTAGATTTTTCTGCCGATTTCTTAATTTTTAATTTTAATTTTGTTTCTTCATTTTTGTTAATTTAAGAGAAGGGGAGAAAAATCCGAAAAAACAAATCCAAAAAAAATAAAATAAAAAAGAAGCAAATACGTCCGTGCGGACGGACGGACAGACGGAGGGAGAGACGGACGAAACCGGTTCTGCCACAGAAAATGCAGAGGCCGGCAGAGGCCGGTTCTGCCGGGGGATTAAAACGCGGAACCGTCTGTCCGTCCGGGCCGGTTCCACCGCGTCAATTAAAACGCGGAATCGTCGCGTCGCACAGACGCACGCACGCACCAAGTGCCTTTATATTTAAGATTTTGAAAAAAGAATTCTCACATTGGTATTAATTTTTTTCTAGCCCTCTTAAAATTCATTGTGTATAGTTAAAGTTTTCAACCCTAATTCCATTGCTTTTCTTGTAACCGTATAAATGAATATACAATTATAAATAATGACATTGTGTTAAAATTTAATCCAAGTTTTTCCCCCAAAAATAAGTGTAAACAATTTCTCATAATATGCACATGATAGAATTTTATATTTAGATGTTTGAAATAAACTTTAGTAATGAATGGATGTGATTTCAGTGAAAAGAGTTACAAAAGTTATCCACTTAATTTTTAGTCTCATTTCATTTTCAAGTTTAAGAATTTGACATCTTTTTTAATGTTTGTTGTCACATTTTGGCTTTAGGATTTTTCATGAAAGATTTTTTTTTGTTGTTGTGCTTGATGGGTGTACATGTGGATTATAAAAATTCAATTTGCTTTTCATCTTGTGATTGATAATTATAATTTTTTTGTTTGCACATGGTCCATGAAAACTAATAAAAATAAATAAGTTTAGGTCAAAAGGTGCCACCATTTTGGGTGTCATTAATTAGATGGAAAATGCAACATTTATGCACCACCTTAAAGAAATAGATACAATAATGGTTTTTTGTTATACATAGGAAGTGTGTTTGGTAATTTGAATGCAATATAAATCAATTTGTAAAATTTGACCAACATGCTTGTATTCACCATATTTACATTCATTTTTTAGGTCATTTGCCCATATATGGTCTAATTGAAATCCAACTTTTGTGGTGCTTTCATTAAATAGTGATTTTAATTTGAACTTATCCATGAAATCTAACAATTCTTGTTTTTTTTTTCATGGTTATTGTCTTTTAAAATGTCAAGATTAAAATCTCCCATTATGATCATTGGACAATGTTTGTGAAAATGTTGAATTATAATTTGAAGCTTGTTTAGGAATGTAAAAATTGAATATGGATGAGCTCTACACACACAAACAATATGTATTTTTGTGTGTATTAATATTAAAAGTTGCAACTATATGTTTTAAACTATCATTAATTATAATATGAAGAAGATTTAAATGCATGTGTATGTCATACATCATCATTAGCCCATGACCATTATGGATTGAAATATATGAACATTTCGATAAATTTATAAATTTGTGCACATCTATTGATGCATAGTGTATTTTTGTTTTTATAAAACATAAAATATGAGACATTTGAAGATTATGATCATGGTTGATGTCTTCATAATGGTGTCGTGAAGAAGTTGTATTCAAGGCTTGCATAATTACATGAAAATCATATAAGTTTTTAATGAAGGAATTAATGCCATCCAAGTTGCAATTTTTTTAATTTATTCATTTTTATGTGTACTCTTGAATCCACAAAGAAACTTTCATGTTGGAAAAATGATTTTTCTTTTGATCAGATGTAGGATTATGTTGTATATGTTAACCCATGTTTTTCAACAATAGTAGGATCAAAAGTTAATTCAGTTTAGTGAAAATCCTTGAAAACAATGGATGGTTTTTGTTGTTGGAAGTTGAATTGGAAATTAAATCCTTGTTATGAAAAATGATTAAAGTTTATCAATTTTTATATTTTTAATGATAAGTTCAATTGGTGTCCATTTTGATTCAATATTCTTACAATAATGAGTATATTTTCTTTTTATCAATGTTTCAATTTTAAAATTTTGAAACATTATCCATATGATGGTTTTGTCAAATTATGTTGTTGATTCTTTCAAAATGCCATTAGCTCCATTCACAAGACCATCATACATTGTATAATTACTAGCACATAATTCAACCAACATAAAAAAATAAATTTGAATTGTAAAATGGAAATCTACAATTTTATTTGGATGATTTGAAAGTTTGTAAGATGGTGGGCATGATTGACAATTAATGTCCATTGCTTTGAAAATAAATGTTGGACCTAATGTATTAGCAAACACATGGTTATTGTGTTTTTGCACAAGTTTATTTGTTTAAAACAAATATGGAATAGTAAAATTGTTGGGTGGTTGTTGATTATAAATTGAATATCCTTTTTTTCATTGCAATGCAAAATTTGTTCAAAGTTTGTATGAAACCATCTAAAATTGTTGCATAACTTTATTTAATTCATAACATTGGACATATGTATGCCAAAAGTTTGGTGCTAATGCATTAACATTATTTTTGATATTTGGGAAAATCCAATTATATTTCACAAACAGAAATCACTTGTCACGATAACATCCACACCACCAAAGAATTTGTTTTGAATATGTTTTATGGATTTCAGCCTATTATTTATAACATCCAACATTTTAGCACCAACAAGTGATATTTCATCTATCACAACAAGTTATAATTGTTCATATCAATATGTAAGCATATTCAACATGAGTCTATTAATAAATTTGCTAGGTTAAAAAAGGATTGTTGAATAAGTATGTTCAATGTTAAATGTATTTTTAAACCATCAATATTGAAGGCATAAGTAAAACCTTGGTTTTTGTTAAGTCAAAAGATATGTATTTATTGTATAATCTTAATAGTCCTTAAATTACAAATTTTAATGTAAAATTTTTACCAATTCTAGCACCCCTTATCAAAAGCAAACAAATTGGTATATTAAGGTAAAATTATTTTCTATGCATAACATCATCAAATTTTTGATTGTCTATACAAACTACAATATTTAAATTATTCAATCATATTAGAATATGAAAATCTTCTAAAGTTTGTGATTTTTGGTTTGATACATTATGAGTGAAGTCACACAAACATGAACCATATCAAATGTATTGCCTACTTAATTTTTCACATTTAAAAGTGATGATTTGATTTACTATTGAAAGTTTAAGATTTTTTATATTGTAAAGCTTCTAATGTTCATTTGCCACCATACCCTTATGCAAATCAAACAAAAAACTTGGATTTAATTCTCAAATATGACATGGTTGGGTTTTATTATATTCAACAATAAACACTAATTTAAATATGCCATGCTATTTTGCCTCAATTGAAAAGATGACAAATGATTTTCCAATAAATAAAATATGAAATCAAAAAGATGGTTGCCTATTTCATATTTGTATGTTGAAACCAAATGAAAACCATATGAATGTAATACATGTTCAAATGAAGAATTAAGATTTGATAAAATGATTTCCATTATTATGAACTACAAATTATTTCAAATATATTAATAATAAAAATTGCCTTCCTCACAATACAGATTAACAAAAACATGGAATCAATGATTCATTAAAAGACTATTTATATATTGGATTTTTTAAAAAAACTACTAGGAATGAAAAGCTATTTATAATTTTTTAAATGTTTATCTTGAAAAGAATTATATTGAAAGCTACTTGTAATAAAAAAATTGACTATACTTGAAAAATGTTTGGATTCAAAAATTGATTGGATGGAAAACCTACTTGGATTCAACATTTGATTAGATGGAAAAACTATTTGTATTGAAAAAATATTTGGACTCAAAATTTGATTGGATGCAAAAATTACTTGTATTTAAAAACTATTTAGATTCAAAAATTGATTGGATAGAAAAATTACTTATATTGAAAAACTGGTTGGATTCGAAAATTGATTGGATGGAAAACTTGCTTGTACTAAAAACTATTTGAAATAAAAAATTGTTTGTATCAAAAAATTGAGTATGCCAAAAAATTATTTGCATGGAAAAACTTCTTACATTGAAATTTTGTTCACATTGATGGATATAAGGTGCCTCTGCATACACTACAATTTTTTCTCTGTGTGGTTTACGAGATTTTGCGCAGACAAAATATTGTTTTGGGCTTCACCACACACATTTCAATCAGGCATTTGAGCAGGCGCGAGAAATGAAATGCCGCAATAGTTTTGTTTGGGGGAGATTCTACGAAGGAGTCTATATTTAGAGCATTACAATTGTCTTCGATCCTCGAAAGACCTCTGGAAACTCATGAATGATCATCTTCTGTCGCAGCTTTTTTCGCCTTTTCTTTTTTGAGCGTCCGTCACTCCCCGGGGGCTTAGATTTCCGATGTAGGCTATCGGCTAAGTGGGGGGCAGGGGACAGGGGGGAGTTTCCTTCCAATTTCAGCAATTTCTTTATGATTCTCAAACAGCAGCTACACGTGACCGAGTGTCAGTGTCTCTCTCTCTCTCTCTCTCGTTTGTCGAGTCAAGTCCGGCGTGCTGATTGCAGATATGTCTGCTCAGAAAATCACTCACCAAATATTTTATAGGCCCTTTTGAACAGGCTCACGTGTAAGTGTGCAGGCAAAAGCTAGTGACCAATGATAATCATCTCAAGAATGATCATTTGGATAAATTTCTTAGTTATCTTGAGAGAAATTAATAATTAAATGTATAATAAGGTTTGGTAAGTTTTTTAGAAGTTTAGAGGACCAATGAAATTGCTTGAAAGGGACCATATTTTTCAATCTTTAACAGAATGAGGTTGAGTGTAGGCATTAAGAGTTTTTTTGGAAACCAATGGGGCTGGTGAATTTGGTGCTCTGAATTTGTTTTTGTACGCTATCTTGAGTGAACTAACAGTCAATGTGTTAAAACAAAACTAACGGTCAATGTCTAACAGCTATTTACAAGCAGCGTTCCAGCACAGTACTTGTGCACTTTGTTTCTTTTCTCACGCAACCAATCATATCTTTGATGAAAAATCAACACTGTTTGACAACTTTAGTAAAAGGCTCATTTTTGCTCTTCTCCTCCCATTGCTCACATCAGTATGTTCAAATCATTTTTCTCATTTGTTCGTCAATTCCTCCACGTTTTGGAGAAAGTATGTTCAAATCATTTCTCTCGTTTGTTCATCGATTCCTCCACGTTTTGGAGAAAGTATGTTCAAAAAGTTCTAGATACACCATAAATGATCAATTTCCAGACTTATATTTATACATTTAATGCAACCAAGCTCCTGGTAGGGAGAGGGGGAAAAACACCATGTAGGTAGATAGGTAGGGTGAGTTGCCATCCCATCAAGTGGTAACAGGTGTTTCAGAGCGCTAGAGTGACTTAGCACCTACAAACAAACCGAGAAGGATGGAAGGTAGGTATAGGAGAAGGGCAAATTAATAGAGAGATTTTTTTTTGAGAGATTGGAACACAACAAAGAGAAGGAGATTTTCAAATGGCATTGGGGAAGCCCACAAAGAATATAGAAGTGGTCTTGCTCAAGCTAAAAATTGAATCAATTCCATCAACCAAGGAGGTTAGGGGTCCTTACACAGACTGGATCACCCCTTCCCTTTGGCCACCTACTTGTGTTGCTATGAAACAACATGGAAACATTTTTAGTGCTTTGAAGTACTTGAAGGTTGCATACAGAAATCCAGGAGGTAGATGGTGTTTATGATCATTTATCAAAGGATTCTCTAGCTAAGTGGTTCCCTCCTAATGGAGAACACAAGGAGAATTATAAGTGTTATGTAGAACTTGGCACTACTTTTGCCAAATTTGTACAACATTCTCGTATCTTAGATGCACAGCCTGTTTTTAAGGAAGAAATTTGCGAGGTGTTGAAAAAGCACAAGCCAGCAGGACAACCTTGTTTGTTGTCTGCATTCAGCATTTGATCAAGGCAATTATCCTCAAACAAGCACCTTATCTTCATGAAAAAACTCAAATGACTGAAATTCATGTTTCTTATGCATGGACCTAAAAATTCATAAAAAGCCAAGTCGATTGGAGATATTGTGTTTCAATTTTAGCAATTGTCAAATTACCAGAGAACTATGAGTTGCAAGGGAAACCTATGATGTATTCACCTGGTTATGACTTACAACATCCCTCAAGAATTAGTTCTTGACCACATAACCATGTTTAGTGTCATCACATTAGGCTGGCCTAAATTTCACGCTCCCTATTTCACGATGCAACCATTAAGCGCCCCACAACTTGCCACAACCCTACCAATTCTTGTGCCAAAGCATAATGGGCATCTACTTGTGTTTGCTTAGTAAAGCAGGTACTAAAAACAGCCCGCACCTAATAAAAACCATCTACTTACACAGTAGTCACCTATTTTCTTACATACTTGACTAGAACCTACTTCTTACAGAGTAAGTTATCACGGTGAAACCAAATAATAACTCAGTTGAGGTTCATCCACGGCTGAGTCATAAGAATCATCCAGTGAATCGTGCGCTGGTAGGTGCTGGTTTTTCATTCTGGCCAACTGTTCATTGACAGTTTGACAGTGTGCAGCACCATTCAATTTACAAGTGAAACTGAACACACCAAAACTGGGACCTGTCCCACGGTCCACCTCTGAAAAAGCCTGGAAAAGTGCCTGCATTGCAACACCCAAGGCAGTTACGTACCACGGAACAGTCCTATTCGACCAGGAACTCGTTCAAATACAAAAAATAATTCCAATTTGGGGTTCCTGAGTCCAGTTCTAGCATGTCCCCAGTTAAATGTCCCCAGTTAAATGTAAATCAAGAGTGCCCTAAGTGACCCAGCCCAGCACCCACCAGTGCACCATCCAAAAAAATATTTTTTAGAGATTTTTTGGATGGGATGAACTCAACCTAAACTTAGGACGTTTTCCTGGGATGAAGTGGCCTCTTTTTTTGGCCACGCGCCCTAACCCCAACAGTTAATTTCCCCTACCCCCCCCTCTTAAACTCCCTTCTACCTACCCCTGCCTCCCAACCCCAACAGTTAGTTTTTCCCCCCGCTCCCCACCCGCCACCCCCTAAACTCCCTTTCTACCTACCCCTTACCTCCTAACCCCAACAGTTAGTTTCCCCCGGCCCCTTTGTGTGTGTGTAAAGGAGGAAGAGCTCTACAATACCAAAAACATTGTTTTTAATGTTGGTAGACCGTAGAGGAAGTAAAGTCAACAACAGCAAAAGTTGTTCGCTTGCATAAGTGTGAACTGTGTCTGTGGGGAATAGTGAAAAGGAGCAAGCAAGTGTGTGTGTGGACTGGCAGGTAATAGTGAGGAAATCAATGTCAACATGATGACAATATTGTTTACAAATCAAGCTTTTGATTGTTTTAAAAATATATTTTATGTTTTTCTTTTTTTTATCATTATTATTTTTTGGGTTTTTTTCCCTACTTTTTTTTTTAATTGTTTACATTTTTTCCATTTTTTTTTTGTTCCTTGTTGTGTGTGTTTTTAGTTTATCTTTTTACTAAATATTTTTTATGTTTCTATTATTTGAGGTTTTTTTTTTTTGGTTTTTTTTTTTCCCCTTTCTTTTTGTGTTTATTTTGTTTCTCCTCCTCCTCTTTTGCTTATATTGTCCTTCTCAATTATAAACCCTAAACTAGACAACTAAACCCTACATTTTGTTTGTGATATATTATGTTTAAAATTACAATGAGTTTAATTTCTATTTCTTTTTTTTCTGGTTATGGTTGTAGAATTTGTTAGTTGTTAAATTGATTAGAATGGCACCTCACTCAAGGTTTGAAAAGCTTTTAATTTTGATTTAGTTTTTGAATTAATAATATCTTTGTACATCCATGCTTTTAACCATTGGTGTGCAAGAATATTGTCATTTTAATCCTCCCAACTTTCATCATTGTGTGCAATACTGTCATCATGTTGAACATTGTTTTCATTTCAATATCAAGGGTTTAATGTACAAACAACACTCTCATTATTATCCACCCAAAGTTTAATAATTTTGTGCCATACCCTTATCATGTTGACATTGATTATATTTCCAACCAAAGGTCTAGTGTGCAAAACAATACTCTCATCATGTTGACCATAATGTTCAACATAAATAATTATATGAACATAATATTTATAAATCTAATCCACATTGTTTAAAATACACCATTAAAATAAGCACATCAAATGCACCAAAGTTGCAATGAAATTTCATATTCCTTGACATCTACATTAGGATGCAATACTTTCATCATAATGAAAAACATATTTTGACAACTTAATGCAATATCTTAATGGGATATTTCATTAAAAATGGTTTATTAGTGGGTGCTAGTTCATTCCAACCTTTTCATAGATGAAGAATTTTGAAACAACTTTTTGAAAAATCATGATTAGATTTTTTTCAAAGAGAAAATTAAGTTTTTCAAAATAGGAAGATTATGTTGATTATGGTCCTTGATAGAGATATTTGACTATTATGTTACATTACAAACATGATACAAAACAAGTAATTAATGATGATCTTACAATATAATTGTGCAATATAAGGAACCATCAAAACTACTACAATATTCCTTTAAAGCCACGCCACACCTAGTGTTTGGTTGTAGTGCTAACATTGTCATTAACAGTACATTAGGGCCATGTAATCTAGTTGTCAATGTTTGCCATCATGAAACACACTAGATAATTAAGGTTTAACTTTTTGCTATCCACACCAGAGTTCAAAAGGCAACTATCAACATATCGTAATCAACCAAAAATGGAGATCAATTTAGACAAGTGTTGTGTGTGTAACTATTAATGGTCGTATATATGGCATGTATAATCCATGTAAGTGTACAAAAGTTAAAGCAGTGAAGTCCAACATTAGTTGTTGTCATCACTGTCGCAAAGGACTTGCAAGCTTTTGTTGCCATCATTTTGTTCATGTGAACAATGTCATGGCCCGACCTAGTTGTTATGGTTTTTTTGCTTATTCATTTGTTTTTCAAGGTGATGAAGCTTTAAAGCTTCAGTGGTCTCAAGTTTCAAGCACCTCTTTGCTTTTGTGTGTGCACGGTTTCACTCCTATTCATTGTTGTTTTGTGTGCAACCTTGTTCATGTTTGTTGTTGTTTGTGTGTGTAGGTTCTAGAAGCCAAGAAGGGGAACGTTTGACATGTGCTAAGCTTGACACATGGTAGAGTGCATCAAATTCATCATTTTCTTTAGGTGAGTAAGGGCATGCCTTGCCCCAACTTTCTTGGTGTAATTCAGCTTGTTCACATGTTTCTTCAAGTGGTGAAGTTATGTGAAACTCAAAAGGTTTTGCACCTCTTGTTTTTGGGTGTGTGCGGTTTTGCTCTTATTTATTGTTATTTTTGTGTGTGTGGTCTTACTCTTGTTCATTGTCATTTCTATGTGTGCAAGTTCTAGGAACTAGTATCAACAAAACAAGATGTGTGGCAAAACTTTTTCAAGTTAATAATGTCATGACTTGACCTAATTCTTGTTTGCTCACATGTTTCTCAAGGTGTTGAGGCTTTATGAGGTTCTAGGGGTTTTGCACCTTTTGTTTTCATGTGTGCGCAATTTTTTTTGTTTTTTTTATATGTGCAATTTCATTCTTGTTAATCATTGTTTCTATGTGTGTAGGTTATTAAAGCTAAGATTTGCAAAACTTGACATGTAGCAAAACTTGCAACATGGTGCAATAAAATTTGATGTGTAACATAGCAAAATTTGTAACATAACACAATCCAATTTGCAACACAATACAACAAAATCACATTACAATGCAACATAATAGAGTTTGCAATGCAATGCAACACATAAAATTTGCAGCATAATAGAGTTCGCATCATAATATAATTTGCAGTGTAATGAGGTGAAGTGTAACAAAGCTTGTAGTGTAGTGCAATAGAATTCAAATGCAATATAGCACAACAAAATTTGAAACGCAGCATAGTGTAACACAATTTGTAACGCAATGTAACAAATGTTTTAGTGCAACTCAGCATAACTCAACACAAAACACAATAAAACTCAACACACACTCAAATTTGATGCGTAGTGAAGCTCAATACGCACCAACTTCCTTCAAGTGAGCAATGTCATGCCCCTAACTCAATTATGTTGGTGGTTTCTGCTTGCTCACATGATTCTTAGGGTGGTAAAGCTTTATGAAGTTTTAGGGGTTTTGTGCCTCTTATTTTCATGTGTGCACAATTTGTTCTTGTTCATTTCTATTTCTATGTGTGCAGTCTTGCTCCTATTTGTCATTGTTTCTATGTGTGCAAGTTTCAAGAACTAGATCAATGAAATGCAACACATGCCATTAATTCTTTTAGGTGAGCAATATCGTGCCCTTGACCGAACTTTGTTGGTGTTTTCTACTTGTTCGTGTGTTTCTCATGGTCATGATCAATTTGTGAAGCTCTAGCAGTCTTGTGCCTCTTGTTTGCGTTTATGATCAAGACCTTGATGTTTTGTGTGTGCATGGTCTTACTCCTATTCAACATTGTTTTGTGTGTGTAGGTTCCAAGAGGAAAAATTGGTGGAGCCCAACATCATCACCATCAAGTTCTTCAAGTCAACAATAACTTCCCAACTCACCTTCTATAATTTGGTCATCATTTTCATGGGTTTTCATCTTATTCCATTTCCCCCCTTGCAATCTTGCTAAACTTCTTGTTGTTTATTATGTGTAGGGACTAAAAGTGTTATGACTTAAGGGACGACGCAAATTAATGGAGTTTGATCTTCACCAAGTT
Organism: Sphagnum tenellum; assembly: GCA_963921925.1. NCBI lineage: Eukaryota > Viridiplantae > Streptophyta > Sphagnopsida > Sphagnales > Sphagnaceae > Sphagnum > Sphagnum tenellum. Next base: position 2,961,136 of record OY998159.1, read on the forward strand.
TTCTAATTTATTTTAGGTGAGGAAGGCCCTAGGTTGCCTAACATTCACCCAAATGTTGTTGTTTTTTAATTAGGGAAGTTAACGAAATTTAAATCTGAAGGTTTGCAAAGATGTGTTTTTACTTGGTAAGGTCAGTGATAATAGATCTTTGTAGGTCAAATGTTAATTAAACTCTGCACTGTCAATTTAGATGATCTGAAGTTACAAATATAATAACATTATCAATTGGTAGATTATGTAACAATAGAAATTCTTTGTTACAATGAGGAATTAAGATTAAATACATTCTTTGTTACAATGAGGAATTGTGATTAGAGACATGATTTATTGTAAGTAACTCTAGGATATTATATTAAGGTGTAAGCATGCTAAGGCATTGCAATTTTGGACATATTTACAATATTAGAAGTCCCTTACACCAATGTGATTTTGCTTTCAAATTAAATGACTAAAATGCTAAAACACATCCTTATTGAGTTTAAATTCATTTAATACCACGTTGACTTGGATTTACAATGAAATTTACATTCATTTACCTAAATGAAAGCATAATTTGAAACTCCAAATGAAATTCATTTTGAAAACTTCAAGTTATTAAGTTGTCCATTGTACTCATGCATCCTTTTTTAATGAATATAGATACATACTTTTGTACATGATATTTTTGGATCATAACTTAAAGCATGTCAAAATTTGGGTTAATTTGGTATAAGTGTCAAGACACATGACTACTTTAAATAATTAATTTATTATGTTTATGAATTGGAAATGTCATTTTAACCAATGTGTCGCAACCCTAACTTTGGGCTCACGACTAAGATAAAGGGGTTGCAAGGGTGCCAGCTAAGAAGAAGCTCGGGAGTCACATTAGAGACTCCCGGGAGTGTAAGAAAGTGTGAGGGAATGAACCTTCACACTTCCAAAGCAACTCCCACTTTGGGAGATGGAGTCCCAGTGGACTCCCAAAATTTCAGAGGGCGATTTGAGGGGTCAAATCTCAATGGCTTGTGGCGTTATTTATATCATTGGAAAGCTCTTATAGCTTAAATGTTTAAAATGGGCTTGCATTGCTCATTTGGACATTTGAAACACAAGTTATGGCCAAAAAAAGGTCCAAGAGTCGAACTGCCAGTTTGACTCCCGACCGGAAAAAGGCAAGAATCGACCCAAAATACTTGGCTACAGACAATGTGTCACATACCATGGGAAAGATCTCAATGAGAGCTACAACTTTGCTTTAGACTGCACTTTGATCTGAGGTTTGCTCGCAAAGTTATGGGGCTTCAAAGTCCCGGGAGTCCCATAGGGCGGGATTTCGGGACTCCCGCGCGGGAGTCTCGGGAGAAAAAACCCATTTGGATGTGGGCCCTGTGGAGAGGCCCAGAGTATACTATAAGGAGGAAGGTGGTGGCTTCCCCCAAGTCCAGGCCGTGGTGAATCTTGTGTGTCCGTGTTGCCCGTGGCTCGTCCTAGCATCAAAGGTGCTCCAACTATGCACTAACCACTTTGTGTGGGTTGTGTGCAGGTCCGTGTGAGTGAATAAGCTTGTCAATTCTTCCTAGTCCCATCCCGGAGCTCCAACACGCCCCTCTACCCCTCAAAGTGTTGTGAGCTAGAGAGCGCGTCCTGACTCCTCCTTCCGCTGTCTTTCACTTATACTCACATTTGAGTCCTTCAAGGAGTTGGGAGTGCGTCACAATGGATTTAAAGTTTTTTTAAATCCAATAACATGATAGCCTAAACCATAGTTATAAGAATATTTCATTTACAAAATTCTAATTGAAAATATTAATTTTTGATGCATTGATATCAATGGATTTTTTTTTAATAATTGATTTTTGTTGAATTATCCCAAATTAATATGATGTTTCATAACATGTTTTTTAGGTTTTTTTGTACATTGAAATGTCTTGGTTAATGGAATATATAAACTTCTTAAAACATTAAATTTTTATAATACTAACTCCATGTGATGTGGTGAGTTATATTCTAGGACATTTGTTGAAAAGAAAATAGTACAATCAAAGTACAATGTGATTATATCCAAATTCAAAATGTTTTCAAAAACAAAAACATGTGTTCATCACTAGAATGAGTTTATCATTCAATTTCCATTATATTCTTATTTCATTGTGGCGTCGAAAACTTTGTTAGTAATAATATGGAAAATTACCATTTGGGATAGTATTTTGCCTCCCCCAATCATGTTTGTATCCATTATGGATGTGCTAGAGTATTTGAGTATTGAAAAGGCATCTAAAGCACCTTAAACAAGCAACATCAGTGATTTTGTGCAATAATAGTAATCTAATCTACAAAAACAAATCAAATTTTGGACAACAACAGTAATGAAGTGGTATCTAGAACACCTTAAACAAGCAGCAATAGTGATTTTGTGCAACAATAATAACAATCTACAATACTAGATCAAGTTTCGGATAGCAAAGGGTTTTTGAAGTGAGCTCCCTTTCCTATTATCATTTTTGCATGTTTTGATTTAATTGAAAGAAGTTGCAAATTGTGGTCAAATATATGGTTTTTTTCTTTTGTAATGTTTTTAGGGTATGGTAGAATAATTGGAACATTATGCGGAACTATAGACTTTTGCCTCTTTCAGGGAGAGTATCATGTGGAATTGTCCTTGGCTAAAGATAGTCTTTTGAATATTGTAATTAAGGGAATAAATTTTTCATCTACATGTGTTCGCATGAACACCTCAATTTCAAATAATAAGGATAGAGATTGAACATAAATTTTATTGATTTTACATAAACAAGCCAAATATTTGGTTGGTTATGGTCGAAAGTCTACCCCGTGGGCTTTTTCTATTGTGAACAATGGGGATCTTCCCAATTGTGATCAAGTGCAACAATTGAAATGTTTCATATTTTTTCCCAATGTTGTCCCTCCTTCCTTGATTGAGAAGAAGACTAAAGGGAAAAAGGGGATCATTGCTTACAACAACTCATTTGGGACTAGTTCCATGAAAAGGCACTTTGAGGCTCAACATCTTGAATTCATAGTTTCATATGTTGAAAAAGTTGTTGCAGACAACATTTCAAGGTCATAGACAACAAATGATGCCCGCTACATGGCTATGTAACCAGCCAAGGAACGGTCCAAAGTAGCACTTGGTGTTATTTTTATTTTTTTTGGGGAGCAAAACTCCTTATAAGAAGCAAGATGAAACTCAAAAATTATTTCTAGAAGACTTGGTGTTGCTAAGAGCTAAAGGGTTCTTCCCCTTAAACACATGTGAAAATGTGTGTATGTGGTGGTTAGCTTTGAAATTGGATCCCAAAATGGTTTTTCCTTCTTGAAAGACATTATTCGAAGAAATCCTTCCAAACATGGTTACACGTTGTTTAGAGTTACATGTTCAACCTTTGTTTAATGCCACACCTATAGTTATAGCAACATTTGGTTTATAGATGAGTAAGGGGCAACATGATACATTTGTTCTTGTTGCAATTTTTTTCAACAAATTAGAAGCCACATCATGTTATAAGAGGCCTTTTTGTGGCCAATGACACTATGGGAGCAAGGTTGGCAAGGCAATTAAAGACCATGTTTGAAAATTTTGGTCTCATTTCCAAGGTCTTGTGTTATGTAAAAGATGAAAGCATTAACTTTGCAAGCATGACCACCGCCCTAAAGTCTATAATTTCATGTGAAACATTAAATTTGATTATTTCTTTTGTTGGCGCATGTTTTGGACATGCTATGAGCAAGGGCAACTCAATATGCTACAAATGATGATAAGATTTCCAAAGACTTGGCACCAATTAGTGTGTAATCTACATAAACATCTCTTCAATCTTGCATCACATGGCACAAAAAATCAGGTATGTTGATAATTTAAAATTTATCAATGCAAGCATTGTAACTTATGACTTGTGAAATGTGCAAAAAATTGATCTCCTTTCATTTTGTATTGGAAGAAAAGGTGCAAAAGAATGAAATTAAGGAAAGGCCTCAAAACTAAAACTATTTGCATGCTTAGAATCTAAATTTGCCAGAACACAAGTTAGTAACTCCAATGAAGACGTGCTTTGCATCCAAGGTTGTTATGTTTTAGCAATGTTTGACCTATAGGGTTGCCATTATCATGTGCTATGGTTGTCAAATAAAGGCTTTAAAAACAAGATTCCTTTAACACAAACTTGGGCAATTGTTAAAATAATTTGTGATGTTTTTTCCCCTATAGTGACTATGTGTGCAGTCAATCAATGCCATGGGTATTGATTTATTGTCTAATGTTCTTCCTTCTAAAATCAAGTTATATGTGAGATTTACCAAGGAAAAATTGGAGTTACAAGTTGAAGTTGATGCCTTTAAGGAGATGGACATGCACACTAAGGTGAAAAAGCTTAGTGCCAACATGCAAAAGCAAGTAGCTTTAGTTTTGAGGCCTTTCCTTGATTTCATGGATTGTTTCAAGCTTTCTAAAGTTCACAATATGGTTATTCTTATGTTGGATCTTCAATTTATAGACTTGAATACAGTGGTATTATGTTGGTCACTCTTCTACAATTGGGATTACTATTGCATATGATAGAGAAGTTTTCTTCCTTACTATCAAGATTTTATATCAAAAACACCACAGACAATCTAATGCTTCTTCACCTATTGTGTAAGAAATTGTGTATAATACAAATGTTGTTTTTGGAGGAGGAGTGTTTGAAGATGAAATTTGTTTTGAACAAATAAAAGTTGTTTCTCAAACTTTTCTCATACTTATTTACAAAACATTATGAGTTGAATTGTTTCTTTGTTTGCAATTTTCAAGTTAACTCATTTGAAAATTATGTGTGTGAATGCAAGTTCAAAGAGAATTATCATGATTTTGCACATTTGATGTGCCCTTAAGAGAAGCACAAGACCTTCTTCTTTGGTGGTCAGTACATGAAGGGAAATTTCCAACAGTTACCTACTTAACTAAAGTGACTATAGGCAAACTTGGTAATCAGATTGAGAGAGGGAGAATATTTTCTATTGTGGGCATTTTCATAGGTTTTTGTTGTTGTAAATTTGGTCCAAAAAACTTGGATCTCCTTGTCCTTCTAATCAAGAATTGGCCTAATGATCCCACTATTGGATTTGAGGTTAAAAAAGGACCTCAAGATGTGGATGAGTTTGGAGAGATTAAGGAGGAAATATTAGATTTGTTGGATGTTGAGTTTCCTAATGAGGTTAAGGATCATGTAGAAGAGTGTGTGCAAAATTGGGACATGTATCCATGATTTCGATAATATTTTGTTCAATCCACATATGGAACTTTTTTTGTTTTGATTAATATCTTATCACATGTTGTCATGTTGGTGAATGTGCCAAGTCTATGATCACATTGAAAACTAGAATTGATGTGACCTTTCAAATGATCAATTTTATCAAAGTTTACATGTTTTAACATTTTTTTTATTTCATTTTTTGTTTTGTTTTTTTTTTTTGTTTTACACGACGTGTAAGTGTAAGTGTAAGTGTAAAAAGTTTTACACTTACATTAACATGGCATGTAAAAAAAAACTTTGAAAAGATTTACACTTACATGGAGTGTAAGTCCTAAACTATATACATGCACAACACTGGTTTAAACCTCCAAGAAGTGAATATATTTTCTTTTCCTTTTATCCCAAACTTTTTTGTTGGAGCTTTCAAATCTATGTTTTGTTGTATGCAAGTTTGCATTTGGAGCTGCATAGTGTGCATTAAGGTGCAAGGTGAGTGTGTTAGGGAGAGCTAAATGACACACCCAACATAATGGGTAAAGTGAGGCCATTCCATGAAATTAAAGTTTGGGGTAGCAACTTCAACAATCTAAAGAAAAAATCTTGTTCAACAACCCATTTAGGTCACTATTCTGAATGTATGGTCCTAACCAAAAGATTGTGTCGTATAATGTAGTCAAGAAAATGATATAATCTTTTGTCCCATACCTTAATGTGTAGGGTAAGCCCCAAGGTGATGGCATTTGAAAAATATGAGGTTGACTACAAAGCAATAGAGGAGGTGTAAGCCTACTTTTGTAAGCATAACGTTACTCCTATTTTTTTATACTGTTAATGTGTGTAAGGTGCCCCCTCCAAATGAACTAAATTTTTTTGGGTCATTATTAAATAACACATCATAGATTAAGGAAATGTACAAAGGAGTAAATGAAAGGAAAGGGGAGAAATGATAGGACATCAAGTTGGTTCAAAATTGCTATGAAAATCTATGCATGTCCATAATTAACTACATGTGGAAGGTTGCCATATTTTACATGTCAAAAATTGATGATTTGCAATAGATTGCTAGTGGTGATGGGAGGTGTGTTTTGAAGGGGTGGAAGTTAGGAAGTAATTAAGCCTATGGCTATTGCTTGACTTAAGATGGAAAAAGCTTGCATCCTTTGTAATGTGATCAAAACTATTTGACAAAGAAAAGTGACCAAGGTAGAAAGATTAGGGCTTTTTGTCCCCTTCAAGCTCTAAATGGCATTGGCTTAATCATGTAAAAACACATTAACATGTTTGTGTAAATAACCAAATACCTCAATTGCTAAAGGGAGGAATTGATTAGTGGGGTGTTAGTTACAATAGTTCCTTTCCTTGGCTTGAGCTACATCTGACACAAAAAATCTTTGAGTTGCACAAGATTGGGGAAGTAAATCTGCTCATGTTGGGTCAATAATGTCAATGTTGGTTACTCTGTGAATACCATTTTTGGTAAGCACAATGTCAATTTGTCGATAAAAGGAATTGAATGCAGTTGAAGGAAACACATGTAATTATTTTCATCTCATGTGGAAACCAACATCTCATGCTATAGCAACAAAGGTGTCATGAATTGCATCATGGGTTCTAATGCATTTCTTACCATGAGCACATTGTAAGAAGTTGATACCCATAAGGTTGATGGGATGTGCACACACACATCGAAGGATGCTTACATTTGAAGGATGGGGTAGCCCAAGTCACGTACAAAATGTTGTGCAAAACATTGGGGAAAATAATTAAAAGGCTGGGAAAACTGGTCAAGTTGTAAGCCAAACACCTACCCCTAGGCCAAAACATGGTAAAAATCAAACATGATGGGCCTCAAATGTCTTGTCGAAGACCATGTTAAAAAGGGTACGATGGTGCAAATGCTTCAAAATGAAATCTTGAAATTAAACCATTTGTTGTTCAAATAGAAGAATAAATGCACGAACTAGGGGTGGTAGAAGATCACATGTGACCTTGAGGTGTTGTTGAAAAAGAAATGTGTTATTGTCATCACATGCTAAAGCTTCAAAAAGGAAAGGACATTAATCAACCATAAACCTAACAACTATGACTTAAGCAACAAGGGCCCAACTCCTTAAATAGGCTATTTGAGTGATGGTGGATGTCAATATGAGCCCAACACCATTGAAAGTTATTGGGAAGGAGGCTTGTTTACAAACTAAAGGTCTTTTTGGGCTATCAAAGGATCCTGGACCCAAAAGGCATCTAAACACTTTATGAAATGGTGAGTAAAAAATAATAAATTTTTTTATGAAGGTGGAAGATGGAGGTGCACGTCATAAAAAGTACAATGGGCGTTGCATGAAACAATGAATTAGAATTCCAAAAGCCACTTGCACATCACCCATTTTAGGGAGAAGGTCCACATGTTGAGCATTTTTTTATAAGGCATCTTTGATGAAAGATGATGTGAAAGTTAAAATGTTTAATAGAGCCCTCAAGATCCTAATTCCTTTGGATGGGGTGGTAAATTGGGATGGGATGTTGAAATTTGGTGGCAAGCCAAAAGGTGACCATGCAACACATTTATGAGGTTGAATGGAAAGACCTATTGCACAAAGTTTAATTTGGAAGTGCTCATAGGCAAAAGATATAATTATAGGGGGACCTATGATGTGAATATCGTCTGCAATGGATAGAAATAAACAAGAAGAGAATTGACTAGTTGTAGAACGTTAAGCTTTAAAATGGGTTAAAATGAATAGTGCCCCTCCCCAAAGGATCACCTTGATGAATCCCCATAGTAGAGGGGATGATTGTGACATCACCTTCACGATTACAATGATTGTAAAATAAAGGATATTCAAATGCATGAACAAAGGGGATGAATTGTATGATGTCCCTTTGTCAAGGTTGTTTAGGTTATCATTGTTTAGTTATAAAGTTTCTATTTCCATCAACATTTCCTAGTCATATAAAATGTATTTATATGTGGAAAGATGTATTTATATTCTTTTTAATCTTTAATAGAATTTTGTATCACTAAATCCATATTTGTTTCCATGTAGAAACTTGACATTCTACCCATTAAAAGAAACCAAGAACTCCCTAAATCCTCACCGATGGTATTTTGGGTAAAATTTCACCAAATTTGGACTAGGAATATGATTTTGACCTATGCAAAGGATTTTTCATTTTTTTTCAAATTCACCAAATTTTGAAGAATTTTTTTCCAAATCATCATATTTTTATGATGAATTCCAATAGGTAGCCAAAGATATAGAAAGACTTTGGGAATTTTTTTTCTTTCATATCTAGTATGAAGCCAAATATTGAAAAAACCTCTTGTGGGTGACTGCCACTTTGGGTACATCACAAAATTGGGAAAAAAAACCTTGATCCTCACATTACGCCTATGTCCTTCATATGTAATGTGGTTGGATAATTCAAAGTTTGATAAAATCAAGCAACATAAACAACATAGTTAAGTCTCTATCTATAACCTCAAATTCCCAATGTAGGCCAAAATTGTATAAAATCTTACAGCAATGTTAATGGATCTGGGGAATGATTTTGCCATTCTTCATTAGAATTCCAAATATGATTGCTTATGGCCTTGTAATCAATGTGCCACATGGCATGTCCAATTTGTCACATAATTGTTTTGCTCTTGGAAAATTTATGCAATTGATTACATATGATATTTCATAACAAAATATTATGTTTATAATCTTTAAGAATGAGAGAGATCTAAAATGGGAACTCCTTCTTAATTCTAAGATTTGAAACACAAGTTATGTGTCCAATTGAATGGTCAGAAATTAAATTGATTATTTGACTTTCAATCACTAAACATTCAACAAAGGAATAAAAGCAACTTCTATTTGAGATTTTGATAAGTTGTTTATACAATTTTTTTCCACAAGAAATCTTGAATTGGATTCTATATGAAGGAATTACAAGCTTGCAAAATATCAAGATTCATAACTTGACAATTTCAAGATTTTCATTTGAGAGTTTTGAGAATTTGTGTTACTTGATGTAGTTCATGTTATCATTTACAAATATATTATTAAAATGAAAAAGGATGATGATTTTTTCCAAGTTCAAAAAATGATCAATCAAGTGAATAATTTTGTTGTAATTTAATCTGTGTATCAATTTGGTTTCAATTTGCAATACCCTTCTATTTGGATTTGTGCATATTAGCTTCACTTTGAATTCATTTAAAAAAACTAACCCTAATCCCATAGAGCTTCCATGTTTTCTTTCATTGCAAGAATTATAGAATGCACCTTGGTTTGAATTTGATTGTAAAATCAAAAATTGATGTGGTTTTTTCTTGGAATACAATTTGTTAAACTTGAAGCTGAATTAGTTGGCTTAGAGTCTGTATGGACTAAGCTACATGATTATTAACTAAAATTCCAAGAAAAATGACCTCCAAAGTCCAAAATTGAAATTGTAATAAGATTATCTATAAATGAAGGCAAAATGATGTTCTTGCCTTCAGGACTTCATTTCATCCCCAACCACAGTTAGAATCTCTTACATGCAAAAAATAAATTTTATCGAATCTAGGTGGTAAATACAACACATAACAGTCATTGCACAAGATTATTCAAAATCTTGCTTATAGTTATGACAATAATGAAGTTGCATGTAAACCTAGATTTAAATTACTTTTACCACTAGCATTGGGATAAAGAGACTTTTGTGCCTGTTAAATGCCAATGTACTTTTACGACAAATATTTTCAAGCTTGTCCTGCTTTATGATCAAACTAGTCACATCGCTGTTAAGTTTTCCTTCATTTACAAATAACTTCAAGATCATCAGCAAATTTGAAACATTTTTATCAAAAAGTGCATGATAATTAATTAATTAAAAAATGTTTAGATGAAACTTAGTAGTAACTACCTCATTTCCTTGAAGGACCTTTGTCACAGGACATTACTACACTCTCTGAACCAGGAGTGGAGCCTAAGGTCTAGAGTGTAATGCTTTGTTGCCAGGGCATTACCTCAAGTACTGCAGACCCTCCCCCTCCTGGAAGCTTATTTATTTTACAACAAACAATGCAAGCCCCTAGCTCCTTGCTATATTAAACTAGCTAATTTTGTACTGAAGATATGGAGTTCCAATTTCTGAGTTCTAAATTCCATATGGAGTCCCAATTTCTAACTTCTTCCACGCAAAACAAGTTGTGTTACCTTAGCCTAGGGCCAGTTTCCACATTGACAAATTGAATAACTATTTTTTTATAAATGAATTTGTTTTGAAAATTTGAAGATATATTTATTTCCATCATTTACTATAATATTGTGATATGAGTAATGAAATTATTCAGAGTATAGCCTATGATAATTATGACAATTTTCAACATTTCAACTTGATATTTTCATAAACTTTCATGTCCCTATTGGGTAAGGTGTATTACACAAGTGCTCGTGACCACCATATGTTGCAAAGGAATAGGGGGAACAAGTATCATATTCTGTTGTCGATTCTGTACTGAACTAGAAAAAGAAGTTCCCTAAGAAAAGCTCATCCTCTTGACTGCTTCAAATGATCTCCCAAAAGGGGAGTGTTTTTGTTGGTGGTGATTTCAAGGATCCTCAACACTGGCATGTTGTGTAGTAGGTCTTGGGTTGTTTCCTGGCAAGAATCATTGCTGTAAAATTTGACTCCTTCAAATGTGGTCCATCGTGTAATGTGTAGTACTTGGTCCACCACCTTCATCTCTGGAATCAAGGAATACCTCTTCTTGAGTTTTATCTATATTATAATTCCGCTCAGTCCTGACTTAATGGTCCTCCACTCAGTAACTTTGTGGACAGGGGCCTGGGAGAGTGGGAGTGGCTGGGGCCTGGGAGTACCAAAATTAACAAAGACTATCTCTATATTATAATTCCGCTCATGGTCCTCCAAAATGGCCCCTGTCCGTTGTCACACAACACAGCGACGTTTTTATCACTGAAACCCGTTTTACACAACACGGACCCGTTTTAATATCGGGGTGCGGTTTCACACTTGGCCGAGTTCTGATCTCTAGGTCTTTTTTGATGTGACATGGCCGGTTTGCACTTTGCACATCCGGGTCCGTTTCACACAATACGGCAGGTTTTGATATTGGGATCCTGTTTCACACATCATGGCAAGGCAGGGGGCAGGGCAGGGCGGGCAGGGCAGGGGCCAAATAAAGAGTAAAAGATAAGAAAAAATAAAACTTATAAAACTTCAAAGTGGCCGAAGGTCACGGGCACCCACTAGGGACTTCACAGTGGCCTTCGGCCACGGGCACCCACTAGTATAAGTATATATACACACACTTTAAAACCTTGGAGGACCTATAAAAAGCTCCTCAACCTGGTGGTCAGGTTTTTTTTTTGTTCCCAATGTGTTCCCAATAGATTCTCATTTTATCAATCTAAATTGAATTTGATTGGCCCATTGCAAAAAAAAGTTGAAACTTTGTAGGCTTCCCAGAATAGAAAATTTTGTGGAACAATGAAGTCCCTCCTCCTTTGGCCCACCTATATAGGTGAGAAGGGGAGGACTTGGGGCAAAACATATGGGATTAAAGCTAGGTGCTATTGGGAACACCCTTGGAGAACACATTGGGAACTTGAATGGAACATGCCTCCCCCTTTAGCCCACCTATATAGGTGAGAAGGAAAGGACTTTGGGCAAAACATGTGGGAAAACCCTTGGGAAACACATTGGGAACCCAGGGAGCATATGGGGAACTTGATAGGAACATATTTGGAACAAAGGAAAAATGAAAAAAAATCCTTGGGCCCCCAAAACTTAAAAGAAAAAAATCAACGCACTTTGAGTGCATGCCGAACCTTCCCATTGCCTGCATGAAATATCTATTCCCAAAACTTTTTGGCCTGGGCTAATACCCCCATTATAAACTGGGGATACTTATTCATTCATATCTCTACCATGACTCATTTTTCCATTGTCAAGTCCGACTACACGTGAAACTGACCCACCAAAAGTGGAACCAGCAAATGCCTGCCTGTCCCACCTACGAAAGCACCCGGAAAACTGCCTAAATAGGACACCGAAACCCCCTTACTTGACCCAGCACTCACCAGTGGACCATCCGTTGGAAACTCATTACAACTCCGTTGTGGTTCAAGATGGAGGAACCACACTGACTTAGGTTCCACTTAATCGATCTTGTTAACCCTAATCCTACATCCCCCTTCCCCTACCTAGGGGTGACTAATAACCATCCATACAAGTGGATACTTACTCATCACCTAATTATCATAGGTAAGTAGTTAGTAATTGTAAGTGGTTGCTGGGTAGTTACTATGCAGGTAGGTAATTGTGTGAGGCACTTGGTGGCTACTAAGATCATCCCCAGCGGTGCTCGGTATGTGATCTGCACAGTAAAATTGGATAAAGAAAATCCAACATATGCCAGTTTGGGTGAGGAAAGTGGTTTTGGCTCAGCATAATTGCTGTGACTGCCGTGGCGGCTAATGAAAGCTGTAGCAGCGCCGTGCACTTGCAGAAAAGAGTGTAATAAATATGATCTAACTGTTGCTCAGTGTTTTCTGATTGGCCCATCATAATGATTGGTCAAGGTGGTTTGCTATTAACAGTCCTCTACCTGTTTGTTGTCCCACTTTCAGTTTTATTGGTGGGGTTGCAAAAGAGTACATAACTAAACTTGGATGTGAATAAATATTTGCGCAGGGTCACATACTGAGCACCCTTAGAGATGCTCTAAATAGGTAGATAAATGCGCATGCTTAATACGAAGCTAACCATCATGCTTCGCTATGGGATAGGAATACAATAAAAAGTGTTTCACGTGTCACACCATCCAGCGCTGGTGGGTGCTGGTTCACTTTGGTCAATTGGAGGTTTGTAATTTGGACCCCCCTTACATTAGGGAGAGCTCCATTTTAAAGATATTTGAGAAGTTAAACAAGTGAATGTTAAAAGTTGAGTTGTTGAAATTCTGTTTGGGATATTATTTTATGATGTTTAACAAGTTGAACAAGTGTGAAGTTGAAATTGGAGGCTCATGGTTGAATAACGTGGGATCATTGTTCTATCATATCCAACAAAAATTCAAAATTGATAACTTATGATTGAAATTGTTGAAGTCTTTGTACAGATGATTTGTAGGATTTTAGATTCAAGATTGACATATTTGCAACATTTGGTATCAAAATACTTTACAGCACATCCTTTTCTTTGAATCCATGTGCCCTTGTGTATTTCTGTATACTTTTTATCTCTTGTATTGTAGTTGGTAAATTGGTCCAAAGCATACCCTTTCCCTGTATTTATGGGGATTTTTTAAAAAGGTTTTTTCTTTTTTAGGGTGCTATTCAAATGCTTTTGATGATCAACTTTGAAATTGTCAACCAAAATCTAGCAACACCTGTCCCATAGTCCTTTTTATTTTGTGATACACTAGCATATTTACTATGTATAAGGGTGTATTTTTATGCATGTATTAAAATTATATTTATGACATATTACATATATCATAAATATATATTTGTGTGTATATTAATTATGTGTATGTATGTATATTGTTCATACAATGAATTTAAAAATTAATATTTCAGTAATGAAATATATATATATTTGAAATTTAAGAAATATTTATGTGAATTTGAATTTTCTATTTGCATTCTGATTTTTCTGTTTAGTTAAAAATCACTATTTAAGTCTTGTGACCAAAACTTTGTCACCTTGACAGCCACAAAGTCCAATTTGAGCTCATTGTAGAGCTTTGGAGTCACAAATTGTTCAATTCATTTATCGAATCCCAAGTTTGACAAAGTAGCATACCAACCCCTCAATAGATTCCATTGTTGACTGAGCTTCAAGCTTTCCAACATTCTTGTTTTCAACCATTGGAAACCTTGACATCCATATTAATAGCAACAACAAATTTTAAAAAAATATTACCAACTTGGCTACTAATGGTTTACCAATTCCAACAACAATACTAGGCTCCAATCATCAATGTAACCTAGCACAACAACCTCTTTCTGTTGTTTCTTTACTTCTAAACAACCACAAACATGGCAAGATGAACAACCATCTCTCTCTAATGAATGATCAAGATGATGTTGTAACATCATCTCGATGTTTTTAGTTTTTTACTAACAATTTGTTGTTGCAACAAGTTTCTTTGTTGAAGAATTCCATGCCATCCATGAGCACCCTAGTAAAACATCGTTTGATATACAAGGGTGCTTCCAAAAATATTTTGCAACCATGGATTCTAACAAAAAACAAAAAGCTCACTTGAGCAATAATCTTGAGCTCGAAAGTTACAAGTTTTGCATTCCAACTCTAGTTCCACACCCTTTGCCGAAATTGCTTGCAATAATTCAACCAATGCTTAAAAAACTTGATGTATACAAATTGAACTCTCCTAAATACAAAAGCCAAATTATTGATCCATAATAAAGCTAATGATGATTGTGCGAAGCTTGTACAATGATGGCAATGGAGATGGTACACAAGCAAAGAGTTGTTATGTTGCATAGGGTTTAGGTTCCAAGACTTGTAATAAGTTTGAGCTTCGCAGTAATCTCAATGCACATGAATAGGGTTTGAAACAACTCCAAGTTATTGATGAGCTCATGGGATGGTGAAATGGGATTATGCAATGGTGGATAATCTGCATCCCATGGATGTCATGGCAAGGGGTTTATGCGAGATAGATTCGTAATGTGCCTACATGGCCATTATAAGAGCAGGGATCAAAGGGTTATAGGGGAGTTTGCCCATTCATGCAATGCTGGCAGTACTTTTGTACCAGTTGCAATCAATTTCTTTGGCCGATTTAATATTTCCCATGACCTGCTACCAATTTGGATCATATCACTCACATTGGTCATTTCTCGATCCTCCCTCAATTTCCCACGTTACTGTAATGCTTGATAAACCATCAACAACTATAAATAACAAATAATTGCAACCTTCGAATTCTCATGTTGATGAATTCAATATTCCATGACTAAAACCATTAACAAAAGATCAACACTAAGTTGCCTGTTGTTCATTGGTCGACCACCATGATTATGTGTTGGGTGGGAATGAACAAGCACTTATGTTGAAAATGGATTTTATACTTAATAATGTCAAGTGATTTCAAGTGCAAATGCTGGAGACGCTCTAAGATCCCAAATGAAAAAAAAACGATTATTACTTTTGTGTACTATGAGCATCTCTATTTGCACCCCCTATTTAGGCCTTTCCAAAGTTTAGCACATTGATCATAGTGTTAAATATTTATCCTTGCACATAAACATAAATTTTTTTGGACAATATCATTAAGTGAGATTGTTCAAATGCCACCACCTGGGCAATCAAAGGCAGTCAATTTCTTTTGTTGGGCTTTTTGGAGATCACTAAATCCTGTGCATATTTCTGGTACAAAATCAGTTTCAGGCTATACAATGCCAAACTTCATCCAAAGAACTCTTTACAAGCCACCATGCTGCTGTTCTTGTATAACATCTCATATGGCATTTCCTCCTGGATCCAATACTTTCTACCCTCACAAACCAAGTGTGGGTGATCTCTTTGCCTTTTACTTCAGAGTGAGGAAAAGAAACTGCAGAATATGACAACATTCAAGAGGAAGGTGGCTGGCAGAGCTGGCTGATGGGTGCTCATAAGGATCTCTGTATTTGTGCAAGTCATGTCCTGTCTCTTGGTTCCATAACTTAGTTGCAAAAAACCATTCCCAGAGACCATGACACCAATTTACCACCTACAAACAGCCAATTTCAATAACATTGGCAGCTGCAAAAGCAATGTTCAAGCTTGGTGCAGTGTGCCCTATAGTGAACTTTTGTTCCTCCACAAACAAAAATGTAGAACTGTCCTTGCATACTCATACATGAAAAAACTGTGCCTTCTCTTACACATGCTGCCTTGAGTACAATTTGTCTCAACTTGGGTGTGCACTCCCATGTCATTGCTTTGAAAGCAAGAGCACACCAGAGACAAAAGATTGAAGATTTCCTGTGAAGACAAGCTTGAATCAAGCCTCTACTTATGTCTAACCTTTCCTCATGTAAATGCTGCACACTGGAGATATGCAAACCTGCAGTTTACTGGGTTTCCATCTGTGGACTTCACACCTGGCACTACCTCAGGGGCACCAAGAGTATCCACCAAATCCTTTCTTAGGTGAAGGACAATTATGAGACACAGCCATGACAGGTATTGGATTCCAGCCTTGGTGCACATGATGGGTTGTAGTTTTCTGGATCTCATGCATCTGTGGTGTACTACCACCATGTTGCTGCCAACTTAGCTGCTGGTCCCAATGTGCTTGCGGACTTGGAGGTCTCTCCAATGAAATGGCAATGGTTTGACTTGGAGAAGCTTCTGACGGTCCCCAACGTGTAGGGGTCAAGTCCTCAGAACCAGAGCTCCAGAGATTCTGTCCTTGTCCATGATCAGCTTGTAACTGGGAAAAATCATGCTGTGACCCAGCAAAGAAACTTACTGGCTCTGAAGAGAGTGTTGGAGGCGACTTAGATTGGGAGAATATCACATTTGATGCTTGAAGCCTATGATGCTCCACCCGATGCAAAGGACTGACATCCTCTTGATGTTGAGACTGGCCCCTGATAAAATGTTGCACCTCTTGCTTTGAAGGTGCAGTGAAGTTGAAACTGTCTTTAGCCAAATTGAAGACATATCCAAGTGCAGATGACCTCTGCTGTTGCCCCTTATGGAGGAGATGTGGATCCTCAAATGGAAACTGCAAAGGCTGCCCTTGTGATGGCAAAAATACATCATTGCTGAAGGACTGCTTTGTAAAATCTGAGTTAGAATAGTGTGACACCAGTGCCCCATTCTCAGATCCTCTGCCTCTGTGCAAAACAACCCGTGAAGAGACAGAGTGTCTGTGATCAGGTGGCATGTTAGCTTCTTGATGCTGAAAATCATTGTCCTTGCCATCTCTCCTGACATTCCCATGATGGTGCAATGATGTTTCATGCAAGTGGCCAAATCCAAAACTCCTTGGGTCCACACGCAAGTTATGTTCATCATAAAGCCTAGGTCTGTCCTTGTGTGCATGAGCAGATGTGGGATGTACCTCATTGCCAGAAAATCCCTCAAGCTTCATCTCAGAGGCAGTGGTATGCTCCTCAGCCCCTATCATGGTTTCCCTCTCGGACTCAACTTCTCTGGCAAGACCACCCCTTACCACGCCCATGGCTGCTGCTACACCCTCCACAGGCTTGACAGGGTCCCGAAAGTCCACAAATAATTTCATCTCATGAATATCTGTGTCTTTACCAGCTAGTTCCAGGGGTTCTGCAGATGAGAGGACTTGTGTATCCGGACTAACACTTGTCCACATCTGATGAATTGAAGACTCCTCCTCATCAGATACATCTTTACTCTCATGTCTCATATTGTGCTGCACAACCTGTTCGTTTGGAGGGCTCTGCCTCCCAGACTTGGATGCCCTGTGGCATTCACCTCCAATAACCTGTGCAGGAGGTGGGTGCAGTATATCTCTGTTTTGCATTGGTGGATCCTCATTATATGACCTGCTCGGCTCACAAGGACCAAAAGGTTCAGGCTCAATTCTGCTTACACCTGCAAATGGTGGTGGTGCTGGCTTTTTAAGCCATTGCTGCTCCCTGTCTCTGGCACTTCTAGCTTGCCTGCATGACAGCCTTCGTTGATCCAGTAATTTTGTGCTAAGTGACTCCTTTTCCTCTCTGTGTACCATTTCCTCCCTGTCTGCAGCAACATGACCATTGCTCTGCAAAGACCCATTTACAGATCAAAGTGAAAAGCATGAATGTGAGAATATCATGGAAAGACAGACACTATATTCCTATTGCAGCTACCAGAATATGAAAGGAAATTGGAAATTGACAGTCATCTGAGTGGCTGATCCCTCTGAACTCAACATGAATGACAACATTGAGAGTGGCCTACCAGATGAATTGGAGTGAGGAGCACATGAGCCTGTTGATGAACACAAAGTTGAGCAGCTAAAAGGGCACGCCCTGCCTGCTGCACCTTTCTCTTTGAGAAAAGCTCATGTCCTAATGGCAATTCTAGGAGCACCTGCCCCTGCCTGTGGCACCAGAGAAAAGCAATTCTTGAGTCATGGACCTTAACTGCCTCCAGGCAATGTTGTCATCACCCAAATCAGGCTGTGAGAAAGCTTCAGAACAGATGCCAATTTTGCAACAGCAGCCAAACAATGAACAAAAGCCACAGCCAAACCATCACTGTGGGTGCCAAAGTATCACACCATTCCTAATCCTGCATACAGAATCAGTACTATTACAAATCCCAGCTCAAACTAAGTGTAGGCAATCGTGTGTGAGAAAGGGTTGATAGGCCACCAGTGATCTTGAAGGGCATTGCTGCTTGCTTGTCCCATGTTGTTGTTGCCAAGAACAGATTGCAAATTATACACATGAATATCCTCCCCTGAGTCTTGCTTCTCCATAATCGCTGCAAGTTGTCTTTTGCTGACCTGCAATGGTTGAAACCAAATCATAACACATTGTGTACTCTTTACTGGAAACCACCCACATCACTCACTGAAAAAACTGCTTCTTATGCAAAGGCTTGACCTGTGATTGACAATTATGTTTGAAAAATGAGCTAACCTTGAATATGCGGACTCCATCTTGTAGTTCTTCACCTGTGACTGGGTGATGAAAAGACATTGCTGAATGATTTTCAAGCCACTTAGACATTGCTGAAGAATTTGGTCCATTCCTCTGCTCCACATCTTCTTGACATTTGTTGGTCTTCTGTTTCTTCCTGCCCTGCCTTCAAACCCAAACAATGAACAGAAAGGAAAAAACTTGAAAACATCCTATTCCACTGGAGGACCAGCTGGCCTGGGCTGAAGGATCCTTACATGCCTACATTAAAGCAGAAAAAAATTCCATATGCAAACTTTCAAACTGATAACCACCTCACTGCTATCAATTCTTAGGAACACAAGCTCTACAAATGCCCTGAATTGTACCTCAGTTTATTAAGTGTTTTTCTTGTATTTTCAATATATTTCTTGTCCTTTGTGTAGTCCTCTTGACTTCCAGCATGAATGAGTTGCCTCCTAGATGATTGCTCAGGAACACATTGTAATTGACTTCCATTCTCAGGCCCACTTGCATTTGTTCTAATCTCCTCCCTGATCCCACAATTTTCAAACCACATGCTCAACATCAACTCCTTGCACATTAACTGCTCTTTTAAAAACCTGAAACTTCCTTGAAAACCCAAACCGAGCACAAGGGGAAACAGTGATGTACCTAGCAGCATGAACCAGACTGCGATTCTCCACACCCTGTCTCTTCTTCCATGTCACTTCCAACCTGTGCAGAGTATTGACCATTTTTCAGCTTTTGCAACAAGCATCACAATCCTCACAAACCATTTGAGCAAGCCATCAGCTGCTGAACACATATGTTCTATGAAATTGGTGAGAAATCTCCAAAACAAGTGCAGTCCATGAATAGCAGCTGCTGAACACAAGACATCACTGGTCCTAAACATAAAGATGGAAGCAGGTGGAAGCAGATGTAGCACAAACACAGGGATGTAGTGCACTAGTACTGATTGTTGCAAAAGGACTGAGTCATACAAATCAACAGCAAATGTTGTGGCACTTACTTCTTGTAGTATCCCCACATTCCTCCACTTGATGATGTTAAACCATTGTGCAGATTCTTCAAGTATCTTGATGCTAGAACATCTGGGTGCAATGAACCATCACAAACAGCAGCACCCCTGCTGCCAGAAAGTAGTAAATAAGGCGTGAATTTGTAAAAGGCGGCAGATGCATGAGACCTTGTACACAATCTTTGGATCTTTGGATCTTTGGATCTTTTGGATCTTTGGATCTTTGGGTGTGAGAGTACAGTGTGGATTTGTTAAAGGTGGTGGGTGTGCAAGAGCTTGTACAAAATCTTTGAAACTTTCAATCTTTGGGTGTGAGAGTACAGCGTGGATTTGTAAATGGTGGTGGATGCACAAGAGCTTGTACACAATCTTTGAATCTTTTGGGTATGAGAGTATAGTGTGATTTGTGAAGATGGTATGACAGATTACTTGCTTGTACACAAATCTTTGGAGTCATGAACACGGGGAAACAAATCCTTAAACCCTAGCATTCACAAGTGAGACTTGATCATCATTTTCAATTGGTTTCTTTCAGGCATCTCAGAGGTACCAAAAACCACAGCTGGCAGAGAGTAGGTACTAACCAGAGAGGAAGAGGGCTTTTGGAAAACAGGTGTTCTCCATTGAGCAATGTGCTGACCGAAGCTTCTGTGTCAACAGCTTTGGGGAGGTATTGACACAGGTCTTGTCTCTCATCCTCTGTAAGGCAGGTCCTCCATGTCTACAACGCAAACCAAATCATACACAGCAGATAATTATCATCATCATCATCATCATCATCATCATCAATTGGGTTTCAGGTACAAGACATTCTTTTCTCGATGGATGCTCGCTGCTGGGCTAGGGTACGCACGGCTAGGGAGGGAAGCTCTGAATGAAACATGCAAGCGAAGTATGTACCTCCAAGGAGAGTATCGATGTGAGATCCTTGAGCTCGGCGAGTTCCTCCGGTACCACAATCGTATCCACAAGACCTGTGAGCTTGTTGTAACAAGAAGACGACTCCTGCGCAGCACTCAGTGAAAGCTGACGTATTGAGAGACCCACTTGCATTCGCTGCGCGACTACTTTCTGTTGAGCTTCATCCCATTCTAGCGCTGCTGATGACCTCCTTATGTTTCCTCGCTTCCCCACACACGCACAACAGGTCATCTCCAAATCCAGCAACCCCCTCTCCTCTCCCACATCCCCAATCTCAGCCACATCCATTGCAAACTTGTCTGTCTGTCTGTCTGTGACTGAGATCACAACCCCAACCTCCGACTCTCGCCTCTCAAGACAATCCAATTCTGCACTTCTCAGTTGAGAGAATCTGAAATCACATGCTTCAGGCTTGAAGCCGCCTCACCGCAGCTTCATCTCTTTCTCTAGAACTCTCGGTGCATACGCCCGGTGGCCATGTTGCATGAGAAGAAGCTTCCCATAGCTCCACTAACCCCAAGGCAAAGTTTGCTGGGAAAGGGCAAGAGTAGGAAAAAGGACCTACTAGGGTTGTTGTTTTCTTCTCCTCCTCTCCATCCACTCCAGGGCAAGCAGGATATTGGTCGTCTCTTGTTAGCAGACTTTGGGGAATCTCTCTGCGTTGTTGTGCGTGGTCAGTCAGTCACTGGTGTGAACAGCACCGCTTCCTTGAAGAAGCAGGAATGGGATGAGGATGGATATTCGCTGTTTTTGGCTTCCACCATATCCTGTCTTCTTTCTCCTTTCTGTCATTTTTTTTCTGCTGCTCTGCTGCTGCAGATGGCAGAAGAGGAACCACCATCATTGCAACAGATCTCATGTGTAAGCAGCCACTGCAAAATGCATGCTCCCGAGCCTCTATGTCTCTACCGATTGTGCAATCCGTCTCTACGATTCTTCTTCAGATGCCACACATGCTGGAATGGAATTCTCGGATTGGGTTTTTCTTAACAGTCGCAGCAAGAGCTTCTCTCTCTCTCTCTCTCTCTCTCTCTCTCTCGGGTTTTGGTAGTTTCTTAAGCTAGCTTGCAAATTACTGCGTGACTGAAGGTGATCATCAAGCATCGTCCATCATCACCTCTGCATGAAGCAGCGATACAGATGGTAGCAGAAGAGATTCAGCTCATGGGTCGACTGTTACCGACAAGTCCTGAATTTCATGACCCACTTCTGGTACAAATCAACGTCAAGATTCGGCTTTCACAAATTACAGAATTGCTTTTCGGTACCCAATGATCCGCAAACCCGACAGTTGAGAGTCCACAGATAGATGAGTCCTCAGAGATTGCCATGCACCCGGCACAAAACAAAACCACCACTGCTGCTGCCACTTCATGTGGCAGCTCAATTTCTTACAACTTATTAGAATTTTTTGCACGGAATTTGTTGCAGGTGCTTTGCAAAAATGTAAACCACTGCTGTGCGATTGCTGGATCTCTCTACTGCTTGAATCAACATCGATTGTCGATCTGCCCGCACTTCGGACGATCGAATGACTCTCGGCGGGATTCGCAGCAGATGTGAAGAGGGAAGGAGAAGACGAAGAAGACGACGATGGCGAAGGGGGTGTGAATAGTATTTTGGGCTTTGACTTCTGTAATCGTAACAATTCATACATTTAACTTTTCCTTAAGCTCTTTACTCGAGTTTAGTTTTACCAAATGAGAATTGACACTGAACAGGCGATCTTACTGGAGAGGGGGAAAGGGAGGCAGTCAACATGAATGATGACAAAAACCTGTCCCAAAGTACTTACCCGATTTTTAAGTAGTGCATCCATAGGATGCTAATTTAAAAAAGACCAATGCTTTATTTCATGTAAAGCCCATGGACCAGGGCTTTATAGAAATGCAAGACTCCCTCGACTCCCACCTGGGGGTCCTTTATTTTCATAAAGCCCCAGTCCTAGGACTTTACCCTACATGTAATAAGTCAACCTAGAGGATAAAATCTTTAGCTTGGCCTCTTAAGTTGAAAGATCTTATGAATTTCCTTTTTAGGGTAGTATGTCTATGTAGAGGTGCTGGGTGTGATGACAAGTCATCCATTACTCAATGTTAAGGATTTTCCAGATTTTGTAAGATTCACACATAAAATGTTAGCTATCGTAAAATACAATGTGATTGCTTACGTGACAGTTAGTGTTAAGAGAGTGTTAAGAAACATGAAAGTAATAATAACTTAACATGAAATCTAAAAAAAACTTATATTTTTAATTTAAATGGTATGCTAGCAACCCACAAGATGGCTTTTAAACTCAATTTTAGAATTGAACCTGCATTTTCAATACCAGGTTTATAGTTTATAGTTTACAGCTGCCCATATCAGGCAAAAATTAAGAAAGTTTTCTACATCCACTTCTCTAGTTCACCAACTCCACTTCGCCAGGTTGCCAAGTCCACATAGTCAAGTCATTAAGGCCCATGTCACCGAGTTTAGATCACCAAGTCACCAACTCCAAATCGCAGCCAACACCATATTGCCAGGTTGCCAAGGCCACCACTTTAGCACGTGGACCAGCCCGAGTGTGATTTTTGAGCTGCTCAAACTTTGAAATATTTACAAGCTGCCCAATGTCTGAAATTTTATTCTTTCACTGCCCAAACTTCTACTGGGATCTCAAAGTACTGCCTACAATTAGAGTACAGAGTTCCAGGCATCCTCAAATTCCAAAATGTTGGCCAGACACCTCTTGGGAGTGCTGCAATTTTTGGATTGTTTCTAGGCGCTGGCATCTTAGGGATGGATTGACTACCTCTAAAATGGCAGGGGAGAATTGATTTACACCAACACCATCAGCACAGGCAGGCAATTGAATCCTTAAAGTTCTGCACAAGTTTCTTGCCTCTTCCTGCAGGGAATGCGGAAGCTGACTTAATGATGCATTGTGCATCATGTATAGCTACGAGCACAACCAGCTACAACCAGCAGTTGCCCCATAAAACTAGTGCCATCCTAATTTATCCAAAATCTTTATAATGGATGACAGTAAAGCTTACCTTCATGCTGACAATATCAGAATCAAAGCAAGTTCAAATCTTCTCCGGTGCTTTTTTGCAAGACATCCTAATTTGTTCCCAGCAAAGATCTTACACAACAGAGTACACCCAAATGTCCATGATATCTCCATTGAAGAATTGGAAAAGCTTTCAACTGGCTCATCCATTTCACACACAGCAAAGACAATAAGCAGGCCTTGGCTGGATTCCAAATTCCACATGGATTCAAAACCTTCCTTTCAGCACATTTAAGAGGGCTAGAAGAACAACTATAATACAATTGGCTCTGTGATTTGCTATTCATCCTAGAACAGGTAATGTTCTCCAATAAGCAATGTGCTTTGATTTTGTGCACACTCACAAGCTTCTACAGCCATTATCCCAGAAATGCAAAGCAGCCAGAGAGCAAAATCGTCTTTGTGCAGATGAGGGGAAACATTTCTACGTCTGTAACTTCTGACCATGGTTAGCATATTGTCCACCACACTACTGAGCACCACTCCAACAACAAAGGCTGCCGAGAACACATTGAATAGAGTTAGGACAAGGCAACACAATCTACTTTTGAGGAACAGTACTTCCAAAAACCTACTTCCAGTTCTTACTTCAAATGAAGCAGAGACATTGTGGACAGTACCCCATCCATTCCCTATAGGACAACACAATCTGCCTTTGAGGAACAGTACTTCCAAAATAACCTACTTCCAGTTCTTACTTCAAATGAAGCATAGACACTGTGGACAGTACTCCATCCATTCCCAAAATGGCAAAACTCTGCAACATCTAGGTTGATACTTTCAAAATTTTCATCCAGGACCAATCAAGAAAACAGAAATTGAAGCAGAACTGCAATATGGGTATAATAGGGAGAGGGCACTTCTAACCATTTTTGCAGGAACAACTATAATACCAAGTGTGAAAAAGTAATATACACGAAGTAACAGAGTTGGTCCTTGCCATTTTGAAGGACTTTAGCTCAAGCCTTAAGAGCAGCTCCACCCATGCTCAGTATGTGGCTTTGAACAGTATTTCTCACATCCAAGATTAGTTATTTACTTTTTGCCAACCCCAACCATAAAACTGAAACTGGGACTGCAAAAGGTGAGAGACAACTATTAGCAACCCACCTGGACCAATCAAACATTCTAGCCAATCAACAGCAGGTATTAGGCTTTGTTGTGCCTTTTTCCAGCCTCAACATCCTGAGCAAAAATGCTGGGCCAAAACCATTTTGCTGAGCCAAACCAGCGTGTTTGAACTTTTCTTAATTCAAAGTAGCACCACAGCTCACAAACAAACTAGGACACACATTATAATATAGCTGCCTCATCTGGTACCATGGATAAGAGAGACAACAGGGACATCACAAATATTTTGAAAGAACAAAAATTAGTCTAGGCAGAGCAAATCCTAGCACCAATGTTGAATGTGCAAAGATAATATACAGAGACATAGACAAGTCAGTATTTGTCCATATCTGCAAGCAGACAGTATTCATATTGTTGACGAGCAGTCCATGTCCACTTCCAAGTTCTAAAGCTTAGACAGAAATACAGACACTCCACCCTGTAATTCAACTAATAAAGTCTTCTTACCCTAAGAAAAAAGCTTGCCCTTCGTAGCCTGAAATACCATGTGTCTATACATACTAAGGTTCCTCTCAGGTACTAGTTGCAGTGACAACAGTGTCAATAGCATCAAAGAAGGCAACAGAATATCCAATCAGTGATGTGCCAGTCGACCTGCCATTTTCAGTCCTTGAAATGAGGCATCGTGAGGCACGTACAACACACACACAATCGTGGTTTCCACCGATTGCCATCTCCTCAGACGGCTGGGATATTGGAGAAAGAAAACCCTTTGTAACCTTTGTAGGCATAGTATGCAATCCTGGTATAGTAGAAGCCAGGCAAAAACAGAAGAGCTCCAAGAATTGAGAAAGCGATTCCTGACACAGAA
This sequence comes from Sphagnum tenellum, assembly GCA_963921925.1. NCBI lineage: Eukaryota > Viridiplantae > Streptophyta > Sphagnopsida > Sphagnales > Sphagnaceae > Sphagnum > Sphagnum tenellum. The sequence goes on from OY998159.1 coordinate 2,986,937, forward strand.
GAAAAACACGTAGTTAACTACTACAATAAAAACTTTCCAGGGGAAGAATTACTACACCTTGCCGAGCTTACAACTACATGACTAAAAAAAACAACGAACGCACCTTTCCAAGACTATCAACGAAACCTAGCACCTTCGACAAATCGGAGTCTCGTAACATCCCACATCAGGGTGATTGAAAGAAACATCAAAGACTTGTCTGGTATCGTTAACCGACTCAAGACTATCAAGGTAAAGAGCTTGCAAATTCAAGACTATCAAATTAACAAGAGAGCCAGGAGGGAAGGAAAGAGCTTATTGCAGTGAGGAAAAAAAGCCTTACCATGCCCCCGATCTCCTCCAACCTTGCTCACAGCCATGCCGATACCACACATGAAACCGCGCTCCGAGCGATAACAAAACAATAGCAAAGGCAATCTCCTTGATAGGAGGCTTGTTGTTCACGATGTAAGTCTCAGTGGGATCGTCGCTAATAGAGAACGCATGATCGACGTACGCCATTTTTTTCCTCGATCATCCGCAGATTTTAACCTCAAGAAACCAGAAAACATAATAAATTTCTCACAGCCTCCAGGTTCACAATCCCGGAAAGGAACACTGTCATACAAATTGCAAACTGCACAAGACTTATTCCTCTTCTTTCCCCTCCTCTCCCTCACACATCCCTGGCGTATTTCTGCACAACATCAATACCAGTGCGGGTATTTGGTTTTCTGGGGGGTAATAGTCGAGTCCGGGTATTTAAAAATAAAAATTCCAAGGCCCGTTCGGGGTCCGGTTCTTATATTTTAAAAGTTCTTTGAAATCACCCGGATCCGGGTCTTAGAAACCCAAAGAATGGCGGTTATGAGGTGGGGGCGTGATTAAGCTAGGTGATGAACCGGGTATAAGGCCCGGTTCTGTAACAAAAACCTGGATAAGTACAACCATGTTCTTTTAAAAATTTTTGGAAGACTCCTTAAAAACAAATGCCAGGTGTTTAACAATGTCCTTTACGGCCAAGGCTAGCTCAGGTCTTTGAGGCTTTGACAAACAATTTAAGCTTACCAGGCAAAAGTTTTTTTTTCTTTGCAATTTGATGGTAGCACAATTACAAGTTTCAAAGGTAGAGTGCAAAACAAACCTCAAACAAATATTATCATGGTTTTCATTGAAGCTAAAGAAATTACATTCCAACTATTGGTTAACCTCAAAAGAACTTTCAAAAATGTGAATTAGAATGTGAAGGTTTTTTTCTTTGTCATGTTTGGTTATCCTAAGTTGTAAGCAAGTTTTCTAAACTTTTCCATTTCATCTTCCATCCAACCCTTGATTTGACACACAATACAAATTGGAAATGTGAAAAATATGTATATACAGATCAAATAGAAACAAAACATGGCACACAAACAAATCATAAACAGACACTAGACAAAGAAAACAAAGACAACAAACTTCCACCAAGATTGTTATTCCATGCGCCTATGAACATGAGCTAGATAGAATATTTCAAATTTATTTCATCCATAACAGATAGAATAATTTCTAACATATTCTCATGACATGATAAAAATGTTTTTTGACACAAAAAAGAGTATACCTCCACACCAGCAACATTTGTCCATGTAATATATTGTCCACATGACAAACTAAGGACCAAAAACAATGGTAGCCACCAATATTGGACAGCACTAAGGGACATTGCTCATGCTTCATTCTTGTGCAATAGAAGTTCCATAGGACTTTGGCAAAATACGTAAAGAAAAAAAGTGTAAAGAAATTGATGTATTGTCCACCTAGACAATGAAATAGGGTGGGAAGACCGATATAACTAAAACCAATCTAACTATTGTCAAGGGGTGCATTAGGTACTTATTCAACTAATTCAAAACTAGTTAATGAAATTGAACTAACATGTTGTTCTAACCTAATTGGTTTAGGGACAACTACGGTTCCTATTGAAAACTAATTGGAGTTTTGTAACAAACATTATATCTTCTTCCTCATATGATATTCCAATTCTTGAAAATGGTAACAAACTAACACCTCATGTCACTTGGTTGATATTCCGAGTTTGTTGGTAACATGTATAGTTTTGGATAATACTTTAATACTATTATCCCAATCATGAAATATTTTAGTGTTTCTTAACCAAGGACAACCTAACAACATGGAATAACTAGAACCCAATACATTATTTTGTATCACAATAAAGGTTACTATTAAAAAGTTCCATGGACAAGAATTTTAAGATCTTTGATTAAACCTAAAGGTTTAGCAATGGTTTGATCCGCCATGCGCAGGTTATAAAGTGTTGGTTTTGGTTTTGATAGACCCAATTGCATTTTTAATTTTCTTGTGATAATATTAATTCCAAAACCACCATCTAAAATAGCATCTTCAATAAAGTTCTTTCCTACTTGAACTTGTATCACTAGCTTCTAATGATTAATGGCAATTGAAGTAACAATTGATTTTGGTAAAATAGATTTTGATAGTTTCGAGTTAAAAATGTAACATTTAATATTAGGGATCACTCACAACAATTTTCCCAAATTAAGTGTATACTTGGTCTCCAAGCTTGTGTATTGATGTACTTCAAAATTTCTTTTAAAGTTTTATTTGTTGTCACTTGGTATGATGTCACAATTTGTTGAACCACTTCACCAGTTCAATTGTTTTCAACCAATTGATTTGTAGTAATGTTATCAAGTAATTTAACCCAATTGCTTTGGAATGGCTCCTTAATGATTGTAGTCGGTTATTTGTCAATTTCACCACATATAGTTGTTTCACAATTTCAGCAAATGAGTTTTGTAAATGTTTTTCTTTTGGCCAATCCTCTACTCCTTGGCTTTATCAATTCCCATTCTTTCAACACATGTTACTTTGGTTGTTAAATGTGAATAATGACAACAACTACCACATTAACTGGTACATTCTCAAGTTTAGGCAATTTTGGTGTTGTAATAGTAGAATAAGTAAGTTTAGTTCTAAACATGTTATGCATTTCAGTCTTCCTAGGACATTTTCTAGATCTTTGTTTGGCACTTGAACATATAATACAAGGCTATCAAACATGTATCCTAACTAGTTTAACATGTTGTGTTTTAGTTCTTGCTGATTGTTTGTAGACTTAATTGTGGTGATTTGTACTACTAATATTTCTTTTTTTTGGATATGACATGTATCAAAAGTATGACTTGTTTTACCACAATTAGTACAAATTGATGTAGATTTAGCACAAGTGACAATAATAACTATTGGTTTAGTTATTGTATTAACCTTGGTGTGGTTAGTAGTACATCATAACTTAAACTAATAGGTCCACTTTCCTCATAGATTACAATAATTTCTTTTGTTCAATCAAGGTATTTCGTTTCATACATGTTGCAGTTAATATGAAATAAGGTAATAGTCTTACTCTGAAAATGAGAATGAAGAAAACATCTATTGCTCTAACCTATAGATAATTGTTAAGGCCACTCAATGAATTACTTGGTTTTGAAGGAAATAAAATAAAGGAGTAGAAAATAATTTTTTCTTACTCTCTTAAGGTAAGCAAAAAAGTTCAACAGAAAAAAAGGATTGTCAAATCTTAGTAGGATAATCTCATAAACTTTCTACATAAACAAACTTGAAGCAACTTGAAAGAAAAAAACTTGCATACAAAACATCGGAATACCCATAACATACAAAGGGAAAGCAACATATAGAATTCAACATACAAAAGAATGACATGGAAAAATTAATTTTATTCATAAAAATATTCCCCCTATATAGTCCTCAAAGGTATAGAGCCTTAAGTACCTCCAAGAAAAAAAAAAAAAAAAAAGGTGGAATAGGTAGTTAGCCCAATCCCCCAAAAAAATCGATCCTAATATAATTTAGCTTAAATCAATAGTACAAATCGGTTTTAATAACAAGGTTTTGCGTAGAGAAAAATTCGGTAGATGAGTCTTAGTAAAGAAATTTTGATTTTGGTAAAACTTCAATAAAAATCCAATTTCAATCAATTATACCAACAACATCATCCCCCTTTCTAATTGGGATTACATCCTCATAATTATACTCTCTATTTTCTACACTATTCTTCCATAGTCGTTACCTCTATTACATCTACAATTTCCTCCCTAACATTAATCCTACATTTTTCAATGTGGTAGAAGAATTATGTACAATAGTAACAAGGATAACAACTAATTCCAATTGTATCAAAATAGAAAGCCTCACCTTCCATACTAGTTCCAACCATTGTACCTTAAGTTCATATGTGATTATTATATTGGAAAGTGTTAGATCAATTGTGTCACTGGAAAATGCTTTAACTTATACATGGGTAGGGGCTTGAATCGATACAAAGCCTTTTGTGACACTAGAAATGTTTGTAGCACTAAAAACAATTCTCTTACCAAAAGTCACTTCCAATTACTTGCCTTCATTTTATCCTCACTCCCATTTGTACTAGATTTAAATGCAAATCCAAATTGAATTGGCACCTTTGCTAAAATTGAAAGGTGGCTTAATTAACAATCGTAAAGTCGGTAGTAATCGTGACTAACATCACAACTTGATATGTATTACAATTGTGATTTAAAATTGATTCAATTATAAAAATATGAAAATGATTTGACCTAACTAGATTATAAATGATAAATAAATATAACTATATAGTTTAGAATTTCATTAATGAAATTACTCAACATATAATATTGAATGTTTAACAACATTAAAATCACAATGCTTTCTATGATTTACGAAACCAAAATGGAATATAACTTGTTAAATAAAATTATTACATGTCTTTAAATGGTAATAACAAAAAAAAAACCCAATAAAAGGACTAGGAAAACATTGGTGGTGAATTAGTGTTCATAGTTGCCATTTAATCCCTTTCTCCCCATGGAAAGTCTTTCCTTCCACTATGAAAAATCGTGTCCGTCGAAACCACACTCCCTTGTAACTAAAGCTCAAAAAACAACTCATATACAACTATTATGCGATTATCCCCCTAGAAATATGGGGTATTAATAAATAAATTGTCATGTTAAAAACTCAATTAGTTGTATTTATAGTTGCAAATAAATTGAGAATGGATCTTCTATATAGTAATTTATATACATTGTACACACATATGTAATCAACCATGTTTTTTTCAATAGTTGCATTGTAATTATATGTGGCAACTACTTTAAAACTATTGTAAATGTGGCATTAAAACAACAATGATGTTATAATTAGTCTACAATGTATATACATGCGATTATGCCATTGTCCACATTTTCACCACCCATTATGGGATGCATTTGTAAATAATTTTTTATTATGATGCCCATTGATATAATTAGTAAAGAGACTAGTGTGCCATTATTAAAGTATTGTATTGTTCAACTATGTTATAACTATAGTGCAACTACTTATAACATAATAAAGATACACATTCATATGTAATGTTTTGTTAAAAGTTATTGTTTCAATAATTTGACTATTAAATATTAACTATGTTTAATACATTTACTTAATCTAAACTTATTGACTATATTAAATAATTGACCATTAATATGAATAAATTAATGTAATTCATACAAGTAATTTACATCAACTAACAAACTAATTACTTATTAAATAATAATTAGATAAATATTTATCCAAATTGGGGATATTTCATAATGAATTAGATCAATTATTCATCAATAGTTAACAAATCATTACTTATTTGGATATATACAATAAAATTTAAATGTGAGACTAAAAAAAATGTGTCATATTAAAAATGTAATTCAATGTACATATGGATATGCCTATTTATACCTTGATATTTTTTACCCAAATTCATATTTAGTATTTAAATTTAATAAGAAAATATTTTGTGATAATTTATTTTTTAAATTATTGATTAGCACATGATTTATTCAATTAATATAATTTAATTAATTAGATTCAATATTTATTTTCTATGATTATAAATAAATTTGATTCAGATAATTAGCCCATTAATTAATTAGAATAATTAATTAAAAATTTCAAAAATCTAGATGATAAGTGATTAATCATATATATTAATTCACTTGGTCTGTCAGTTTGTGACAGGGTTTGGGAAGGGGCGGGACGGGGCACGGACTGGGCACGGACTGGGCACGGGACTGAGAACGGGCACGGGCACGGGCGAGACTAGGCACAGACTGGGCACGAGCACGGGCGGGCTAAGCACGAGCGGATTGTCTGAACGTCACGAATACCCACTAGTATATATGAATTTAGCTAATTAATCATTAGATAATAAAATGTCTGACGTGGAATAATCAATTATTTTGAATAACTAGCAAATCAATTATATTGAATAGTTACAATAATTTTATATAGTTAATTTAAATAATTAATTATCCTAATTCATTAATTAACTAATTATTTGACTTAGATTAATTAATTTGGATAACTAGTTCACTTGTTCAGTAATTCAAATAATCAATCCAAACATTTTTTTATCATATATTTTATTCAATAATTTATGTTTCAAATAATTATTTCTCATAAAATTAGATAAATTATTTTGATAATTAATTATTTGAAAAAGAAATTAATTCAAATAAATAATTCAAATCACATTTTTAAATAATTAATTAACATATTAAATTAAAAATATAATTATTAATTTAATTGTATAATTTACATAATGACAAACATGCACAAAGCATGTGGGAAAATCTTTCCATGGTTACAACTGAATTTGCAACTAAAAAACGAATAAAAAATTTAACCCATATGTTTTATTTTTGAATCCCATGTTACGAATTATATAAATAAAATATGTTCTCTTATGTTCTCACATAAAAATACATGTGCCATTTTAGGATGAGTTAAAAAAATCTTAACCCTCAAAGCAAAACATAATTTTTTTTAAAAAATTCATGACTATTTTTGAGTTCATTTAATCTTGTGTTTTCCTACCTACTTATGTATGTAATGTCTAAGACCTATCAACCTACATACCTATGGTTATGAATGACCTACCTCTATATATATATATATATATATATATATATATATATAAATATGCCATGTGGCAATTTTTATTATGCCACATGTCACCATTTTGGACCATCATTAACAGTCATAATGGATGATGGATAATATCCAAAAAAAAAATTGTGCAAAAATCTTCATAATATCACGTGTAAGATTTTAATGAATGGATGACAATTAATGATGTTAACATGACATCATGGGTGTAATTATAATGGATTTACATAATAGTTCAAAATGAGTTGTTTTGATTGAGTTACAATGAGTTGCACTGTATATATGGTGAAATGTAACTTTGTAACTCATGTAACTTTTTCGTTAACATTCATGATGTATAAATATAATGAGTTGCAAACGTCCGATGCAACTCAAAAATGAGTTGCAAAGCCAATTGTAAAACACCCTTTTTTTATATAATGTTCATAAGGAACTTGCCCTAAGAGAACCCATCCAAGTTGCCTTGGGAACCATGTTATGGGCCCAAGTTTCATGGGGAACACATGGTTCCCACAACTTTGGAACCTCATAACATTTTCATGTCATCTATGATTGAAAAACTTTACATTACAAAGTTGTAGCCCTCGATGATATCTTTCCAACATTGTGTCATTGGGGCTACCACTTAGTCCATTTCTCCATAGGGAAGGTCCTTTTCTCCTTGTGGAAGTTGACCCCAAGGAACTTAGTTGGGCCTATCACTTAGTCCCCTTCTCCTTGAGAAAGCTGCTCCTCACGGAACTTGGTTGAGATTACCACTTAATCCTCTTCTTTGTGCAAAGGAATCTCCCCCAACAACAACTACCTTGAAGAAGTTACCCATGGGTTATTTTTAATTTTTTTTCATACTTTTGGTTTGTGAAAGAAAAGGAAAATTTGGGAAAAGGATTGGGCCTTGAACCTTCAAGTAGAAGAGGAAGTTTTTAACCACTAGATCACTTTTTCCTTGAAAATGTTGTGCAAGAAATATACTTAAAACATTAATCATAGTTCAAGTAAAATTTAAAAATTGAAAATATTTCTTTTGAGCACTATTTTGCAAATATGTCAAGCCCAATGCCACATTTAATTTGTTACACATGTTTATGGTTTGCCTAATGTGCACATAGTTGTTATTGCAAGTAGTACAAAAGTCCGACCTTCTTTTTTTATCTTTATATGCCCTTGGCCCAATCTATCTTTTCTCAAAAAGGATGGATGACATCCAAACACACCTTGGGCCCATGTTATGCACATTTTGCAAGACCAAAACCTGCATAATAGGACACAAAATTTGTGGGAGCAACATCAAGATGTGTTTAGGCATCACATCTTGGAGGGGCGAAAGGGCAGTCAGGGAAAAAAAAAGTTTTGCACTGGCACTAACAACTATGTGCACAAATAATGTTAGGAGTTTTGCAGTGATAGGAATTCTTTTAAAGCCCTACTGGCGATCATCCCTAGGAAGATTTAGCCAAATATAATTGTAAACCGTATATAAGGTACAAAATATTAATTACCCTTTAATATTTTTGCTACACTGTGAAAATCAAATATAGAAATATGGCGATTTTTATTAAAATTTCCCTCACTTCTGGCAATCAAAACCCTCCAAAATCACTTTTTAATTTATTTTGGATTTCATTTTTTGGGGGAATTTCGCCAATTATTATAGAAATGAAAAAGACTGCCAAGGATACTGAGCGAGTGCACTGACCACGGGCTGAGATGGAAAAAACCATCACTTTGGGAAGTTACCTGGACAGAGGATGATGGATGAGATTGATTGTTTTGTTCCCATGCCTTAGAATGTTGACCATTGGGAACACAGTGAACAAAAGACTCTTGAACCCAAGGGGAACAACCACGGAAACATGGCAAATCAAAGCAGCTCTTGGGGGGGACTGGATGGGATGAGGAACTCCTTCATTCATCACGGATGGGAGGTATGTAACTCCCAACGTGATGGTCAAGCATCCCAGGGCCCGATCACAGGGGCAAACATAGTTTGAGTAATCACTATGGCGGCCTCAATGGCCATGGCAGTTGTTGTCCTCTCCCAATAGCCATGGTACCATCCCCCAACATCAAGAGGACTTTTTCAAAATTAAGAACTAACTTATCCGCGTTTGTCTATTTTCTCTTCCGTTTTTTCCCGTTGCAATTGCAAGCGTACTATTGCTAAGATCGTCAAAAGGTTGTCTATCAATTGCAAGCGTACTATTGCTAAGATCGTCAAAAGGTTGTCTATCAATTGCAAGCGTACCATTGCTAAGATCGTCAAAAGGTTGTCTATCAATTGCAAGGTATTATTGCTGACATCGTCGCCGGTGGTTTATCTTTTTCTGATTCCTTTTTTCCCTTCCTTCCAAATTGGATAACGACAAAGACTTAAGTACGAAACCCCACCTCGCTCACCTACAACAAACAACTTGCAGTAGCAAAAGATTAAATAAGAGACTTAGTATGCTCAGGTTCTCAACTCTCTAGAATTTCTCCCGCGGCCTAATTAATTTCATACGACTTGCTTCTCGGCAGTTCGATCGGCTCTGGTGGGAAACTAGCGGGCGATCATTTAGGATCAGGAGTCTTAGAAGCTATAGCCTTTGTGGTACTCGATTCTTGAGGTTAACTAAAGTAAGGGACGTCATTCTGTCATTGAATTTGAAGGTTTCTTGTATCTTCTGCAGCAGTCCATAATCACGAAACTCCGGTTCTTTCTTTGGAAAGAGAGAAAGGACTTTGTATGTGAGAGATTTCAGTTGGATTGAATAACTTTGCTCTTGATTTCTGTTAGGAAATTTTGCTTGTTCAAAGTCGTGGAAGTTATATTATCACAAGGGGAAAATGTTGGGTGAAGAAGACAAAGACTCCAACCAAGCGGTAGTGGCTGGAGGAGGTGCTCATGTGGTGGCCTTCCCTTTCCCTGCACAAGGACATATTGCTCCCATGGTTCAGCTATCCAAGACCTTGGCCAGCTATGGGATTGCTATCACCTTCATCATTGCAACTCCTCATCTTGCTAGTGTGCGAGCATTGGTGGAAGATAGTTTTGTAGGCCATGGCAAGATTCAAATCATTTGTTTTGATATTCCTCCACAATATGTTGACACTAATATGCACACCTTGTTTGATCTGATGTTCTATCTTCCCAAAAACAAGCACGAGGTTTTTGCCAAAATCATACAGAAATTGATGGCACCCCGGGATGTTACTGCTTTTAATCATCATCAGCCTTCCCCAGTCTCTCATTCTTCAAGCAGCACCATTGGAAGTTTTTGGTTCGGCTCTCCTGTGTGCATAATCTCCGACATGCTTTTGGGTTGGACCCAGGTACCCATATTGCAACGTTTTCATTAATTATTTATTGTGTCAATTTGTATGATGTATTAGAGAGTGGGCAAAGTTTGGTCAATTCAGCTGTTCAGCATGAGAATTAGTTGATGCAAAGGGAAAATAAGACCTACCAGCAAATCAACTTTAGCAAAACAATTTTCATGTGTCATTTGTTGAAAACCCCTCTAGTTATTTCCCCACAGTTAGTCGTAACGTTTAAGTAGCCCAATCCTTGTGTTAGATCAGAAGTTAAACAACCTAGTGTTTCTAATGATATTCAAGTATTTTTGAGCTTTCAAAGTACAATCCTCAAGTGTCAAGGTTCAACATTCTTGGAAAGTAATTTTTATGGAAATATGGACCGCTTGCTCCACCTCCAATGTAGTAGTAGTTGTAACTTCTTAAACTGGAGCTACCCTCACGGTCCCTTGTTAAGAAAATATGTCCTTGACCTACAATTTTTTGATTCTTCACTTTCTAGCTTCAAACATGACTAATTGATATGTCATATCGAGGATGGGGATGCAGGATACAGCAAAAAAATTCAAACTCCCAAGATATTGTCTTTACACTTCTGCAGCACGTTCCTTGTCAATGATATGGCATGCAACAAATTGGGTTGCTCAAGGGCTCATCCCCATGCCATTAGACGCTGCAAAGCCACTAGAAATTCCTGGATTTCCCCCACTCTCACCCATCGATCTTCCTGCAATTTTCTTGCAGGGAAGTGAGATGAAATTTCCTCCACAAAGACTTGTTGATGAAGCGAAAAAGCTCAAGGAAGCCACCGGGGTGCTTGTGAATACCGTCAATGAATTGGAATCCGGTGTTATCACTGGCATACAAAAATTTCTTCAAAGTGATTCAGAACAAGAGCAGGTCTGTTCCCTTACTTACCATGGAGAGTAAGGAGTAAAAATTGCAGCCAAAAGGCCCAAGTTTTTTTTTCTTTGGGGGTGGGTGCGGGGGGAGGGTTTGGATTTTAGGGTTCCTACCATATTCTCAAGTTTTCAATGTGTTCCCCAAACATTTTATCCAATAACCTTTTCTCAGAGTTGCACTCCCATAACCTATATAGCTGGGCCAAAGGATAGAAAAACCATAATCCTAATTTGGTCCAGTGCAAACTAACAATTCAGGAAAGAGTTTGAAGTTTTAGAAAGCTTAAACTTCAATCTTTCATCTTAAGTTTGAACTTTTTTTTGGTGCAGAGCTGCTCAAAGTAAATGAATGGAAAAATAAAGGGATACAACCAACAACCCACACTCTTAGGAAGGGGAAATTATAGCCCAAGCCAAAAACGGTTATGAATAACTTTAGAATAAATACAACCAATGAGATAGCTAAATATGCACCAAGAAATTTTAGGGTCCATTTTTTCCCCAAAAAATGTGTGGGGAGGGGGGACTGCGGGGGGGATTTATTTTCTACATTTTGGTGCTCCTACCAAGTTGCCAATGATGCTCTCAATGTGTTCCTCAAATTGTTCATAATAACACCAAACTTTATCCCATATCCTTTGCTTAAATTATACTATGGTGAAGCTATGTAGTTAAGCCAAAGAGAAATGCTACAAAAAAATTATTTTGGGAGTGTTCACATTGTGAGTGTTTTTTTGTTGGTGTTGTGATGAGCCAATCAAAGAGGCCCATCACCAAAATAAAAGAAGTGATTGTGCATGTGCAACAAACTAGAGAAGAATTTGAAATGATTATTGTAAGGACATTTTTTTTCAATCAAATTAGGGTGCAAATGGGATATTATGAACTGAACTTGCCCCCTTGGGTGATTGCTAATTGGGTGTTTATTCTAGGATATTCTTTAAAAATTTTGAACAAAAGTTTTTTAATTTTTTTTAAAAAATTTTGAAAATTTTCGTCACACTATTATATTATGGTTGACATCAGAATTTTGATAAAAATATGTTATTGTCAAAAAAATCAAGACCATTTACAAGTCTTTTTACTACTTAAAAACACTAATTACAATGTTTTTGGGTATTTTTCATTCACTAAATCAATTTCAAACTTTTAAAGTATATATATCAATACATTGAAAATAACATTATGTGAAAGCAATTCCATTTGGATTTCCTTTTTTTTTTTTCTAAAATGTTAAAGACACAAAACCAAACATTGGTTACAATTATTTGTGTATGTGTTAGTGTGAATGCATCGCTTATTATGTGCTACTTCAAGAAGCCCCTACCTCATATCATAACCATTTGTTTTATATTGAAAATTTTGTTTTAGTTGATTACATTAGGTCAATGGCATTGCTTTTGAGATGCAATTTTCATCTAAACTTTGTATTGATTTTGTTTATAGGTGCCAACAATTTTCTCAATTGGGCCATTGTTACTAACCCACAACAACAAATTGGAAGAATTGAAAGTGGATGGAAAAGATAATGATTGTTTACAATTTTTGAACCAACAACCAAGATCATCTGTTTTATACATATGCTTTGGGACAGTATTCATACTCCCAACACAACAATTGAATGAACTAGCTATGGGGCTTGAAACTAGTGGTGTGCGCTTCCTTTGGGTTATAAGGATCCCAAAAGGTGAAGATGGGAACTTGGCCCCAAAAATTGCAAACCTCGTTCCCAAAGGTTTCATGGAAAGGACCAAAGATAAAGGTTTGGTCTATACATCTTGGGCACCACAAGCACAAATCTTAGCACATCCAGCCACTAGAGGATTTTTAACACATTGCGGATGGAACTCTATCATGGAAAGCATTTCCATGGGTGTGCCCATGATTACATGGCCACTTTGGGCTGACCAAATGCTCAATGGCCGGTTTTGTGTTGATGTCTTGAATATTGCAATTGCAGTTGATAAGAAATTCAAGGAGATTGTTGGACGAAAGGAGGTTGAAAGGGTTGTTCAACTTTTGATGGAAGATGCCACTAGCAATATTGTGAGGGAAAATGCTAGGGAGCTAAAAAAGGTGGTAAAAAATGCAAATGAACCTGGAGGGTCTTCAAGGAAAAGCTTGGATTTTTTTGTGGATGACCTCAACGCTATGACTTTGTTGAAGAAATTAAATTGTTTGTGAAGCATCGCTCTAGTTTGGGGTTCTTGTTGCTTCACTTTGGTTTTCAAGTGTAGTTCCATGAAATGGAAATCCAACACACCTAATATTAAATATTAGAGTCGTTACAATTTGTACCAATGATATTGTTGTGGAAAATTTCCATTATTTTTCATTTTTTAATAGAATGAACTTTCAAGAAATGTGTGTTTTTTGTGTCTAAAATGTGCTTTAAAGAAAATTTTATCACTTTTGAAAATTTGAAAAAACAGATTAAGGAAAAAAACAATGGTTATTACCGTTCATCTTGGAAAAAAGGTACAATTGTGCAATGGTTGCATGCCATTTCAGTTTCCAATTTCAAGTCCTTACCCTTTTGGAAGGAACAAAGGAGTTGGTTTTGACTCATTCTATTTGGATGTACTTGGTAGTGGCAATGTAGTTTTTAACAATCAAACTCATTTGATGTATAATGGTGTTGAGCATGTTGCTATTATTGAGCAACTAACAACTCAAATAGAACTCTAAAATTATTTACAAGCTCCTATACATGAGTAATCCAAATCAAAGTAACCATCAAAATGTGATAAAATCATCAAAACCAGTGATAAGAAATTTCAACCAAAATGTGGTAGATTGATATGCCCATAGTCAAGGAAGCCATATCCATATCTTACCCCATGATGTGTATAACAACCTAAGAAATTTTTCATCTAGGCCATCTAGCTCTTCCTTTATGAATTTTAACTAGGTGATCAAGAATTCCCTTTCATTTTTATAATACTCAAATTTCACTTTCCATGAACTTTATTATTGAAACAAAGTAGACATGTTTCACTTTGGATAAATGTGTTATCAAGTTATTCAAGGTGGGTTCTTAGTTTCTTTCAATTTTCCATGGCATTGAACTTTGTTGGAATTGCTTTGAAAGTAGATGGCCATATGTAGTTGATTTTACACAAACAAAACTTTGCTCCTATATTAATTTACATGTTCTGTTGTCCTCATGAGTTTTCCTTGTGTGTACAACTCACTATGGCGGATAATTCGGATCTTATTGCAAAGCATTTTGTTGCAAGACTAAATCATTGGGTAAGTTTCAAGTTCCCAAGTATTTTGAACAATGCAAAGTTACTTATATAAAGTACATTGTTTTGTCGAACTACCATTGTGAACCTTAAATTTAGGAAATATGTTCTTCGGGACTTACATTTTATAATTGATTTTAAATACTTGGAGAAGGTGCCAAGTTGCTTTTTCAAATGTTCCTTACAAATCATTTTGAAAGTTTTTTGTTAGGTAGTTTACAATTTACATAGTGCCCAATACATGATTACTTCCTTTTATTTAAAGATTTGTATGTTAAAAAATAGAAGATTTAGTCAAGTGCAAACATAAATTTTTATTGAAAGGAAACTAAAACATGATGTTCACAACATGGAACATAACATTGAGAACTCTTCAAGGTTCTTGTCACATCAAAGACACAAAGTTGTGCAATGGAATAAAAAGAGTTAAACCATCAACACCAAGGTATTTAATTTAAAAACCAAACCAAAAATAACCAAACTAATCTAACTAAAAAAATTAGTTCAACCTTGTGAAAGTAATTTAGTTATTTTCCTACTCCAGTAACTAATGAAAACCTAACTAGTTGAGCTTGAATTCTCAACACTCCCCTTCAAATTCAAGTCCATTTTTAGTACACCAAGTAATTTTTAAAACTTCTTTAACTTGTCTGTACCTAAAGTTTTTGTGAAAATGTCAGCAACCTAAACTTTCACTACTAACATGAATAAGGTTAATTTCTCCTACTATAACTTTTTCTCTAACAAAGTGATAGTGCACCTCGATGTGTTTTGTCCTAACATGATAAATCAAATTTTTAGGAAGTAGTATGCTATCAATGTTATCACAATAAATGACAATAGGAACATCCATTGATTATCCCAAATCTAAAAACCAAACTATTTCACATGCAGCGCTTGTTATGCCTTTATACTCTACCTTTCTGTTTGATAGTGCAACTATTGGTTGTTTCTTATACTCCAACTAATAACACCACTTCCAAAAGAAAACATGAAACCACTTATTGATCTCCTATTTAAACATTACTAACCCAATTAGCATTCATGTATCCATGTACTTGTAATTAGCTTTTGATTTCATAAAAAAATTCACACTTCAAAGTATGTTTCATGTACCTCAATATGCGCCTCATTGCATCCAAATGTGGTTTTTGTGGTGTTTGCATGAATTAACTCACTATTCGAAGTACATAATTCAAATATAGCATTGTGATGGTCATGTAAATCAAACTCCCCATTATGCGTATGTACATAGTGGTATCCTCCACAAGGCCACCTTCATCTGCATTTAATTTCACATTTTGCTTTAATGGAATTGAAATGGGTTTGCAACTTGTCATCCCATATTTAGACAATTTGTTCAAAGCATATTGCTTTTGTAATAACCATATCTTTTTAAGAAACTTGATTACCTCAATGTTGAGGAAGTAACACGACTCTCCCAAATTTTTCATTTCAAACTTTTGCTTCAAAAGCTTTTTCAAATCAAAGATGTCTACATCATTATCTCTTATGACAATTAAGTCATCAACATAGATGATTATGACTACAATCCCACGAACTATTTTTTTCACATAAAAGGAAAAATCTACATTAATGTTTTAAATTCATTTGTGACAAGATACTAACCTATCTTTTCTGACCGAACTCTAGGTGCTTACTTCAAGCCATACAAAGTTCTCCTCAACCTATAAACTAAACTAGGATGTGTTTAGTCCACATAACCTGGTGGTTGTTCCATGTACACCTCTTCCTACAAGTCTCCATGAGAAAAAATATTATTACATCCATTTGATGTAAAGACCATCCTTTTGATGTTGCCATAACAATGATTACTCATCACCTTGATTGTTTATTGATGCATAATTCCCTTACTGCAACTTTCCATTTTGTGCATCATGTTTCCTTTGATAACATTTTTTTGCCATGTGCCTAAGTTTCTTGTAGTAGTAACAATTTGAATCATTGTTTAATTGTTGACCTCGATGAATTCCACCACGGTCGCCATCACTTCCCTTTCCTCTAAATTTTCCTCATCCACCTACATGAAGCTAATTTTCATGTTAATGATGTCCACCATGCAAGCTTTCATGTCAACCTCAAGATGAAGTTCTACCACCTCTACCTCTATTTTTACTAGTATTTGAGTAAAAGACATTTCATCATGACCCTCCATTGGATGAAGTACCAACGACTTTCATTTCTTCACTTATAAATAGGGTTATTTGTTCTTGAAAATCGATAAATGTTTTTCAAATTACAAATGAAGTTTGGAACTAACTATAATATTTTCCAAGACCATTCAAGGTCATAGCCACTATATTTTCATCATTTACAGGGGCTCCTATAGATGCAATAACATCTGCAAGGTTTTTCACCTTTGTAGAATAATCACTGATGTTCATCTGATTTTTCAATAGATTATACAACTCTTGCTTGAACTACATTTTGCGAGCTTGTGTATTGGGTTATACATCTTCACCAATGTATCACAAGCTTGCTTGGGTAATTTGCATTTTGAATAGCACAATCATCAAATTGAACACATTTACAAAAAATTAATATAAGAGTTTTTAAATTTTCTCAAGCTAAGTTTTGTTAGCTTGAATTTGTTGTTGTGTGAGGTTTTTTAGGAAAGGAGGTTCTTTTTCATCACTACTTATGAACTCCCAATAACCTTTCCCCATCAAAAATTTCATAATCCTAAATTTCTACATTTGGAAATAGTTTTTGTCTAATTTTCAATTACAATTTTGAAAAAGACCATTCGCCATGATTTGTCAAGGCAACATTCAATGTTTTTTGGGGGTTTCATAAATGATTTGTTTCAAGAAATGATTTTCTTTCTTTCCTTGAGTTTTATATGTGAGGGTTAGGGTTTTCCTTCCTTAGGGTTCTAGGATTAGGGTTAGGGTTAAGGTTCAACAAGATGGACCTTACATACATATGTATGTCTTGAGTATTATATGAGGTTCTATATTATACATAGGTTTGAATATATGTACGTATTTTGTATAATATTTTGTATGGTATTAAGTACATGAGTACATACCAAATTTTTGTATCAAAGTCTTGATAATGACTTATGTTCCACAATCTTCAAAGTCCAAACTCCTTCCATCAAGTTATCCCAAATTATATTTGCTCCACTCAAAATTTTGTTTTGATATCTTTTCAACGTAAATTTCTACCACTAATTTTACAAAACTACATCATTCACATATGAACTTGATTGGTTTGAAATTTTAGTGCAACATGAAAAACTATGTCTATTATCATCTCTCAATTTTTCAATTTATTTAACTTCATAGAATGAGAGATCTTGTTATTTTCTTGAAAACACCCCAAATTGAGACCGAACACAAAATGACTTACAATTCCCTGTAAACAATTTCAAACCCTTTGAAATTTTGGAAACACATTAAATATATGTCTTTCACATTTGCTCAAAATTTTATCCCTATTTATGATGATCATAAAGAGTTATCACTTTCAAAAGAAACTAACTTCAAACTAAGGTTGAAACTTTAGATACGTGGATCTCTCTCAATACATATCTAAATGGCATGAAATTTCTTCCACCAATGTAATCTTTTATGATTTATAAGATCTCAAAGGTTCATATCCAAAAACTTTCAAACAAAGGATATATAACCAAAAAACCAAATCTGACACAAATTCTCAAAAGCTCATAATTTTCACAAAACATATATGAAAATTTGAAAACATAAGCGCCTTATAGTTTCTACAATCCATCCAAGTTTCACTCCAAGATCTTTTGATAATAGATCTAAATCTAGATTTAAATATTTGACTTTCCCAACCTTCAAAGTGTTGATTTCTTTTCACCTCTTTCTTTCTTTTATTTTTCTTCATGTTCTTTCCTTCCTTTCTTCTTTCTTACACTTGACAAACTCCTATGATATTATTAAAAACTCTTAAGCTCTAGTTTTAAAGACTTTTTAGTTCTTTTTCAACTTTCTCACCAAATAACCTAAGCTCTAATACTATGTTAACAAATAAAATATCTAGTCAAGTGCAAACACAAATCATTGTCAAAAGGAAACAAAAATATGATGTTCATAACATGGAACATAACATTAATAACTCCTCAAGGTTCTTGTCATATCAAAATAATAAACTTGTGCAATGAAGAAAATAGAACCAAACCATCAACATTAAGGTATTTATCTAAGAGACAAAACCAAAAATAACTAAACTATTATAAGTATAGAAAATAGTTCAACCTTGTGAAAGTAACCTAGTTAGTTTCCTATTCTAATAACTAATGAAAACCTAACTAATTGAGTTTAAATTCTCGACATTGTATTTTCAAAGGTGTTGCTTGTTATTTCTGCAAAGTAATCAATGTTTAATAATCATTGACCTTTAGAGAAGTGGTTAATCATAAGCTCAAAGTCTTTTATTTAAGACTAATGCCTTTTTATAAATATTTTCAAAGGTGGAAAACATCTTCTACAAAGTAAGTGATGTTTAATAACCACTTTGACCTTTAAAAAAGTGGTGATTATTAGTTTAAAGTACTTTATTAAGGATTAACACCTTCTTAATTAAGCTAATAATTGGACTAATATTTTCATTACAATCTTAAACATCAAGTTTACAAAGTAATGTATGTTTATTAATCACTTTGAATATTTGAACAAGTGTTTGTCATTGGCACAAAGTTTTTGTTAAGGACTAACACCTTGATTATAACATTAATGCATGTTGTTTTTCATTATACGGACTATTGCAAACTTTGGAATTGTCCCTATAAAGCAATGCTCCCAAATTTCATTTTCATTCCTTGGACCTATCAGTTGACGTGTGAGGTATGTAGGTCCACCTATAGAGCTAATATTTTCATTCCAATGTTAATGTTCATCAAGTTTACAAAATAATGTTTGTTTATTGATCATTTTGGATCTTTGAACAATGATTTGTCATTACACAAAGTTTTTGTTGAGGACTAACACCTTGATGATAACACTAATGTGTGTTTTTTTCATTGGAGGGACTATTTTAGACTCAAAGTTGCCTCTATAAAGTGTGCTCCCAAATTTCATTTTTGTTCCTTGGATTTATTGGTTGACAATGTGAGGCACATCTAGGTCCACTTGTGGCGATAATATTTTCATTCCAATGCTAACCATCAAGTTTACAAGTAAAGAATGTTTATAATCATTTTGGATCTTTGAGCAAATGGCACAATTTTTTTTTTTCAAGATTGAGATCTTGATTTTAACACAAATGCATGTTGCTCTTCATTGGAGGGACTATTGCAAACTTGGAGTTGCTTATGTATTTGTGGTGCTCCCAAATCATCTTCAATCCTCAAATCTTCTAGTTGACAATGTGAAGTACATGTAGGTCCACATGTAGAACTAACAATTTCATTCCAGTGCTAAACATTCAAGTCTACAAAGTACAAAGCAATGTATGTTTATTAATCATTTTGGATCTTTCACTAAGTGGTTTGTCATTGGCACAAAGTTTTTGTAAGGACTGACACCTTGATCATAACACTAATGCATGTTGTTATTCATTGAAGGGACTATTGCAAACTTGGAGTTGCTTGTTATTTGTGGTGCTCCCAAATCATTTTTAGTCTTTAGATCTACTGGTTGACAAGGTACATCCAGGTCCACTTGTAAAACTAATATTTTCATTATAATGTTAAACATCAAGTCTACAAAGCAATGTATGCTTATTAATCAATTTGGAGATCTTTGAACAAGTGGTTTGTCATTGGCACAAAGTTTTTGTAAGGACCAACACCTTGATTATAACATTAATGCATGTTGTTCTTCATTGGAGCAACTATTGCAAACTTGGAGTTACTTGTTATTTGTGGTGCTCCCAATCATTTTTAGTCCTTGGATTTATTAGTTGACAATGTGAGGTACATGTAGGTCCACTTGTATAACTAATATTTTCATTGTAGTGTGAAACATCAAGTCTACAAAGCAATGTATGCTTATTAATAATTTGGAGATCTTTGAACAAGTGGTTTGTCATTGGCGCAAACTTTTTGTAAGGATTAACACCTTGATTATAACATTAATTCATGTTGCTATTCATTTCTAGAAGGACTATTGTAGACTTGGAATTGCCTCTTTATTTGTGGTGCTCCCAAATCATTTTTAGTCCTTGGATCTATTGGTTGATAGTGTGAGGTATGTTGGTCCACATAGCTAAATTGCTCTATGGAAGTGGGGTACTTGGAGTCATTTTATTAGTAGATCTATTGTTGACTATTTCAACTATTTGGTAAAAAATAGTCTTATGACATTGGCATGTGTTGCTTTACTTTCAAAATGCATTTGACTAGTTGATTCTTTGATTCATTTTTAAAGGTGTTAGTCATGGGGAAGGAAAATAAGGAAAGGAAACCAAAACTGAAGGTTATATGAAAACGTTATGGCAATTAGAGCGAGGGGGTTCAAATTGTCAAAAAATGTGAACTTCCAACTAAAACAAAACATATTACAACACTTCTCTACATCTTGTTATGGTAAATACATTGATTTTTTCAACATCTTTTGATACTAACTAAGTGGACACACAACGCCATAGATTCCTTAAACAATTGATTACCTTCCATTGAATCACATTTTAATTTATTAAAATTACATAATAGTTCCACCCCCAAATGAATTTTGTGAGTTGCGTGTTTTTAAGTTGAAAGGTGCAAAGATTCCCACACTATGTAATAAGTTACTATCATATAAATTTTTTTACCATCAAAAGTATTTTATTAAAAAAATCCATTACCCAATCCTTTGCAAAATTATCCACATTTAACACAATTACTATTCAAGTTCAAACGTCCTATATTAAACCAAAACTCAAAATTAAAGTTAATGAAATTTTAATTTTAATTCTTCAACATTCATATTAGTTATTTAACACAAGTTGGAATGATTAACATAATTTTAAAATGTTCCCAAAAAAATGTAATTTAAAAGTTCACAAATATTCATGGTTTTTGGTTCTTAGATGTGTATTTGCACATATTAGCAATCTACCAACATATTAATTATCTACTTATATATTACCAATCCCCTACCCACCTACCTATTTATTACCAACTTACCTATCATTTTAACCTTGCACAAGCTACCTATCATGACCTACTTAACTAGTAACCAAGCTATGCATTATCACCCCCAACCTACCTACCTTGCTACTTATTAATTAATACCCCTAACTTGCTAACTTATGTAATAATACCTACATACTTACAATCTACCAACCTATTATGTCTTACTTACTTAACAAGCAATTCCAACCCCCATTCCACCTACCAATTTTTAATAACTAGACCTATTATTTACCTAGGTCTATTAATTACTTATGTATTTATTGCAAACCTATATATCACCTACCTACTTTTATTACCCTATCTACCTGCCTCTACCTATTGATTTATTAGCTTCTTACCTACCTATAACCCACCCCAACCTACCTATATCTAGCCTACAACATGTGCCTACATATTCCTTACCTATTACCAACCTCAACCTAACTACATTAGTAATCTAGAACCTACCTACTTACATGTCTAAGGGAGGCCTCGATGCTTAGTACATTCCTAGGGGGCTTACACATCTACACATCCGCATTTGACACATACATACATGAAATAATATTTTCAATGATTAAAATTTAGCACATATAACATGTAACAAACCATGTCAACCATTCAAGATTCTCATAATATTTTCATTATTATTTTCAATGTATGATTTCAAGGATGCCAATTATCAACCCATCATTCAAAGAAATTTGATTTAGCTTTACTTGTAATCTGTAGATTGAACCATGTGTTTGGTTATGGTTACTAGATTGGAGTTGAATGGGTCTTGTTTTATTGTAGGTGATGACTATTTACTAACTATCAATGTTGAACCCATCATATGTTGAATCTATGTCAACCCATGAATCTTGTGCTTGAAGACCTCCATGTTCAGTTTTCACCCTTGATGTGCTTGCAAGTTGAACATGGTGTGATAATATCAAGTCATATTAACATCACATGCACGTTGTTTTTGTGTGTCAATTATTTTGTTTAGATATAATGATTCATATTTTTTAAACATATAGATCGTTACATGAATCATTGATATGCACGATTTGTCTCTTTTGTAACAAAATATTCAATTTCAAGTTATGAACTTGAAAGTTTTTTAATTTATCTAGTGTATGATTATTGATGGGAATGTCTTACTATTTGCATTCAAACATATTGGTCACAATGTTTCAACTTCATGTTTACATGGTTAGGAAGAAAATGGATTTTCACATGCAACGTCTTTAATTGGTATGCTTCTTGTAGCAATCATTGGAAACCATCCAAAATGATAAATTCATTTTTGGTCGCCAAATTTATTATTGTGCACTGCCAACCCCAATCTATGTCGATGGAAAAGTGCATCATGAGAATTTGAGAGCATGTTCTCCTTCTATCTCTAATGCATGGAAATAAAAGTAAAAAATAAAAATAAGTTTTTGGCCTTGATTGGGGTGTTAATTAAATCCACAAGTTACATGTTCATATCCTTTCAAACTTTTTAGAGTTTAACCTTAGAGTCAATTGCAAACCCAATTAGTTGGCACATGTAATGTATTCAATTGACAATAATATGCATGCCATTTAACATGAACGAACAAAAGGAACTTAATGGGGTCATGCATTACAATTTACAATGCAAGATATTTTGGTACAATAGAAAGGTTCCTTCTATCGGTTGAAGATTAAATCAATAGGATTGCGTATATAAAATAGAACTGAGGAGTTTAATCTACCGTGATTAAAATTAGATACCTACAATTTTAAACAAAATTTTCTATTCAAGTTAACATGTTGCGGTGTTAGTACTTGGGGTTTGGGGATCTTTATTGAAAGATAACATGGATGTGAAGTTAATTCATATGGGAGAGGAAGGAATGACAAGTGTGGTATAATGAGCAAAGTGGAATGGAGGAAAGACATTGTAAGAAGGCAATTTTCATATTGTTGTGTTAGTATGTTGGGCAATGGGTACATTGTGAAATTGTATTACTTAATCTAAAGTTTGTCATAAAAGGTACATTGGTTAAGCAAACCATAGTTTTGGTTATTAAGGTAGTGGGTAAAGAATTGATAAAATATTTTCTTTACATTCATGCCTGAAAATAACGTTAATATTGGAGTTATGACATAATTAGAAGCCATTAGGGTAGTCTATGTGAAAATTAGGGGTTTCATTTCTCTTTTCTTCAAGGTTTGTGAAATTAATTTTGGTATTTAGAGACTTATGACATAGTTAAAAACCATTTAGATTATTTGCGTGAAAATTAGGGTTTTCATTTCTTTCTTCTTCAAGGTCTATTTTTTATAGGCCAAATATTCAGCATGGTTTGGAACAAAGTGAAATATAATATCACCAAACCTCAAGCTTGCATGATATGTGTATTGTGACCTACTTGGGAATGTTATTTTGATATTCATTCACATACACAAAATCTTTATCTATCTTTAGAGAGTTCCATTTGTGAACTTATAGTGATATATTTGTTTCAATAACATTACATGTGCAAATACATTTTTTTCTTTGATTTGATCCAAATAGTCCAAACCAATGAATGGTTCTTGTACCAAAAAGTTATATATGACATGGTATGATCGATTATAAATCCAAGGCCCATTTGATTTGATTTTGATATATTCACAATTATTGGTAATTTCATGGAGTATTGGATTGGATACAATGGCAAGCACAGTCCATCCTAAGATTATTATCAAATTCCATAAGTGAGATACTCAATCTTTGCAATCAATTACATCGTTTTCAAAACTTTTGTATTTTGAAATGAGGTCATTTCTTTCATGAAGGATGCATTTGTAACATTAATAACTATTCATTGAATTCCCCTATGCTTGAAATGCCACAAATTTAAATGCAAGTGAACCATGTTCCAAATATCATATGAACAATAATCATCTAGATGTAATGTACTTGTTGTTTTGTATAGTATCTTTTCCCCAAATGAGTTTTCACCATAAAAATTAGTTGCTTAAAGATGAATTAAGGTTAGATCAATTGCTTGTGCTTGAACCTTCACCATAGCCAATATAATTTGCTTTGAAAAAATCCCTAAATATATTTAAGCTATGAAATAATTAATTTACAATACCACATATTCTATATTGGGGAACACAATATCACTTGTTTGTAAATGCAAACATAATCATTTTTTACTAACCTCCATTAGTTATGTTTATTTGCCTCACGGACTCACATCATAATATGAATGATTCTTATAGAGATGTTGAAGTTGGAGTGGCAAACAATGAAAGTGATACAATGAAAATTGACATGGAGAACCCCACCTTCAAAACCTTAGCACAAGAAGACATTCATGAAGTTCAGGCCTACCAGCCTTTCCGATCCAACTCCATTAATGAAAAATATTTTAAAGCACCAATTATTGTTCCCACAAAGGTATGGTATTTCCAAATTTGTTAGAAACTTTCAAAATAATGTTAAAATCATCATGTTACAAGTGATTATTTCCTATTGGGATATAGAATTAGTTTAAAGTATTTGAAAATTGGATGAGATGTTTGACAAACCAACAATAAAATGCCTTTTGGAAATCCATGATTCATTGTGTAACCTTCACTTTTGTGTGCCAAATAGAAATATACGAAGTGGCAAACAATAATATTTGCATACCAAACTCTTGGGATCGTGTTTGGAGACCTAGGAACATCACCTTTATATGTATACCCTTCCATAATGTGTGCTTCTACACCAAATGAAGAAGATTTTTTAGGAATCTTGAGCCTCATATTTTGGACTTTAAGTTTGATTGGAGTTTTCAAGTACGTATGGGTTGTTTTACAAGCTGACGACCATGGTGAAGGTATTGTTTTCTTAATACATATTGTTGTTTCCAAACCACCTTCTTTTGAAATAACTTGTCCATTCTTTGGGATGAAAAATGTTGATGCATGACAACATAAACCAAGAAAAAAACAATTATATTGGATTTTAATTGGGTGTTCTCCAGTTTTTAATAATATTGGAGAACTGAATTAAATATTTATGTGAAAATCAATTCTAATTGTACGATCTTGGTTTATCAACTGTCAATTATGTAGAATTAGCTATAAGAAGTTATGCAATATATACTACAGATATTTTGTAATTGACATTCACAAATCTATAGAGGTGATTAACATGAATAGGTGGTACATTTGCATTGTATTCCCTTCTTTGCCAACATATGAGAATGGGAAACAATGCAAGGAAATTAAGTGAACGTTCCGCAAAATCTGATACCCAACTATCACACTTTCATAGAATTGGAGACTCAATGGTCGGAGGCAACAAAGTTAGGGTTTGGTTGGAGGGCAACAAGAAAGCACAACAAGTTCTCCTGGCGGTAGTCATGATGGGGACATGCATGTTGATCGGTGATGGTGTGCTGACTCCTGCCATTTCAGGTGAGGATTGTTCAATTACATAATCATATCATTATTCTTGATATATTCGTTACAAAGCTTGGATTCACCCCGCTTTCTCTTAAATTTTGTGATATCAAGAATTTAGTGATTATAAAAAAAAGGAAGCAAAATTATTTGAATTTACATTTGAAAAGAAAAATCCCGATCACAAGTTACAACAACTCATAAGTGAACAATTCACATTTAACATATTTACTGAGACATTATTTGATATATTTAATATTTAACATTGTTTAGAAGGATGTCTAAAGTCATGATTGTGCCATAGAACTTATGGAGATAAATGAGGGGAAGTAAACTTTGACAATGTGTTTCTACAGGCATCCTTAACTTCTGTACCCTGGAATGCAGTATTATCAGCTGTTCAGGGCATCCAAGTCCCAGCGCCTTCAGTCACCAATAGTAAGCTCATACTATCCCAAATTCACAATTTTATATTTACCTATGGTTCTTTGCTCAAAAAATACCACCAAGACAATTAGTCAAGTATTTCAACACGAGTTGTTGTTACTATAATGTAACCAATTAAATGTTTATAGGTTGTGATCGGGGTTTTTCCCCCAATCTTGTGATGTATTTGTTTGGGCACTTCTTTCCCAAAAAACGAAAAATTAGTCAAATTTCTAGAAAAAAAAATCCCAATTTATTTATTAAAAATTGAAAAAAAAGTTGGTCACAATCATGTCTAGTGTTGTAACATAAAATGGTGTATGTATGGAAATACCTAATTTAACAAGCAAGCATTGTGCAAGCTACAGACAGACCGAATTGAAAGTAGTTCCTTCTCTTGAAAACTAATTCAACATTGAATTCATGCAGTGGTGATAGTGTGGGTGTCAGCAATAATATTGATAGTACTATTCATGGCACAAAAATATGGAACTGACAAGGTTTCCTTCCTCTTCTCCCCAATCATGGTTATGTGGTTCCTTGCCACTCCCATGGTTGGGGTTTACAACATTGCAAAACATTATCCATCTGTTTTCAAAGCATTTTCACCCCGATATATCTTTCTTTTCTTCAAGAACAATGGAAAACATGGTTGGCTTATGCTTGGTGGCATTGTGCTATGTATCACAGGTGCACATATATTGCCCTTTTCCTAGTCAAGTATTTCCGTGCACAAACTATAATACAATTTTACTTTACACTTGGCAAAGCCCCTATGAATTGGTTTATTGAGCTTTCAACCTCCAATCTAGGAAGAAGCTTTCAGTCTGACAACTCTAACTAGATAGTAAAGCCGTATATGCACACACCAAATCTAATATTTTGAGTCATGTTTTGGATGGACTTTGATGCTAATGTGTATTATACTTCATTCCATTGCCTTCTGAAGCTTCATGAAAAGATATAAATTCTCCTTTTCATTAGGCAACAAGATCATTGGAAATTCATCTTGTTGTTTGGAAATGTAGTAAGATAATAAAGTTATCTTTAAGGTGAGGATTGCGATCACTTTGCAGATAATTTCAATGGATGAGGTAAATAAATATAAAACTTTATTTTCCTTTTAGGTGAATGAAGCCATCTGCTATGAAGACATATCAACTAGTTTTTACCATGTGTGTATAGACAAGGGTTTTAGTGTTATTATATAAAGTACACACAATTGTGGAGGGCCTTGGAATATGCATGTTCCTCGGCGTGCAGAAAAAATCTTTTGGCCAATGAAATTGTTAAAATTCGGGGCTTGGATTCCTTTAACTAGCTATCTTGAGTGAACTAGTAGTTTGATGTTTGATAGGTTTTCATGGGCTTTGTGGTTAAGTGTGAAGAAGAAACTTTGGCCAATGGCATTGTTGGAATTGGTGGCTTCAATTGTTTTAAAAAAATTCTTCAATGAATAAGCAATTTAATGTTTTGATTGAAAAGAGAGTTTATTGGCTCTGCCTTGGGAAAAAGATTAGGCATTGGTGTAGGATTTGGGCAAGAAATTTGGCTCAAGCTTGCCGCAATGTGTGATTGACATGTGCATATGATGGATAGACATGTTCCGTAGAAGTGCATGCATCTAGATGAAAAATTCTAGATCCATTAAGGAAGTTATTAGTTTGAAGTTTGAATTTGAACATGCCATAAAGGGCTGATTGAATACCTGATAAGCTAATCTTTTTCAAGCTTTTCATGTCTAAGTTGGACAGGAGCAGAAGCCATGTTTGCAGATATGGGCCACTTCAATCGACTTTCAATTCAGGTGACTAAACAATTAGACGTTGAACACACATAGACTTGAGATTTATTAAAGTGTTCAAAGAAAATTGAAAGAGAAAATTTACTGGGAAAGAGAAAAAGGCAAACAAAAGTGTTGAGGGTTTTGAAATACCCAGAACTAGCGTTCTTTGATTCTGAATCAATTTCAAACACCCGGAACCAGCTGCTCTTTCAAAAGTCAAAGAATCATACAAAAGTGGTATTGACCTGAAAAATGGAAGATTTCAAATGCATATATTACAAACCACATGCTGCAATTGAAAATTGAAGGAAGCAAATTAAGTTCATCTTGCTTCAACTAAGGTTGCAACAAAATTAAATAGGCAAAAAATGTTTACCTGATCCCTCTAAAACCCCAAAGTGGAGCAAATCAAGTCGGTAAACATTATATGCAATGTGTGTGCCAAACCTCCTAGGTCATGGTGATACTATTGACATTAAGAAAAATCTGCCAATTATGCCAGACTCACCTAACGTCAAAGTTTTAAAAATCTAGATTTGTTTAATATTGTCTTAGTTTAGACAGTATTTTGTTTGTTATAGATTAAGCAATCACAAATCCAATCAGGGTTATTAACATTCTTTTTGTTTGGATCATGTCCAACAAAAAGTTTCATACATGTTCACTTAACTAAAGACCCAAGGCAAGTCATTTTGGCAGCTAAAATTGATTGCTAAACAAGTTTCCATTTTCAGAGATCTGCTTCTGCCTATGTTGTGGATCTGTAGTTTGAATGTTTGAACTACACTTCTGATAAGGTAATCTTCAGAGAGATTAAACCAAATTCCTTTCTTAAATTGATGCATTTGATCAAATGGTACAACATGTGTGTGTACATACACATACATGTATAACATAGTTGTGAATGTGTAAGCTGTTGCGCCATTTTCAAACAAAATGAATTTAGGACAATGTATTTCATGATTTTTTTATAATGTTCATCATTTTGATGTGATGATTGTGAAAAGAATAGTATTAGTTCAAGCACAGATCCCATCAAGACTTATTCACTATGTAGGTAAATTGCCATTTTAGAGATGGTTATGTTCTATCTACTCTATTGGGGCAATGTAATAACATCGTCCAACCCCCAGGTAACAATGTAGGTTTTTGGTGATGAGTTGACAATGAACCATATTGTACTTGGATTAGCTGTAATATGTGACATCTGGGACGGCCTATGGTGAATTAAACCCATGTGGCCATGAGTCCCAACAATTTAGGTGACGTCTTTGATGCATGCTCTATTTTTGAAGCATGGTGAACAACATTTACTAGGATCTATTCCTTGCATATTAAAATAGTTTACCCCCAAGAATGGTCCTCTTACCATAGGCCATAAAGTGTATATTATTATGTTAGTGTATATAATTCACCCCAATACTATAAAATTTAGTCATTTGAATTAAGTACTTGCTCATCCAAAAATGTTTAACCGACGAAGATATATCAATGAGAGACATTTTGTAACCCATTCAATAACTCTAATTTAATGTGATTCTTGACGTTAGCATTGCCAAGTAAAGAAATGAAGACGATTTTAAAGTGTCAAAAACGCCTCA
Source organism: Sphagnum tenellum (assembly GCA_963921925.1). Classification (NCBI taxonomy): domain Eukaryota; kingdom Viridiplantae; phylum Streptophyta; class Sphagnopsida; order Sphagnales; family Sphagnaceae; genus Sphagnum; species Sphagnum tenellum. The sequence continues at coordinate 3,016,675 of OY998159.1, forward strand.
TATGGTTGGAAAGAAACTTCAACCTAAGGATTCAGCTTGAACAAACGTAGGAATAATAATTTTCAACTACTAATTTTTTATCAATTTCCAAACCTTTGAAAAAATACAGATTGGGGTTCACACAAAGTAAACACTGATACTTGTAGCAATCACGTTGCAGAAGAATCTGGTTTGAAAGTACACTCTGAACTCGTTATAACCGTAAACTAATGTTAGTACCTTAATCTCCTCATCAATGATCAGCAACAAATTTTCAGTAATTGGGTAGGACATCTTAGAGCCTTAGAGGATTGTGACTTGTGAGGTCGAACTTTTCTCATCCTTGAAAGTCCTGTGTACTGACTCCTGTCCTCTTGGGCAGCTCAATGTTTTTCTGGTCAATTTTTTGGCTACCTACTTCAACCATGTACAAAAATTTGGAGAGCTTTCTTAAAAATTTGGTCGAATTCTGGCTATTGAAAATCTCAAACGACGCTATTTTAGCACCTTTAATTACTAAACTTTCCTTTTGTATATAGCCAGAAAAAAAAAGACCGTAACTTGGGCTATTGGCTCGATGCACATCACAAACACATTTGTTGGTAGGAATGATATTCTTGAATCTTTACCACTCCAAACTGCCATGTACTTTGAGAGAGGTTAATTCAAAACATGGTACCAACTAGGAGTCATAGATTTTAGAGTGTTACGGAATGTGGATGTATGTGTGTTCTTGGCAAAACTGTGGTGTGAGGGTGTTTGATAAATCAAAATTTGCACTTATCTTAACTGATTGGTAACAAGACAAGGCCCTAAAACATACCATGCACATGGGCATTGGATTACAAAGAACTGACTAACTGTCCTAGTAACTAGGCTGGTTAGGAACTAATTCTTTTTTTGTGGATTTGCCAAAATTTCTGAAAAACACCTACCTACCATGCCCAAAATCTGAAAGAATCTCTAAAGCACAATAGCTTCATTGTTTACTATACAGCCTAATTGTAAAATATTATTATTTTCACTGCTGAAAGTAAATGACTATATATATATATAAGGCACCTTGCTGTCAAACCAGCCCAGGTATTACGGTAATTGTCATTCAAATACGTAAGTTGTAACACTTTGAGCATTATCATGATACATAGAAGTTATGAGTTCCACTAATGCAGGGAGAATGTATAATCCTTTATTTAAAACTAAACCAATTGACAAGGGGAAAAGGACTTGGGCAATTTTTTCTGTCAATTGCAGCTCGCATTTTGTTTTGTGGTGTACCCTTCAGTGATCCTTACATATGCTGGGCAAGCAGCTTACTTGATCATCCATCCCAACGACTACCTACAAGGCTTTTACAAGATGGTGCCCACACCCATATTTTGGCCCATGTTCCTCATTGCAACTTTGGCAGCCATAGTAGCAAGCCAAAGTCTTATAACAGCCACATTTTCGGTGATCAGACAATCCATGGCTTTGGACTATTTTCCACGTGTGAAAGTTGTCCATACATCAGAAGACAAAGAGGGCCAAATCTACTCTCCTGAAGTCAATTACATTTTGATGGTGTTATGTCTAGTTGTCCTATTTGGATTTCGCAGTGCAACAGACATTGGCAATGCCTTTGGTATGATACAAAACTGTTAACAACAATAAACAATTAGGGTGTCCAGGATGAACACAATGTTAAGGTGTCAATTATGCACTTGGCACATACAACACATTTCCCAATTCAAAAATCTTTGTACTTTAGATGGCTACTAAATAGAAAACCATGTTCTAACTTCTACTAGCAACAAATTATAACCTTCCCAGTTGTGGAGATCTTAGGGCCAGGGCCCCCAGTACACTAGATTTGAAGTCCATAGCCATGAAGATTTGAGAGCCCTTCAAACTCATCCACAAGTTGTCCTGTTGAAACTCCATAATCATCTTTTTCAGAGCTCGGGCTCTGAAATATAGTGTATGTGTGATAATGGGTGAGAGTATGACCTTCGTTTGTTACTATAGTGTAATTTAGGGTAAGAAAAATTGGAGGGAAATCATCCAAATTCCTCCCATTTTGTTTTGTTCTTTTGCTCATTTTCTGTGTTTGCACAACCAATCACTTCTTTTTGGGCTAATCGTCTAGTGGACTTCCCATCAGGTTAGGCACAAAGTTCACTAAACCATGAAACAACTTACATTTCCTTGGTTTCTTAAGCTTGCACCCTTAGCAGAAAGGGAATTAGTAAGTACCAATATGACCTTCTCCTACAATCAGCTATTCTCCATTTCAGTAATGAGGGCTCTTAGCTTAAGTGTAAACGGGGGCCTTTTAGCTAGTCCATAGCTCTATCTAAATGTTAAGTTGTTAACTAAGGTGGCAGGTTTTGCCAACATTGTGTCAAAATGTGCCAAATTGTATGGTCGCATATTTCTAATTAAGATTGAATTTTGAATTGATGTTTACATGAAAGACACATATTGAAGTTCATATGATCGAAAACTAAGGTTGACATTAAAAGATGGATATTGAAGTTCATGTGAAAACTAATGTCTCCCATGGGAGAATTAACACAACATGATGAGTAAATATAAACTAGGACATGTTAAGGCAATAGGGGTGGGTTTCTCATATCAAAAGATGTATTTTCATGGAAATGTGTGCAATCATTGCATATGAATGAACATTGTATTTATGCATGTTGTATAACAAGCCATTTGTTGGATGTTACAGGAGTGGCAGTCGTGTTTGTCATGGTCATAACAACATGTTTAATGACAATTGTTATGCTTGTTATTTGGCAAACACCATGGCCTCTTGTGATAGGTTTTTTTTCAATATTTATCTGTGTGGAAGGACTCTATTTAACATCTGTTGTGACAAAAGTTCCACAAGGTGGTTGGCTCCCATTTGCAATCTCCATTGTAGTAGCAATAATCATGGCCTCATGGAACAATGGGCGCCAAAAGAAGTTTGACTTTGAATCCAAAAACATGCTCACCAAAGAAAACTTGGGAAAAATGTTAATTGACATTGGGAACTTTAGAGTGCCTGGGATTTGTTTCTTCTATAGTGATTTGCTTCATGGGGTGCCTCCAATTGTGAGCCATTATGTGCGAAATGTGCGAGCATTGCACAAAGTGCTCATCTTCACAACAATTCAACATATACCAGTAAAGACTGTATTGCCTACAGAACGTTTTCTGGTGGGAAGGATTGGCTTCAAAGGAGTGTATCGATGCGTTATTCGCTATGGGTACATGGACATGATGAATGCAGAGAACACTGACTTTGTTGAACAGGTCTTGAACTAAGTATTTGTGTGTTTGTTGACTAATTACAATGTGCAACTTTGCATTCTTTACCTGAATGAATGAGTTTCAAGTAGCTTGTATGAAAATGTGACTTATGTATGATATGAGCTTACAAGATTTTGAAAAATCGTAGAAATTTGAAATCTTAATTCTGAAATTTTGTACAATCAGGATACACATAAAAAAATTGGTGCTGAATGTCATTCAAGGTTTGTTGAATTGAATAATTGCAGGTTGTGGAATCACTGATTGAGCACATTGAATCAAGTTTGCTGCCCTTGGAAGATTGGGAACTAAAAGAGGCAGGGGACTCAATAACTGAAATACGTTATATATTAGAGGCTAAAGAAGCAGGGGCAGTATATGTGCTTGGAAGGTCTGAGCTCAAGCTGGAAAAAACTAGTTCCTTTCTTGATCGTGTTCTGGCAGGCACTTTCTACCCTTTCCTTAACAACATTTGTAGGTCAGCCCATTCATCCATGAAAATTCCACCTCAGAATTTTCTTGAGGTGGGAATGTGTTACGACCTTAACTAGAATTTTGAAACAACTTAAGGTTCTGGTAATGTGCTCTTCAATTGCACCAATTTAAGTGACTAGAAATGTTTCATCTTCACTTTTTGACTTTCATACAATCATGTGAGAAAATCCAAAGTGATAGTGTTCACTATCAAATCATAGTGTAAGAATATCCAAACGCACATCTTCAACTATGTTCATTGGTAAGTATGTGTAGAAAACAAGCTAGATCCCAAGAGGTTCACCATTATTAAATTGAAAAGAACTTTCTCAACTTTCAAGCACTTGATTCAAAATTTTCAATTTGCAGCAATGGGTGAATGAAATTACAAATTTCACTAAATATATTATAATGCAAATTGCATCTCAATCACTATTTATGGTATAACTACTGCAATAAGGAATGCACCTCCAAAGGAAGGAGATAATGGTCATACAATTGAAGATGTACAATAGGAATTACATCAACATATTTCCTAGATTCAACCTTAGAAAGAAAGGTTATTTGTAGTAGAGTCAGAGCCATTCTTAACTCAAAATGTGAGTAGTGTGACACAAGAGGTTATAATGGTACCTTTAATTCATTCAAAAAATATAAAATGATTTTATAATTGTTCCTTGACAATGCATATATGTTCTTTGTAGTTCACAAGATTTCAAGAATGAAATCTAGAACACAATGGGGGTAATGTTAAGGGCAAAATTGTACTATCACTATTGCACATAATGGACATAAATGTAGTGTCACCATCGGACATAGTAGTGAGAAGGAAGTGTCATTGTAGGATAGAGTAGGTAGCATGAGGTTAATTGAAATTAGGAATGGATAGAAAACAATTTGAACATCAATTGGGTTCCAACCCTAAACCCTAAAAACTCATGAGAGAAGTTAAAGGAGGATTTTGATGGAGAAAAACATTTGTGATGTTTTCGTACTTGTTCTTTTTTCTCTTTTTTTTTCAATTCAATTTCATATGGTCTAAATTCTATTTTCAAATTACTATAGATGTAATACTAGTGTATATATGGATTTTGGAATACCATTTTCTTGGGTTTTATTTTTAGATTTTTATAGTTTGTTATGATTATAGATCATGAATGTTTGGAGAATATGTTAAAGTATAGAATAAAAGAACAAAATAATGTCAAAAGATTAACATTTACCAACACAAAACACAAGATTTTTACCTAACATAAAAAGAAAAGACACAAAACATTATACACAAAGACAAAAGACATTTAGGACATCAAAAACATACAAATAAAAAACAATCAAAACATTTAGGACTTAGGATAGAAGACACAAAACATAAGACATTTAGGACATGACTACCATTGCAAATTTCAGACAACTATGAAACATTCACATAATGGAATGGAATCATATAAAAGTTGCCCAAAACCCGCAACCTAATAAATGTTTCCATTCATCATCTTCAACCTAACAAGAAAATAGACAAACCACCTCCACATTAAGAAACATATGAAATTAAGAAGAATCATGGAAGTCCAAAGAATCTTCATTGTTAACATAGTTTTCAAATCTAACTTCCAATTCTACCATCAAATTAGATTCCACTTCACATGTAGATGCAAAATTAGTGGGTTTCAAAAAGTTAATATGTGGATTGAATGGCTAGTTATTGTGGACAAATATCAACTTGTCCATTTTTTTGTTTGAAAACATTTCTAAAGTGCAGTCAAAATGCCAACAATAGAAGAAATGCACTATGTCTCTATTTGGTTGGCTAGGATGTCAAGTATATGTCATACTAGTATAACAAGGGTTGGAAACTAGTTTTGTTTTTTATGCCACCAAAATAAGGCACATTTGCAATTTTTAACATCAATTGGATATTGACAACATTAAGCTCTTTTGACATGAAGTCCTTGTAAATGTCTGCATTTTTTTATGATTAAATAAAATTTTTAACATTACTTTTAGATTGTAGATCTTCATTTTCTTCAACATTAGTAGGCATCAATAACTTGGTTGCCTATATTAATAAAGGCAACATGAATTCTTGATCATATTTGGCAACAATAGAAACCCAAATTACTACATGATACAATAGAAATTGAGGCATTTACAAGTACATGTTTGCAAGTTGAACCCTTCATCTTTAAAAAAATAAATTAAAAAATTGGGTTAAGGAAAACCTATCTAGTAGTTTTTGTAATTTAAGAGTCATACTTGCACCGCTCGTGTTCAAATTCAAATCCACCATAATAGCAAAGACATCTCATGTTCCTTATGACATGAAACCCTAAACCCTAAACCAAAAAATGTACAAGGAGAGACATGTGCCCTCCTTTTACTGTGTTCACAATTGAGTGGAGATCTTGGGGCCAGATTTCTCGCATCTTCTAGATTTCTTTTTAGCAAAGCAAAATGGTTAGATTCCAAGTCATTTTCTCCCCCAAGGAGAAGGCAAAACTTTGACCCTTAACTCTTATTTTCATCATAACTTTTCATTCATATCCCCAAATTGAAAATACAAGATCATTTTAAATATTTGAGTTTCGAGAGTTTTTCAATAATTTATATATATTTGATTTAAACAAGTTTCACTCCCTGTATTTTCTTGTCAAACATTCAAGAACTTGCTCTTGAAAGGAAATTGTTCCATGGGGCAACTTAATCCACTTTTCCTTCTAGGGGAGAATGCAACTTGAAAAATTTGACCATGATTTTTCTTTTCATCATAACTTTGAACTCATAGTTTCAAATCAAGAATGCAAGATAATTTTAGATATGTAAATTTCGAAAGCTTTTCAATGGTATAATAATGTTTGACTTTGATAACATTACCTCATGTATTTTCTTGTCAAACATTCTAGAACTTATTCCTTACGAAAAATTGCTCTTTGGGGCAACTTAATCCACTTTTCCTTCTAAGGAGAAGGCAACTTGAAAAGTTTGACTCATAACTTTTCTTTTCATCATAACGTTTAGCCCATAGCTTCAAATCAAGAATGCAAGATCATTGTAAATATGTAAGTTTCAAAAGTTGTCCAATGGTATAAATAATGTTTGATTTGGGTAACATTTTTGTCTTATATTTTCTTGTCAAACACTCAAGAACTTGTTCCATGGGGAAGTTTTTTCTCAAGGCAACCAAATCTCTTTCCCCCAAGAAGATGCTCTTTGAGGGAAGGTGCTCCTTAGGGAAACATGATTGGGGCTATCATTTTGTTTTTGCATTTAATTCGTTATTTCTATTTAGTGTTTGCCACACACAAACAACATGTAATGAGCTTCCCTAACCTTAACTGCACAGCCCCCTCTATGTATGAAAATGTTATTGATCCCAACTTTTTAGAGAAACCTCACATTATTATTCTCCTCAAGCTGGATCCAATTATGAATATTTCAAATTAAAAAACCATTGGTTATGAAATGGAGGTGGGTGCTAACATTTAGAAAATGTTGAATAGGAAGGGGGTTTGGATTTTTGAAAAAGAAAAAACTGATGGGCATATATCTGATATGATACTTGGTTACTGTTCAATGCAAAAAGTATCTAACTCACATTGATCAACACCCAAGAAGCTTCAATTCCATACTCCATTTAAATACACATACCATGAGATACCTTGTAACAAAAACACATACATATCATATATGTCATTACATACATATATACATAAATACATACATACATACATATCATGTATGTCCAAACTTGAAACCAGTGTTTGGTTGTTCTTTGATTTTGTTGGAACCTTAGATTCTGGGCTTTCGAAAAAAATTAAACTAAAAGAATCTCCAGTTTGGCATTTTCAAGCAAAATGCACAAGTATAATGTGCTAGAACCCTCTTTGTAAATAAACTGCCATAACACATAGAACTGTTAGTTCACTCAAAATAACAAATAAAAGAAATTCAAACCACCCAATCTGACAATTTCCTTGGCCAGAACATATTTTCTCCACAACTACACACAAGCCTATTCAACACCCTCTGTATGTTACCAGTACCCCTAATAATAGGGTTCATTTGTTTTCAAAGAATCTGTCATAAGAACTGGGTCGAAAGAGCATAGTTTCACCTACATTTCACCCAGTCCACCAATGTAAAGCACTTCCTGGATTTTTCCTTTGTATTTTCAGCTCCCTTACCTGCCTGAAGAAACTTGTTTTCAGCAAGCAAGATCTTCTGCGTGGAAGGTACCAGCTAGGTTGTACTGAGATCTTCTGACTAGCGGAACGTACCGGCCAGCCTGTCATTATTTCTAAAAAGTGAAAAAATCCATGACCTGCTTTACCTAGGAAAAGGACCTGAGTAAAGGCCGTTCCATGATTTTCGAACTATTCCCTCAGGCTGGCCGGCCTTGGGCACAGACCTCAAATCACAAATCACAGCAGGGGGCCTGTACTCAGGCCCTTCTCCTATACATTTCACCCATTCGACCAGCCAGGGTGAACCAGTACCCACACTAGTACCTTCACTTTCGTGAGTTAAGCCTTTTAACATCAAAATTCAACTCAGAAATTTGGATTATAAAAACAATCGCCCAGACAGAGCTCGATGGGGGGTATTTAGGGTCCATTTGCAACTAGACAAGAAAACAAGCACCTGAACCGAGCTTGAAGTGGGTTATTTAGCGTCCATGTGCAAGCAGACAAGAAAAACAAGCACCCAGACAGAGCTTGTTGGGGGTATTTTGCAGCTCACTTGATTTAGTCTTAGGATGGGGTATTTACCATGGTCAAGGCACTCTTAAGAAAATTGAAGATTTGTACCATGGTACTGGTTAGGAACCGACGCCATTTGACCTATGAAAGGGTCAGAGCAAACCAAGAGCCACAAGCTCAGCATTCAGTGGAAGCCTACTATGACTCACTCGTGTGCATGAACCCCAGCTGAGTTGATGTCAGGTTTCACCTTAGTAAGGATATCAAGGATAGAGTCTTGTAGTAGGGATAATAGGTGAATACTCCATCAGATGCATCAACATGGTTCGTACATAGGCAAGGGCTAATAGGTTATTAGTATGTAGCTGTAAAAACAGAAACTGAGCAAAACCATCATCATGGCCATTTGAAAAACTTAATGGAAAAGTGTTTCCTGTCATCACACAATACATCCCTCATTGCATGCTTGTGGCTGCTGGTTCACTCTGGCCGTAGGAAGACAGTCACCCCCACCCCCCAAACCCCAGGGAAGCAAGCATTCCATAAGGTTACAATCTATGACTACACCATTGATGTGCAATACCAAAAGCTCTGTATTCTCAGACCAAAATCACAGCCATTCCATGCTATCCACATCAGCACTGTTACTGCCAACCTTGCATTAAAAAATATGGATGATGCCATTTTTGCAGCATTGGCAAGCAACTTCAAAGATCAAAAGTAGTGGATATGACATTCAACTCCTCCTTTTATAGCATGACTTTCCTTCTTGCCAAATAAAACAAGTCATAGAAATATATTTTAGGACCTTGTGAGGAACTCTTTAAGGCATTCTCAGTGCCTCGGGCTGGAAAGGGAAAGCCCACACACAGAATACAGAATGTTGGGAAAACATTTGCTAACATGGGCCTTTCCTACTCTTTTACAAGTTTGTCGACCATTGGGAGTGGAGGATGTTAGAGCAGGAAAACCTGACACCAAAATGACACTCAATACTAAACACAGTTTCTGGAACTGCCTCTAGAGAGATTCGCAGCCTAACACCGAGTACATCTAAGAGGTGCACAAGCTAGCCATAATGGCTATTACATAAAGACTTGCCTGCACCTGCACACACTGAAACAAACCGTTGCCATAGAGATCTGCAAAAGATACCGGCTCCTGTGATCTGCAGCTTTCATGTCTGAGTCCAGATGCACTCAACTGCCATAAAACCTGGCAAGATCAAAATCTCCCCTTTTGCTTGCACCCCCACTGCATGTAATTCACCTTCACCTGTCAGTCCAAAGGCCATGTCAACTTTCAACCTCTGCGTCTAACCTGCAGAGCAGGAATTCCTGCAACCTGCAGGTACAACTTGGACACAACTGTGAGCTTGCTTACCAGATACTTTTGACAAATGCACCTTCGTTCCTACATTACTGCTCACATCAGAAATGGATTCCTGTACCACCAGAGAAGTAGCAAAAAGCTCCCATTACAGCTGACAACTCAAAGGATGTTCATTTCAATGGCAGCCTAGAATGCCGTCTGCAGCAATGCAGCAGTGCTGTACATTGCATCTATACCTGAGACCTGCGCACATGCTCAGGCTTATGTCAGTAACCCGATAGGGACTTCTCAAATTGTGATGGCCTTTGCCATTCAGGTCTAGAGTAAACCAGGACATTCGTCATCAGGGAAATCAGGTGAGTTTTGGAATACAAACCACATCATATGGCTACTAATCCTCCGGTTCGGGTGCAGCATCTCGTGGTGCAGGCCCTGGAGAACCAGTTTCAACCGCTTCACGCTCCTCCCTTTCACGATTCCACTGTTCAATTCTTGCCCGTCTCTCTGCAGAGCCTTCCCGAGCAGGACTCCGGCCTCGTTTTTGACCAGGGCTTCGACTCCTGTCTCTTCTCCTGTTCCTGCTGTCATCAAATCTGCGTTCATCCCTGTCTTCATACCGACGACCACCACCACGGTGTCGCCCTCCCCGTCCTCGACGTGATTCAAAAAACTCCCTGCACACAACAGATATCAAAATAGAACAAGCATTATTTCATTCCATAGGTTATCTTCCGCTCAAGACCACACTCAAAACACCTGCTTTGAAGGTTCATATGAACAATAATACTGGTAGACTACGCAATTAACTGTTTAAGAGTCACATCGATGCCAAAATTCTCACAGCCAAACAAAATGAACATGGTGACTACTCATGTAGTGCTGGGAATTAACAACAAAAAATGAGACCCTAAGCTGAATTACACCAACACAAAAGCAATGATGATCACAGAGATGAGAGAAGTGGGCAGACAAAAGATTGTTCATGCTCAAAATCACAGTTAAAAAGGCAAACACATGGTTGCTCAAAACAAGAGACTACAAAAAGTGCTAAACCTGATAAAAACCTACCTGTCACCATATCTTCGAGGACTTGCTGGCCCACGAGCTTGTCCTCGACCATAAGGTGAGTGACTACGACTTCGGCTACGCCTCCTGTAGCTTCCAAAGAGCTTTCTTCGCAATTCCCTGTCATCACATCAAAGAATCATGAAATGTCTGTAACAAAGCCAAAAGTACAAACAATAACAAAACACAACATAACAATGAAAAGGCAGAACTACCTTGATATTTTCTTCAAGTGCATGAAATTGCAGTAGCCTCCCCTGTTGCAAGTATTTTCTTCATACTGCCTGCATGTTGCTTCACGAAAATCTGTGACTGGTGAAAAATCCAGAATGATGGGCCGACCTGAAAAACCAATGCATACAGCACCAATTCAATGGATGAACATGTGAAAAAATGCTTAACTACACAGTATCTGGCCAATTGCAAAGAGCATGCTCCGAGATCAAGGTAGATGGATTTTAATGTTAGATTAGGCCAAGATACCACATTTCTTTCAGCTTTTCAGATTGTATCTTCATGAATGAAGTGAAAGAGGCATTGGGTCAGAACTTGGCCTAACACTGGTTGACAACCACTTTGTTCATTGCTCCAAGTTAATTGTGTCATCTGGATATAAAAATGCAGGATGGAATGAGTATGGAATCGCGAGATGACTTGTAACATATGTCCCACACATGAAAATTATTTTATGAGCAGTAAAAAGTTACCCAGGAACCTAAGCACACTACTCATCTCCATTGAAAACCCAAGGAATATTTAAGTTTCCAACACAAAGATGGACTAGAAAATGGCATTGCTCCCAGGAAGGTGGACTCTACACACCTGCATAAAACCGTCCATTCAGCGCGTTGAGAGCAGCTGCTGCATACTCCTCCTCACGGAACTTTACAAAGACATTCCCAATCTGCACCACATCAATCCTCAAAACACTCCATAAGAAATCATTCCTGACTACATCTTTGAATGAAAAAATGCATGAAATGAAAATGTTAGCAACAGAAATGTTCAGAAAAAATGTCATTGGTAGCGACAGACAGGCATGATCAGACACTCAGCCAGCAGGGATACTTTTTTGTTACCATGTGATCGGCAAGGTTGTCGCACACATTTAGATTCTCAATCTCGCCATACTTGCTGAGTTCTTCAAATATGTCTTCATAAAAATCCTGATCCAAAGACGTAAAAGTGTCATGTTCCAGAGACAGAAACCTTTACATATCGATGGTGTGTCTCAAAACAAGTATGTCAGTGCAAGCATAAACAGATTGCAGGAAGCGGAACGGCCCGACGTAAAGCGTTAAAAGGCCGGGCACTGGGAACCCTAAGACATCTCCCGACTACCAAAACAAAAACACCCGTGTGATCAAAACCGACTGAGTTTCGTCGGCACACGAGAACTCCATCTTGTGACCATTCGGATAACTGGAGATACGAAATCCAAACGCCTGACTAAACCTGACAACAGAGACACAAAAACACAGACCGGTATCCACGGACGCATGTCCGCCGGCACATACCTCGAAATGCTCCTGGAGCTTGCGAGGGTCGGACTGCTGGATGTTACCATGCTGGTCCACGCCGCCATGGAAACCAGCATCTGGAGACTGATACATGTTAGCGAGCAGAAGCGTCTGGCTGGCCGTAGGTCGATTATGGAGACGAGAACAGCGGTCTCCATGCCTGCACACCCCTATCTTGAAGTAGAACGGACAGTTGACACGATCCTTCTCAGTACCGAAAATGGAGGCCAAATGCTCCGCCATAACACTTCCGTGTTCCTGTCACTGCAAACAAAAATAAGAAACACGAATGGTGATGATGCGAGCGAGCACAACCGATGCAGAGATATCGAGCAGCGCGCGGGCGAGCGAGCGCAGCAACAAAAACGCGTGATCATAGAGAGCGAGAGCCAAACCAAACCCTAAAGGACACACCGAGCGCCGTCTTGACCCTACACTAGCTACCTACGTTCGGAGGCAACCTAGGGTCACTTTTCACCGTGGTAAAAGTAATAACCTCCATCACCTCCTTAAGTGAGGCCATATAGTGTTGGAAATTGGCAGCAGATGGATGAGAGAATAGAGATGATAAAAACACTGATTTCCAACAAACTGTCCACCCAACTTTAGGATGACAAAGATGTTGTTACAAACCTGTGATTGCTCCCCAAGGTCTAGGCTTCTCTCAAATAGGAGGTGAACACCCCATGCACATGTTGCTTGCCCTAGAAATGTATGCACATGCACATGGCCATCATGTCATGTAGATGGCACCTTCCTCTCATTGGAGTGAGTCATCACATGCACTGAAATACTTTCTAGTAAACTTAAGTAGAGATATTTAATTAAACTTGCTTAATATATTTCATAATCTCAAAAATACGTGCATGTAACACAAATATTTCAAGTGATTATAATTTGGTAAAAGTAACTTAAATAATTTGTTAAAAAGTTTATATTTAACATCCCTAACTTAAATAATTTGTTAGAAAGTTTATATTTAACACCCCCACTCAACGAACTATCAAGTTACACATTTAACCACCCTCATCAAGTGTTAGCAATATTCATACTTATTAACAAAAAAATCCTTTGATCAAAATGTCTACAAACATATTTTTTGTGTTGCAATATACCAACTTAATAAAGTCTTTAAATGATTTATTTTGCACTAAATGATGATGAATCTCAATATGCTTTGTGCGAACATCAAAGATTGGGTTCTTTGATATAAATAAATAATTTTGATTGTTCTCATATGTGACAATGGGTTTCACCTATGGAACACCAATGTTTCCAGAAAGTGATGGAAGCCACATTGCTTGTCTTATTGCATGTGAAGTTGTTATATATTCATCTTTTGTTGACTACATGGCAATAGAAGTTTCTTTCTTACTATTTTAATTAATGGCACCATTTCCCAATATAAAACCATAACTTGATGTGGATTTGCAGTCATCTATATTACTAGCCCAGTTTGCATCACAATAGGCACACATTTGTGTGCTTCCATAAATAATATGATAATTCTTAATATTGGGATATTAATTTTGGTAGACATTCTTTTCGGAGTGCACTTAACCCATATTGTTTTATCAATTAATTAACTATGGTAAATGTTCTTTTCATAACACATTTGACCTTTCATGTTTTTGTTGGAACCTTGGCTATGGCTTACGTCTCTTTGAAAATGAACTTGGTATTAATTATGGTTTACATTCCTATCAAAATCTACCTAACCTTGGCCATGGTTCACATTTTCCATCAAAATGCATTTGGTCCCTTGTGTTCCTTTCCAAACCTTGGTTATGATTTATATTTTCATCAAAACATGCATGGCCTTAACTATGGTTTACTTTCCTTTTGAAACACATCTGCCCTTGGCTACGATTAACATTTTCATTAGAATGCACCTTTCCCATAATAATATTTTTGATGTTTTTTCCAAAGCATAAACTAAAGTCCAAATTATGCCTTTTAGATAACAAAAGATCTTTTTCATTACAATATATTGTGATTGCCCAAAATTATCCATAAATTGTTTAACAAGCCCTACTACATGTGAAATATTAAGTCTTGTGCATACCATTTTATACATGAGACTTCCAATAACATTTTGAAATGGGATAGCCCACATTGCTTTCAAGTTTACATCATTTAGAGGTCAAAATCAAATCATCAATATGCAAAACTATGATCACATAAGAGTTTTTAAACCAATTACATACATTGATGAACTTTTAAAATGTCAGGAATGTGCTAAAAATCAACAATTTGTTGACCATGTAACAAAATATTTTGATTTTTTATGTGACAAAAATCACCTCTTAGTGTATTTAACATGATCCATTTGAATGCCCTATCTATTTTTACGTTTAAAGTTAATCCTCTCAAAGGTTGTAGTCATATGGTTTACAAGTGGGTCCAAGACTTTCAAAATACCTAGAAAATATGATTTCTTTTCACCAAATATCAAATTTTTTTATAGATTTGATTGCAAAACGAGTAGAAAATTGTCACAAGTCATGTGGTTTGAATGTTTAATGAACTTGACACATAAAAATTATGTAATTTGTATGTATAGGTGAAACTATTTTAAAATGTTGTGGTATTTCAAAATACCAAAAGTGACGTGCTCTCAAGTTTTTTGATAGACCCAAATGTGAGTCTGAAGTGAAAACAACTGAAGAGTAAGGAGTTAGGGACACGTTCCTCGGTTTGTAGCACTTGGGGGTAGAGGGGTGTGCTGGAGCTTCGGGATGGGACTAGGAAGAATGACAAGCACTTAATCACTCACACAAATCTACACAAAACCAAATAACAAATTGATGAGTGCATAGTTGAAACACTTTTGGTGCTAAGACGAGCCACATGCAAACTCGAATTTACAAGACTCACCACGACCCAGACTTGGGGAAGCCACCACCTTCCCCCTTATAGTATACTTTGTGCCTCTTCACAAGGCCTACATTCAAATGACCTTTTGTCTCAGGATTCCCAAATGATAGTCCCGAAATTTCCAAAATAAAGACTCTTGCAACTTTGAGGTTGTATAACTATATGTGCAAACCTTCGATTGAAATGAGGTTTGAAGCAAAGTTATAGCCCTTATCGAGAACTTTTCAGTGATATGTCATACACCACCTGCACGCAAGGTGTCGCAACCCTACTTTGGCCAAGTGTGGGGGTGAAGCCCAACACTTGGAAAAAGTGGAGATTTCGAGTCCTCCGGGACTCCTGAATGTTTAGAGCTCAACAACAAGAGGAAAAACACCTTGCATTGAGGTGTTCTTGGTGTCATTGAAAAGTTCTTGAAACGTAGATATCAAAAATGCCCTCGCATTCTCGATTTGGACATCTGTAGCCCAAGTTATGGGCAAAAGAAGGAATCGACCAGCTCCCGATGTCCGATTTGGGAGTGCTATACGTCGTTGAAAAGATCTCGACAAGGGCTACAACTTCGGTTTAGACCTTGTTACGATCGGAGGTCAGAGCGAGGAGCTATGGCCTCTCAAAGTCCCGAGAATCCGAAACCGGGATACTTGAGTGGATTTCGGGACTCCAACTTGGGAGTCCTGGGAAAAAGAGCCATTTGGGTGTAGCCTCGGCGGGGCGTCGCAGAGTATACTATATGGGGGATGGTGGTGGCATCCCCCGAGTTTGGGCCGTGGTGTGTCTTGTGGTCCGAAGTGCCCGTGGCTTGTCCCAACACCAAAGAGTGTCCCGGAAAGTGAACTAACCACTCGGGTGGTTTGTTTTGATGCAGATTCAAGCTTGATCAACTAATACCTCTTCCTAATCTAATCCATGGGCTTCCAACTCGACCCTCTACCCCTTTCTAGAGTTCGAAGCCGGGAGTATGCCTTCAAGTCTTAACTTCCGCAACTTGACTTTGTGAAACCCTCAAGTGGGTTTCAGCCCATGACTTGGGAACGCGTCACAAGAAGATTGAGTCGATTCTCGACTTTTAATGGTCGGGAGTTAAATTGCCAATTTGATTTCCAACCTTTTTTTTTATCATAATTTGTGTTTTAATTATCCAAATGGGTCATGTGAGCCCATTTTAACATCTACATTTCAATAACTTTTTAATGTTATAAATGATTCTTCAACCCATTGGGTTTTGACCTTTACAATTACTCTTTAAAATTTGGGAGTCCACCGGAATTCTAAACTCCCAAAATGGAAACTCACTAGGAGTGTGAAAGTTCATTCCCTCACACTTTTCTTCACTTTTGAGCTTCTTTTGGCCCGCAACCTTGTAAGCCCTTGCCTTGGTAGCAAGCCCAAGGCTAGAGTTGCAACAATAATAGCCATTTCTTTGGTGTGGTCCTTTTCTTTCAAGTCATTTGCCTTTTTCTTATAGTCCCTTACAAAATGCCTAGTTTTCTGGCAATAGTTGCACAAATTTTTCTTCTTGTCCTTTTCGACAATTGGCTTTCGATCCACTAACAAGTTACTAATAGCTCTAGATGTGCATGCAACCAAAGTTGACCCTCCACTATTTGAACCTTGAACATCATCCTCCAATTATTCATGAAGAGGTCTCACTATCACAAACTTAATGTTGAGATCATCTTCTACTCGTGACTCTAGTGATATTATCAAATTGTTGTAAAACTTTGGCAAACTACACAACAATACCATCACAACATCACTTTTCTCTACCTTTGCTCCAATAGCTATTGAGCCACAGATTTGACTTTGCTCATGTGTTCCAACATACTACTAGTGGGACTCATAATTTGTGAGCAAAGAGTTGACATCACAAGAACAATTTGTTTGCGAGACCTTTCATCTTGTACACCTTCAGAAAACAATCCCATGTCTCTTTCAATATCTTTGCTCCAATGACATTATGCAACAAAGAGTCATGCAACCCCATGACACTAAAGGTCCTTGCCTTCCTATCTCTCTTCTCCAAGTCTGCAAAATCTCTTGCTGGTTTGACCTTTACTCCTAACACAATGTTAGGAAGTTCCTTGTCTTCTAATAAAATTTGCATCTTGAACTTCCACCTCCCCTACAAACTTAGTGATGATAGATGCAAACCCTTGTGGTCCCATAACCTGTTGACTGACTGAGGACTCCAGCTGCCATGTAAAAAGTCTGCAACAACAAAAACTTGATCAAAGAAAACAAGGCAATCAGGGCTTGCTGGTCTAAGCATACAGGCTGGTACCAAGCATCAACTTGTGCTTTATTTGGCAATAAACCATGAGAGAAAGAGATGGATTTTATTGAACAAAAGACCGTGTTATATACACCTTTAATGAATTAATACACAGAGAAAAATCAGCAACAACTCAATTAGCTATCTTCTAGGAATAGCAGTATCACATGACTCTAGATAGATCAGCTGGAGATCAGCCAGCCGTGGATAAACTAGACAGCTCATTGCAATCTCAATACCTACAGGGCTGGTACTAATACAAGGCTGGTGTTGCCTTAGGTCATACCATACTGGTAGAATCCTTGCTACCAGTGAGAGAAACACTACATTACTTTGTTTGCAGGTTTGTCAAGAGCAGAGACTAGAGATGCAGAGTTGGCACCTGCTTCAAGAAACAGTACATACCTGCAGAGCCATGAGGTTGACATTGATGCATTTGAGACAGGTCCACCACTCCAACCAAGCTATTTGAACCATTGTGGTGCACATTTCCTTATCCCTTATGCTTGCATTCAGAAATAGAATTTAGCTGTTTGGGGGCACCAACAACTGCATCAAAAGCTCTGCAGGTCAGCTCAGGGGCATGGAGCAAATTCAGAGCCATCAATCTTGAGATAATTGTGGGTAATTGCAGCAAATTGAATGAGTCTGCTTGGGGATATCATGAGGTCATTCAATGCAAGGGTTTCATTTGGTGGAATGGCTTACACCAAAATTTCTTGTGGACAGGTTTGTCATGGTCAAAATGGGTTTGGACAGTGCAGAATTTGAGCTGCTGCTATGGCTCTTTGCAGGAGGGAGCAGTTGCCCTGTGAATGAACTCTCTCTGGATCACCACTTCAGTCACTGGCAAAAGACATTGTGCCAAGAGGACTTCCAAACACTAAACAACTTGACAAAGATTGCCTCACCCTGTTCACAGATCTCCAGCACATGGTTACTTGTGCAAAAGTCATGGTGACAAGTTCTGGGAGCCAAAATAACAAAACAAAGCATGGCAGAGCCAAGGGATATGGGATGAAAACAACATAGGTGCCATTTGCAGCAGCAATCCATGATCGGGGTCCCAGATGTCAAAAGTTACTCAACAGATCAATCACCCAACACAGATTCTCTGCAAAACATCTTCATATTTGTATCTGCATACAAGCTGCACCAAATTGCTCTTTCTGGAATCTGTGCATGATATCCAAACACAGATACTGGCAAAAAGATCAATTCTTTTGAATGTCAACCATGCTCAGCAGATCACACAACAAAGATCCTCTGCAAAACATCTCCACTTCATACCTTCACAGAAACCACACCAAATTGTTCCCCAGAATCTGCACATGAAATCCAAATACAGATACCAACAAAAGATCAATTGTTTAGGTCCTGCAAAAACTGGAAGGAAATTCCTTAGTCCTTGAAGACAAATCGACATCACTCAGAAAACTGGAAACATGTTTGATGGCAGCCATTGTTGGAAAGAAAGGTGCATGATGTGTCAGTATGCTAAAGCCGACAAAACTTTGTGTCACAAACAAGTTCTCAACTGTAAAGTAGTAATTCAATCGTGATGATGCTCAATTCTTTCCACTCAAATGTTCAAATGGTTTGCAGCAAAGATTCCAAATTGTGTTTTCTAAACCCTAGAGATATGCTCTTGCCCATGAAACAGGGGCAAGGTGTGAGAACCAAGGTGATGATGATGGGGTTCAATTCATCAAAGGTCTTTCAAATGGTTTGCAGCAAATGATTCCAAGTTGCGTTTTCTAAACCCTTGAAATATGCTTGCCCATGAAAAGGTGATCATGATGTGGTTCAATTCCTCAAAGATTTCACACAAAGATCAGAAGATCACAGAAATTACATCACACAGGAATCACTGAAATCATAGTAATGGACATAACATGGATGTGCAAGCACCCTGTTGCCAGATGCAGCTGCAAATCACATGGAGCAGCAAGCATGTCGCTGGAGATGGAGTTCATGCTTGCAGCTGTGGACGGAGCTGCTAGCATCCATTTGATGGCATAATACTGAAAGAAGAATGCACTCATGTGAACGAGCGAGAATACCCGACGCCATAGCCAACGACTAACCGTCGGGACTTTGCTTGTCATGCAAAGTTCTCTTGAGTCGCTCGCTCGCTCGCCCAGGACGACGACGACGAGCTCCAACATTTATGCGCATCGCTTTGTGTGATTTTGCTGCAAAAAATCCCGCTGATTTTGTCACGCAACGAGCAATCGACAACAATTCTCCACAGCGCAATCAGGGCGAGCAAGCTCCATCTGCAGGCAACAAGCTTTTCTCGGCATAAGCATCTGGATTACCACAGAGCGAGAAAGCTCCGTCTGAAACAAGATTTTCCCTGGGGATAAGCATTTGGATTACCACAGGCGCGAGCAAAGCTCCATCTGCAAGCATGCATCAAGATTTTCCCGGTGCATACGCATCTGGATCACAACAGAAGAGCGACAAAGCTTGCTTGGTAAAAAAGTGGCAGTGTTGAAAGCTCTCTGATCAATGATGAGCATCGCGAACTACTTTGCTTTTGTCGTTGTTTGTGGTGGGGCAGAGATCCGTGCAATGAAATTCTTCTTCTATCACAGCTTGCCCTCATGCAGGTCAACAATTGCACGCTACCAGCACTCCCGCCGGAGGAGAAGAATAAAGGCGCCGGAGCTGCCAGTGATAAGCGATGGCATGCTTGCACGGGCCCACGTCTGAGACTCGCAATGATCAAGAATTCCATGATCAAAAAGGAGAAAGGTGCTGCTCCTGCTGCTCTTCTTGTTCTTGTTCTTCTGTTCCATCGCTTCCGCAGCAATGCTCTACGCGAGACTCTCGCGACCGAATCTTTCACGAGCGGTTGATAGCTCCACGGTCGTCTGCTGCTGTTCCAATTGTGGAAAGTTGTGGATGCAGCAGATCGAGAGGTGCAGGATCGACGCCCGGACGACGATTGCTGTGTCTTCATCATCTTCTTCTTCTGGATCGGGCATCGGTGCTGAAGAAGAAGAAGAAACAATCAGATGGTGTTTACAACTCGATTATCGTTTGGCAACGCCTTGTGCACTTGCTGGCTTCTTGCCTTCTTGTTCCTGTTCTATTGGCAAAGACAGCAGCAGCAGAAGAGCGTCGATGATGTTGCTGCTGCTGGGGACACTGTGCATCATTATAGTACTCTCGTCTCCAATTCTTCTCATGCCGTGGTGAAATTTGACAAACCTTACAAAGCAGCAGCAGCAGCACCTCCTCCTCTCGAGATTGACAATGCTTCTTCGAATCCTTCCTCTACAGTTCTTGTTGTTGCCGCTCGACCTGCGCCCCCCCGCGTGTCCGCCACTACAATAATAAGAACAACAACTACTACCACCACGACTACTCTCCACCGTCGGCACGTTTTCGATCTCTCGGAATTCGGTGCTGTAGGTGATGGAAAAACAGTGAACACGGAAGCGTTTGAGGCGGCTGTGGCAGCCGTGAAAGCGGTGGAGGACGATGGCGGAGGCAAGATCGTCGTCGGTCCTGGTCTTTGGCTAACAGCTCCCTTCAACGTCACCAGCCACATGACGCTCTTTCTATGCCAGCATGCATCGATCGTCGGCGTCCAGGTTTAGCACCCCTCCTTCGATCTCCGTTGCTGTCTGTAATTGTTGTGAAATTCTGATGCAATTGCTCTCACCATAGCCCCGTCTCATCAGTCCTGTTGAAGCTGCGACAGACAACGGCCAAGGAACTGAATGCTCCTTTTCTACTACCATGGTTGGGATTGCAGGCTGAGAGTTTGTGGCCTGTGATTTCAGCGCTTCCATCATATGGACGTGGTCGTGAGCTTCCCGGTCCTCGCTACGGCAGCCTCATCCACGGCCAATACCTGGAAGATTTCTTCATTACTGGTGCCTGCCTTTCTACTGAGGAACCTTTTCTGCTCATTCCTCAATCTTCAGACTTCATCTGTGTTTTTTATTTCGCAATTCTGCACAGCAAAGACAGGATGCCTGCAAATTCAGAACTTGTTATTTTGAATTACATACAGTGAAGGCAACAAAATTGTCTTTTTTCCTAAGCATGTGAATCTCTACTTGAAATCAAAGCTTTTGTGTGATTCGTGGTTTCTACAGAGTTGTGAGTGTGGAAGGAAGATTCAACTGGGGCTGGATTTTGCAGGTGAAAATGGGAGCATAGATGGACAGGGTGCATGGTGGTGGCGACAGCATAAGCTCAACAAGTTGAAGTACACAAGAGGGCATTTGATAGAGCTTTTGTGGTCATCCAACATTGAGATTTCAAATGTTACACTGCGGAATTCACCCTTTTGGACTGTGCATCCTTATGATTGCACCAATGTCACCATCCGTGGTGTCACCATCTTGGCTCCCTTGCATTCTCCCAACACTGATGGCATTGATCCCGGTATGCCACAACCTCTTCTTCCCCTCTCAAGCATCATGAATGTGCATATCTCAAGTGCTTCAAATTTTCTGGATATATTGTCAGATAAGTGCTAGAAATGTTCAGAACTGTGCTGGATTCGGATACAGGCTTACATGAGCTTGTAGCCAACAGCTATCGCACATTCTCACACAATGTCTGTCCCATTGGAAAATTTCCTACACCAAATTTGGATTGGACTGTGGTGAACATTATTACAGATTCTTGCAGGAATGTTGTCCAAGTGGAGAATTGTTACTCAGAATTCATGCTTCAATCAATAGATTGATCTGTGATGGTCATTACACATTCTTGTGAAGGAATGTCCCCAGTGGAGAATTGCTACACAGAATTCATTGCTTCAATCAATAGATTGGTCTGTGGTGAACATTACAGATTCTTGCAGGAATGTCCTAGTGGAGAATTGCTACATTAGCGTAGGAGATGATGCTGTGGCAATCAAGAGCGGATGGAATCAATATGGAATAAAGTATGCTCGGCCTTGTGTCAACATCACTATCCGGAATGTGTTTGCGCATTCTCTGGTCAGGTATCACCCACTTCACATCCTTCCTTATGAGTTGATTCAGATTTGAATCTCCTTCATTTTTAGTGAAACAAAGGAAGTGACAACCTTAGCAATCGTTGTGGATTCAACCTGGGGGCTTGTTGTTATACGGATTGAAATCTCAGCAGTTCTTTTGTCCATGAGCAGTGCAGGGATCTCAATTGGGAGTGAAATGTCAGGAGGAGTGGAAGATGTGGTGGTGGATAGAGTACACATTTGGGGATCCCGGAGAGGGGTGCGAATCAAAACATCAACTGGCAGAGGGGGCTATGTCAAGAACATATCGTACACCAACCTGACACTACACAATGTGAAGATGGGCATTGTAATCAAAACAGACTATGGTGATCATCCAGATTCTGGCTTCGATCCTCAAGCTTTCCCCCAGGTTGCTAACATTTCATTCCATGGCGTGTTTGGAAGCAAGGTGATGTATCCTGTGGTGATGGCTGGCAGCCAGGAAGTATTCATTACTGGTATTGAAATCAGGAACATGAATGTGAGTACTACCAATATGAAGAAGAATGCATTTCAGTGCTCATATTTGCAAGGGAAAGTTGTGGGACATGTATTCCCTTCACCTTGTAAAGAATTAGTTCGCCAGATCAAAGTTACACGCCAAACAACTCACATTGTCACCCAATAACTCCAGGATATCATTTCACTAAGAGAAGCCCAGGCCCATTCTTGATGATGATATTCTGGAGTTATTGGGTGACAATGTCCTAAATTACAGTAGGATTAAGAGAGTTCTTCCTGCATACTCTGGCTGCATAAAGGTTTTTCTCACAAGGCAATAGGCCAAAAGCTGCCTGCTTTTCTTTTAGGCAGACATGCTTGGAGACACAAACTGCCAAGGCCAAATCTGACTGGTTTCCAGAAATGGGTATTTCTAGAGGTACTGTATCTTGGGTGATTCCAAGAAGAGTAGTGTTCAAAGCTGTTGGAACTCCATTCTTTAAGATGCTGTAACATATTTTATGTTAAAGAATCATAAAATGTTACCTTGATTACTGAGAAATGATGCTTCATAACACTCTTTTGATGCTCTTGTGGACACTCTTGAAACCACACAGAAACCTGCCATGACTTTCCATATTCATATTCAAATCCATATCCAAATTGCACGGTTTAAACATTTCTCATGTTGTTGTTTGAACTGGCTATAAAGGACAGAGTCATTACACAGTGAGCTGCTTGTTCAGAGGTTCCCAATCTGCTTTCTACATTTCGTAAAGGGTGTCAATGGGCAGCAACTTGCCCCATTTTCCCACCTCCCTTAATGGTTTGAATTGGCCAGCCCAGCTATCCATCTGTTCCCCTCATAGTACATTGACACTACCATCACATTGCCAAGGTGCTTTACATGAGGAAATGGGCCACTTGTAGCACATTCTCTAGAACAAAATTTATACTATTTCCCCGAGTGCAAAATCTGCAAATTAGCCTATTTTTTTGACTCAATGAAGAGTGACCAACCAAGAAATGTATATGTTACGCTCCATTATTTGCCAAAGAACTATAATGGATCCATTGCTCAATCATCAAGGGTCTCTCTGCTTGCAAATACACAGTAGAAAGGAGTATACCTCGTCAGATATGTTTTATATTTTACTATTGTTTTCCTCACTTTTGTCACATGCATTTTGTGGTAGGTATCAAACAATCCGAGCATGCCAATTTTCTTCTCAATGAGATCATGATTGTTAACGTGTGGGGTTGACCTTTTTGGTACACGAATAATTTATTAATTAATTAATTGTACATACCCTAAAATCTGTCACTGAGGTTTGTTTGACATTCAATATAATCCACCAACAGAGGTTGGATTTCATGGTTTTTTTTTCCAAAAATCCTAGAATTCACACTGTTCCAGCTGAGAACTTAGGATTTGAACACTGAACAGTGAAAGGGTTGGCTTACTATTGTATATAGTATATAAGCAGAATCCACCCCCCCCTTCTTGTATTCACCACAATGCCTTCACAGCTTCAAAGGCATGTCTGTCAATTAGTTAATTAATCAATTTTGAAAATTTTCATTTCAATATTATAGAATATTCTTGAAGATTCAATATTTTCAAGAAAGAAAGAAATAAATTTTGATTTTTTATTTTTCTTTGTGTGAAAATGTCAACATTTCTTTGAAAATGATGTATTATTAGTGTGCAAATTGTCAAGGTAGTACAGTAGTATAAGAATCATGTGAGACTACTACCCCAAGCACATTGGTACACAGGGATTACCCTAAACCCTAAACCCTAAACTGATGAAATTTGAGATTTTCAAATTGGGGATGTGGGGAGTCTGTCTGGGGACACCCCCCATTTCTTCAAATAGTAAATTTTTAGGGCATAAAAGTACCAATTATCACTAGCATGTATTATCTTATATATAAATTCATTTAGTCTGTGCGTCTGTCTGACATGATAGTTCTGCGTTTTGATCCACCGACAAAATCAGCCTGGACAGTCGAACGGACGAACAGATTTTCTATGGAAAAATCGACCCAAACATGTATAATTTCGACCAACGTTCGTTGGTCAGTCAGTGAGCGGTCAGGCTCTCTGTGACGGTGGGTATCAAGGTTGAAATCTCTGTGGTTCTCAAACGTGTTTTGAAAAAAAATCAAATATCCACCTCGAACTATCTGGAACCCGACGGTTTTTTGAAGGTTTTTCACTCACCCAAACTGAGGCTCTTTTTGATTTTGCTAATTTTCAAATACCCGAATCTTAATTTTTAATTTTTTGATTTTGAATTGTTCAAATCCACATATTCGGAGGGTATGTACTACCCCCCGCACCGCCCTTTTCCCCACATTGGTTAATACCAGGGTTTTTTTTTTCTTTTTTTTGGGGCAAATTTCTCAAGTAGGTCCATTGGCGAGGATCCCGACCATTAATTAACATTAAATGATGACGGTCCTACTCAGGCTATAGCATTTTTTAAAAAATAAATAAAATGGTGAATTTAGTAAAACAATGCAGGGGCGCCTCACGGTGACCGAAGGTCGCGGGTACCCATTGACGGACAGACGAACGGACATATTTGAGTTTCCATAATTCTTCTTTTGCCTTAAGATACCTTTTTCATGTAAATGGCAAGGTCGGAGCTCGAGGGGTGCATTATGCACCGGGTACCCACTAGTTATATGTAAGACAAGAGCTTACATGAGAGAAGGTTGGAAGGGATGGAGTAGGAAGAGTAGTTGAATAATTAATTAACTTTGAAGATTGCATGTCCAAAAATAAAATATTCTTGAATATTTCGAAATATTATTCTATAATTCTCAACACAAAAATTTGTTCTTTAAATTTTTATTTATTTATTTATTTATTTTTGCAAATTCGAGTATTTTCACAAATAATATATCTAGTGTCAAAGCTGCCAAGGTACTACATAGTTATGAATGCACATCATACCAACTACCTATCAGTAAGCATGTATTGGCATGTGGAAGACCGAAGCCATGCTTTCTAGTCATGAACTTAATAGTACTCATATTGTTAAGTGTTGATTGTTCGGTATGAATTATAGAGGCTTAGATGTATGTTTTTTTTTTTTTTTTTAATATTTTTTTTGCGGGGTTGTTTTATTCAAGAAGGCAGAGATGGGGTACACTTTCCAACCCTTTTTTAAAAATTTAAAAAAAAAAAAAAAGGTTTATTTAGCCATCCATACAATTTTCCAAAGTAAAGTATGAAATTTTATACTTGGAAATGGTTTCAGCAAATTTGGTTGGTAAGGAGCGACTAGCTGGCCTCATTTATTGGGGTCAAATAATGAGACATGATTGTTTCCAACTTCTTATAACTTAGACAAGAGTTAACTACCACCTAGTAGGTAAGGTCCCCGTTACAACAGGTTTTTTTACTAGCAATTTGTAGCCAAATCCCTAAAGGGAAAACAATTGAGTTAAAAACATGAATGAAAATGTTGAAAAATATTTTTAAATAGCAAGATCACCCTTGTCATGTCAATGGCCATAGGGTAGCTACTCTTATACACAAGCAACACTCTTGTAATCATGAGGTACTATTAGCAATGTTATTGATATCAACATATAACTACATTTGAAGCACACATATGAAGTCTAGTGGTCTCACCAAGCTCCAATTTCACCTTCCTTTGTTATCAACAAAAATGTAAAGTTGCACTTTCTCATGACCAAAATTCTAAATGTCATTGCCAAATTCCAATTCATGCTCTTATTGTTTTTTAATTTTTATTGTACAATGCAATAACTCGTGGAACTTTTATAATATTGTTTTGGAACTTGTCATTTTTCAAGATGTAAATAGTGTACAAGAAAGTAACTTTTCAAGAACTACGTCATTTGCAATGATACACAAAAGTGGGGAAGCTCTCAAAAAACATAGTGGAAACCCACTCATATTTGTGAATATTGTCATATTATATTATCATATGAATGGAGCTGCAAGTGGTCAAAGGAGGTAACTATGGTTTGAGTCATATATTTAGTGTTTAGTTTAAAATTTAGGGGAAAAGCTTAGTGAAAGAACAATTGTGTAAGGTTGGGTTTAACACCACACACATATGTTCAATTAATTTGAAGTTTTATAATACTTAAAATATTTGTTCAAATAATTATTTCATAGTCAAATTTGTGATTAACATTAAAATAATTGTCACAAGTTATTTTTTATGCACCTTCAACTTTATCAAGTGATATTAAGGGTTAAAAAAAAGTTAAATCTTGATTTCGTAATGGAATGCAAACCCAAGGTTTGTTTTTAAATTCTCATATAAAAACAAATTCACATGCAAATTTTGAGATGGGACTAAAATGAACTTGTAAGTAATAATTCAAAGTGAAATTAATATGCACAAAGTAAAAAAAAAGGCAATTAGTGCAAATTGGAACCAAAATGGTGCATGAATGAACTACAAGTAATGCAATTTACAAAACACATTATGGTTTAAACTTGAAAGGAATTCATCACTTTCCTCCTTACAATATATTTTGTGATTGGTAGCAAGGGCTACATCAAAGTGATAAAAAAATGTCTTAGGATTCTCAAATGGAGTGTTGCAAATTTCCAATTTTGCTAGAATATGAATCCCATAACTTTGAGATTCATAACTCTTACAAAACAAATTACATGGAAGAACTTTCAACTACAAAGTTGTAGTCCTTTGGAAAAAAAATCCCATGTCATATTGCATGTTCTAATCAAAGGTGATTTGTCCTCTATTTTAATTGTTCTAATGGTCAACAATCGTAAGATTTATAGTTATTTTACTAGTAATTTTTATGCATGTGTAGCAAATTGAAACTACCTCATAATACATTTTCTAACTAAAAATACTTCCAAAGTGGACTCATAATAGCCATTCATGAATGAAAGCACACTTAAAGGTGGCCAACTTAAGTAATTTCATGACATGTGTGTAAAGTATACACCTCCAAAATGTGTTGCATTTAATTTTGGGTTTCACTTTTGGTGTTTGGGCTATATATAATACATTTGAAAGAAATTTAAAGATTAAAATTCAAGAAATAATGGGTATATTTATGGTATATGCAGTATTAAAAAACATGTTTTTTGGTTTTAGATTGCAATAGGTTTTGGTTTCAATTAATCAACAAAAAAAAATTTGAAATGGAATTTTTAAAAATGGTTCACTCCACACTTCATGTCATCTTTCATTTGAAAATGATTCTTTGTCAAAATTTTAGCTTACCACATAATTATGGTCATCGCATTGAAAAAAACCCATTTGTGATATGATAATTATCAAACTCTTCACATGGTTCACAAACTTATATGGAATCACAATGTTTAGTAATTATTACAAATTTTATAAATATTAACAATCATTTCTTGAATATAATTACATGTTTTAGTACATTGTGTGTATTTTTATTCACACAAATATATTCAAACATCACATCATATGAAATTTAAAATATATTTTTTGGCATTTAATTTATTTGGGTTTTGACCTATCATAATATGAAAAAAACTTGTGAATTTGTTCCATAATAATGAGACATTGGTTGAAGTTCAAACATGGAACAATACAATATGACAACATTTTTAACCCCCCTAGTGTGCTTTTGCTCTCATTTGAAATGTCAAAATTTCAAAAAAAAACATTGGTTATGCAATGGCTTAAAAAGAATTGACCTCTTTTGATAAAAAAAAATGTAGGTAAGAACCATGGTGGTTAATGGAGAAAGGGCAACCAACAAAATATTACACAAGCATATTAGAAGGGTGGGGTTAATGGACTCAATAATCACATGCAAACTTCAAAATATTGGGTGGTCACCATTGAAATAATAGATGGGGGAAAATGTTCAACATGCCAAGGCTCTTTAACATTGTCAAGACAAAGTTGCCTAATTAGGTCCTTATAGCACCCACCATCTATGTTCAACTATCAACCTTGTTGTGAGCCCTTAATTGCAGTCACAATACATGTGTTCAATTGTTGTTTGACCCATATCCTTTCATATTTACATTCCATCATCATGACCATGCAAACCCCATGTTTGGATCATGTCATAAATATATGGAAGTCACACTAACCTAGTCATCCATGTTATTTTATGCAACATATCATTTTAATGACATCACAATCCACTTGCATTTTCATTTATTTTGTGTAATATGAGACATATTATCCATGAAGACTTTCATATACAATCGTGTTATAAATTATAATCTAGACAATATACCATGTTGCAAATGTAGTGATCATTAGTAGGGGAAGTGGTCCCAATCATTATGCAATCCATTCATTTTTTAATGGATTGGAACAATTTCAATATAATGACATATGATTGGCATAAAATTCCCTTAGGGAAAATTCTAAGTGAGTGAGGTTGTGTGGTAAACATTAGGTAACTTTAGTGGATTGAACTAATGGTGTCATTTTTAAATATCTTAATTTAAATGTAAAATTCCTACCCAAAATAGTGATGACTAGTGCACTATTGCCATGGGATTGTTGCTTGTGATTTTCTAATGGTTGCACATTGATGTTCTAGTGATGATATTGTGATCTTCAAGTGATTGCATAATGAAATTCTATTGGGTGCATAATGATTTTCAAGTGACTACATAGTGATCTTCTCCACAAAGTTGCAATTTGTGTACACCATATTACATGCATGAATGGATCACATTTATCCCATCATGATTTCACCATGCATCAACTAATTCCACAAAATTCCATCAATGTCCACCTAGGACACCAACCGATCATTAGTTATGCCTAATTTATTTGTATAATGATTGGGTATCACTTTGAACATGAACACCATGTGTCATGTTACCAAGTGCAAGTATATTGTAACACATCAAAGTTATTCGTAAAGTACCCCATACATGGGATGGAATTGCCTATTAGGGGTCCAAAATAGGTTGAAATAACATGTGGACATTGAATTATTTAATTAACTTGCATTAGGTGCCATAGTTAGGATCAAATTGTTTTTGACACCTCCACAAGTCCTAAAAAGAGTTTGGTTTTAAATGTGATTCCTAATGTAAATCTTGATATAAGTAACCAAATGACGATTGCCAACACAATTGCATTAAATGTCAATCATAACAAAATTCAACAATCTCATGCTGAGTTTTGTTGTTTAATCAAATTGTTTTGGACCTTACATATAACAACAAAGAGTAGGTGACAAAGTGAAGAAGGTACCAAAAAAGGGTTGGACTACGTACGACCTTAATGATAACTTTATTACATGTTACCAAATGCATTTAAAATTTGACATATTACATGTGTCTTGTGACTTATTATAGACATAATATTTATTACAATATTGAAATGTGAAAGGGTATATCATGTCTAGATATTTATAACATGTATTATAATGCAACAAACTTATAAGATCAACTTTTAACCTATAAATAATATTTCAATTGAGTAGCAATAATAAGATTCACAATGTCAAAAGTTTCATGCTACAAAAGTTGAAATAATATTATATATCAATTTATAAATTATAAGGCATGTATAAAAGTTGACAAATTTATCACCTTACATGGATCATGTTACATGTAATAAAAATATTAATTTAGTCAAGGGTGAAATATGAAAGAATGTATTTAAAAAGTAGTCATCAAGAGTTTTTTTATATAAAAATATGATGAATAAACTAGAAAGTAAGTAATATTTTATGAGATTGACCTTTTGAATTACATGAATGTATCAAATGTGATATGCATAAGTTTTTGGAAGGTTTCAAAAGTTGTATCATCCTTTTTCAAAACATATTTTCAATATATTTTCCAAATATTTTCTTGTTTTGTAAATTGCAAATCAATTTATGAAGCAAGGTAGTTCTTTTTTGTGTTGTTTGTCATGCTAAGATTTCCCAAACCACACCACTTCATGCCATGCTCTTGGTATCTTCGGAAAGTTGTTGACGAGGAGGGGTGCATTGACTTGGTTTGAAACTATTTGGAGTTATGGTGTGGAAGCTATTAATTATTGAACCATTTTTTCAATGAAAATAAAATATAATCAAAATTGAAACCTTTATTGGAATTTGGGGGAATTATTGGTGTTGCTGGAAAGCCTTTGGCAAGTCAGATTTAATCAAATTTAGTTCACAATTTTTAGAACTAAAGGGTGGAACATATTGATTTTTGAGTGGAAATTTTTCTGGAAATTTTCTTTTAAAAAATCAAATTTTGGGTTTAGAAGGAAAAATCAGTTGAGCCTTCAATGTGTTCACATTTCCAAATTTTAAAAAAAATCAATTCCTAATATGTGAAAAATAAAATATTTGTTCACACTTGGGCCAATGACACAAGCTACACTAATAATAGATTGAAAATATATTCATGCATTATAATTCATCAATTCAATTTTGATATTGAATTGGGCATGATTTAACAAGTTCAACATATGATATGCAATTTATTTTCAAATAAAAAAATTGAGTCTCATAATTAAAGGTAAAAACAAGCCATAGTGACCCCCCCTTCAAGTCTTTTTGAGTTTCATGTTATAAAATACACTTCCCAAAACATGATGCATTTTTTTTTAAATTTTTTTTTGGTGTTTTAGCTTTAGAATTATGGATTTCACAAAGCCAATGTTATTTAATATTATTTGGGGAAAAAATTGTTTGAATTCAAATAACTGTGGATATATTTATGGTACATATGTAATATGACAAAATTCATTTCTCATTTCAAACTACACTAAGTATTTAGTTTCATTATTCATCCAAATAAGTGTAGAAAATGGATTTTAGTCATTGGCCAAATTCACAATGGGTGTCACTTCCATTTCCAAGTGATTGTTTGTCAAAATTTCAATTTACCATATTTATAATTAACTTTTTGGATTAAACCCATTTGTGAATGAAAATTATGAAACCCTTTACATGGTTCACAAATGTGGTTCAAACTTCAAAGTATGTGGAATAACATGGGCAATAAATACTCCCAATTTCATAAGGTTTAACAATCATATCAATTGTTTTCGGAGTATATATTCAATTTTCAATACATAATCACATTTTTGTACAAATATACTCCAATTTACCATTATATATTGAGGGAAAAAATAGTTCCTTCTATTCTATTGATTGGGTTATGTTCTACCATAATATGCAAAACACATTGTGAATTTTTTAATGTTGATAGGGTTTAGGCTCAAAAACGTTCATTTAGGAAAATAGTACAATGTGACTAAATAAAAGGGGTCATAAGAGCTTTTTTAAAACCCTAAGTATATGAAAAAAACATTTTTGAAGAGCATAATATTTTTGTAATTCAAATATTTAGGTTTTAAAAAAAGTGTATGAAGGTGCATAATGGTTTAAACAATAATAACACATAATTTGAAATATTTGATTGGAAAATGTATATTTATATAAAGAAAGTAATGAAACTATGATAAATAAATAAATGAAATAATCAAATACATTAAAAGTGACCATATATGGTTTATTTAATAAAACAAGTACATCCCAAATTTTATGTCATTGCTAAAATGCTTAAAATGTAAAAGAGCAAAATCTACTTTTGCTTTTTGAATAGGGATCACCCATTAGATTTCTATTGCATGCTTGCACCTTTTAATTTATCTATAATTTATTAAAACCAATGTGAGAAGTTGTTTATAACTTTAACATGCATTATATGACATGTTGCATGTTATAAACATTATGATTAAGCATGCAAGGTTAATCACAAATGTTATTGTTCATGTGCAACTTGTAACACAACATGTGCACATATTTGGTCTTATAATTTTCTTAACATATATATTTTTGGCACTTTTAAACTTTTCTAACATGGGTCCAAGCATGATTGGGATATCCCCTTTGAATCATTAAGGACTCGCTCCTAAGATTCTCAAATTCACCTTTTTTTTCACTTTTCCTATGACATGTCTTAAATTTCCCCCTTTTTTTTTCATGTCAAATGAAATAATTTTGTTCCAAATTTTATCTACAAATTTAGAGTATCTATATCGTTGACTTATAAAACTAATAATAATAAAATTTATCCAATGTCAGGCATGTCTATCAATGGCTCAAAATTCCAAAAAAAATCATTTTTTGAAACTTTTTACATTCCAATAAGGCACTTAATTTTTGTCACACTCATACAATTGTTTTATGTACATTAGTACCTATGTGATTGTGGTAAGAATCTTGGCCCAAAAAAAATTGTTTAGACATTCTTTATAAGTCTTTTAAACTTTTTTTTTTTCTAAGGAGACAATGTCTTGGATTTTTTTGCAAGACTTGGTAGGAATCTTGAAACTTATTCAAATTTAACATGCTATGCATAGAATAGTACCTTAATAATGTATCTATCCATGCAAAAAAAAAAACTTTCAATATGAATGTGCCATTAAGTTATAACATGTTTAAGTGAGAGGGTCCACTGGATATAAAGGGAGATAGTCCTTTTTGGTACCCCAACCATGCTTTGATCCACATGTAACATGGTGACTTTAAATCCCATGCAACAAGTTTAAATCCCTAGTTGGAAAAAATGTGGCTGAAATTTGAAATTAACATGTGAAAAACAATGAACAATGCTTTGAAAATTGCAACCAATCCTAATACCAATTGTCAAGTTTAACTCAGTTCATGAAATAACACAATATCAAATAAATTTGTTGTTAACAACTTATGCCTAGAATGGAAATAAAAAAGAACAAATTGAAAGGAATTCATTTTAAGGGTTGTTGACATTTATCAATGATCATGTCAAGTTGCCTCTTAATCATTCATAGAACAATGAAAGTTCCTTGCAAAATCAAAATGGAAGTTGCAAAACCCAAGTTGTTAAACCCAAATCATCTTGTATTAACATAAAAATAAAATTATTTTCTAAAAATATTATATCTTTTATTAATTATTTGAAACAAACCCATTCAAAATTTCAAGATCAACACCATTTCAAGTGTAATTTTTTTGAGATATGTAAAAAGTCATAACCATTGAATTACTAATTGAGTCTATCTCTATCCAATTCTTATTGATAACATATAACAAATGAGAAAAAAAATGGAACCTAAGTGGGGATATCTTGTTAGTTAGTTGATTTGTTAAATAAATCAACACAAAAAATCATGGTGTATTTTAGTTCTTTTTAAAAATCCTGGTGAATTTTTAAATGCCCTCTTGATTTTGAAAAAGAACTAAAATACACCATGATTTTTTGTGTTGATCTATTTAACAAATCAACTAACTACAAGATATCCCCACTTGTGTTCCATTTTTCTTCTCATCTGCTATATTTATCTATCGAGCATGTATCTTCATCAAATTGACCATAGATCAAATGATATGTCTTTCACATATTTGTGCCCCTATTATTAATTTTTTTAAAATAGAAATTATATTCATAACTTTATATTTATTTAAATGTGATATCTGATAATTAGGGTATGCAATTTTATTTTAAATTTTACTTTAAAAATAAATATGATACCCCTTTTTTTTGCATGCCCTTTGAAAAAAAAGATGGAAATGGCCTCCCCAAGTGACCCCCTAGTTCTTCAATGCTATTGGAGCCTAGTTCTCCATTGGATATGCTTCACCTATCATTGGTGTTTGGCCAATGTTGATGTTTAAATCTAATTAGTTCAAGTCCCATGATAGTACTCATATTAGCAAACTACCATTAGCCTTTGGCAAATTGTTCATAGGCTTGTTTTTCTTTAATCCCTACAAACTTCCAAGGAAACACATTGTAGCTACTAATAAGATACAACAACCTAACTATCGACATCCCTTGCCTATCTCCCAATTGTCCATTATACCGATTCATAAAATATTATTTTCAAAAATAATTCTTCTAGAATATTATTTAATCAATAATGGGTTTGGTACCCAAACATGACAAATACATACCCATGCTTAACATGATATCAAGGACAAGCTTGGTGGACTTGGGGATGTTTATCATGGCCACCATGCTAATGACCTACCATGAAATAAATCAATTTAGCAAAGCTTATCTAGTATCCCCCATCTAATGGTGAACATGTGGACATTGACATGTGTGTGCACATTCACAATTCCTAATTGCACTTGATTTGTCCTATTGATGTATTTAGTTTGCGATTCATTATTTTGATGGTGCCTTCCACAATTTATACTCATACATTACAAGATGGAGTTTGAACAATCATATGGTCAAAGGCATAAGCGAGGTGAACTATCTTATCAACCCATTTCTCCATTGAAATTGTGATTCTTTCCTTTGATAAAACTTTTAAAAGTTTGAGGAGATTATCAATAGAATCATATAATAAAAAGCTCAACTTCTATAGCCAATTTCATTCCAATTTTTGGTTTAGTTCCAATTTTAGAGTTCGGTTAAGTAATACATGTTATGTCTATATCATGAATGATGTATATTAAAATGTAATTAATTTTTTAAAAACTAAGTTAAAGTAAGGCATATATATATCTTGTTGTGGTCATCATGTTTTTTGATCTTTATTTTGAATGCTACCTTTTGACATACTCATGGGCCAGTTGCCATATTCACATATATGGGCACTTGGGAAAAGAATATGGATGGCCATCACCTAATAATGTGAAAAACAAATAAGTTGAACGGCCATCCATCCGATAATTCTAATGTCTTTTTTTTAAGGCATCCCATCTTTCTCAAGACCCCACATTAATGTGCTTTAGGTATGCTTTTCCTTTGCTTTGTAGGAAAATAAACTTAAATGAAAAAGAAACACTTTATTTTTATTATACAAAATAATAATAAAAATAAAAAGCACATAAAAATTAAAAAATAAAAAAGTTAAAAGTTTCTAAAAAAAAACTAAAACATGAACCAAGTTTAAAGAAACCGGAGGACTTCACAGTGGCCGAAGGTCACAGGCACCCACTAGTAAACTTAAATGATGCTTATCTTGTTGACCCAACCTCATCTTTGCCCCCCCAAAAAAGAAGGGGGCTTATTTAGGGGCTTTACTTATGCAACTTTTGTTTCATTGCATGTTTGAGCATTAAACCCATGATGATGGTACATTATAGAGTCAAGTTGATAAATGTAGTTCACTAGTAAAAAGGATTTTCAAAGGGAAAAAAAAAAAAGATGCACATACATGGCTCAAGTGGGTAACCAAAAATTATATAAGGATTTTTTAAGAATTTTCTTGTCACAATTTTTTGATGTAGCCAAGGTGGCAATCATCCATAAGGCGATTTACTCAAATTTGGCTATAAAGAAAATATGAAAGGAAAAAAAAAAAAATTAACATCCTTATATTATTTTATTTTTATTTTTATTTTTTGGCTACCTACTTGAACCATGCGTAGAACTATGCTGGTGATGGTGCTTGTGCTTTCTCTAACTTACCCTAGTTTTCCTTGTTCATGTCAGTTCTATGGGTGTCGGGTGCGCGCGCTTGTTCGCTGCTGCGGTTGTCTTCGTCGTCGTCGTCGTCGTCGTCTTCCTCCTCCTCCGTCCCCACCTCTTTTCCGGCTGCATCGTCACTTGTCCCTATCTCCATCTTCCGGTGTCGAACTATCCTCCACCTTCCTTCGCATGCTCTTTCGTTGCCTCTTTTTGTTGTTTACCCTAATTCACCCTTTTCGCCTCTCTCTCTCTCTCTCTCTCTCTCTCTCTCAAATTTCAGCTCCGATGATGATGATGATAATGATGATGTTGTAAGCCTGATGATGCCCATTTTGTCTCAGAAATTTCTGATGATGATGTTTGTAAACCTGATGGCCAGGAGATTCCACAATCGAAGAAGTTAGATACTGGACACACACATCACCAGGCATATATACTTTTTTATGTGTCATGATGTGCGATTCTGTACCCACCAGCAGCATCACCCGCCGCTTTCTTTCTTTCTTTCTTTCTTTCTGTTGTCCAATTCTGTTTTGACAAGTTTTGGTCGTAAAAAGTTTAGAACTCGCGGGAAGAAAAAAAAAAAAGAAGAGAAAAAAGTGTGTTGTCTCGTGTTGTTAGGTTTGTCCAGTGTTTTCTCTTTTCAATCAAGCTTCGATTTCCTTCTTCTTCTTCTTCGTAGGGTACTAAGAAAGTTGTCAAAGTTTCTTTGTTCTTCTGCTGTTCGCGGAAAGATCCAAGTAGGTGCTTGCTTTCCGTGTTTTTGTGGTCGTCGTCATGGGGTTTCGAACTTTCTTTCCATGTGTACGTTAGGGTTCCGGTCAAGAGAAATGGTTTTCACCCATCCCTTTAGCGAGCGATTTCCTTCTGAATTTCGCTTCAGACTCGGTGGTTTTGATGATGCGGTGATGGTTTTGTGCTCACGGCGGTTTTAGGGCAAAAAGACAGCAGCGGAGTCCAAAACTCGATGATGATGATGATGGTCTTCATATGGAGTTCACATCTGTTTTGTCAGTCTTGATTGATGCACAGAGCACCACCAGGAGCAGGAAGTTGAGATTTGTGAGACACTGGGGGTTATGGAAGTGATGGCGATGTAAGTTTTTGAGTAGTGTGTATCAAGTCGCCGCAGCTCTGAGGTTCTTGTAGTATAGCAGTTTTGGGAGTCTGCTGCAGTGGTGTCTTGAAGAAGAGTTTTTTTTTTGGC
Source organism: Sphagnum tenellum (assembly GCA_963921925.1). NCBI lineage: Eukaryota > Viridiplantae > Streptophyta > Sphagnopsida > Sphagnales > Sphagnaceae > Sphagnum > Sphagnum tenellum. The sequence goes on from OY998159.1 coordinate 3,054,222, forward strand.
GCGGTTAGGGTTTGTTTGTTTTTGCAGTACAGTTTTGGGAAGAAATAAGAAGTTGGAAAGACAGAGAGACAGGCAGCTTTTGTCACGGGAGTTCTGTGTAGAGTGAAGAAGAAGACTGCAGAAGACAGTGGTGGTGGATGAGGAGGGAGGAACAGTGGTCCGAGAGTATGCCAGAGGTATCGTGTCCTTCAGAGGTGCTGAAGGTGGTTTTTCCGCTCTTGAATGGAGCAGATTTGGCAGCATGTATGTGTGTCTCTAAGCCATGGAGGCAGTTAGCCAAGGATGATTACTTGTGGAAGCGACTGTGTGCACAGAGATGGCCATCAACTTGCCAGAGCAGGGGATCCTTGGCAATTGGAGAGTCCAGAGGCTATCACAAGCTTTTCACAAGCTTTGCACAGAAACGGCGCAGTCGACCTATGCCATCTCCCAAGCTCACATTTGAGGATTTGGAATTCTATGTGGATATCTGGGTTGGTTCTTTATCAGTGTATTCAGCTGCTGTACATGGACCTGTTGTGCGATCTCGAGTCTTCAACCCTCCGGCAGGAATCTGTGAAAGTATGCAAACTCATCTTCAATCCCAGGCATACAAGATGACAGTACCTGTGTCATCACGGTTTGAGGTTTGTCTCAGTGAAGACATTCGTGTATCCTTGCTGGTAAGAAGGCGAGACCAGGAGCGCGTTGCATGCATCATTGACAAGTCAGGATTTGATTATGTGGATGGTCCTGGGTACAGGGCACATGCCTACGACTACCTTCAGATTTCGCCCTTGTATCCTTTTGTGTCTGAAATCAGGGCATGGGTTGCGCTTCTCTTAGTGGATGGTCAAAGTGGTCAAATGGAGGTGTTTGGAATTGAACTTGACTTCACCGATGCAGCCAATAGTGACAATGAAGTGCTGTGCTTATTGGAGATTCTTGACTGGAAGTAAGTGCTGCTTGCACAACTTCACTTGTACACTAAAAGCAGACAAGTAGACTCATCAATCATCATGTAGATAGATAGATAGATAGATAGATAGATTAGTCATGCTCACCAGTGGTGTAATGCTTGTTGGAGCCTGCCCTTTGTGTTAATTAATTTGTCTGTTTTGGGGCACACAACAACTCTGTATTCAGCTTCTTCCTGTAAGTGAATACATATAATGACTCTTGAGTGCTAGCCAACATCATGACTGAGTCTTCCAGCTGCTTCTGGAAATGTGATAGAAACTCAGGAGGCAGATTTTCTATGATGGTTTGCCCCAGATTTTGGGCTGATACTCTACACCCACTGTTGGGAGTGGATGAAATCAGTATGTAGTAGTCATGGCAGCTCACCACTGCTAGTTGTGATGAAGGTGATGGTCTGACACTTCGTGAGAGACTCTCATAAGGTTATGTCTGCACTTGTTGTCTTTTTACCTTCAAATTGTTGTTGTGGAGATTTCTCTGCAATTTCATAGATATGTGAATAGTTTTTGTTCATGTGAAAGAGTCCACATTGTGTAAGGAGTCCTTGGCTGAGGCTGACAACATGCATCCATTGAGTTACTGGTGCACTGTGGTCTTTGTTTTTTCACTCTTGTTGGTAGCAGTTGGAAACTTTCTGGATGCCCAAATTCTCCTCGCAGTCTTCCTGTCTCTGCCACAACATTGCTTTTGCAGGCAGAGACTTGATTGCTTTGACATTTGTCTCTTCTGTTGAGATGTCACTTGTTGGCAGGATGGATATCACTAGATGCAATGCAATGGCTTATAGGGTTTCAAACTGTTGTTGACAAACGTTGGAATTCAGCAGTGCCTGGCAGGTCAAGCTTTGTGTGTCTTGTCATCCCTTGTGTAGTAGTTTCATAATTCTGCATGATCTACACTTAGGGTTGCTGAGATCTTCAAGTATGTCAGTAATCTCTGATGTGAATTTTTTGCTCAGGTCAGTGTCATAATCCAAAGTAAAATCCCAAATGCATCTTGACAATTCATAATCTGTCTGGGAAAAGGAAAGTTCATTTGTATTTGTCAAGGCTCAATCATGGCCTCTTTCTGTGACTGTATTTGACAGTGGTTCCTTTACCAGTGGTCCCTGTTGGAGTTTTTTCTCATTTGCTGGAAAGCTTGGTTTGCACAGATTTTTAGGCAGATTATTATATAGCTATCTACAACCCGTGATGGGACTTGATGAAGTTGGTGGGTAGTACGCTGCTCCTATATGTGATGAGGTAGGTGATGGTCTGACACTTTGTGAGTGACTCTCATACTTGAACACATTAATGTGTTACCTTCACACTGTGGTTGCAGAGATTTCTCCACAATTTTCATAGACATTTGTTTGAAAATCTTTAACAGAATAAGAAGTGTGGAGTCAGGTATTTTAGTTGAGGATCAGTATGAAAACAGCGAGTTAATGTTTTGCCTTTTTTTGCAGAAAGGAGACAAGCCAGCCGACTGGGTTTTCTCAATCCGAGCTCTGGCTATCTTTTTGCTGCAACACCAAAATCCATCTACTATTCTTGTTGTTTTGCTCTTGAAGCTCTACATTTTTGCAAACACATCATGGTTCCAATTATATTGTGAGAAATAGGTAGTCAGCATCAAGCTCTAGTAGTAGTGTTTGCTGGCCTGGAATTCTCTCTGACATACTTGAAGCTGCACAAGCTTGTTGGTCACACAGGTAGAAGCTGTCCCAATGGACTGGCATCAAGTGAAAGTTGGAACTATCCTGAGTAGGAAGCTCTCCAGGAAAGCTCAGGTACTCCACTAATGAGAATTGTTGAGCAAGAAAGAAGAAAACCATCCACCTCAATTGTGGACTCTGTTGCATCTCTTTCACAGATCTCTAATGTCCACCTGAGCTTCAACCATCTCCTTCACAGGTTTCTAATGCCCACCTGAGAGTCAACCCATTTCTTTCTCAGATTTCTAATGCCCACCTGAGCTTCAACCCATCTCTTTCACAGATTTCAAATACCCATCCTATCTTCAGTCTCACTTGTGGGAGTCTGGACACAATCAAACCCCATGTTCCACCTGCTCCTAATTTGCTGACACGGAATTGCGCAAACCCAATTCGTGTTTCTTCAGAGAAAAGCAACAGCAGCAAAACTCAGTGTTGTGAGCATTTGTCTATTTTTCCAGAAACCCAGTAGTAATCACTTACATCTTCTGCTGCTGCTTGTGCTACCACTCTGAGGCATAGAAGAGATGATCCAGATCTCCTCCTGTTTGCAACTGGAAAAGTGCGTCGGAAAGTTGCCACAGAAAGAGAGAGAGAGAGAGAGAGTGTGTGTGTGTGTCGAGAAAGGTTCGTCGCTACAACAACAGTTGAGAAGACGCGTGTCGGTGCGCACATCCGTTCTTTCCCCGTCTTCCATCCCACGGATGGCGCTCGTATTTTTTTCTTATCGTTTTGCGAAGAAGCAATCGATCGCGCTCGCGGAAAAGCTTTGTTTTGCGAAGAAGCAAAAAGCTTTGATTGATTGCTTGAAAGACGAGATCACGGAGAAGACGAGGCAACTGTTTGTCGCTGCCCGCAGATCACTTCTGTGATCGCAGAGAAGGCGTGGCTTCTGAGATCGAATTTCCTTTCTCTCTCTCTCTTCCTTCGTCTTGATTATCCGTTCTTCGTTGCTTTCTGCCCCCAGCCGATTTGAAGGACTTCGGCTTTCGATGTGCGGGATCAGCAGCTTGCTCTTCGAAGAATCGTCGTGGATCTCCCGATCTGTAGACCGATCGGCGTTGCGATTGTCATAGAGGAGCTTGTGAAGAAGGTGGTGGCGTGTTTGTGTTGTAATCTTTGAGCGTCTTTGTTAGGGTTTCTTCGTCGTCGTATTAGGACAGGAGGGAGTGGAGGGAGCTTGTGATGAGCGGGGTGGAGGAGGGCGCAGAAGAGGAAGAAGAAGAGGTGCAAGGGACGATGGCTAATGGATCTGCTGCTGATGAGGAGGCGGCTCTGAGTGATTTTGAGGAAGATGATCTAGAAGCGGCGCCCGTGGTGTTGCCCGCAGCATCGGGAACCTTGAACGACGGCTTGAAGGCGGCGATGGCGGAGCTAGAGCAGGAGAGGCTGAAAGTGAGAGCTTTGGAAGCAGCGAAGGCGGAAGGAGATGCGAATTACACGCGAATGAAAGCGTACGCCCAGGAGACTGCAAGGCGGAGAGACGAAGCGCTTCGTGCCAAGGAGGAGCTCAGCAGAGCACTGGAGGAAGCCATGAAGGAGAAGGAAGAGCTTTCTCGACAGAGAGACGAGTTTCTCAAACAAAGAGATGAGTATTCCAAAGCTCGTGATACTGCAAGGGCAGAGATCGAAAGCACAGCTCGCTTGCTCATTGCTGGAGCAGAGAAGGTAACCTCCATGGTGAACGGAGCGAAGAACTTCGCAAGAAGCTTGCCAAGCTCCAAGTACACTGGTCTGGCAGCCATAGCTTATGGTTTTGGCAAAAGGATGGAGGAAATTGTGGATGAAGTCGTGAAACAGCGTGATGCTGCAGTGAAGACTAGGCAGGAGACTCGAGAGCAGATGGAGCAGAGGAACTACAGCATTGCCATTGAAGTCTCAGAGCTCGAAGCTTCTATCATGCAGTTGAATGAAGAAGTGAGGAAGAAGAATGCAGACATCAACATCTGGCAGAAGTCTGCAGCAAGCAAGGATGAAAGGATTGTTGAGCTTGAGAATGCTTTCTCTGAGAAGATAGCCCTGGCAGCAAACCAAGCTTATGTGTTGGGACAGAAGGCAGATGAGGCCGAAGGCAAGAACAAGATACTCACCGAACAATTGAATTCCCAAACTGAACTCTTCTCTGAACTGTCGAGGTATGTTGCCAAGATGAAGAAAGGATTGCTGAACCTCCTTCCTGCATCATCATCATCATCATCACTATCTGACTCTGATACCCAAGCACAGCAGCAGGAGGAGTTGGCCTCCTCATCGAGAGAAGCCTCAAACTCCTCCACCTCTTCCTCCTCCTCAGCAGTGGATGCAAAGTTGCAGTTGCCTCAACAAGAATGTTTAGCAGGAGTCAAGATGCTGGCAGATCTTGTTGCAACTCTGGTGGCTTTGTGGAACCGCAAGCAAGATGAATGGTCTTCAGAAAGACAAGAGTTTGTGAGCAGAATAGAGAGGCTGGTAGCTCAAAAACAGGGTTCAGCAGAGCTGCTTACTGTTGCTTTGGCAGAAAAGCAAGAGGGGTTGGAATCTATTTCCAATCTCAGAGTTGAAGTCAGTCAACAGCAGTCAGAAATAAGTAGGTTGCAAGCATTGTTGAAGGAGGCACAAGAAAAGCAGGTTGCAGAGGAACTGACATCGGAACAAAGTGACACAGCCAGCGGAGCAGAGAATGTGGAGATTGCCAGACTTAGAGTTGAACTCACTGTTGCCATGCAGATGAGAGATGAGGCTTTGTCAAAGGTTTTCATCATCTGCATGATATTTCTGCCATTCACTGTGAACAAATAAGAGCAATTTGAGCATGCATTTCAGGATGCCAACATGCTTATCACTGTGAACATGAAGAAATATACAACTTGTCCCTTGATTTGTACATTTTGAACATGGGTTTTTAGGATGCCACTATGCTTATCACTGTGAACTTGATGGAAGATATCACCACTTGTCCCTTGATATGTGTGTATGTTTCTGATTGCTTTGTGGTCATCACAGTAGCATGGCAGTCTGTTGTAAGGTTGATTGGTTCTTTGTAATTCTGAACAAGTTTTAGATGTTATTTGTGGGGATTCTTCTCAGGTGTCTGCACTGGAGGTTGAGAGGGGCAAGTTACAGCAGCTCATTGGGGACCTTGAAAGCACATTAGCAAGAGTGAGGTATGAATTTCTGTGCACTGCATGCCCATGTATCTTGCTGGCAGTTCGAGTTGGTGCAGGCAGTCATATTGTGATATTGATTGTTGGGTTTCCCAGATTTTTTGGATATGCAAAACAACCTGCTGCAAACTTTCATTGACTGATATTATGGCAGGTAGTCCACAAGTGATTCAGCTGTGTGCAAATTATGCTGAGCTAGTGTTAACAAAGAACAGTAGTTGAGTACAGGGAAGAAGGAGGGGAGCTGCGTACCATTGTGGATACGCAAGCAAAGGAATTGTTGGACAAGACTACACAGATTCAGGATGCTCTTGTCAGGGTACGTGTACCCACATTTAATTTATAAACCCTACCATGAGAAGTGGAATTTCTCTTGGATAGTACTGAATTGCTTTTGGAATCATGCACCAAGTAGCTCTGAGCATTCCTGTTTTCAGCATGTATTGCTGACACTTCCAATGGTACAACAGCGAACTGAGAAGGGTGGTTGTTTTCCCATGAAGGTGGAGGGGTTGACTGCAGATATTGAGGCTGCAGAGGAAGAGATAGTTCGGTGGAAGCAAGCAGCTACTGAAGAAGCTGCTGCTGGAGCTGCTGTGTTAGAGGAGGTTGACAGTTGCAATGCTGAGGTGGGTGACATTGGGCCATGTTGTGCAATATCAAACCTGGAGGCCTTGTTAGATATGACTCATTCCTTTAAGAGGCAATGAAAGCTACTTGCTCTGTGTACTGTATGAGTGGCCAAGTAATGCGGTGGTTTGATTGCATGCAGATTGCTTTACTCAAGCAGCAGATCACAGATATGAGACGTGTAGTAGAGGAGGCAAAGCTTGAGGTACGCTCCAAAGATGAGATGTCTTCAGCTGCCATAGCTGCACGTGATGCTGCAGAAAGGTCTCTTCAAATGGCAGATGAAAGAGCTATGGATTTGCGGGACAAAGTTGAGGAATTGAACAAACAGTTAGAAGAAGCATTTAGAGTCAGGGAATTTGGAGGTTCAACAGGCATAGGAGGATTGTTTGAATTGTGCTGGCCTAGGTGGCAAAGCCGAGGGAGATCTGTTAGCTCTTCCCATAACCGAGGTGGGGGAAACTCGGCCGCTGAAATGGAGCAACTTCTGGAACCACTTGTTTGATGCACAAATGTAAGTTGATGTTCCATTCTTGATCATTTGAGACTTTGAGTGACATTTGCAGAGGTTATGACCACTCTCATTCTTGTCATATATTAGGTTAGGTTTAACTGGAACTGACACAACAATACTTGACCTTCAAAAGTGTTGTAGTGGGATTTTCTCTGGCAATCTCATAGATAATGTTCCAATTTTCTTCACCAGTGTCCTGTTTCAGTGCTACATTCAACAATATTTGTCTCTGTTTGAAAGTAGAAACTGCCAAAATCACCTTTTGTTCGCAGTTTGCATTCCCTTCTACAGTTATTATGGCCTATGTGTTTTGACTCCTGAGTATGAGCTGCCATAGGCCATAATGATTTATTCCTGTACTCCTTTTCCTCCAGATATACGAGCAAAAGCTCAGGATACTATTTTAGTTGTGCTTTGCCAAATGTTTGGGCAGATGCTTATTATTTTACTGCTTTATTAATCAGTCTAAAGCGCTTCTGCAGACTCTGCTGTCATCCATGTGGAAGGGACAACAATGTCTTCTACTACTCATGTACAAAATAACAGTCAAACAAGGTAATGACATTAGTGGCATTAATCGTTCGCACACTCAGTTGATTAGATAAGATTGCAAACATTATGCTCGTTACGTTCCATTTTGTCTAATTCTTAGTTATCTGGTCAGTTCACAAGTTCCAAACTTTTTGCATGAATTTTTTGTTTTAACTGAACAGAGGAAACCAGTTTCTTTCCGGTTTGAGTTTCATTACTTTCACAGAACAAATAAAAATAGTAGATGAGCACTTGTTTCCTCAATTGTTTTCGAAAACACCATGCTGATTAAGATTACTTGGAAGTAATTTGGAGTATACAGGTTTCGTGATTGCAATGTGAACTGTGAAATTCATTCACAAATGTTCCGATAAAATTTACCTCCAAAAAGCTTGCAATGTATAGTCTTGTGGTTTCAAATGGATTATCTCAATTGCTTTTATGCACCCAATTGATTTTATTCATAGTGGCTTCTAGTGTACTTCCCTACATTTACTATAACTCGAATCGCACCATTAAGACGCAGACGACGAACAAAACCGTTGATTTAGGGTTTGAAAGGTGCAATAGTAGTATGTGCGATAGTGCAGAGAAGTTGCAAAGAGTCTTCTAAGCTGGGGAAAGCCTTCAGGTCTGCTAATTTTCAACAAATTGCCACAAATTAGCAATTCAGGTCTCAAAGATTTTAGACACATCCTTAGGCCAATCATCTCAACTCATTTCCTTTCTTCCCATTGCTGTCACAACTCAAGGAAGAAATCGATCGCATTCGCGAAAAGACTCGATTCCTTATTTGGCATGAAGAATGACGAGAACAGCACAAAACCACAAGGGAACTGTCAGAGATTTGATTCCGTGTTTGGTATCAACAGTGCCAGAAGGCTCTGATGACCGTCGTGATAAGGAATTGTACTCATCATTCAGCTTTGACTCCCACTCTCGTAGACTTTTCAAAAATCCACAAAACAAATCACTTATTCATACTCAAAGAACGCCCCCAAGAGAACAATAAATAAACACACCCTTGAACCGGAACAGCTTTTCTCTCAGACAAATGCCTCGTTTATGCTTCAGTGTAACTGGCAGAGCCAGCGGACGCGGGCCCTTACAAGACGTGCATGAAAATGGGATAAAACATCACACTATCGTGCACGCTAGTTTTCTCCTGCACCCCAAAACTCAGTCTCGTCATCTTTGTCATCTTCACAGAGAAATGAAAGTACCAATCGCAAGACACCAAGAAAAACCCCTGCGACAAGCAGAAGAAGAACAAGCCTACAGAGATACACGAACAACTTCAATCCCCACGATCAAGTGCCCCACTTGAACATCAGTGCCGGTTGACAAATCTGAGGGTGCACGGATAGCACAAACATAAAACATAACAACGTTGCACAAAGAAAACAAACGTGACGCCAAGGTTCCCTTACAGCAACGTCCTCCTAACCTATAAGTCCGCCATCTACCTTACCCTAGAAGCAGATCGAGCTCAATTATTTCTTTCGAGAAATATTTCCTAGTTCACGATCGAAGGCATGTACCGGTGAAACTACAGAAACTAGTAAGTATATAAGACAGAAGTGTGGGCGGCGAGCGCTCAGAAGCGCCGTCCATTTCGCGGCCTTTCAAAACCCTAGAATGGGTCGAAGCGCGCGGTGCTTTCTAGAAACTCCTGGAAGACGTGTGGTTTCTCGAAACCCTAATTGATGGAAGCGCGCGGTACTATGAAAAGGTGTGGAATCTAGGGTTCTGTTTTAACCAACAGACAAATCAACCATGTTCCAAGTTGGTAACAAATCGATGAAACATGGATTTTATGGATGAAAAGTTATCACAACGATGCGTTGGCCCATGCCTGTGGATGAACATTTTATGACGTCATCAAACCTAGTTGTTGGATGAATTGAACCGTGCATGGATGAAAACTGTATGTCCATGGATGAAATTCTACTACTCACACACGTGATTAATTGGCCATAACCATAAAACTAAACAGTAACTATCTATTGGGAAAACGAACTTTTGATAAAGGATGAAAATGTGTTTCTGAATGAAAGTTAGTATGATGGATGAAGTTTATGAAAATGAACCTCATGGAACTAAGTATGGATGAAATTAACAACTTGAATGAGGATAAATTCCAATAAGTAATTGCATAAAATCAATCTGAAATGGATGAAATTTGCAACACAATGAATACCATAGTCTCTGTGCAATAAGCTATGTTTTGTGGTTCAGGTTTTTAGAATTTGGGATAGGTACTTTGTTCAGATGTGATTTCCAATTATGTTTTGCACTAACTGCTTTCATGTTTAGTTGTTACTGTTTCCTAAAATTTTGGGTTCATTGTTGGGAAGTGATCATCAACTGTGAGACAATCTCAAAAGCCATGACCAGTTTCCTTCGACTATTGATGGGTGTGGATTTTTGGATGCTGAGCTCATGTTATGTTCCTTTTGATTTCTGATTTCTATAAGATGGGTGTTGTCTCTTGGAAGGAAGTTCAGAGTGATGATCATCATCACTCTGCTCAGTTGGTGAAGGAGGATGTCCACTTGCAAGATTCTGTTCAGTGTATAGGCATCTCCACCCAAATTCTGTTTAATGGGGTAATAGCTCAGTTGGGTCCCTGTGTATTGCAAGCTTCACTAATCACTGAAGCCCATGGTTGCTTGCTTTTTCACAGCAATGCAGGCAGAAGAGTTAAAGAACTGGTTGCTCAATCCTAAACCCAGAGATGGCACATGCCATTCCACATGTACATTATCAATCTGGAGCTCTTGGAAGCAGTGCATCTCATCTGTTGCCATGCTGCTTGAAGTTCCCAACATGACTTCTAATGTCCATGACATCAAACAGAAGGTGATCAGCCAGCCATTCTGCCATTTGCTTGACATCAATGAGCACGGGAAGCTTCTTAGGACCTTTGCCACAAGAGCTCTTGGGAAAGGCACTTGTCAGGAGGCACTGAAAGTCATCCAAGCATCTAACAGGTGTCTGGATCTGTTTGGAAGCTGTTGACCAAGGGAGATATTTTGTGCTGGAGATGCTGAAAACCAACATTCAGGAAGAGGCTCTGATCACTTACCTTTCCAATTACCCATGGAAACTCACAGGGTTCCAAACATTTGTGTTCCAATGTCAATATTTCCCTTGAGTGGCGGTAGCCTGAAATCCGTGTAAAGCCCTAATCAGCATCATCTAGCCTCAGGAATTCAATTCAAGCTCAACTCAAGAACTATTCTGCTGCAGGTGTGATAATTTACCAGCCAACAGAGTTTTGCTGAGTTTCGACATGCAGATTTTGATTCAGCGCAAAGGTTTCTAGCAAGCAGCTGAATCGTGATAGTTTGTTACCTTATTCTTCCTCCCAGGCCATGTTCTCTGGATCACTTTCACTTCGCTGTGTCCATTATCCTCATTTTCATCATCAGCATCAAGTGGTCACATTGCAAGGCAGTTGTGTCGCCCATGATTGTGTCAAATCCAGCTGCAATTAAATGGAGTCCCAAATTTCCCAAATTCCAAGATCTCAGAAAGTTCCAGAAGCAGCTCCTCTTACCTGGAGTTAGAGATCTTGTGTCTGTTTGGATCTGAGGGTTGCACTACTTGTGAATCCTATGACAAAGCCACAACAAAGGGAAACAGTGAATTAGTCATCAAAAGATTGTGCACACAAGGAGGAGTTCATCATTGTCAATGTGTGGCATTCATCATTGACAATGATGAACTTCCCATATGCACAACCTTTTGATGACTAATTTCATGAAACTATGATATTGTCTGACATTAGGGTAGTACGAAAACATTCCATCATCAAAACATGCAAGCTCAAATTCTGCTCAGTGGGTTCAAAGGTTACCAGCTCCAAGTCTTCATTTATGGGCTGAGTGTGCAAGGAAAAATCCTACCTCGAGACTGGGAGTTGCCTGCCGTCACAGGTCTTGACACGCTGGGAATCCAAATTCTGGGGGAGTTGCTCAAAAAGAATTTCCCAGGGATCTAAATACCTTGCAGGAATTTGGAGGTTGAGAGTCAGTCAGACATATTCCTAAGAGATTAAACTTTTTGAGAGCAGAAAATTCCTCTCTCCAACCAGGAACTTGAGAACAGCATGCATCAAGAGGAATTTCAACAAATGTCACAAGCAATCTGTCCTATCATTTCTGCAATCTTCTAATCTCTCCAACAGCAATCTGTTGTGAGAGAGAGAGTGAGAGAGCAATATGACAATGTGTCATACAATGCTTAGTCCATAATGTTAACGAGAAACTATTGAAAGTAATCCATCTGTCTACATGAACCATATCAATATAGAAATACTCATTTCCACAATTTGGAGAGTATCCTTGGCAGAGTAGAACTCAAAAACATAACGCATCCTGCATAGAAGTGCTATCACTTATTAGTACTCCCTTGCAACATCAATTTTGATTCTCTCTGCAGGTGACACCAGCGAAGTCTTTGTAGGAATCACAGTTGTACTGTAGTCCCTCAGGCATGTTGAGGAGATGGAGTTCCCAAGCAGCTCAACTTGGAAGGAGACATGGACTCATTGGATCACAATGGAGTGTACTCCCTGTTATCTTTCTCAATATGGCAAACAGTTTGTGCAAGACTAGTTTTTGGTGGCAGCAAGGAATGACAAGTATTTAGGTGAGCTTAGAAAAGATGTCAGGATGTTTTCTGAATCATCTGATTTGCAATGAACTATCTTCTTGCAATATGCAGTTTGCCATAGACCGGTTGCCGGTTGTGATCATTGTTATGTTATTTTGAAGCAGATGCATGTCTATCTGCATCTGACTGTCTCTCTGGAAATCTGAATTTATTATGTTCTTCTTCACTGAGTTGATTGATCTGATCTGCCTCAGGAGGAGCAAACAGCTGGGAACCTATTTCAGAATGACTGAAATGCTCCCCTGCCTTTGCGTTTCTCTTCAGTTTTATGTGCTGAAAAAACTCTCTTGGGAGGATTGTTCTTCATGTTTGCAAGTAATTTACATACCACATGTTTTCCAGCTGATGCCTCTGCCCTCTCCTGAACTGTGACAACCACAGACAAAACTCATTGGCATTCCTTCTGATGGTCTCCTTCCAGGTGATGTCCTTTCAGGTGTGGGTTGTGGGGATTCCCTTGTTGGTGATCTGCTTCCATGTGATCTTCTTTCAGGTGTGGCTTGTGGGGATGCCCTTGTTGGTGATCTGCTTCCATGTGATCTTCTTTCAGGTGTGGCTCGTGGGGATCCCCTTGTTGGTGATCTGCTTCCAGTTGAACTTCTATATATGCATTCTGCATGCTGGTATTCTGCTGTATACATATGGGAAATCTCACACCATCAGTTTTGTGAGTAATCTGACTAGCACATAGACAGTCTTCAATGTCACATAGGAAGCTCAGCAGGTCAATCACAGGACAGGGAGAGGGTGAGAAATTGTGAATCTTCTATGTAGCAGACAGAAGTGCAGTGCAAAGAGACATGAATAAGGGATGAATCGTGTGAATTAGCTTGAGAACATAGCCTTCCTAAAGCAAAAGAGAAAAGCATCATTGCCTTACTTGCAAATGCATGCGAGGTGCCAGCAACAGGACCTGGAGGTACTAGTCCCTTGTCCAAGACAGAGTTTGCAGCAAGGCTACATCCTGCTGGTTTGGCAGCAGGTCTATCCCTTCTTGTACAGGACTTATGGTGAGATTTTGTAGTTGGCAAGGAGGAGAACCTGGGATTGCAAAGGCAACATATCTCAACTGACTCCTCAATAGCTGCAAAATGTCTGCCGGACAGATCAAGGCATACACATGATCAATATGATTCTGTTTCTTTCTTTCAGAATTTTCTCATGGGTTTAGGGTTTAGGGTTTAGGCACCATGACTGTGAATGAATCATACAACACTTTTGCAGCTCCAGAAATGAAACACAAACTCTATGTTTTGTGCAAGTGAACATGTGAATTGATAAGGTGTGTATGTATGCCACTCACTCCTGGTTCATCTGAGCAATAGCTTCTTCTTCAGCCTCACAAATTTTGCACAAGAGAGTCTTGTTGTCCACATGAGAAGCTTCCACAGGCAAACAAGGTAGGAGCTGACGCTCATAAGATGGCTTCCTCAGTTGCATCTCCATCCATTTCTTCTGGCATTGCGGAATATGGATTGGCAAACTGTGGACAAAACTTTGTTCTTTGGTCACATGGTGAATCTAGACTCCACTTGCAAAGCACAGACTCTTGGCATAGAATTTAGGAAGCACTTGCACATTTCTCCTCTATGATGAATTTCTGTTTATGAGAAACAGATTTTTGTGCAAGGGTAAGCATGCAGGAGAACCTTTTGGATCCATACTCCCGACGACAGATGTAGCACATGAACATCCGAGGACGCGATGCCCCCATGCGTGGGAAGGGGATGTCCATATCTCGCAAAACAGGTTCCTGTTCGCATTTCCAGAGGACTTCAAACATGGACATGAAAAAATCTGCAGGCCGCGAGTGATGGAAGATGGTCTCATGGAAGACTCTTCCAACACACGATATTATTTTAGGCCTTGAAAATCCTGTGTTGCCGATTTCCGAGCTCTCGATGGTTTGCATCGAATTGGAGCTCCTCTCATGGTTTGCATGTTAGCACATGTATTTGAAGAGCTTCCGATGCATTATTATCGAAAGAGCATTTCGACATTCTTTTGCGAGCCGCTGTTGAGACTACTACTAATACACACCTGATTCGTGATTCATATATAACTCATGATGCGTCAGCGTGTTGGAAGAAGGTGCCTGACAAGAACCGCACCGCACCGCACCGCACCGCACCACATTTTTCGTGCGTGTGTGGAGGTGGAGGTGAAGATGAATCTTTCTCCATGTTCGGAAACAACAAGCGACTGTTTGTTTGCGTTTGACGATAGAACGGTTGCAAGCGGAAGCGACGTGCGCACATCAAGAGCGACAACGTTTGATTCATTCTCACTCGATTCTTTCGCATCGTCCGCGTTCACTGCTTGATGGATCTGTCACGTTTCTTCCCCTTCTCTGCAGCATTTTTGTGGCATAATCATCCATTTGCAATTTGGGCACTGGCCATGATTGCATTCCAGGAATTGGAGATAGTGAGTCGCGAGTGCGTAATGTTTGTGGCTTAGACAACTGAAATCTGTCTTCTCATCTCAGCATAAATCTTTGTTGTCACTTGTGGATGGTGATTAGCAATGCGAAATGACCTGACTATTTCAGACCAATATGTACAGTCTGCCAAGATCATGAGGAGTTGTCCACAATCCAGACGTATTGTCCCGTGTCCCCTATGCTGTGCCCTCCATACATATCTCGAGACCACAGCATAAGCAATGCACAAGGTGCAAAAGATTCATGTAGAAAGCCATCTGTGATTTTTTTAAATAGCTGCATTCTTCACCACTCTGTTCTCACAACTAAGGACAAAGAATGGTATGCAATGGTGCCTATTCAGTTGTCAGAAACCTTTTGTGAACATACAGAACATTGACAGATATTTTGATCATTTTGCAGGATTACTCGACTGTACCAGAAGAGGCTTAAAAGAATGAAGAAGGGGAAGAGGTTGATGGAGCATTCTTCCACAAAGTCTTTGTCTCTTGTTGTATCTCTCCTTTGTTCTACACCTCATCTTATTCACCATGGCAACAACAATGACCGGATGGTATCTTATTCAGAAAGCATTACCTGTATTTTCAATTCAGATCAAGGTAATCATGCACTCTGCATCTCCCACCATTCACTTGTGTTGTTTCATCCTACCAACATGCTCTCTAATGATGGGCAATAAAGATGCATGTAATGGGTACAGACTACTGCAGCATAGAATTCATGTTTGATAACATGTGGGGAGAACACACACTTATCCAGAGCATATAGGGAGACAAGGTGTACACTCAAAAGCAACAGAGTATCCACTGAAGGTTTTCAGAGAGGCTCACCTTTCAGTGACATTTATATACACTTGGAGCACAACCCTAGCAATCAACATTGAGCAAAAGAAGCACAGTAAATGGGATCCTTCAAAGCTTGCTGAACAGCATTTAAAGATGTCGGCCATGTATGCCAACTACCCAGAAAAAACTTACATACTTTATATTTTTGACTTACACCTGAAAACACACTACTTGCAAGATCTGGCCTTTAGGGTACTTGGCAGTTGATAGTCACAACTGCCCGACAAGCCCATATAGATATCTCTAAGATCAGAACCCAGAATGCACCAAGACTATGTACAGTGGCTGGATCTGTCAGTTCAAAGTCCAAGACTCTCTTTCAGGGATGTGACTAGGGAGACTGGAGATTTTAATATCCAGGAGACAAAAGCAGTGAGATGGTTCAAGCTCAGGAGCAACAAATTCGGTTTCTCAGGTAAATCCCGGACTATCTGTACAGCTAGGAGGCCCATTACACCAGTATGGGGGCCATCTACTTTACTGTACTTCACTTGATAATGCAATCGTTCACCTTGAATGATTCTGGAAGCTGGACTTCCAGGAGCAGGGTAGCATGAAACCACCCCAACAACATAACCATCCTCATTGCCAGCTTCAGTTCCATTGCCATAAATCGGTGGAGAATGACAGAGTAAGCGCCCATCCTCTCCCCAGAGACTGGAATCTAATGCTGTTGAGTGCAAGTGAGAAACGAGGGTTATCAATACCCCTCCAAAGGGAGCAATCCTGGTTGCATCATGAGTGTCAACACAATCCTCAGATTCAGGATCCGCATTACCACATCCCTCTACTGTATACTCAATCAGGCCATGTCCAGAAGCATCTTTGCTTGTTACATCGATGCCAAACTGAGAGGTAGGCACCACGCACTCATCCCATTCCACGTACTCCCATGTATACTGCAAAAATGTTGCACAGTGTTGGCCTCTAGTTAATTCATCTTGTTTTCATCACAACAAAATCCACAGATTTGTTGCTATCCTGTGGCAAGAACTGCGACTACAGGAATGAAGTTTGATCCCTGTACAAATACTGTGAGCAGACAACCTTTATGCAGCAGCTGTACAATTATCACAATAGGAGCTATTCCCAATCATCTGTATCCTCTACCAAGTTAGGTACTCAATCCTGCCTTGGAGGGGTTATTTGATGTGAAGGCAAAAATTCTGCTTGAAAAAGCATGCCAGTGGGGAGGAGCACCACACCAGCACCAGCACCACTCTAAAGAACTGGAGGAAATAGTAATTTGCTGAAATGCTCATACAGTAAGGTGAAACCTCTCCAAGAATTTACCTGCAAATAGAGAGTCCTCTCTGGGCCATGAAAATCCTCCTTCACAGCACAACGTCTTTCGTCCGTGCAACAATGAAGACCACCCAGGTATCCTTCCGACAATGGATCCCCTTGCTCTGTTGTTGTTGCATTGAACAAATCACACCTGCACCATGAAAGTCCAAACCTTAAGAGAACAAACCACCCATTCCAAAATCTGTCCTTTGAAACTTAAAGAGTAAAAGAAGAAATCCAAACTAACTCTAGTTCCTTCATTTTCAGGAAACATGAGAGCAGTTTTCTGCTACTTTACCATGGCACAATTTGCTTTCATCATGGTGATGGTATTCACACAACTGTACTTCATTCACAGACTTCCACAGATTACAGATGAAATCAACCACAGTTACATTCCCAGAAGGCAGCACCAAAAATTGGAGTGGGTTCTGACCTCAGTGAGGGGATATCTCAAATCTCAAAAGTTCCATTGATCCATGTGAGTTCACACACATATCATCATAGCAACTCCTTTTGAAGAGCTTTTGGGATCCACATCAGAGTACACAAGTATCATTAAAACTCTTTTTGAAGAGCTTTCAGGATACAATAGAGATACCGGTAAAGTAAAGGAAACAAAACATCAGTATCCAGAGTTTGGTCATAAGGGGATGAGATTGAATAACAAAGTAATAGGTACACTGCTATTAATAGCAGAGTGAAACTCAGATTACTACTGAATTTTCAGCCTGTCTCCTTTTTTTCATGGGTGCCTTCATTACTGCATGTGTTGTTGCTACAATTACTCTCAGATCCCATCATGCATTAGATGTACTGATCCTGTGCTTCCAGCATTTTATACCCAAATTCAAAAATTATTTTTCTAACTTTGGTGATAATAGGTTGAAGCTTTCTTTCTCTTGAATTCAATCAAAATTTCCCACTTTGCAGATAATAGTGTTTGAGGCTGAAAGAGGAGTTTGGGAGTGAAAAGAGGCCCAAAAGAAGGGTTACTTTGTGGATATCTCTAATGTAAGAGTGTAGTTGTCATCAAACTTCAAACTTTTAGAGAGCTTTCAGGATCCATGTGAAAGGAGTACACACTTTATCATCAAAACTCCTTTTGAAGAGCTTCTAGGGATCCATGTGAGAGGAGAGCACACACTTATCATCATCAGAACTTCCATTTGCAGAAGAGCTTTCAAGATGCATGTGAGAGAGCACACGCACTTATCATCATAAAAAAAACAAGTCTTCTTTTGAAGAGCATTTGGAGAGAGTGAAGACGGAGAAGAATTACATAGTACTAGGGAAGAAGATTTTTTATTTTTGACAAAAGAGCTGACCTGCATTCAGTGCAACCCATTCTGTTGACAGCTCCTCTTGTATCGATACCGTGCACGTTCAGAAACCAAGCTCTTTCATAACCCTCGGGGATGGCGGAAGGAGCTCCGACCTCCATTGCGAAAGGAGCAGGGTACCTGGTCAAGGTGCCGCGAGTCTCGCCTCCGACGCCGAAGACATTCAATACAATGAAATCCTCCCCCTTATTGTCAGTAGCATACCGTAAGTGCTGGCGTCGTCCGAGATGATGATGATGATGATGATGATGATGAGAAGGAGCAACAACGTCATCCGCATGGGATTTTCGAGCTTTCGTCATAATCTCTTTCACAGTCGCCGTCATTTCCGCCGCACTTTTCTTCTTCTTCGGCAGTACCAATTCCATCATCACCCAGTGGTGAAGGTAAACCTCGTGCAACGGCACCGAGACGCCATTCTCGTCGACAATCTCCGCGAAGAAATCTCTTTTTCCGACGTGTCCCTTGGGTCCTTGGACATCGAAGAATTTGTTCTTCACATCGCCAGGTCTAAATCTCATTGGCGGTGACCTAAAACTCTCCCTTTTCACAGAGTTCGGATTCAGAGACTGACATTCAAGTCCATTGAAGAAACTGTTCCCTGGTATTTGTTCTCGAGCTCCTCCTCCTCCTACTCCTTCTCGCTGGCTAATATGATGAATCCGACCTCCCAAACCTCCTCCACACCACAGGCCCAGCAACAACACAAGAAGTGGGAATCTCCCCATCACTGCACACTTAGGGAAAAATATTTGAAGCAGATTTGATTATTTCTTCTTCGTGAGAGTCCCCAACAAAAAAGAGCAACAAATTTGCCTCCAACGATTGCACTTCAATTTGCTACCACCGCAAAATGGCAAAGTGCGGGAGAACTCCGTTGCCAAGTGAAAGAAATGGTTTTGGTGCGACCAGAGTGAGCCAGCACACCCAAGTGCACCAACGTGGATGGATGGTGCACTGATAGGATTCTCTTTTCTATCCCTGTTTCATCCCAAGTTGACATTTTTTCTTTGCCCTTTCCCAGCCATGATCAGCCCTGATCTCAGTTTTTTTTGCAACTTTATTTTCTCCCTCCCCTAACCCCTAAACCCTAAACCCCCCCGCCCCCCACCCAGTTCCTTTTTTTTTTTTGCTTTTGAAACTTTTCTTGCCCTCCCACGACCTACTACCCCCCACTATTGCCCTCCAACCTACTCGCCTATCTTATATATAAATTCACGTAGTGCGTGCGTGCGTCTATCTGACACGACATTCTGCACCGGTAATTTGTGTGACATTCTACACCGGCAATCTGCGAGGCCAATTCTTCAACCCCTTTCTATGTTCGTTCGTTCGTCCGTTCGTACGTCTGTATGTCTGTCCGTCCGTCCGTCGATCCGTTTGTCCGTCTGTTCGTCTGTCCGTCCATCTATCCGGACGTAATTTTGCATCGATAATTTGCGTGCGTGCGTCTATCTGACACGACAATTCTGCGTTTTAATTCACCGGCAAAACCGGCTCCTACATTTTCTATGGCAGAACTGTTTTTGCTGGTGAATTAAAATGCAAGGAGAGAAACGTTCCCCAAAAAGGAGATCTCTTTTCTTTAACGTGGCAGACATTCAACTGGCCTCTCAACTACGCTCATTAACGAGGCTTTTGTCTCCAAGTGGCAACAGCCCAACACTCCGCGTTTTAAGGCTTACATAGCGGATGACGTGGCCAACTCACGAACCGGCAGTTCTGTCTATCTTGCAGGGCAGGGTGTAGGGCAGGGCAAGGCGGCCAGACAGGGGGCAAGGCAGGGTCCGTCTGTCTTACAGGGCAGGGCACGGGGCAGGGCACGGGGCAAGGCAAGGGCCAAATAAAAAGTAAAAGATAAGAAAAAATAAAACTTATAAAACTTCACACTGGCCAAAGGTCACGGGCACCCACGAGGGACTTCACAGTGACCTGGGCACCCATTAGTAAATATTTAAATTAAAAGTAGACTCTTCCCCCATCTACCTACTCACCTGTAATTTTAAAATGTGCTACTCTCATCCCTGCCCACCTACCTGCCCTACCATCGACCTACCTACCAACACTTTAAGTAGGTATCTACTACCAAACCCCACCTACCTGGCTACACCTACCTGCATGGTTGCCACTATAATAAACCCCCAAGAATCGACAACAATGAGGAAAGTAAAAAATGAAGGTATTGCATGAAGCTTGTTCTTGTTCATTCAAACAAAATAAAATAAGGGGAGGATTAAAGTATTTAACACCCCCTATGTAAAGGTATTGCAAATTTTGTTCAAAGAGTGTTTTTCATGAGGGTATTGCAAACCAAGTGGATAATCAAAGTGATACAAAGCTCCAATTCAATTTAGACACATTTAATGCATGTTATACTCAAGTTCATAAAGCAAAATACTCAATGAATGTGCAATACCCCATTCTACATACCCTTAGAACAGTTTGGGTTCCATATCATATCTTTCAACAATTCGAAGGGTATCACATAGCCTTACCAAAAACTTAGAAGAAATGCAATACCGTCATTGGGCTAAATTGTAATACCTTCATTGGGTTACACTGTAATACCTTTGTTAAGCCACAGGATAATACCCCTTTCAAAGTATCCTTGAAATACATTAGGTTCCATAACATATCTTTGACATGTGAAGGGGTAATGCATAGCCCTACCAAAACATAGAAGGATCTCAATACCCTCATTGTGCTAAATTGTAAACACCATGGGCTGAATTATTTTGGTCTAAGCTATTGAAAGGGTATTGTTCATGTCAAAAACTACTCAAGACACTTGCAATACCCCTCGCAAGGTATCTTACAAATATATTGGGCTCCATAACATATATTTTGAAACTTGGAGAAATGTTGCATAACCCTACCAAAACCTAAAAGAGATGCAATACCTTCAATGGGCTACATTGTAAACACCATGGGCTGAATTATTTTGGTCTAAACTATTAAAGGGGTATTGTTCATGCCCAAAAAGACTCAAGGAACATGCAATACATGCCCTCTCAAGGTATCCCAAAAATACATTGGGTTCCATAACATATCTTTTGACATGTGGAGGGGTATTGCATAGCCCTACTAAAACTTGCAAGGAAATTAATACCCTAAGCACTCAATACTTAAACACCATGGGTTTACGTTATTGAAAAGGTATTGCGCATCCTCAAAATTACATAATACACCTACAATACCCCTAGGTTATCCCTTAAATACATTGGGCTCCATAACATATATTTTTAACATGTGGAAGGGTATTGCGTAACCCTACCAAAACTAATACCATCATTAAGGTATTTAATAATTAAACACATGGGTCTATACTATTGGAGGGGTATTGTTCATGTTCAAAACTACACATTACACCTACAACACCCCTTATAAGTTATCCCATAAATACATTGGGTTCCATAACATATATTTTTCAAACTTGGAGGGGTAATGCATAGCCATACCAAAACCTAGAAGGAAAGCAATAATATCTTAAACCATGAAACAAAAGGATTTTTTAAAAATATTTAGTCCATGCTCAATATAACATGCCCTACATGTTGATTCAAGTAGATGAAGGTATTGCAAAGGTCTTCACATTGATGGTGAAAGGTCCATTTGAACAAAGTTATGGAGTTTAAATGCAATACCTACATCATAGGATATTTGCACTCACCATGAAACACAAAAATATTTCTCAAATATTTGATTCCGCGCCAATATATCATGTTTTCAAAATTATTTAAACACCTTATAATATGATTTAACATACGTAAAAATGAACATAATGCAAATTTGGTCACATTGATGGTACAAAGGTGTAAGGTTTCATGTAAAAGTTATTAATTAATGTTAGAATTCAAAATTTGTCAAAATCAAAACATTAAAAATTCATGTTTAACATTTTTTCAGTGATGTACATATTTAATGTTTTTCTCTCTTAAAGTTGTAACCTCATTTCAAAAAATAAAAAAACAATGTTTCTGATTTAATAAGATTTTAATGCATGTTTTAATAAATTAATAAAGCGTGTGATTTCCTACTTTTTGAATTGTCCACATGATAGTAAAAATGTTCTCTCCCATATATTAATCCTATGTATAATTGAATTTTTTTTTATTTTTTACATTAAATCGTAATTTCTAGCCTAAAGTAATTACATAGTAGGTTAAAATATTTTTTATTTTATAAAAATATAACACAAATCTTTATGTAAATTTTATTTTTTATGATGTATGATATTGGCTTAAATATTGGTCTAAATATATTGTTATTTATAACATATTGAATAGTAAATTATATATAATGAATGATATTAAGAAATTTTATTGTTGATTCATTTTAATACTTTCTTTTTTGATGTTTAATTTTAATATGATAAGAATCAATTAAATAATATATATATATATATATATATATGCTTATGGTTATGTATAGGGAAATGTTTTTTGCAAAATTTATTCTTTAGTGAGAATTTAAATTTTCCAAAAGATAAGTTATTAACATTGTATATTTTATCAATGCATGTAATTGAATATTTTTTTTGTGTAAACTGAAACATTGTGATTGAAGTTTGAAATATAAGTTATTAATATTATGTAAATTTAGTCCTTGTAAATTAATTCTGTGTAAATTTTAATTTACAAGGTACTAAATGATGATATATTTAGTTTATAATGTGTGAAATTATTTACTTTAACTTGGTAGAAATTTTCATTAAACATTTGATGGAGGAGAAGATGGGGCAAAGGTGGGGTATTTTTGAAAGGTGCATTCTTCAAATGAAGTTTCTAGAACTTCGAAATTTCTTCCAATTATCATTATTTAAAATTTATGTTCCAAATGCTCAAAAAGTAGCAACTGAGTTCATTAATTGGGTTATGGTATGTAATCATGTTGTAATGAATGCAACATGATTTTACCCAAAATCTACTAATTAAAACCTTGCATTTATGATGATTATAAAGCCATGGGCTATATGTATCATTACCAAAAGGGGATGGGATCCCATTGGCCCTTGTGTACCAAGCTGATGCAACCTCTACATCATGGGCGTATCGTCGCGTCAAAACCCCACAATTGTTTAATGTTACATCCACATCATCAACCACAAACACCTCCTTGGTGGTGCCTTGAACCCTAAAACAAACAACACAATATAATAAATATTACATATGAATTTTAAAACTTGGAATTCAAAAAAAAAAAATGCCATTGTTGGAAATTTATTGACCATGAATCATTTTTCAATCATGGTATTTTGTAAGGAAGCCAATTTCCTTACATCACACTATTTTATTTGATGTTGACTTCCAATTGCATTCCATCCAAATGCCTTTGAATGCCTTTGCATACTCGGCTCGAATCGTTCAAATCACAAGTGCAAGCTTTTCATTACACTCCAACTTGGCTTGCACATTGAGGTGCATGGCCCCCACACCCCATGCAATCATGCTAAGAAACTAAAGGATGTGGCTAGAGGATAACTTAGCAAATGTTGGCTTAAGAACCTCATGTGTGTATTGTAAATCACCTTGGAGCTTATTTCGGTCCAAGGTAACATGCCTCCTAAGCTTGGCAATTGCCTTTTGCTCATTGTGACAAAATAGGCTACAAGGTTGCTCAAGACCCACTCATTCATTGTCACATGATCTTGAACCCTTAGGCCTTGTTCATGAGTAGATGGGTGTCCGGGCTTGCCCAACTCTGTGGTCACATTGTGGCATGTCTGCAAATGCCATACCAAGTTGTACTTGGTTGTATATGATGCATCACACCCATCAACCTTACAAACAAATTTGAACCCATCCCTTGCCCTATGGACACCCTTTTTGGCAACTACAAGAAGGGCAACTACATCAATGGCAACACCTTGTATGGCAATTGGAGCAGGGGCAACCACATGTGAAACCAAAAAAAAACAATAAACATAATGTGAGAATTAACATTTTAAATGAAGGTTATTTTTACACAACGAGGTTATTGCAATTATAGATAAATGATTAAACACACAATGAGGGTATTAAAAAAATGGATAGACAAACAAGAACTTAAGATGAGGGTATTACTAAAATCCAGATTCAATATTTGGATAGAATGAGGCTAACCCTAAAAAAAAATTGCCTACAAAGCTATAGGGTATTTCTTAAAGATTTAAACCAAAAGAAAAACTGCACCCACCTTTTTGCATGGAAAAGGAAGGTGGGGCAAAAGTTTGAGAACCAAAATTTATAAAGCTATTGCAAACACAAATTTGCCAAAAACAAAACCCACCCATCCTCTCAAACAAAGAGGATGGGTGGGCAATAGATTGTAAGTTAAGATAAAATGTCACCTACATCAATTTCAATGTGTCTTATAATATGTTTATCTTCTTCTAATTTTTCTACATTTTCTTGCTCCACTATCATTTCAATGTTTTTTTGCATGGCAACTTCAGTTGTGACAAGATTTGTTGCAAAGGTTTCTCAACCTCAACACTTGCTTACACTTGCTCCTCATTAACATTACACTAAGCTAATGCACCATCTTTAACATTTGTTGACACATGCTTTTGCATCTTCCATCCTTCCAAACCTCCTTCACTCATGACACCTCCAACGCCATTTGTCATTTTAGTTGAGGCATGTTCCTCTTCTCCAACGACCTTTGTTTTTTTCCAGGTTTGCATCTACCAAAGTTGCAAAAAAAAGAAAAAACAAAAAAATACAAAGTTTTTTACCAACACCATAAAACAAATAAGGAACAATAGTGAAAGAAAAAAAATAGCAACATTAAAAGAAAAGAAAAAAAGGGGGAAGCTCGCCCTCTATTGAAGCTTAGTGATGGCGGCCACTTGCACCCAACAACAACAAAAAAGAAAAAAAGAAAAAAAGGAGCTCAAGATTGCCCTTTATTGAGACTTGAAGATTGGTACCCAAAAGCAACAAAACAGAAAAAAAAAAACAAAATAAAAAAGAAGAAGTGCAAGCTCCCCTTATGCTGAAACTTCATGATGGCATCCACCTACACTAAAATAAACAAAAAAAAGAAGAGGGGGAGTCAAAGCTCCATGTATGTCAATATTATCAGTTAAATACTTGGCGATGGCATCCAATAATTGGTTTAAGAAAAAAAAATTTAAAAGGAGCAAGCTCCCCTTATGCCAGAACTTGGTGATGGCACCCACATGCACCCATAAATAGCAAAACAAAAAGGAAAAGAAAAAAGAAAAAAAGAGGGCTCCCTTTTTATTGAAAGTTGGCAATGGAACACACCTGCACCTAGAAGCAACAAAAATAGGGAAAAACAAAAAAAAGAAAAAGAGCTTGCCTCTCCTCCAGCTAAGAGTTGACAATGGAGCCCACATGCACCCACAAGCAAGAAAACACAAAGAAAAAAGAAAGAAAATGAGGGAGCTTGAATTTATGTCGATATTTGGCGATGACAACCACCCACTCCTAGAAGCAACGAAACAAAAAGAAAAAAGAGGGAGTTGGCCTTTGTCCAAAGTTGGTGATAGCGCGCCCACCAAAACAAAAAAGAAAAAAAAAAGAAAAAATTAGGGTGCTTACCTTTAACCTTGTGCTTCCAAACTCTCCGCTCCTCAAGCTCCAAGCTTTGTACTCTTCAAGCTTTAAGCTCCTTCAACCCAAATGCTTAACTTGCTAGTGATGGTGATGGAATGATTGCAACAGGAGTGTGGGAAGGGTGAGTCAGTAGGATGAAAGAGGTATATGGGTTGGTAGGAGGAAGGATGGTAAGGTTTAGGGTTTAAGTTTGTTGGAGAAAAATTAAGATGAATGGGGAGGCCTGAAAGAGAAAAAGGAAAAAAAAGCTAAGAAAACAAATTATGAAAAAAAATCCTTTCAAAGGTTTTTTTTAAAAACTGACCAAGCAACTGACCCCTTGGAGAAGAGTTTCATCCCATTCATGAAATCCAAGAAGGAGATTCTTTTGGATGGTGCATTGGTGGGGGGTACTGGGTCACTCAATCCGTTTGAAAAGTGTCCACAGCTTTAAAAGGGCAAAAAAAAAAGGTTTTGACATTCGAAGCTTCTTTGCTTCAAAACTTTGTGACCTTCGAGAAGAATCAACAGATGTCACCCGTTTCATTCATTCTATCATGTTCCTTGTTTAAGTGTTAATCTTGTTGTCCAAGGCAAATCATCAACAAAATATTGTGTACAGACATGCTGAAAATATTACTAGTGTATTGGGATGGAACTTTGATTCTATCATGTTCCTTGTTTAAGTGTTAATCTTGTTGTCCAAGGGAAATCATAAAACAAAATATTGTGTACAGACGTGCTGAAAGTTTACTGGTGTATTTGGATGGAACTTTTGAAGCCGAAGAATCTGACTTCCTAGCAATGCCAAGGCTTTCCATTTTCAACCACTCCTGCTTTCTAGGAAAGTATCTTCGGCCTTTTCCATTGAGATATTTTGTCTTTAAGCTTGGTAGATGATTCAGCTTGTGATTTTGTGGTTAAATCTCATGGGTATCTTTGGCGAGGTATCTTCTGTTTTTTTCCACAGGGATCTAATCTTTTTGCTTTTTTAGTCTTGAAGAGAACTTTCCCTTGTGGTGATTTTGTGGATAATCTCATCTGTCAAAAATTTTGTGGCGTGTTGGTAAGGCACCTCAATCAAGTCCATTACCATAAGCTGGCTTGCTCTCAGCTCCAGCCTCATGTGGGCCCTTCTTCTGGTAATGAATGCACTCTAACCTCAGAGAAGATAAACAAACACCTTACTTGATATTCATAAATAAGAACCTCTTCACCAAGTTCGTACCAAACACCTTAGATCATCTTCTTCAGCAATGCTCGGTATGTGATCCTGCACAGTTAAAATTTGATGAAGAAAATCCAAAGTATGCTGGTTTGGCTCAGAGAAATGGTTTTTGGCTCCGCATAATTGCACACATTGTTGTCGTGGCTGGTGAAAGGGGCAGCAAGCACTCTCATTCACAATACATGAAGAACCATCAATTATTCATCAAAGTTTCAAAAATATCTCAACCCAAAGAACAAACCACAAAGAACCGTATTCATCAAAGTCCCCAGATATCTCTCAAGTATAAGGATCTCTAGTACAAACATCTCCATGATGACAACATACATACCATGATGTTTTTTTTTTGTTGTTGAGAGTAATGTATAATTTTTTTTTATGTTCATCTATATGTTGTCATGAAGAAAGTCGGTTCGATTGATTGCCTGCGAGTGAATAATTAACACTTGAAAAAAAGTTTTTATCATCATGTTGTGTTGTGTGCCTCCATGAGTTGGGTAAAATGTGAATCATGGTTTCAGATTGTGAGTGGAGGAGCTTTGAAAATATTACAAAATAGCTTCCAGATTTTTAAGTTATCTATTAAGGTGCTCTTAAGTTTCAGCCTCACTTTTTAAAGATACTTGTGAGGTTACAGAGTGCTTATTTTGGGAGCTATTTTTCGACTACCTAGGGGCTAGTTTAGAAATTACATAAGGACTTTTTAAGTTAGGGGTTACATAGGGGACTATTTCAAAGTTATTCAAGGATTATTTAGGGGTTAATAGGGGTTATTTAGGAGATTACCTAGGGATTTCTTAAATAATCAAATATTTAAGGGATTAGTTAGGAAGTTACATATGGGCTATTTAGAGGCTATCTAGGGGTTTATTTAAGGGATACTAATTAGGGATTATTTAAGGACCCACTTTGGTATGGGGATACCTAGGGACTATTTACAAGGCTATACATGGTTTACTTAGGAAACTACAGGAGATCTTCTAAAGTTAGGAGATGTCTAAAGGGTTATTTTTGGGGCTATTATGGATTTACTTAGGTTATATAGGGCCTACTTAGATGTATATAAGGGCTACCAAGATCTTAGTTCAATATCATATTTAAATCTCTAATACCCATCCTCGCTTCTAAACCAAAAGCGTAATCCAAAATCTTAATTTTCAACCTTATGCAAGAGGGTAATCCATAACCTTTGTTTTAAACCCATAAGCTTTGTCTTATGGGTGGGGGACCTATATAAGTGGGACCACTTCTCACTTATTTTTTCTTTTTCATTTTTCACTTGTGAAAGGGTTT
The DNA here is from genome assembly GCA_963921925.1 of Sphagnum tenellum. Classification (NCBI taxonomy): domain Eukaryota; kingdom Viridiplantae; phylum Streptophyta; class Sphagnopsida; order Sphagnales; family Sphagnaceae; genus Sphagnum; species Sphagnum tenellum. The sequence continues at coordinate 3,082,359 of OY998159.1, forward strand.
CTTCACTTGGAAATTGTGGTTTTGTCTTCAAGTCATGGGCCTAGCTCTACAAGATATAATTCTAACTTCATACAAAATAGTTATAACCTTTCATCCTCAAGTGATGATGACTTGATGACATGATACATGAGGTGTCTACAAACATAGATAGACAAAAATAATTTGCTTTTGCAACTACAATTTGTGTTTCCAACTCATCTCACATGTTCAATGTCAATGAAATGGAATAGGGCATTGGCCAATTAGTGGATTGAAGCATGGAAGTTTGAGATGTGATCATTATTATGTAAGCAAGGTCAAGGTTGTTCAAATTTTTGACCAACTTCACTTTATTTGAGTTTGACAAATTGGTGTTACTCTTGATGCCCACCATTGTGCACCATGCACAATTCACAAATTACACCACATTCAAGTTCTAAACTAAAGTTTTTGTTCTGAGGACACGATGCCATTAATTATTATTTTATGTTCTTGTCATGTCTATTAGTTTGACATTGATTATAGAAGTTGAAATGGGACATGTTATGGATGTTTTTGATGCTCTTGATGCCTTTGATGTTGAAGTTTTCATCTTTCAGAATATCATGTAGGTTGAAGATGTTAAGGTGATCAAACCTTTTTTCGCAATTTTTGAAAGTTTATGATTTACATCAAGTTCATAATATGCTCGCCATTATGTTTGATCCTTGTTTCAAGTTTGTGAAAAACTATGTGGGACATGGGGATTATATGTTTGTATTGCTTCTAAGATTAGCAAATGCAATAATCCTTTTTCTAATGATAATATTCTAAGTACTAAACCTTATTGTCCAAGCATGTACAACAACAATTGTTGGATCTAGTGATTTTATTGAAAAAAAAAATAACATCTTTAATGTTAGTGCATCTATGAAATCTTCACATGGACTTATTATTGGGGAATTGTCTTTGTTCTTGTGATGTTATCTACGATTCATGTTACATATGCTAATCCCATAGCTTGTTGGCATATTCATGAAAGTTAATTTTCAAATGTTGACCTCCTTGTTAAAGGAAAGTTTGAAAATTTTGGGTCATAGATTGAAACTGAATGTGCATTTAGTCTTGTTGGTATGTTGACAACTTTAAGGTGTTGCATGGCAAAATAGTTGGAAAATTTTAATGACATAATTAGCATGGTGAAATACTAACTTGACAATCCTTGTTTGAATTGTTCACAACATAAAGATTTGACAAACTTTATGAAAGTTGAATATTTATTGATTGAAGAAAATTATAGACTTGATTGATGAATCAAATTATTTTGAACAATTGGAGTTGGATAGTGATTAGGTTTGGCAAGGTATGATCACAAATGCTTTTGTTGTTTTTTGGTTAGTTTTTTTATTGTTGGAATTTCAAATTTGAATTGAAAGGAATTAGTCCTTGTGTTCATGCAAGTTTAATTGTAGAGCTCATCAACAACATACATTATGGATTCTTGTTGTGTTGTGTGGGGTTGGATGTTTTTTTGTTTTAGGTGGGGTGTATGTGGGGTGTGGTTGAGCCATGAAGCTTGTGTTACATTGGGTAGAGATTTTTTAATATTGGAGTTCAATTTTGCTACAATTTAGTACTTTGTAAAAAATCTATGCTCTTGCAGGGCAAGTGTGTGAGTGAAAAAACTAATTTCAAACATTCAAATTTTATCCTTAAACTTTGTACATATCTTGTAATTAGTATGAATTTGGGAAACATCAAATCCTTTATTTGCCAAATGAAAAAAATGAATATATATATGCACTATTACAAATACATTGTTTTTTTTTTTTTTTTTGTATGTCCTTATGCTAAAATTTTTGTGGAAAAAAAAATGGGAACCTGGTGAGAACACCAAAACCCAAAAAAAATTCAAAGTCACATCCCCCCCCCCCCCCCCCTCCCCAAGAGGGGGAAAAATAGAACTTGGCATGTGCATGTTGACTTATTTCATTGTTGATCATGCAAAATTTCCTATCTTGCTCATCAACATTGTTTAAAATTCCAACTTTGAAATGAAATTTGTTTGGGGTTTTCAATTGTCAAAATTCAAAAAAAAGTCAAAATCACCATGTTTTTACATTGGTTCCAATACATAGCCAAAAGTAACTTAAAATGATGTTAAATTTTTTCATATTCATATATTGTTTTACAACTACAATATTTTGATCAAGCTCAATAAATGAGGACATTAACTTGAAATGATGATTAATATTACCAATTACATGTTATAAGTTTTTTTTTAAAAATTATTCTATCATATGTTTTTAATGGCTCAAAAATTATACCATTCAATTTTTTTTAAAGTGCCCGCTCTCTTAGTTCCGCATCATAACCCTTAAATTGACCTCTCTAATTATTCTCCAATAAAGAAGTTAGATGAATCCTCACATATTTTTAAGTTCATAAAAATGGTTGTGTTCAAAGCATCAAGTCACAAGTAGTGACCTTGGGACTATTTAGACTATTCAATACATAGGCTTCAGCAAGTGGTGACAATACAAATTAGTAAAGGTTTTTGCCACATACTTAATCAATGGAGGAAAAACTTGATCAATGACCATGGTTGCAATTTAATGACTATAGTAAAAAAACATGGCCTCATGAAATATTGATGCCTCTTGAATCTTATATATTAATTCATTAAGTTTGTCAGTGTGTCTGTCAGTTTGTCGAGGTCCTGAAAAGGTCACTTTTAATTTGGGCCCTCGAGTTCGGGGGGACCTGTATCTCACTGCCCGTTCCTTGTGGAGCCCGTTCCCTGTCTGTGGTGACAAACAGGGCAGGGGCAGGGCGGGCAAGGCAACCACTGTGGGGGCTCGGGCGAGGTGCCATTTAAAAAAAAATAAATACATAAATAAATAGAAAATAAAAAAATGAATACATAAATCAATACATAAAAATAGAAAAAAATGAAGATAGACAATTTTTTTTTAAAAAAAACATGAAACAAACATAAACCAAAAAAAAAGTAAAAACGCAAAAACTATAAAAAAGGAATGGAAACAAATGAAACAAGGAAAGGGAAATACAAAAAATTCATTTTAAAAGAAAAAAAATTTCCAAAAATGAAGAAACCAAATAAAGAGTAAAAAGTAAGAAAGAATAAAACTTATAAATATTGAAGAAAAACCCTATTTGAAAAAGAATGAGGTGTGTATTCTTTTTCCAAACTTCAAACTTGCATCCAAATAAAAATATATATATAAGTGAAAAAGTAACATTTTTTTATTATTATACAAAACACATAAAAATAAAATAATAAAAAATTAAAAGTTTCTAAAAAAAACTAAAACATGAACCAATTTAAAGAAACCGGGGGACTTCACAGTTCACGTTGTCGATGGGGGAGATATTTATGGGTGCATTATGCACTGGGTTCACACTAGTTAGTATAATTCCATGCAAACATGTAATGACAAAGTACAAAACTATTTTAAAAGATTCATTCAAAACATAAAAAGCAAATAAAATGAAAAAGCTAGAATATTGTTACATATTTAGTTTAAAATTAAAATTTTTTTACTAGTGTGTTTAGTTTCATAGATTTTAATCTAAAATCAATAGAAGTTTAAGCTTTCATACATGCCTATCAACCTTCCCCTAATTTTTGTGGCCAAGTGATGCATTTTTACAAACTTGTGTAGACAAATTTGGTAGAAACATGACACATTCTCCTACAACGGTTTATCACTTGAAGAATGTCATCAACATCCTTTTGAAAATTGTTCAGTAACAATAATTGTTGTCACATAATTATTTCCATGCTTGGATAATCAAAAGTTAATTTTGAAGTGAAATTCCAAGGGAATTTTTTTTTATGGGTCAATCTCATAGTCTAGTTAGCCTAATGTGCATCTTATTATTTTAATAGTTATTGGTAGGTGGGGATTTATCGTCTCTTGTTTATTAAGGGATGAAGCTATAAGGATTGATTAGCCTTTAAAGATAATTATTATGCTTTTAATAAATTTTCTTTATGTTTTTGGACATTAATTCTATTTGACAATACATATTTGTTAGTATGCATGTTATATTGTGTTTTATGTGTTTTAATATTCAACAACCCTCACGTAATGTGTATAAAATTGTTTTGGGTCCGTGGCCATTAGAAAAATTGCACAATCAAAACACGAACAATAAGAATTTCGATCTAACTTTATCTTTTTCACAATTGGCAACTAATCTCAAAACTCTAGTCATGCAATTTAAATTGGTTCCTTCAATGAACATCTTTTAGATATGCAACCATTTTCTTCATCAAAGCACATTATCTATTGTTTTGTTAAGGTTTTAAACCATCATTTCACATGTGGTTTTTATCATCTCAAACAAATTAATGATTGCATATTCAAGTTAACAACTAAGATGAACAAAAATATTATGGGCCCTTTTTGAGTTTCACAAATTGCAATTGTAAACACACATTCTATTAATAGTGATTAGTGGGTGCCCGTCAAAGCCGCTGTGAAGTCCCCTGGTTTCTTTAAACTTGGTTCATGTTTTAGTTTTTTTTAAAAACTTTTAACTTTTTTATTTTTTTATTTTTATGTGTTTTTTATTATTATTATTATTATTGGTTTATCTTTTTTTTTAGGCTTATGTTTGTTTCATGTTTTTATTTTTTCTATTCTTATTTTGTCTATCTTCATTTTTTTCTATTTTCTTTTTCAAAAAGATTATAGTTTTTTTAATATGTTTTATAATGATTTTTTTTTAAAAATTGTATTTTTGTTTGATTAAATGCAGGTCCCCTGATATAGCGTTGTCACAGACAAACTGTCACAAACAGGATGAGGAAACCGCATGTGCATGCGTACGTACGTGCGTGCGAGATACTGCGCTATTTTTTTCGCCTCTCAAAGGATGATCTGATTGGTCCAAATGGGGCCACAAATCAACGGGCTGTTGCTGCGGGCCACCAGCAGGTCCAGTGGGCGGGTGTTTGCCCTGGTCGCCCTGCCTTGCCCTACCCTGCCCTTGCCCTATTTGTCACCACAGACACACAGACAGACACCACCATGTTTGCTTTAATTAATAGTGATAAAACATAACAAATTTATTTTCTAATCATTAAGGTTGGGAATTAATCATCTTATGTTGTTAACATTTTTAATACCACTTGAAAACACATTATTTCTAGAAGCAAATGCAATTAAAAAACAAAATATCACAAATACTCACAACTTGCAATGGTAAGTGATTTATGAAAACCAAAAGAGAAAGATATTCTATGGATTATTTCAAGTGTTCATGGTCTTTCTTAAAAGGATCAATAGAACCCAAACAAATGAGAAATTTTGTTTAAAAAACATTTTTCTTATTTTCTTTGATGATGCTCTCTCCATAGCTCTTTTCAATTTATTATATTGATGTTCTCTATATATTTTCTTGCAAAATTTCACCATCCACATGCTTTGTACTTGTGCTAATACCACATGCTTTGAAATCAATTATAAGTCATTTTTTCTACTTGTTTGCTATGTTAAAATTAAAGGTACTAGTGGGTGCCCCTGACCTTCGGCCACTGTGAAGTCCCCCTCATCCTCCACAACATTTGCCAAAACATATGGGATAAAAGTGAGATGCTTATATGTAGAACATTATGAACTTGGGGAACATATTGGGAACCCATTAGGAACTTAGAGGGAACACCGTGAGAACACATTGGGAAACATGGAAAAATGGAAAAAAAATACTTCCCACCCCCCCAAACTTAAAAGGAATAAAAGCAAGGCACCTGGAGCCTTCCCATTGGCCGAAATTTTACTATCCGTCCGGCTTCGGGGGACCTGCATGGACTCTCCCGTGCCCAACCCGCCCATGCTGGCCACCGTCACAGCCAGTCAGCCCCTCTCCCGTGCCCAGCACGCACAGGACCTGCAGGGACTCTCCCGTGCCCAACCCGCCCCTGCTGGCCACCGTCACAGCCAGTCAGCCTCTCTCCCGTTTTTGCCGGGCCGGGCCCGGTCGGCCAGACTTGCACACCCAAGCTCCGTCACAGACTACGTGAATTTATATATAAGATTGTTAAAATTCAAAAACATTATAACACGGGGGGGGGGGGGGGGGGGGGGGGGGGTGGTCCATCACATTGACATTAAAAGATTTGTTGTTAACTCAAGAAAGAAAAAACCATGTTGGTGAATTTCAATGATGAATTTCTATTATATGGCTTGTAGAATTTACATAATTGAGCATAAAGAAGATTTAAATTTTTGTAAAAGGATTTGCTATCAAGAACCTAATTATGTCTTCACTTTGAGATTCATTAATTCAAACATCATGTATTTAATTCACAACACAATATTTCATTTGTTGAATTAACTATCACATTACACTTTTTTTTATTCAAGCAAGATTGAAATACATAGTTGTTCACAAAGAGAATTTGATATTTAAGAATACCTACATAACTCTTTAGTTTAAGTCCATTTCAAAACATTCGTAGACTCTCACAGATTTGTTGTTTAGGTCCAATCGTGGGGTTTTTTGAGTTTCCAGTTTTGAGTTCAACTTTAGAATTTTAAGTTTAGTTCTTGGTTTCATGGTTGGAACAAAAAAAAAATTTAGATAAGAGTTTGCCACAAAACAAGGATTGTTATAACAAATCTTCAACTAAAACTTAAAAAGACAAAAGACAAATTCGACAACAACCACCATTGAAAGATTGCATGCATTGCAGTATCCAGAGTGCTAGAACATCATGCTAGAGCACCATGTGCTTATTTTTTTTCTCTCATGGTGTGCATGCTTCCTCCTCCCACAACCTTTAGAATGAACTCCTCCTTGACCTCCTCATTGTGCCTCCAGCAATCACATCTTAGAATGTTCCCACAAATGCTTGAGGAGAATAAGCTTTGCACACTACTTTTTCCAGCAATATCATGTATTGGAGTGTTCCCACAAGTGCAAAAAGAGAAGAAACTTTGCACACTACTTCTTCAGCTTGTAGGGCTACATTTCAGGTCATAGGGGGTGAGAAAATGCTCATCTTGGAGTCTGGAATTCCTCCTTTCATCCTTCAGATCTCAACTGTGAGCTAACAGCATAGTAGGCTTACAATGATCACTCTGGATCCAAACCCCAAGCTTAAACAGTTATCACACACTCAGGAGTACAGAGGAGAAACATATTTGATGAATTGTCTCTGATTTTTTTCTGACCATGTTTGATTACCCAAAGCCATCACACCAACATAATAAGTCTGCAAAGAGCACAAGAAATTTGAAAAATTCTCCCATCTATGGATCAAGGAACTCTAGAGAATTGTTGAGTTCTTGATAACTTTTCAGAGAGTGGAAAACAAACAATAGATGCATGTGTATGGGAAATACGGAGATCCATTGTAGCGGAGGAGGCACCTGTATGCATCACACCCCCACATGCATGCGCTTTCTTTCAACCCTCTTCTGTCACTCTTCAGCTGCAAGGTAAGTAAGCAAGCTGCTCTATTACACGTTGAAAAAACTTGATGTTCTTGGATTTTTACCTGAGCCACACAGCTTTTAGTGAAAGGGATTGGCACTCATGATAACCATGATCAGCAATTCTTCTTTTTTTCTGTGACCTGCTACATGATCACAGGCTGCAGTCTTCCACAGTGCAGAAAGATGTCAAAAATTGGTGCCCTTGGTGCAACAGCTTTCTTGCTCACACAAGATTTTTGAATTGCCGTAAGTGATCTATCTCCAGTTCATCATTCGTTCAGCCTGTATGACCTCCTGTTAAGCACAAGCACTTTCAAAGCTCAAAACCTTAGCTACAAGAAAAGATGGTAAATTGTATTAGTTACAGTTTGTATGTGCATCTTGCACAAAAACAACTTACAATGACTGCTTATTCAACAGGATCCAGCATTTAGTGCATGTCATTTCGGTGTCAGATGGATGACCAAAGTTACTGTTGTCTACTTTCTCATCTTTGCTCACTACAAGGAGGAGGTCATAACCTCAGGGGAGTCACCCACAAAGTGTCAGACCTTCACTTTCATCATGAATAGCTGTGATAAAGCTGTCAGGATGACTGACTGACTTCATCAGCTCTTGACAGTGGTTGTAGATAAGCACATAATAATCTGCCAAAGTTTCAGGCAAATCATTATTGTATACATAATCTGTGTCCCAAATTTCTGTCACATTTCTGGAATCAATGGAAAGACTCAGCCATGATGTTGGCTAGAACTCAAGAGACATAGCTAATCAAAACACGATTAGATAATGCAGCAATCAAAGTGCACTCCATAACAAATTCCATTACATGACAAGTGTTTAACTGTATTGCAACCTACATACCCATTCAAAACCTGACAAAAAAGATGCAAGAAAGATACCACATCACCATTGCTACCTTACATATTATAATCCTTTGCTTTCCCTGCTGGCAATCTGCTGCAAATCCTCTATTATCTCCATCAAACCTGAAAGCCTAAAACGTATCACATTGATGCAAGCACCGCATCTACAATGGTCATTCAGTACAAATAATCATTCTAGCTGCTCAAAATATTGCTGAAAGACAGGTAGAACTCCTTGCAAGAATGCCCTATGTTAGCTTTATGAGAAAAGCCAGAACCTGGCGCAACAAAAAGAAAAAAGACCAGATGCAACAGAGACTTGAGTCTCATAATTATTGAGATGATTGAGTGATCATCTTGATTGATTATGATACTGATGGCGATTTAAGAGACTGATTTTCTCTTTTGTGTGCAATGAGCTCCTCCAACACAAACTTTCCTTTATTGCATGATTCTTGTCTTCTCCAGCAGTATGGATATCCACAAATAAAAGGGAAGAGAGGAGACCTGATGAAGAAATTGGAAACTTACAGGGAAGAGGGAGACCTCATCGTCAGCAGAATGTAGACAATTGATAACCGGCAACGTAAAAAGGAGCGATCTGCATTGAGGATACGATGTGTGACACATCTGTTGCAGCAGCTGAAATGCGATCTGACACCTTCATGCCACTCTGATCATCTCCTACATCTATCTCCTGCATAGTACGCTCCATCCTCAAGTTCATGTCAACTTTCAACATCTCCTACATCTTATCTCCTACACAGTGAGCTCCACTCCACCCGTAAAGTTCATGTCACTCTCATCATCTCCTAGATCTATCTGCGATCTCAACATCTCCTACACCTTATCTCCTAAACAGTGAGCTCCACACCACCAGTAAAGTTCATGTAACTCCCATCATCTCCTACATCTATCTGCGACATAGTGATGAGCTCCATCACTACAGTAAACAGACTGATCTTTAGCAGGCATTTTGTTGTTTGACTACCGAAAAACTCCGAATTCTTGTTTGTTTTCTCCAAGTTTAGTCCTCGCTGCACTTTCCATCATCAAGACACAGACACACAGATACACAGATTGATTTGAGCAGAGGAGGATCATCTCTTGCTCATATCTCAAAATGCTAAAGAGAGTATTTGGCATCAAGCTCTCGATGATGCTGATGATGATTATGATGCTGATGAGCCTTCAGGGACTGCCTTGCATTTGCCAAGAATCTGAAAACCCTAAACCTTAATTGGTTCCTGAATGAGTACACCCTAAACCCTAAAATAGCTCTTGAACGAGCAAACCCTAGAAATGCTGATAGATGTTTCTTGTCACTGTTTCGTGCTTATTGGGTTCATTTTCTTCTCCCTTATTCTCAGTCTTCTTCTTCTTCTTAGTCTCCTACCTCGGTTCCTCGGGATTTCTTTCTGTGTAGATTTGGAGCTTCTCTTTGAAGAAGCAGGTTTTCCTACAGTTGTAATAATTCTTCTCATTTCCGTTCCTTGATTGGATTTGTGTATGGTGGATTTGGAGCTTCCTGTGAAGAAGAAGAAGAAGAAGAAGAAGGAGAAGCTTTCTTTTCAACAGTTGTAGTGAGTGATTGGTTTTTCATTCTCCTTGCCCTTCCCCTTTGGGATTTCTATTTGTGGATTTAGAGTATGTGATGATATGGAGAATGTCATGATGATCGTCATAGTGGGCAGTTGAAGTCGGGGGTTTAGTTTAGTTTGCAGCTGGTGGTTTGCTGGTTCTGTGCGCACTGAACAAACCATCAATCGCGAACAAAGCATTAGGAAGGAGATATTGGGGAATCCTGATAGAATAAGAAGAAACAGCAGCAGCAGGAGGGTTAGTAAAGGATGGGGATTATCGAGAGGATCAAAGAGATCGAGTTCGAGATGGCTCGAACTCAGAAGAACAAGGCCACAGAATATCATCTGGGACAGCTCAAGGCAAGGATCGCCAAGCTTAGGACTCAATTGCTAGAGCCTCCCAAAGGTGCCGGTGGAGGAGGAGATGGGTTTGAGGTCACCAAATTTGGGCATGGCCGTGTGGCGCTCATAGGGTTTCCAAGTGTAGGGAAATCCACACTCTTGACAATGCTGACAGGAACACAATCAGAAGCCGCTGCCTATGAATTCACCACTCTCACTTGCATTCCAGGCATCATCCACTACAATGATGCTAAGATCCAGCTCCTTGATCTTCCTGGTATCATTGAGGGTGCTTCTGAAGGTAAAGGTCGAGGGCGACAGGTGATTGCCGTGGCTAAGTCTTCAGACCTTGTGTTGATGGTTCTGGATGCTTCCAAGAGTGAAGGACATAGGAATATATTGACTAAGGAATTGGAAGCTGTAGGGCTGCGCTTGAACAAGCGGCCACCGCAGATTTATTTCAAAAGGAAGAAGACGGGAGGGATCTCTTTCAACAGCACACTGCAGCTCACGCATGTAGATGAGAAGCTTTGCTATCAAATCTTGCACGAATACAAAATCCATAATGCAGAGGTGCTCTTTAGGGAAGATGCAACTGTGGATGACCTGATTGATGTGATTGAAGGTAACCGCAAGTACATCAAGTGTGTGTATGTGTACAACAAGATTGATGTGGTGGGAATTGATGATGTTGACCATCTTGCTCGCCAACCGCACTCCATTGGCATCAGTTGTAACCTTCAGCTGAACCTGGATAGATTGCTGGCTAAAATGTGGGATGAAATGGGACTCGTTCGTGTGTACACCAAGCCTCAAGGCCAACAACCTGATTTCTCTGAACCTGTTGTTCTGTCGTCAGATAGAGGTGGATGCACTGTGGAAGACCTCTGTAACCACTTGCATCGCAGTTTGTTGAAGGACATCAAATATGTGCTTGTCTGGGGAGCAAGCTCAAAGCACTACCCACAGCGCTGTGGTACCCAGCATCTCCTTCATGATGAGGATGTTGTTCAGATTGTGAAGAAGAAGGAGAAAGAAGAGGATGGAGGGAGAGGTCGATTCAAGTCCCACACAACAGGTCCCGCAAGGATTGCTGACCGAGAAAAGAAAGCACCACTCAAGACATGAAATGAAACAAACAGACAGTGGAAGGCAATGTCTAATTTGAGTTCAGCAGTGGTGGCAGTGGTGGTGGTGGCCTTATCCCATCTTCCCCCTTCACCTACCCAACTCCCAGGCTTGTGTCTGATTTTCCTCAACCCAACTGGTTTGGACTTTAGGTTGGCTTTCCATCTCTCTTTGTTTCACATTCGCTTCTCTTCTTCGTCTTCTTCTTCTTCTTCTTTCCACTTGTGGATGTGGCCTCATGTAATTTCACTTTTGGTGCTATTAGCTCTTATAATAAAGCTTTCCAAGGTTTCACCACAGCCATCTTGCAACTGCTTGGATCAAACAATCAAGCCAGGTCTTTACCAACATGTATTGCAGGTCAATGGTCTGTTATAGCATGGGACAAAGTGGGCATGTGTAAACAAAAGGGTTTTGAGAGTCGTTGGGACCAGAATCTCAGGCAACTAGATACAACTATTCCAGCATCTTTTTCTAGGAAGTTGATGGAAGCAGTCAGAACTGGATGAAGGAGTACCATAGTATCGACAAGCTGTAGGTAGAGACTGGATCATTGTTTTCATTTTCCAGACAGTTTCTCACAGACTAGACAATTTGCAATATTTCACAGGAAGTATTGCTTCTTATTTCTTGGTGTTGGAGACCGAATTCCCAGTTTTCTGGATGCTACATTGATGCCTAACCTCTTGGAGAACTCTCCAAACGTTTCAGACAAGACTATTATGACAGACCATGTGATGCTGGTTTTGCAATATTTTACAGGAAGGATCGTTGCTTCTTAATTCTTGGTGTAATTCTTGGTGTTGGAGACCGAATGAATTCCCAGTTTTCTGGATGCTACATTGATGCCTAAACTCTTGGGGAATGCTCCAATGGTTTCAGACAAGACCATTATGACAGACTATGATGCTGGTTTTGTGTCTCTAAAGTGTTTAGAGAGTGGTTGTGTTGGAGTCTGACACAGGCATGACGTTACTACAGTGTAGGTGGTGTTGAAGTAAGATGCAGGCATGATGTTACAGCATTGGAAAATGGAATAATGATCCAGTATTTTCAATGTGCTGGTACTGTTGACATGCCAAGAGACCGTTTGAAAGCATAAGTACCAGAACAAGAGGCTGCTACATTTCTCAAATTAATATAAGGGATAAGACTTGATCACCTGTATTGAATGTGTGCTACAGAGAGCAGGTTCATCAAGGATACCTCCTCTGCAGGATTTAAGTGGCATTTCTGTAGCACACATGAAGCAGCATCATGCAGTTAAGGATTTTTCTAACATGAGTTTAAATATGCCCAACCATTTTCCTGACGCTCTTGGGTCACATTCATCTACCAGATGAAATGTGATCTAACAGATGAATTCCAGAGTATCCATGAAGTTCACAACAGAATCTACAAGTGAACTTTCCAGATTCCATTCATTAATTTGGTTTGAATTTCATCTAATGGAATTTCTGTCCCATTTGTTTCCACAACATTCCATCAACTTCATTCCACCAATGCACTTTACATTGATTCACATCTGTCTAGGCTTTTCATGCACTACTCAAACCAACTGCAAAAATCAAAAAATCAAATGGAGGGAAACAGATGTGAAGAAACTCTGAACAACCCAAAGTGGATTGACGGGCTTTTCAGTCCTTGCACCACACTCTAGGTAGTAGCGTCAGAAAAATTTGACTCCAACAACAAGTCAAAAGTTCTTTCAAGTATTGAGCTCCCATTCAGCTATTTAAGTGTTTGAATTAAGTGCACAATTAAGATGCTACCTAGAACTTGAAATCCTTTTGCTTCTTTGTCTTGCCCTCCTTTTCCTGTGCCTTCCGCTTTCTCTTTTTCTCCACCTGCATTTGCACATACCGGTATCCCCTGAGGAGACTTACGAAAAAAGTATAAGGATCCAGACCACAATCTGGTCTAAAGACAGAAATAAAGTTAAAAGGGATAAAAACTAAAATTAAATTAATAATTATAAATCAAATAAAATAACCCTTGTCATGTTAAGTGCATTGTTTGTCTGAAGAAAAAAAGAAAACATGCAAAGCTATGAGAGCTAGTATTATTAACCTCTGCAACCAAATCGCTGAAATCTTCCCTTTGTGTTGCAAGGGTAGCTTCATGACTGGCTGCCTCGTACCTGGACAAATTGCCCACAAACTCCAACTGATTACATTCATCACACACCAAAAAAAGACAGATGCCAAAGAATTGAAAATGACTGACATGTCTTTCAAAAGCTTCCATATTCTCGTAGTTATGCACTGCATATAACCATCCCAAGCATTGAATAAAGTGATGCTGCTCCAGACAATTTTCCACTGAATTCCAACCCCTCAACTTGGAAAAAGGCACCATAACCATGGTAGAGCAAGCATAACAGGATATACAACTTATTGATATCATCTCAAGACACTTACTTGGCTGCGAGTGCATCATCATCAAGACCTTCAAGTTCCTCTGGACGAAGTGTAATATCCACTTTATCGGTCCTCTGGCTCTTGAGCAAATCAACCTATGTGAGAGCAGCAGGTGAAGAGTTAGATGCATCTAATTTCTGAACATGTGAAAAAGTCAGAAGATTTACTCAAAGGCATATATATGCACCTATGGTAAATAAACAGAAACGAAATATCTACAAACAACACACCATTTTGAACTCAACCAGTGATTATCCAACTAGAAGTCTTCTTCAGAAAAATGTGGATCCTGTGAATAGGAATGAATGAGGACTAGCAGGTCCAATGAAAGAGATAAGACATACCTTCTTTGCAGCTGCCTTATCACCTGTGGGAAGAACATACCTGAATATTCAAGAAACATCCAAGGTCAGGACTTGTTATACAAACAGTATTGCTGACTGACAACAGTACTCCTTTAATTAGTAACACCAAATCATTTCTTGTTCCTAATATCGCTAAAGCTAGGACTTAAAGCATCCTTTACTGAGACCTTGCACGGGAAGGTCAAATGAGCAGGAATGTTACGTGTGACTTGCACCCATAATGGTCCCTGGCTGAATGCGTTCCTCCTTCTCCTCCAAAACCTGCATCCGACATCAAACTCCTGTGGTATCAATAGACCACAACACGAAAAATACACACGAAGTGGGAACACCTGCTGTTTTCTTGCTTTTGATCTACAAGTCAAGTCAAGTGCCTGTGTAGTAAAGCAAGGCTTACATGGTAGAGTGGCTTCTCTGGCTCCTTCCTCTGTGTCTTCCTTAGGTCAATAACATCTGGTGTCTCCACCCCTGTAGGTGTCCTGTTCAAGGAAATTGAGGCAGCTTGCAATCATGAGAGGTCCTCAAACACAATAGTGGCTGCATGTGCCACCCAGTTTTGGCTACAACACAAAAGGGATCACAAAGTTCAAGACATCTCAGTGAAGCATCCAAGCAAAAATAATGCTTTGAAAACATACGTAGAAAGAGTGTCAACAGATGTCATGCCGTCTTCCAGGTCCTCTTCATTGGGTTCAACTTCTTCCTCTTCCTCCTCCTCCTCCTCATCCTCCTCTTCCTCTTCTAGATCACCCCAGTGCTTTGACCTATCAACTTGCTCCTCCTGTACAACATACCATATCAGTGCAAATCAAACTGAAAATTGTGCTCTGACAAGAGCAATACAAAGAGCAGGCACACACAACGAGGATTGGGTGGCTTGGAGGAACCAAATGCTGGACATACAAGTTTAGCCTTCTACTGCATCTTTGAAACCACTGTTCCACACCTCATAGAACACAGGTTCTGGCTGCTGAACACCAAAGACGTCTCCATACAAAGGGCGACCATACTGCAACAGCACAGAAAACCACCTGTTCAGCAACTTATCTGGCACTCACAAACACACCTCCAGTTTAGTGCAGCTAATCACTCCATCTGATGAAATTTAGCTAGACTTAGATTGGTATCCTGCATCCCAGCATGCAACAATAGAAGTCACTGCATAATTTCACAGGTTGCAAGCCAGTGATGGTTTCTAAGTCCTATATCATCATCACAAACACAGTGACGCGCAGCAATCTCATAATGGCAGAAGCCTCTTTCAGTGTGCACAACCCCTCCTATTGACAAATCCAAACTGCCAAATCTTTTTGGCATGAATACATTGACCACATAGCAAGAGAAAATTGACTGCATGGATACAGTTCAAACAGGTTCACCAGACAGCTCACCTCATCGACTGGTGGCTTTCCCCACCCACCAGCATGATATCCAAATGAAGCTCCTTCTGGGATGGGTGCATTCAACCCAGGAATCTTTAATTGTGGATAAGAGGGTGGAGGTCCATATCTCTGCAAAGCAGCAACTAACCATTAGACTACACAATGGTATTACCAACATCAAATTCTGAAATAACAACTTTGAGTCTCAGAAAAAGTACTCTGCTTCCCAGTGACACAGATCCTCTCTTAACAGTCTCACAGACCTGCATGTTGATAAGCCAAGGTGGAGGAGCTCCCTCTGGCATGCCAAGAGCATCTTTCAGTTCCTGTGATAACACTCCAGGTTTCATCTCTCGTAGTTTCACCTGCATCCAGAATCCAATGACCCACAACCTGGTGAATTCACTTCCTCCTTCAGTCTACTTGCATGAAAGTATGACCTGGAATAAGGGGTTTCTTCAGCTGGAGCTATCCAAACAAACAAACAAACAAAAAATAACATGTCTCCTGATTAGGATTGCAAATCCCTCTTAACAACTGACTCAGCATCATGAAATGGAGAGCATTCGGAATGGCAATACAATGCACTGCTCACTTCAAACTCCTTTCCTTCATGGTAGAGATCACCATGGTGAGAGAGCTTTGGCTTTGTCTGGTATTTGAAGAATGCATCATGGAGCACCTAAACACACAGCACAGAAAAGCAAGGTCATCAGAACAACAGAGTTGAAAAGCTTAAAGATGCTTATTATTATCTGAGTCATTCAGTAGCCAAGTTCTGCAGTTCCCCCATGTTGAATATTTACCACATGTATAATGTAGTGATAATCCATGTGGGATTGCAAAAGCATGAGTAAATGATCAGTAAAACAAACCTGGTAGTCAATGTCCATCTTTCCCATCTTTGGCTGCATCTTCTCCCTCTGCTTTTGCTTGAGCTTCTTACTATCCTCTTTCTCAATATATGCCTACCATCCCGTATAGTGGAACGTCAAAGTGACTAATGAGAAGGCCTGACACAGCTACCTGTATTCTGAACAGATCCAAATCTGATAAACCCTCGCTGATCATCCCTGTATAATTTCCTGACACCATACATAAGCATCAAGTAATAAAATTCACTAATGAGAAAAAAACATCAGGGAAGATAGCCAGTTTGTCCAGTGGTTCATGAACTGTAAACAAATCCCACACCTGTCTGATTTTCTCAATGCCAGTTGCTGCAATGAAATCAGGAAGCTGAAATGGCTGCTTCTCTATACCACGCTTCCCCTGAAAGCACAGTAACTATCAGGAACAGAATGATATTTGCTCTACAGTTACTATGAAATGCCTCCAACCTAGACTCCCCAGACAAATTGTCTCTATTGCATAATTTTCTCCCTCCAACCACCAATTTCACAAGTAACATCCTGTGTGGATGCTGAGGTTGCTTGTGCAAACAACCCTAATATGCATGCATGCAGCACATTTCATGGAGGACTGATATAAGTCTTCCAGAATATCAAAGAGGACAATACTCTGGGACCATACAAGCATACTACACAGATAACACCAAAAGGCAATGTTGTATGCCCAGCAAATTCTGCAGTGCCAGGATCAAACGTTCCAGTCAGACAGCACAGAAAATGAGGTGGCACATCTTTTGAAGCTACCCTCTATCAACAAAAATCACCAATTTGACAATCTTCCTAGGACTCTGCAATTTCCTTCTCTCATCATGATCTTCCCTTTTAGATACTGCAAACTGATGGATCATTCACAACACTATGTTTGAGCCCTGAGTCCTCACCTCCACATTGAAAAGCGACCAAGCCACAAAGAACTCATCAATAAGTTACTACAACATGCAAAAGACACAATGTCTCTCATCCAAATCAGTTCACAACTAACATATTCTACCCTCCTGAAAGACAAATACTACAAAGCACTAAACATGGAGGCTACTCTCCACAGCCACCCACATACCAGTCCTCCATCCATATTTCAAAGCGCACCCTGCAGACACCACATGTACCAAATAAGAGGCAATGCCAGCTCGCCATCTGTCAACTTTCTTAAGTGCAACACCCCAGACTCAGCCTCTTTCATTCTCACTCTCAGATCCCCATTAGTCCCAGCCCCACTGGGTGTGTTGGTCCCCCATTTCAAGTGTAATGTGAATAACCTGTAGAAATTTACGCTTCTGACACCAATGTCGTGGAACAGGAACAGTGTTGCGATAGCCTTTCAGAAACACCAACAGCCGAGGATCTGCTGCTGTTGCATCCCAGACCTGTAGCACCAATGGAAACAGCCTTCAATTACCACCAATAAACACATGGAGGACAGTTATTTCAACCATTCAATTTCAGCATCTTCAGAACTTATTAGCTATTTGCTCAAGCACAAAGCACTAGAGATCATCAATGTTCAACATGTGATAGCTTAGTGTAGAGAGCATTACAGATGTCATTATAGTGATAGCAAAGAGCCAAACTAAACTTGAGATTTTGGACACATTACCTCAACCACATCTGGTTTCAGGCATTTCTGCTTAAGCTCTGCAATCTTCATACGGCGTTGCAGCTGCAAAAGGCCAGTAAAACAACTCACTGTCCATGTCCTTCTCACACCACAATGACGAGGAAAAGTCCAACGCACAACTCACATATGCTGATATAGATATAAGGAAATATATGTTCCATTCATAACATAAAAATAGAAATGACCTTCACCTTCTTCTTTTTGTTGGATAGACCCTTCTCTTTCTCTATTTCATCTTCATCATCTTCATCAGAGTCATCTTCTAACTTCTTCTTTGGCACTTCATCTTGAGCAGCTTTTTCTGCCTTTGCATCCTCATCCTATCCAGACAGACACAAAAAAACCAGATCAGATATTCTTGAGCTTCCTTCAGGGATGCCTTGAAATCTATGGCCATGTCTGTACACCAGTCTATTGCAGTATAGCCTCCAATGAGTCACTCTTGAAGATCAATCAACAGCCAAGAAAACCATTGGAAGGAAGAAAGAGCAATGGTATGCAAAGTAAATATTGCTGGTACCGTATGGGACATGAAAACACCTTAGCAACAGGGAACATCTCCTCAGCAACTGCAAACTTCTCAAATATGCGAAGAAAGTCGTGAATGAGAGGATTCATGTGACCGCCCTCATCCTCGAAATTCGGTTTCTCCATAACGTATTCCACTTCAACTTTCTCTGCCAGCTGAAGAGCAAGTACACAAGCAACGTCATGTGTCAATTCTACCTTTCTCAACTCTCTCATTACAAGACTATGGGAAACAACAACACAGGCACGGTGTGGCAAGCTCACAACAAGATGACAATCACGACAAGCTCAGGATATTGCATCCATGAATCACACCAGGTACAAAAACCTATAAACAACAGATACCAGGAACAAGAAGGATCGCAGGAGACTGAATAAACTGCACATGGAAAAAGGATGCGGAAGGGCCAATGGCCTCACGGACGAACACAAGCTTCTAGTGTTTCGTATTCTATAGTGCAGGGGAGTTTAGGACAACTTCGCACCACAGATAGTGGACGAAACCAAGCACCGGAAGCCTACAAAAAGATATTTAAGCGAAAGAATCTACCTCCACAGCCGCCACATCTTCTTTGTCGCTATCATTGTCGACATTGGAGTCTTCCTTCTTTCCAGCAGCAGTAGTAGCAACAGTAGTACCGTCCTTGGACTTCTTCTTCTGCTTCCGACGCCGTCTTCGTCCCTCAGCATCACGGACCTTCTTAGCGGCAGCAACCACAAGAAGTTGTTCTCCTCCTCCTCCTCCGGATGCACTAATGCTAATTTCTCCATTTTGTTGCCCCCCGTTCTCAGACGGATTCCGCTTGCTGGCGGAATCCATTGTCCCGTTGGCAACTGCAGCAGCGGCTTCCTTGAGCACTCTGGTAGTCGTGATTGAGGGCGCAAACGCAGCCTCGTTTGCTGTATCTGCCACCATAGCCGTGTGCACAAGCTCTTGCGCACGTCTTCTCTTGTGCCAAATGCAAAACACTCGTCACGATGGTCTTCTTTCTTCCCCTTCCTTCGCTTCCCCCTCTCCGGCCCGTCAGAGGCCCAGAGAACTCTCGGGAACATTAAAGAGAACACGATCTTTTCCACGTTCCCACGTTCTTTCGAGCTTCTTTTGGGAGTGGGTGCCTCCTGGGAGTTTTTTTCTATTGGCTTTCAGTCCCCTGGTTAACCATGGTGGTTAGTTAGTTCAGTTGAGGTTAATTCCCAATTGAGTCATATTCACATGAGCTCTTCAATATCTAATTTTTTTTTCCCTCTCCCCAAAATCAAGTTGTGAAGAAGACAACAACAACAAAGCAATAAACACCATCAAGGACCATCCATTGTTATGTGTAATTTTGTCCATTTGAAAAGCTCTTTAGAAGTTTGCTTTTATTATATCAACGCCATTCTTGGTAACTAAACCTCCTTCTTGTGCTTGTGATTATGGTATTACTTTATAGATTCAACATTATTTAAATGGTTTTCTTTTAATTGTTGAATTTTTTAATATTAAATTTATGGATTGAAATTTGAAAATTTTGGAAAATGAAGTGCTTGTTGCCAAAAGTTTTGGAAACTTAAAATGACATACCACCAAAGTGGCTTTCATGACAAGTAGTTGTGAGGTTTGGATAGGAGGTGTTTAGCAATGATGGTTATTTATGGAAAGAACATTTTGATATTAATGGAGAGACATTTCCTTAAGTCGTCCTATTTTTAGCTTAGGAAATGGATAACATGAATTTCATGAATGAAAATTCAACCTTGACTCCAAGTTTTGTGTAAGATAAACACATCCATAACCAAACATTTCTTTATAATCAATTGCCCATGTTGTATAGAGGAACATCCTTTGAAAATATGCCCATGTTCTATTCATTGTTCACCATCGTGATCGCAATTGACTAAGTAAAGGACCAGCAACATAGGAAATACAATAGTAACACTAAGGAAAAATAAACCTCACAATCGTGATTGATTAGGAAGAAGATGATTAACACAAGAAATGCATTAACAAAATCGAGAAAAAAGCTTATGAATATCACAATCATGACCAATAAGGAAGAAGACCATCAACATAAAAGTGCATTAATAGCACCAAAAGAGGAGTTCATGAACATCACAATCATGAATGATTAGGAAGAGGACTATCAACATAGGAAATGTATTAACAACACCAATAGAAGAATTCGTGAGCATCATTATCACCATTGACCATGACAAAAACAATAACATAGGAAATGTTTTGACAACTCGAAAGAAGATGAACATCACGATCATCATTGACTAATTAGAGGACCATCAAAATATGAATTACATTAACAACACCAAAATAAAAACTTTTGATCATCATAATCACCATTGACCAAGAAGAGGATGATTAACATAGGAAGTGCATTAACAACACTAAAAGAGAATGAACATCACGATCACAATAGACTAAGAAAAGGATGATCGACACAAAAAGTGCATTAGTAGCAGTAAGAGAAAAGCTTATGAACATCATTATCATGACTAACCATGAAAAAGATGATAAACACAAGAACTGCATCAACAACCCCAAGCTCATGAACATCATAATCATGACCAACTAGGGAAAAGACCATCAACACAAGAAATGTATTAGTAACACCAAGAAAAGAGTTCACGAACATCATGCTCAAAATCAACTAAGAAAGGGACCATCAACACAAGAAATACATCAATAACACCAAGAGAGGAACTTTCAAGAATCATGACTTTCCACAACTATTGCAATCATCTTTATAAATGAAATGGAGAAAAACTTAATTTTTTTCATATGAACAAGACCAAGGGGACACAAGAGGATTGGAGTGAAATAGAATGAGGTTCACGCCCATAGACTTCCTACCAACCCATCTGAGTGCAAGGGGTTAGGGTTTTTTAAACCTCTAAACATCCATAACCAATGATCTTATAACATTATTTTTAGAAAAATCTTGGTAATATACACACAAATGAACATTTATTTTGTGAAATTTGTTCATATTTTGTTCAATTCATCTTAATGATGGTGTAGGTGGAAATTAATCAATAATGTTTCAATATTTGGTTACAAGTGACAATGTGTTTCCATAGTTTTTCTTGGTTTTTTGATCCCACCAATTTTAAGGGGCCATGACTCCCTAATCTATGAACCATTTTTTGCAATTTAAAATGCATTGGATGCACCCGAAGGATAGCTTCAATTTTTCTTTGGACACCATAAACAAATAAACCCTTTGGGCAAATTTGAAGACCTTTTAGCACTTAAATATACATAATTAACCTACTTACCTTACAATGGACATTTTGCATCCTAATTTATTTTAGTAATGAAAGAATCCTTCACATGTGGATTTTAGATCCTATTTTAACCATGTTATCCTTATTAAATGGTATTTTGACACACATATAAACGATTTTTATGATGCATGCCAAAATCATTGAAAAAAATAATTATGTGTCAAAAAATATTTTGACAAATAAATAAATCTACAAACAATGAGATGTCAAATTCATTCAAGTATTAGGGCATATAAAAATTTCAAAACCAAATGATGTTTTAAAAAAATTAATGTGGGGTCATGAGCCAAAGAAATAATGGAAACCCTTTATCTCCCAATTAAAAAGATGGCATTCCATCATGTGACCCAACAACAATGTAAAAAAATTCTTCATAATTATAGTCATCACTTGAAGAATTCCAAACAAAAATTTCATTTAACTCATTCTCAAGTAAAGAAGAATGAAAATGTGTTTTTTTTAGATTTTTAAAAAAAAATTTAAATGTTTTTCTAACACCATATTCACAATTAGATTTTCAATATCTCTTCCACTAATTTTGCATTCCATTTATAAATAAATAAAATCTTAAATTCAATGTTTAATCGGATTCAACTAAATTGAAATTGAATTGAGATTGAATTGAATTCCAATTCAATTCAAGTTGCATGCAATGCCAATTCAATATTTTCATTCCAATGAAACTTAAATTTCACAAAATCAATTCATTTTCGAAATTAATTAATCAACTCATTGTCACTTGTAGCATTTAGTTTTTCAGAAAATCAATGCATTTTTTAATAAATTAATTAATCAATTCATTGTTACTAGTAGCAAGTAACAACATAAAGCCAACGTAAATTAATTAATTAATTAAGTAATTAAGTAATTAATTAATTGACATTTCTTTTTTTTTCAGTGAATTTTCATATCCTCGTAACCAAAAAGAAAATGAAAAAAGAAAATGAAAAAAGGCCAATGTGATTTGTATAAAGCCTTGTACGAAACCCTAATTCTTGTCGTAGCTGAAAAACCCTAATTTTCCTCTTCCAGTGAGGAAGAGGAAACGCTAGTCTTCCTTTGTCGCGGAAAAAACCCTGATCTTTCTCGCTGATCAGAAAACATGTCGCAGTAGGCGGAGAAGGAGAGGACGCGCGCGCACAGGCAGGCACGGCCGGCGGGACGGATCGCAGACGAAGCAAGGGGCGATGCCCGGGTGCCAGTGGATGGTGCGGATGGCACCCCAAGCACTGGTTCCATATCTGGTCGCAGGAATGAGCAGCAGCATGTTGAGGTGTGAGTTGAAAGGTTGGAGTGGAATGCCGGCTGCGTTTTCTTCTTCGAGGGGATTCTCGGCGAAGGCTGCGGGGGGATTACTTGCAATGGCGAATGTGAGTAAGAGGAACTTCGGGGAGGCTTACGAGCAGCTGAAGGGATATCTGCAGAAGGCGGATTTCGTAGCCATAGATCTGGAGATGACGGGAGTGGAAAGCACGATGTGGAGACGGAATTTGGAGATGGACACATGTGAGACACGGTATCAGAATCTTAAACACAGTGCTGAGAAGTTTGCAGTTTGGCAGTGTGGAGTTTGTCCCTTTCGATGGGACGAGAGCAGTAAGAAGTTCATCGCATTCCCGTTCAATTTCTCTATCTTCCCCCGTAATGAACTCGAGCTGGATATGCCAACGCGCGCTTTCTTCGCTCAGACATCTTCCTTAGAGTTTCTTGCCAAGCACAAGTTCGATTTCAATACGTGTGTGTACGACGGCATTTCTTACTTATCCAGGGATCAAGAAGCTGCGGCAAGGTCTCAGCTAGGGTTAGGGCCCGGATGCCATGTGAAGAAGCAAAACTTCACAGTGGAGCCTGAAATCCCGTTAACAAGATCGACAGATGTGCTGTTTGTGGAGAGGATCCGTGAACAAGTGGGGAAATGGCGGGATGGTTTGCTCAGTAGGCAACCAAAATGGCATTTGACACATGGTCCAGGAAGCAGTGGAGTGAGTGTTGCAAAGCTGGACTCAATCCCACCTCCACTAGATCCAACCAAAGAGGATCCAATCCTTCCTAAGCAGGAGATTGCAGTCAGTTCAGGATTCAGCAGCATGAGGCCCACATTGGTGCTGAACTCGATGAGCCCATTTCAGTCAAAGCTTGTGAAGCAGCTATTGTGGAAGGATTTTGATGATCTTGTAGGGGTGGTGAAACAGAAGGGATCTGCAGGTACTGCCACTGGGAACAGGAGCCAGAGCCAAGTACAAGTGATTTATACTACTTCAATGGAGGATAAGAACCAGTTGTTAGAGGAATTGGCTGAGGAGGAGAAACAATTGCTGGAAGTTAGTCTCTCAGAGGCAGTTGGGTTTCGGAAAGTCATTGATGCAATTTCAGAGTCGGACCTTCCTGTCATTGGCCACAACTGTATTCTTGACATGATGCATGTGCACAGTAAGTTTATGGCACCTTTGCCATCAAGTGTGGCCAAGTTTTCTTCCTCTTTGCAGAGTCTGTTCCCTTGTATAGTTGATACCAAGTATCTTCTTCGCCTGGAGCCAACCTTGCGACGAGTGCTAGCAAATCGAAGTACTTCTCTGGCCATTGTCTTCTCCCACATCTGCCAAGGTTTTGCAAACCAAGCTGTGGCGTCAGGGAGGTTTTACTTTGGCAAGGGGAAAATTCTTAACACTGCTTTCTCAAAGGTTGTGGTAGAAGTTGCAGATGATTTCCGCAGGTATGGAGGCTCGAAGGATACAGGTTTGAAGCACGAAGCAGGATTTGATGCTTATATGACTGGAGCTGTATTTGCACAGGCATGCCATCTTCTACAAATTGATGTGTCCACCATCCGAAACTTACCTCAGGCAGTGAAAGATGGTGATGCTGGTCTTGCAAACTTTGTCAATCTTTTGGCCCTGGGCTGGGTTGGCAATATGGCACTAGATTTGACCTCTGGGAAAGAGGCTACTGGAGTAAAAGCATTCCGTGGTCCTCATCCTCCTGCCAATCGCCACTCGTCTAACTCCACTGTTGTATTAGTCTGGGGATTCCCTGCAGGATCTGAAGAGCATGACCTGCGACGGATTGTTCAGGATGTGTTCAAGCAAGATAGACCTGGCCCACCTTTGGATGTCATCTTGGTGGACAAGAGTGCAGCATTCATCAAGTTTAGGGAACCTGCTGTCATGCGGCAGTTTTTTCAGCTCATTCAAGATCAAAAGACTGCATCTACAGACCCAACTATCTCACCAGACCTGCGAGCTGCTCCATACGAAGCATATGAGTGTCTCTGCAAGTCTCCATTGAGTACAGAGCTTCTTGCAGACTCTGCGCACATTTTAGGCTTGGGTCACCATTTTTCCCAACGAAGTGAAATCCACAATGACTCCTTCTGTGATAATGTGCTGGCTCTTACTAGGTCTCAAGAAAATTTTGAAGCAGAAATAATCCCATCTGCCATGTCCCAGGAAAATTCTGATATGAGACATGATATTGGGTTGGAAAAAGAGAAAGAGATAGGGAGTGATTTGTCAGTTGCTTTCAATTCTAGTGAAGGTGCAGCAGACCATTTGAGAGAAGAAATCATGTTGGAGATTGCAGATGATGTAGAGAATAGGTTAGATCTAGGAAACATTGAAGAGACCAGTAATGGAGACAGGAGGTTGCTGATCAAAAACAGTGAAAATCAAGAGACAGGGCAACAAGCCACATCAGGGAGTGATTTGGGTACTGCAAGAGATAGGAAGGATGCTTGTACTGTAGAACTTAGTTGCAATAGCTGGACAAAGCGGTCTTTTAGTGAAGATCAAGCAGTGTTTATTAGCCCTAATTTGACAAAACACACATGAACCAGAGAATCAGGGGATGGGAGCAAATGCTGAAAAGATTGACAGTCCCTTCTTCCATCTGGCACATCAAACAAGAGTGTCAACCTTTTATTCTTTTGTAGGCCCTACCCTCGGTCTGTAAGACAGTGATAAAATTTTGAACTTTCTTTTAAGGCTTCCATGTGTCCCCTAGTGGATGGTCTGTCATGAGAGGTGAACTCACTGTTACTGTTCTGCAGAGAACAGCAGACAGGAGGTTTATTCTTTGACACTTCTACTAATCATTATGGCCTACTGATGATCATGGTCATTCAGTGTTGTTGAACTGGGTAAGTGGGTTTCCTGTGCACAGGGAACATGGAATTTGTGATTGACGTCTTCCACCAAAGACACCAATCATCTACAGGTTACCATTCTAAGTTCTCTGCTTAATTCTGGCGTGTCTCTGCACAGCAGGGATCAGTAGAGAAGATGTCACTGTCTTTGCACACACAATCATGTTGTGGCCAGTAACAATCTAGTGTAGGGTTGTTTTGTGAAGTGATTGGACAAGGATTAGCTGCAGATTGAGGTCAGCACCTCGGGAAACTTACATTGCAAGGTTTGGTTTGGCATGGACTAATAAGGTGATTTGCATGGACTTTGTACATGCTGAGTCACAGATAGGGACTTTGGACACTGGTTGTGTTGGGACGGTGAGATGAACCCTATGGGAACTGCCACCTGCAGGACCCAAGATTGGTCTGGATCATCCAACAGAGTGCCACAGGTAAAACTCATCTCCAAGTAATGAACCTTGAAGCTCCAGTCATGATGTCTAGGCCATCCAGACTGAAGGGTGTCAGGTAACTGAGTTGTGGTAACTATTGTGTATCATGGGTGAGTGGCAGGTGATGTCATTGTGGCTGTGGCCCATGCTGGTTTCACTCATTCTAGCCTCCCTAACCGTTTTTAACTGCCCTTCAACCTCTTGCATGTGAATCACAACTGAACTATGCATGTGGTGGAAATCACTGTAGAGATTTCCATCTTGCCCTTTCATCTGCAGACTTTCCCTCTCATGTCAGTGTAGCCACAGAAACACCTTGGAATTTTTTTTGTTTCCAGAGGATTGTATATCTAGCTCATTGAGAGTTGTTGCAGATTACCAAATAAAAAGTGTGCATGGTTGTGCACTTGTTTTGTCATTTCTGACCTCAGTAGGATTTTGGTTGGACATGACAAGCACATGGAGTGAAGCCCCATTGTCTTTAAGAAATCTGTGTTAGTGTGTCCTGTTATACTTGTGCTGCTTCAAATGGTGGCCTGTTTTTGGTAGCCTGCTTTTCCCCTTCTGGTCAACCATTTTCAATGTACCCTTTCACCCTGCTGGTTCAATTGCTGACCTCTGAGAGTTCAACAATTTGAAGTAGACTATTGATGCCATTGTGTGCAGTTCTCATTTTCTTTGGAGCTCCTTGAGCAAGAACAGACTCAAATTGAGGCATGTAGAAAGGAAGGGGAGACTGTAACAGGTGCTGAGGACAATGGTGGGCATCATGAAAGCACCTTCATCGGTGCACAATGACTGCAAAAAAGATTACATTGATGAAAGATATCAACAATTTAGTGTTCCTCGCAAACGTGCAGTAAGTTCTTTTCTCTCCCAACTTTTGTACTTCCTCATCTCCCATGGACACAAATTTGGTGATATTCCTGAATGATCACAATCTTCTTCTTTCTTTGGGTGTGATACTACAAAACTGTGACCCATTTATTCACTACTAAATCTGGAACTCTTGTTTTTGCGAATGTAGGGTTCTGACCTAGATCGACTTCCAAAGGCACCCCCATCATCAGTCCATGGAAGCTGTATCAGTGACTACATTAATGAGAAGAGCAATGTGGGCCGCACAAAATACTCAGTGGTAATTTTACTTTCAGTTTCCTTCATTCAATTCCAAATCAATGTAATGTGGTACCCAATTGCTTTCCCAATCATTTCTCTTATGGACAATGGGAGAACAATGTGAGGGATAGAATCAAATGCCATATTTGTGAAGAATATCAAGTTGGTGTATTACTGTCCGAAACATGTGATGTTAGAAGAAGAATTAGATGTGAGAGGGTATGATGTGCATTAGAGTTGTGTGTGAAAGGAGAATATGTCGTGTTTGTGGATTTTGTGCATCCCACATCAATTAGGCATCAAATTAGGTGTATCAAGTTTTCAATTCCTTGTTTCTTTGGGTCATCAAAGAAAGAAACCTTAAAAATTTCAAAATGAAGGAGAAACAATGAAGGAGAACTTGTTGGGTTTCAACAATGGTTATGGTCATGGATGTAGCTTTCAAAAGCAAGTGAAGTCAAATCTGAACTCTTTGGCAAAGAGACATGGTACTCCAAAGCTCAAACGGTAATGCTCACTCAATTTTGACATGTAGGTTTGTCTCAGGAAGGAAAAGATAATGGAAGTTTTTAGTTTGCCTCTTCATTTGATGCATTTGTAGAACTACATTTTGAACTTTCAAACATTAGTTCAAGTGATTTTTGGTTGTTTCATATGCATAGGGTTCATATGAGCACATCCATTATGATCTTTTGATGGGAGTATGAAGATCATTTGGTTTTGCAAATGTTGATAAAAATAAATCTACAGATTTGGAACTCTTAGTGGATCAAACAACATTAAGTTATTTTATTCACATAATTCGATTTCTGTAATTCAAAATGTTTGCAAGATTTGACATTGATGTTGGTGGAATGGAAAACCGACAGAACAAAAAAAACAAAAATGGGGATAATAATGCAACCCATAGAATTATACGAAGGCCATCGGAAACAGACACACCACCAGTAACTGACACAGTGATCATCAACACAAGTGACATCGATCGGATTAAGGTTGGTTGCTTTTTCACCCATGGACAATATCGTTGCAACTTGCTTTTGGTAGGAGCCGTGAAAATATATGTAGCAGCAATGGAGGAGCTCAAGAAAAAGGAAAGATGGGATGAAACTTAGTTTCCATCAAAATTGATGGTTTTCTGAGTTTCACACCCCCCCTTGGACGCTAATGTACTTTTTTTTGCAGGTTGTGTATGACCAAACTCAGAGATCCAGTGCAGTGTTTGTGTTACTTTACCCCTAACTCTAGTGTATTTGATATGTGGGTGGGTGTATTTGTGTGTGGGACAAGTAGAAGAAAGCCATTATCTTGACCCCAGAGATTCTGCAAAAGATGAAGAAAGAAAAGGATGATGAACAGGATCGGAAAAATGCAATTGCTAACCAAAGGAAAGCCCTCATGTTGAAGGTAAAAAGAGATCCATATAAAAATGGCTTGTAGGTATACGAAACTTAATTTCTTTTCATAAAATATGGTTTAATTATCAATAATGCATTTGAAACTAAGAAAATTGTTATATGGATGATGTGTAGTTGGAGGCCGAGCGTAAGAAGAAAAGTGGACCCATGTCTGATACTGAAGTATTGAAAAGACAAAATGATGCCATGTAAGTTCAAAGGAATTTGCACTCGAAATGGCAACATTTAAATAATGTCAAATGTGAAGTAATTATTTTTCATTGGTTTTAATTTAGTATTTCTGAAATAAAATTTAACATCTGTGGAATATTTAACATAATTTGTGTAATATTTTTTTATAACACCATTGATCACACAATGTTATCAATGATGGGTTTATACACGATTATTGGACCCCATAAATACATTTTTCATTATTATTTTATTATGATAAATTTTGGTGATCAAAATGGTTTGGACACAGGATATTGGAGGAGGCAGTGAAGGCCTTTGAAGAAAGATTAGATGATGTCAAGGAAATGAACAAGATATGCACTTATTCAAGATGTGTAACCGTTCGAGATGGACAAAAAAATGACAAGGTTAGGAAAAGAGCTTGTATTAAACTCAGAAATAAGATGTGAAATTAAATTTTAAAAAACATGTTTTAAGGTAAAAAAAAAGATGACAGGAAATGTGATTGAAATACACAAAGTAATTCAAGTAAAAAAACTCGGATATGTGCAAGAATTTTTTTAATATTTAAACAAAGCCCTTGGGAAGTTTTTTACATTTCATAAAATAATTGTTATTAGTTTTTAACTTTGTGTTTGTTATCTAGATCAACAAATACAATGCTGAAAAAGAAGAGAACATGAGGCATCATTACATAATGGAAGCTGCTCGAAAAAAACTTATTGCATATTATGATGATATTGAAGAAAAAAAGAAGGTTGAACGATATGCCGGTGCAGTTGTCATTCGTCAACAAATTGCGGTATTTATTCTTACATGTATATAAATTAACACGATCCTTATGTATGATCATTATTATATTGAATCATATGGATGAACATTCAATGACATAAATTAGTATTCATGGTTCTTATACCAAATTATTTATTCAATACTAGTGATTGTAATGAAATGATGATGTCTAATTGGGTAGGGGGACTTAAATACTTAAATAAAATATTTACTTGTTAGCCATAATGACTATCAAATTCCTTCATTCACATATGGAGTTTGAGCAAATGATTTTTACAATCATAAATCTTCGTATCCATGAATGCTAAGCACTCAAACAAAAAGTTTGCATAGCAACCTTTAGATTAATATATTCAAGATTTTCAAAACCAAACTTGTAAGTATCACTAAGAATTGTGACAACTACACAAAAAACATAAAATCTTAGATTATGCACAATTATATTTCATACCAACAATAATCAACGCGTATTGTCCACCTTTAGTTTTGCAATGCATTGATTGAATTCTCCTAGAGATGGATCATTTATCGTCATGGGTAATCATGAGCTTGGTGAATCCATGAAATGACTTTTAAAACACCAAAGTTCATGTTTTGTTGATTTGTGTCAAATAGTTCAACGAACTTCAAAGGCAAATTGCGGACGAGGTTAAAATCCAAGAAGGCCTTAAAATCAAAAGGGAAATTCAAAGGAGGAATGAAGAAGAGCTCAAAAAATTGGAAGCCAAAAGGTTGGCAGGTATTGCAATGATGAAAAATATGGTGAAAGAAAATGAGATGGCAGAAGAAGCAAGGAAAGAGGTGTGTCGATGCATAAACTATATTAATAGTCCAAATGGTGTTGCTTAATATTTGAGTTTGTTTTCACAAACCCTTTTGCACGAACCTCTATAATCCATTTGCATAAATTATTTAAATACAATATTTAATCCGTATGCATTTTGCTACTCAATTGGAAGTTTGAGGTTGAGCTCAATAGCCTAACCACCATTCAACAAGAAACATTACAAAAATTAACTTGAGTAATGAAATTTTGTATTTGATTTATGTTTAATTAGTAGCAATAATGAAGTATTGAATTGCATTCATTCAAACAAAAACACACTTGTGATTATCACACTAAACATTTGTGATTAAATTCAGTTTTTAAAAAAAACGTGATGTACATTGTAAGAATGTGAAAGGAAACAAAGAAAGTTTTATTGATTTCCTAGGCAAAGGAAAGAGAGATGATTGATGATGAAAAGCGAAGGATGTACAACCATGAGAAGGACATGAAGGAACAAGCATACCATGAAGAGGTTGAAAGGATACGATTGGAAAAAGAACTAGAAACAACTAGATTACGTGCTTTGCAAGAAAAGGCGTCTGACAAACAATCTCTTCTTGATGAGCTTCGTAATCAACGAATCCAGGCACATGAGCCCTTTCTCCCAAGCCTTCCAATTCTTTCCTCATTTTCCATCACGTCCACAAACCATTTCTTACCGTGTTGTTGGCCAAGGATAAATCACAAACACAAATGAAAACATATAGATCCGACAATACCATACCATAATCAAAAGTAAGGGTCGATAATTGATTTCTTCATTGAAATCCACGGGTAGAGCTTCAAACTCCCTCTTGAGCTTTCATTAGCATAAATGCAAATGAAATTGAAATCAAGGGGTAGAGCTTAAAGCTCCCTTACAAACTTTCATTAGCTTAATTGCAAAGGAAAGTGAAAGCGAAGTGCAAAGCTTAAGCTCCCTCCGAAGCTTTCATTAGCCTAATTGCAAATGAAAGTGAAATCAAAGGGTAAAGCATGAAACTGCCTCCAAAGCTTCATTAGTGTTATTGCAAATGACATTGAAATAAAAGGGTAAAAGCTTGAACTCCCTCTCACATACAATGTTTGATATGTCTTCTTGTAGGAGGCACATGAGAGGGAGTGGAGGGAGAAAGAACATGCTGAGGCTGAAAAACTACGATTGATGAATGAAGAACTTGCTTTCGCACGAGAGCAACAAAAGAACATGAAGATGAAAACATTGGCTGACCTGGTAAAAACGACACCCAGTATATTATGGCTCCTAATATAGGTATACTCTGTTAAATGATTGTGAACAAATTGATATTCAATTGTTCCTCTCAACTTTTCTCGTGGGTATAATCTATTTTGACAGGCATTGACAGAGCAAATCAATTACTACAAAATACTGAAATTACAACGTGAAGGGTTGGAGAAGGCCAAACTGGAAGAAGAACGGCAACACCAAACACGTATAAAGAACAGGGATGAGATTCTAGCACAAATACAAAAGAAAGAGGAACTGCGCAAACTGGCACTTAGAGAGAAGTTTGCCGAAGGTGAAAGGCTTAAACAACAAATGAGAGTTGAAAAATTGCGCTTGGAACAAATCAAGGAGCGCAAACTGAACGAATTGGATAGGGATGGCGTTCCTGCCAAATACAAGGTGGATCTTATAAAGAAAAAGGTTGGATTGTGCTAGACAAAACACAAGGTGCTCTCACGTTCAGGTAGGAGATGATTCTCACTTCCCAATGGCTGCAATCATCTGTGGTAGCTAAAGTTCTGTGAACAGTTCAGGTGTTGAACTGTGACATTTTTTCATCTCCTCTATGTAAACAAACTCTCAACCAATGAGTTCACCAGTGATACTTGCTTCATCTGACAACGCTCTCTTGTGGCCACCAAAATGTTCAGTTCATCAGTGATACTCTCCTTCTAGCCAAATTTTTTTTCCTGCAAATCTAACCATCTACTAGAATAAGGAGACCAATTTCACAGAGCTGTGTGACAAGAGTAAGAGCTTCATGCCTCGGCATGGGCAACTCAGCTACTTGTACAGGTTCTGGAAATGCCATAGTGAGCTCCTCGAGTGCTGGAGCTGCATCTAGAGAAAACACTAGCCGTCCATTGGGTGATAATGGCTCCTTACAACTTTCGTCATCACCCTCATTGTGCAAAACCCTTCTATTACTCAACATATGATACACTACTGCTGAGTCTTCTTCCACAACTAGTCTTGCAACATCTGGTGCCACAAGCCTAACTTTGAACTTCCATAGTTGTTTTCCTGTCAAGTTGGCAGCAGGCATATTACCTCTGCCCCTGGTTGCTAAGCAATTTTCTTCACTGCCAGTGGCAAGACTTGGCAGAGGCAGTCGTGACTGCAAAAATTTCACTGCCAGCTGATCGGCAGCAGAATCCCAAGGGATACTTTCCATGACTAAGTTCATGCACTGCATACCCTGCTCAATGAAGAGAGTTCTCTCAGGATCATCCTCTCTCTCAGAGTGAGCCACACCCATGTAATCTGAGTAGCCTCGTGGAAGGTTTTGTCGCAAGAGCAAGTGATCCTCAGTTGCCAGCTCCAATGCCCGTGGAACAGCAAGCTCAAGAAAATCAGCCCAGCAGTTCCTTTGTCCTACTGAGACAGTTATGTGGAGAGAGTGCATGTCAGAAGCTGCTTTTGCTTGATGAATTGTGCCTCTTGGCATGTACCTGCCACCAAACCAGATTTTAGAATCGGTAGCACCATGAAACTTTTCAGCTACTACCTAGTTGCATAATCATAACTGTAACCTGCACTGGCTGTAAGCTACAAAGAATCCCCATATGAAATCTAAACTTGGATGAGAATTGAGATATCTCCATACTCATGATTAAGAAAGATAGAAAAAGGTTAAAACTTCTCCTATTAAGTCAAAGAAAGACTTCCAGATTTGGACAGAATGGCAAAGAAGGAAATAACCAAAAGGGAGAAAACTTAGAAAGAAAAGATGAAAAACAAAGCATACACAAAGTATGAATAAGAACTAACAGAAGGAACATGAGCCTTTCTGAACTTTGACATCTTAAAGATCATTGACCACAGGTAAAATAACTTTGTAGAAAGAACTAAGCAACTTAGAAGTACCAGTAAGAGAAGTAGAACTGGAAGTTCATCCCATTAGGTGTTGGGGCTAAACTTCAGTTTAATCAGAATTTTGTGAAACTAACAAACAGCACAAAGAAACAGAAAAAGACGTGGACCGCACTTCTCACCACTAAAATTATGAGCCATGATTGCAAGCATGATGAAATGTAAGGATTTCTGACTTGACAAGATTTGAGACTACATACATAACCAACCAGAGAATTAAGCTCAGAGAAAACCAAAGAAACATAGAATCCATGTATGAAAGAATACATCTGAGAGCTGACAAGAATATCATTTCTCTTTGGGTGAAGAGGAGGGAGGGAAGCTCAGATGGGTTGTTTCCCTGTGTAGTAGAGAACAGTAGAATCCACAAAGAAAGACAAGAAAAACAATGTGTTGTGAGCTAAGAATGAACTCACAATATGTCTCCAGCCTCAAGTACAACATCCAGGATTGGCTTGCCAAGATCAAGCTGCTCAAAATTGGGGCTCGAAAATCGTGGAAGCACTTCAGAGGATGAGCGTGGCCGATAACATTTCCAGTGCTTCTTTCCCTCTGTTTGAATCACAAATGCTTCAATGTCATCATAGTGTGGACTAAATCCTTGAGATCCAGGAGGCGTAAGATAAGCATTACAGCCTGCCACTGATCTCCAGTATCTTTCAAATGCTGACAGCATCCAGAAAATTGGATCACTCCAGCGCTGCGGATGGAGGATTCGCACTGACCAGCCCTTTGAGAACTTCTTCCATACTTTGCTTGGCTTTGCATCTCCATCAGATGAAAAGGTTGATCGGGCACCATCTTCGTACTTGGTGACATCCAAATTCACTCCATATCTGAAAGAAGAACAGACAAGATTTGCAATCCCCCCCAAAAAA
Source organism: Sphagnum tenellum (assembly GCA_963921925.1). Taxonomy (NCBI): domain Eukaryota; kingdom Viridiplantae; phylum Streptophyta; class Sphagnopsida; order Sphagnales; family Sphagnaceae; genus Sphagnum; species Sphagnum tenellum. Next base: position 3,117,090 of record OY998159.1, read on the forward strand.
ACAGTTGCACAAAATCAGAAGTTCTGCTGCAATCCATCAATCAATCTGTTGAGAAAAGAAGAAAACAGGTGTGTGAAAAACCTCTGACAGCAAAAGTTCTTCAGAGCTTCAAGGAGAGCTTGATGGAGTTGTTCTTGTGGGGTTTAGGATCTTTGAAATGAGTTTGCTCAGAGTTTGGTGTTTATTTGCACCTGAGTGAAAGAGAACAGCTGTGTGTAAACCCTAAAACCTCTGACAACAAACATACTTCAGAGCTTCAAGGAGAGCTTGTTGTTGGAGTTCTCCTTGTAGGGTTTTAGGATCCTTGAAATGGGTTTTGCTCAGAGTTTGGTGGGTTTTTTGTTACCTGAGTGATTCTATGAGAAGAGAAAGAAAACAGGTGTGTGTGGAAACCCTAAAACCTCTGACAACGAAAGTTTTTCAGAGCTTCAAGGAGTGCAAGCTTGTTGGAAAGCAGCGGCTTGTTGATGGAGGAGTTCATCTTCTTGTGGGGGTTCAGGATCCTTGCAAAAAATGGGCTTTTGCTCATCAGAGTCATGGGTGGGCGTTTTTTGTTGTTGTTACCTTAGTGATTGTGTCTCCAGCAGCTTCTCGATGTCTGCTTTGCCAAACCAGCCATCGTAGAAGCTGCGGTTGTGAGGACGACGGATGAGGAACGGCTTCCGCTCCCAAAACTCTGAGTGAAACCTCTCCAGAGACAAGGGAGACAGAACCCACTCCACGAATCTATCAGCAGCCCCTGGAATTCTGTCGTCTCCTCTTCTAGCCGCCTTCTGCTGCTGCTGCTGCTTCCCAGTAGTAGTAGTCTCGCCATCACCATCACCACCACACTCTTCAATTGCGGTACGCAAGTCCTCGATCACTTCCACCTCAAAACCAAGAATGTACTTCACTGCCTCCGGATCTCCACCATCTTCTTCTTCCTCTGCGAGCATCGCATCGGCATCATCATCATCATCATCATCATCTTGTTCTTGCTCTCCTTCTTCTTGTTCTTGTTCTGCTTCTTCTTCTTCTTCTTCTGCTACTTCCTCTTCGTCGTCCGCCTCCTTGCATTCCTCATTTTCTCTGGCAGCAGGAGAACATTGAACCTCGTGCTTGGATCGCTTACCTAAGCGCCGCCGCCGCAGCAGCATTGACCCGTTTCCCCGTCGCATCGCCTCCTGATTACTGCGAAAGGCGCTTCAGGAAACGGAATGCGTCCCAGAACTACCTTGACCTAGAAGACGGACCAACAAGATGTAGCGAGGTCGAAACGACGACGACGAGGAGTTCCGACGAGTCCGGATTCTTCATCACCACGCGTCATCAGAGGCATTGAAGAGTGCGCAACAACATGACCTCCTCTAGGTTTTCAACAGTTTTAGCTGTGCGTGTAATAAGAAGTTCTGGAACGAGGTTTTGAGGTCCTTGACAACGTGCGGAGCACGCGAGAGAGACAGACACACACACACAGAGCAGATGGCGTTGGATGCGAGAGGGCAGCGAGTAGTAGCATGGGGTACCGCGCTCCTCCTCTTCGTTGTGCTCATGATCGTCACTCCCAGAATTCCACAAGACCAGAAGTATCATCAGTTCGCGGATCGACGCAATTTTATCGGTGAGTGAGATAGCGAGCTGAGCTTGTCTGCCTGCCTTCCTCCTCTCCTCCTCCTGCTCCTTATTCTTCTTCTTCTTCTCGCAAAATGCGTTTGCTGCGGGGATCGTTAGGGTTTTGGCAAGGAAATGTTCTCAATGCAGACCTGCAGCAGGGATCTGGTTTTGGGGGGAAGGGAAAAGGTCTTCATGTGGAAAGAAACTCCTCTGGGACTTGCTTTGACATGAAGTTTTGGAGCTTTGAGAATTCTGCAGACCCAGGGATTGAAAGCTGCACCCACACACACATGCACACACACTCACAAACATACAGAGAGTAGAAGATGGAAGTGGGAGTTTGTTTGTTGTGGGTATTTCTGCAATCTGCATACAGAAAAGAAAACTCTGGATTGTAGGTATGTTTCCAGACTGTAGTTTTCAAAGACCGGATCTGGCAAGCATCACAGACCCACCTTCTTTTTTTGCTGATGAATCACTTCTTCCTGATCTGTAGTTCTCTCCATTTGGATCATGAGGAATTTAGGGCACAAGTGCTGCTGTTCTCTCATTTGGACAATGAGGGATACAGGGCACAAGTGCCGCTGATCTCTCATTTGGACAATGAGGGATTCAGGGCACAAGTGCTGCTGTTCTCTCATTTGGATCATGAGGAATTCAGGGCACAAGTGCCATTGTTCTCTCATTTGGGTCATGAGGAATTCAGGGCACAAGTGCCACTGTTCTCTCATTTGGACCATAAGGAATTCAAGGCGCAAGTGCTGTTCTCTCATTTGGATCATGAGGATTTCAAGCTGCAAGTGCCATTCTCTTATTTGAATCATGAGGAATTTGGTGTGCTTCTTGCATGTACAGTTGATCCTGTTTTCTCGTAGGATAGATATCATCCTCTTTGGCAAGGTATGGGGGGGCATGACTGCTTTGCCTCAGAAAGCTCCATAAGCAATCTGCTCTGTGCATTTTGCTTGCTCCACCTCCAAATCCAAAGTGGTATAACTTAGCACTGTCAAAATGGTTTAGGTATTGAATTTCCTTCTCTTCTTTTTCACTGTTCTGCAAGTGTTTGACAGGGTGTTGTTGTGGATGTTTCTCTCAGGGGTACCCAACACACTGAATGTCATCTCCAACTTCCCATTCTTGGTGATTGGAATAGTGGGCTTGGTGCTGACAATTCATGGCAACAATTTTGGCTTTAGGTAGCCTTTTTTTTTCTTATTGTGCCAGCCCTCCTCAGTTTGCAGCAACAATGTATCTATGTAACTGAGGGCAATTGCAGAACTCTGCACACATGGAAGCGAGGAGTGTAGTTCTTTTCCTTTTGGTGTGTGTCAAGTCCTAGGTCCATGTGATAAGATTTTTGCACACTCTGCTGGTGTAGACTTTTGTTTCTTTTGAGTTTATTTTGTTTGGGATGAATTGGAGAAGAATTTGGGGGACTGGTTGGGTGCAGCTTGAAGGGAGAAGTGTTGGGATGGGCAGCTTTTTTTGTTGGCATTACAGCCACCTCATTTGGTTCAGCCTACTACCATCTCAATCCCAATGATGCCCGTCTCGTTTGGGACCGCCTCCCTGTATGTCTCCTCTTCTCTATCATGTGGTTGGAACCCATCAGGCACTGTATGGATATATTGCAATGACATTGTTCTCTTCTTTTCTTTATTACTCAACCTCCAAACCTTCGATACTTCTTGATCATGCTTCTTAGTGTTACCTTTGATGAATAATTTAATCCATATCATTGTAATAGATCATTCTCTCCTAAGGTTCTGCATTGTCTTCTTTCTTTCTACTCTTCCTCTTGCCCTTGTTTAGTCTCTAATCCGTTCCTTGTTCTTCTCAGTTTCCTTGGTCATCTCCTCCTTCTCCTTAATGGTCTGTTAACTGAGCCAGCATAACGGCTAATTGCTCCAGTTACTCCAGGTCTTGTGACAGAGCCAAGTACTTGCAACCTACTCTTCCCCTACCCATTAACCTCATATGTTGAAGGCAATTTAGAAGGGACAGGTAAGAGACTCACTTGGGTTGGTTTTTCTGGATTTCAGATGACAATTGCTTTTGCCTCAGTGATGGCTGTTTTCATTATTGAGAGGATTGATGAGACTACAGGAAGGGATTCTCTTGTCCCCCTTCTCATTGCAGGGGCAGGAAGTGTTGCATATTGGCGGTCAGTATGGTCTGATGGAATGCATACATTGTGTCTGTGAAGCAGCCATCTTTATTTTTCCTCCCTAGTTTTGTGTTTCAGAAGTTATTACTGAAAGTTTGCAGGTCTTAAACAGTTAGTATGTTGAACTTGTGATCTGTGTATTGTCCATCAGTGTTTGGTGCTTTTGTGTGACTATTGTTTTGTTTTCTTCATTGTAAAGTTAAGCAGTTGAGAAGTCCCAAGGTTTCCATTACCTATGCATGAACACCAGCACTAAACACGATGTTTGCATGTTTATGGTGCAGGTTTGCAAATGATCTGCGACCATATGCACTTGTGCAGTTTGTACCATGCTTAGCCATTCCAATCATGGCCATTCTTTTACCACCAAAATACTCACACTCCTCATATTGGCTATGGGCTGCAGGTCATCTCTTGTCACCAATCTCTCATCCATTGTATCTTTTTCAGTTGGGTGAAGTTTGCTGATTGAGTTAAAAAATATTTTGGCTTCTAGAGGAGAGACTAACTGCTTTTTTACTTTTTCTTGGATGGAAAAGAAGCATTTTATACACACCCAAACCATCAATATTGACTTTCAGAATCAAATTAGGTTTGCATAGTGGTTCCAGTTTTCAGAGATTCTTAGGGTTGTCAAGATTTTGAACTAGGGAAGGGCATCAAGAAACTGCTTGTTCAGCCTGCGTTTGTTGTCATAGAGCTTCCAGGTTGAGAATCTGTTTTTCTTCTCCAGGTCTTCTCTTTTCTAGTCTAAAAAATCTAGTTGGAATGTTCACTTTCACGTTGGCTTGTGCATAATCAGGCTGGTATTTGCTGGCCAAAATAGAGGAGGCATATGACATGAAGTTCTACAGATGGACACACTTTGTGGTGAGTGGACACACACTGAAGCACCTGTGTGCAGCAATGGTGCCTGTAATGACGATCATCATGTTGTCTTCCCGCAATGTCCGCAATGAAAGGTGTGCTCAATGCTCAACTTAAGTTTCACTTATCTCAGGCTCGCTAGGTAATCTAGGGTTTAGGTTTTAGGAAGACAACTTGATAAATTGGTATACTGGCAACATAGATCTTGCTTCAGACTCAGAATAATTTGTGATGACAGGGCCTCATATGTTCCACTTCACTGTTTACATGGTAATGGGGAAAACTGTTGGCAATGCCACTGTTGGGCAAAGGTTACTTTTTCTTTATTTTTGAAGAATAGAGCTATCATCTGATGAACTGCTTGTTTGCATTGTGATTTGAAAACACAGTAATGTTTCTGGTTTTGATGTTGGCAATGTGTAGTGGAGTTGAGAGGAACCATTTCATGAGAGAAAACACTGGCTTGAAACAGTGAAGAAGAATACACTTTGAGTTGGTATATGGGAAGGAAAAGTTCTTGGAGGAAAGAATTTTTGTGAAAAAGAGAACACATTTAGTGTCTTGAGATCTGATAGATTTGTTTTTGTTGTACAGGCAAAGTCTGCTGGAAAGGTGGAAACAGCAATTGGGGGGTATCTCAAGTTCATATGGAGAAAGGGAAAGTATTGTGCAAAAGTGGAGACGGTATTGGAATGGGCGTTCTGTTTTGGACAATGAAACAGAGGCTCTTGTTCAGGGTTAGAAACTTTCTGACTTCATTAACTACTAGCTTGAGTCAAGTGCATTTACATCTCAAAGGCCTCAATGTCATTTGAGGTCTGATCAATTACCTTTTGCAACGGCCATGGAATATTTTCTGTATCCAACAACTTCAAAGTATCCAGTGCCAATGACATTTCTGGGTTTGCATTAAGACTCCAGTAAAGAACCAAGGTTTATTTTTCTTTATTGAATTTCTGTAGAATGGGGTTGCACTTTGAAAGAATTTCAAACCTGATGACTACTCAGTCTGGTTGATGATAGTAGCTTTTCAGATCCAGCTTTCCTTCCCAATGGATTTTCATATTCTGTATACACTTTGTGTTGGACTGCTATCAGCCAATAAGGACATGGCTTAGTGCACCCATCTTTCTATGCTTGAGAAAGAGGTAGAAGGATATGTAGGTAAACACATGAAATATAGCTAATTAAAACTTCCTGGGATTGTGAAGGGCTTTAGATTAATGGGTCCCAGACAAAACCAGTCCCAGATTCTCTACTTGTGCAGAATCTGGAAATTTCCCCTTTGACCCAGAATCTCCTCTTGGGTGAGTGAGACAGGAGAGGAATGTAGGCGCTGCCAGGATCCTCCAACATCAAGCCCGTCCTGCAGCTTTGGGTTGTTTTCTACTGCAAAAGGAACAAGGCTCAAAGGAGGACCTTACAAGACCATGAGAGTGAAAACAATAGAACTAATGATGACTAGCAAACTACTTCTGCTGCTCTCTTTATGATCAGACCTGTGACCTGAACTTTGGTTCATTATTCTTTATTTGCAGGAGCACCACTTCATCCAAAGCTATAGAGTTGGGTGATATCCTCTCTCCCTCTCCCTCTGCCACTTGCAGGAGTGATCCTGGTATGTGTCCCACCAATTTGCCATTAGTCAATACACTTTTGAGGGTATTGATTTGATCTTTTGAACATTAGATTGCATGAACCCTGCTACTACTGCAGAAATGTAGAACACGGTTTATATGCATACCAGGATGACTACAAAGGGCTATGCCATGATGAACCTTTTGATAGTGATAGGTGCCCTGCCAGACCAGCCATGCCTTTTGTTTCTCTAGCCGGTTGACATGGAAGTTTACCTGTAGGAGATGATGGAAAATTTTGAGCATTTTTGTGCATAGAACTTTGCGAAGGAGCTACATCATTTGGGGTTGTTACAAATAGGAATCATGCATGCATCCAATCTTTGTATTTCAAAACTAAGTGAATTTCCTAATTGGTAGCTTGCCTTTTGCAATTTCTTATAGTTGTATACTTATGCATTGCACATTTAAGTGGACATTTTGCACATTTATAGGTCATATCTAGTTGGGCACACAAGTGCTGTGCGTATAAGGATGCATTACCAATGTTTGTATTATGATATTTGCATCAATTTTTCCAGACACAGTTTTTGATCACGTTTTTTTTTTTTAAAATTTTAACTTGGAACTATTTTTTTTTTTTACTTAGTTGTGTATGATGTGGAATATGCAATGATTGTATATGGATCAAGTATAAATTAGATATTAATATTCGTAAACCAAATGATTGAAATTATTTTGTTGAAAGAGTATTCACATATTACTATTGGATCATTGTAAGAAGCTTTGAGACCTGTCCAATTGAAAATGGTGCAAGAATTCATCAAATGCAATGTTTGTACCATTGCCCATTTCATTTACAAATATAATGTTTTTGTGTGCTTTTCTTTATGGGAAACGTGTTGATTTATGAATGACTTTTGTCTCCATGAATGCTAGTAAAGAAAATTTGGTTTTTTGCATTTGAGGCAAAGGGTAATGAAAAAGTTAGAGGTTGGTTGGCAAACATTTTATCCATGTTAGTGCATGATCATGTTCATTTTCTTCTATTTTGGAATTTGATGATGAAGAAAAATGCCATCACTTTTTTTTCTTAATTAATCCCTTGAATGATAAAAATGTGATAATCGTCATATAAAGTGCAAATGAGGTTAGAATGGATGTATTCTATAATGTGTGTTGATTTCAATCAATCAAAATCATTTGGTAAGTTCAAATGTTGATGATTAAATTCAAATAAAACTTGTAATAATGATTTTTCTAGACTTTGTATTGCAATTAATCTAAGAAAAAAGGTTGGTGAGGTTAATTATTCTAATTATAACAAATAAGTTTTTGTACATAAGTTTCAATATAATCTCGGGACGTTTGTAAGCTAAGCTTTCCAAATCTCACAAGCCAAGCTATGATTCAAGTATGTATGCTAGATTCAATTTATTTCTAAGTTGGATGCTATTAGTGTTATTCAATGCAACTTTCATTTTCTTATGTGAATCTGGCCATAATTTTTTTTATTTCGTCAATACGTATTTTGATTTCTTGAAAAACATGTTAAGGTGTATTTCTAGCAAAATCCTGCAATTTGTGTAATGACTACCATTTAATAATCTATTGATATGAGAAAATATCGCTAATGTGTGAAGATTAAAGTTTCCTCCCATAAGAGCAACTCCATCAACAAGCACTAAATGCCACTCTAATAGTAAAACAATGGCTACAAACCACCAAAGTCCAACCCTGACGACATGTTTAGCTGAATAGTTTATATTGAGTTTACTTAGTAAATCCTTCCAAACCCAACATTTACACAAAAGATATTGAGCTCAATAGAGTTAGTTCCCTTGAAAAAAAATCCACGACAATTATGGCGATTCATGCCTCCCTTACCTAGCTAGTTTGAGTGAGAGGAGACTACCAAAGTGCAATTATGAGTTTAGGTGTAAATAACATTTAGCTCAACAAAGAGGGCTGCATAATTGCCAATTCGTTTGTTGGCCACCCCTTGTGACTCCTAAAATTTAATATACTAAGCCTAAAATTCAGTGCGCCAATGAGCTACTCTAAAATCGTGTTGGAAAGTTCAATCCTTCACTACATATATATTTGAAATTTTTAAATGAATGGTAATTTTGGCTTGGAATTATGCTCATCATAACATTGTCATAGTCCACGATTGTTTGTGATGTCAAACCATTAAATATCAATGTATATGTAACAATATCATCTATGATTTCTTTAAATGTATTATTTGGGTTATTTACATTCAATTTTACACTATCACATGAATTTTGTTCATTTTCTTCCAATTGGGTATGAATAAAAATTAAGAAAAACCATTGTAGTTTAATAAGTATTTTTATATATTTCTTCATTCAAAAGTGTTTTCAATCAGTCATTTATATTTTAGTCAATGTCTTACAAATATTCCTATCACAAGGCAACTATTCAAAGGAATAAATGCATATCAGAAAAAAAAATTATATATATATATATATATGCATGTTTAATACTTTTTATAAAAAAGACATAATATCAGGAATTTGATGTTCTTCCAAATAATGTCAAATTCATTTGATTGTTAAATAGCACCTAACATGTATTAGGTTTTTTCCTTGTCATTCAACAATTATGTTCCAACTTTCAAATTGCAACGAATTATGAACAATTTTTATTCAAATAATCTTTGAAAATATTTATACATTCTATTTGTTTGTAATCGTTAACAACTTCTTTGGTTGAGAGTAAATGTATGCTTGACATTCAAGTTTTATCATAATTGTTGATTTATGTGTAGTCGTGCGTATTGTTGTGCCAACATAGTCATAGACAAATTTTACTAGTACTTTTCAAATGCAACAAATAATAAGAGTGTCAAAAGCTTATACTCCAACAAGCTTCTAGGTGTAAGCTTGTTCACACATTTGTGATAGATTGTAATGAATAGTTTGGAAACTCTCCATTTAAACAATTGTTAATGATTCTCTTGTGCATATTGAAATAATTGACATGCATGTCAATTTAAAATTATAGATATGAGCTTGATAACTTTATGTCAATGATATAATGTAATATTCATGACCAACTTCCTAGTAGTGATAACGAGTTTAATCCATTATAACCAAGACATTTTGTAAGTTGTTATTGATATTTACCAAATTGGGCATACTTTTTATACCTCAAGACTAGTCACCTTCCAATAAGTTCTAGTTTTTTTGTAATGGTCTTGAATATGGGAAATTGTTTGAAACATTTTATTGATTGAAATTTACTTTTATTCTAAAAATAATCATAAACAAGATATACATTAAATTAAATTAAATTCTATGTTCAATGATGTATAGGAAACAAAAATTGGATGCAAGCTCAAGCTCATAGAATTAATGTTGTGCACTAACAGAGCTTGTAGATAGACTTGCATCTTGTGTTAAGAGATTTCCTATAATGTGATTTATAAAAACTATATTATGCAAAGGGCTTAAGAAAATGAGATCATTTGAAACTATCTTAATTTGTCTCATGCTATGATTTCAACCCACACTTTTTAATCAAGAAATAACTCTAACATGTGAGCAAACTTTAAATGAAAATGAGTCCCAAGTATTTTTCCATGAACAATATTGACTACTTAAATATGATTCATTTAGTTTCCATGCATGAAAGTTCCCTCGATTTGCATTAACTCCAAATGCCTATGGCATATCTAAATTAAGGAATGAAAATTTGAAGAAATGGTGAACCCATAAGTGAATAATTGAAGTGATGGAATAATTAGTTAAACATGAACACCTAGAATTTTATTTTTGAAAATTGGTGCAACAAATTTTTGTAGTGTGGTGACAAAAAATCTATTGTGACAAGGGACAAAGGATTTTTTGGAAAAGATGCACACTAGTCACCAAATTGAGGTTTTTAATTTTAAATTGCCATATTTAAACAATAAGTTCCAACATGTCATTAGATCATAGCATGATTCTTCACCTTTTCAACTTTCCTCTTGTATGTGATTGTCAATGTGGTTAAATTTAAAAAATTGGGGGGACAAAGGGGGTGGGCGGTGTGGGGAACCCATGCTTAGAATATATGCAAAATATTGTTACATCCAATTCAATTACCAAATCTTACTATAATTTAAATGTGGTATGGGGGTTGATTTGAAGACAAATCCATCCACATTTGTTTTTTTTTTAACTTGAATTTAGCCCTTGTTTAAATTCTTAAATGGATCTAATGATACATCATTCAAGAATACAAAAATTGGTTGATGAAAATATTTTAACAAAAGGTTTTAGGGAAATATGCCACATTTTAAACTATATACTAATTATTATTATGTATTGATAGTTTTATGTCACAATAGATATGAAACTTGTTTTTTAATCATTCAACACCTTCCTACCATTCATGAGTCTCACTTTGCTTGTTTCTTGTGCATAGAGTTGTTGACATCCCAAATAGAGATCGCAAAGTTCTTTGTTTGTGTAAAGAATTATTTTTTACATAAAACAATTTTAGGTACCATAACAACTTTTGTCTTTTGCTAAAACTAGATGCAATCCCCGAACATCATATATCTTTTCAAAATTTTGTCTTTTCCCACATGTAGAAAGAACCACATAATGTGTAGCTCACTTTCCGTGACAAAATCCAAAATCACCCAAATTTTTTGTTGTTGGAGCTAATTTGTTTATAGAAAGTTAAATTATGATAATACACGGTGATGCTTACTTTGTCATTTTCTTGGAAATGTTGTACAAGTTCTTGGGTTGACCACAAAGTTCTATAACTTGCACCCCTTGCGACCCAATGCCTTAGTAAGCTAATGAATGGGTGACATCACATGTTCCTCTTAACAACAATATGACACTTTAGTTGCCAACTCCTTGTATTCATCACACTTCCCCCTAAGAACCTTTAAGGTTCTCACAATTTTTAAAAAGTTGAAAACTAAGAAAGGTATTTCCTAATACATTTTTTAGTTTTCAACTTTAGGGTCATAAGTTATAGGTTGTTGAACATGCACTTGGAATATTTTAATTGGACCTCGAACACGTGTTGGGAAAAAGTAGTGGAACATTTCCCAAATTGATGCATCCATATAACATCTAATTTGTAGTGTTGTTGCAAATTATTTACCAATGTGAATGGGTAAGTTCTTTTAGCAACCAAAATGCTATTACATTTATAATTGTAAATTTAGGACATTCAATTAACTAAGTTGACATTATGTTCAACCATAAGAAGTAGTTGCAATGTTGGACAGTAGTTCAAACAACAATGTTGAAAAGAATTGGTAAGGTGGTGGAGAGCAAGGACATTTGTAACTTTATTCCATTATGACCAATCAAGGAAGAAACACCACAACAAGTACCCCCACCATCATCTAAAGGTGTAGGTGGGGGTATGATAAAACATATTCAATAACACTTTCCAATACTTGTCAACCACTTCAAATAAACCTATGCAATTACCTATGCAAACAACCCAAGTGGAGCAAATAGCATATGCATACTTAGACCTAATCTATTGTGCAATTAGACAAAGGTCCCCCTTTAACAACAAAAAAGGATGTGGGTACAACACAACCCACAACCAACATTTGACTATATAAACACACAATAATGAATTTAGACTTTAGGTCAAAGTTAACGTGCACAAAAGTCAAGGTAACATTAGTTTCCTACACGTTTAATGGACAAGAAATTTGAATATTTTGCACACGTGACCCTTTACATTGATAGGAGCCATTTGAGCAACCTCAACCATTTGTGCAATAGATAATACTTAAACTAGAACCAATTCATTAGGTACATTAAGCTAAAATACAAATGTGCACCCAAGTATTAAGGATAGACCAAGATTTGATGTTGGTACTGGAAACAATAGACATGTTTGCTTACCACCCATTTGGTATGTCTTCCAACATTAGTTCACAAGATGTTACATTCGATTTTCATACACCAAGTGGTGTATCAATAGGAAGAAATGTTGATCCACACAAGAAAACATTAAGCATGTTCCAATAGGTGGTTGAGTATAATTAACACATGTTTGCTATGCTTTTATAAATGTCAGCGTTGAAATTGGTTAACTAAAAAATGGTAGAAGAGAAGCAACATGTTTAGAATTATTTGGAACATGTGAAAATAAAAATCCAAAAATTGTAGGAGGTAAAGGACAAATAGGTTGTTGATATGTGTCATGACATATAATTATTCAAATAGAAGCATACCAACAATGATGAACACATGTAGGACATTTAATGAATGACATAGGATAAACTTCAAATGCAATAGGAAGATGAGAACATGAACAAGGAATATTGGCATGTGAAACAACAAATAGATGATTTGGTTGTTCAACATGAAGGCTGGCCATGTTGTAGCAAGGTTGCAAACCAAAATATATGTAGCTTACAACCTCATGTAAAAGACTTAAAAGCTACAAGGACCAGAGTAGTCAAAAGGTGTGTAACTTTTAAGTTTGTAAAGGAATGAAACAAATTTATCCTAACAAGAAGTACATGAGCCACAAATGGAAATCACTAGGTTGATAGGTATTATCATCAAGTTAAAGAGTTAAGAATCATATTTTGCATACTACAAGTTGAAAGAATATGAAGACCTCAAGGTAGAAAATGTTTTGCTTGATATGCGTAGTCAAACATTGGGTATTCAGGTAGGCAAGTTAAGAGAATGGTGGGATGAAGTACAAGATATGATTAAGGAGGATTTGCAATAGGTGTTTCAACATGTATGAGCTAATGAATAACTCTACTAGCAATAGTTGCAAGCATACAAGATTGCCTTTCTTAATTTTCAATACAAATTTTCCTTGAGTTGGAATCACCACCAAATAGTTTTTATTTTTAGGTAGGTCCTAATGGCACTAGACCAAATTCACCTTAGGATGAACATGCATAACAAATGCTAGTACCTATTACTGTACACATGTTGGCTGATCTCAAAGGTGGTGGTGACAAAAAACTAATTTAACAAGGGGATTTGGAGGGTTAGAAGTTGCCCTTTCAATCAACAAAGTTTAGCACTTTGTGGTAGACCTTATAGGAATTGGAATAGACTATACATGAGATGGAGTTGGTAAAATTGGTATTAGTTTCATCTCAACCACCATCAATTGTTGTTTCATCAAAGCATGAACTACACAATCATGATTCATGACTAGTACCTAAAATGGCAGCTAATGAAAGACATGAGGTTGAAATCCAGGGTTACATGATGTTGCATAGGTTCTTGAGTAGGAGTATATGTTCAGATTTATGTAGTAGTCACTTCTCTTTCTCGAGGGTTACATGATGTTGCATAGGTTCTTGAGTAGGAGTATATGTTCAGATTTATGTAGTAGTCACTTCTCTTTCTTGTAGTAAAAGTTTTGAGGATGAAATCCAAAGTGGGAATGAGAGGTAATAATGTTGGGAGATGTGTAGGCAAAGTAAGGTTAGATAAGTGGACAATAAGATTGAATAGGTAGACAATTTGACAATGGTTCAGAATTGGACATGAGGTAGAACTTTTGATTTTGATTTTTTTTTTCAAATGGGTTTTAGAAGGAAATGGGGTAGCATTTCCTCTCCTCCTTATTTTTGTTGTGTATTATTTTTCTTTGCAAGTTTAGGTGTTTTAGGAGCTTTGATTTTGTGTGGTAGAATATGGAGAGATGGTGTTGAAGAAAACTAATAAAACTAAGGATTTGCATTCCAAAAGCTTGTTAATACCTATCAAGATTGTTAGCAATGGAATTGTTAGTAAATATGAAAATTTATAATTAAAACAACACTATAATACTTGTTTTGATAGTGTTTGCATAAAAATAGAGTTAATACTTACAAACCGCCCATTAGGTTACACATGATCAACAATCAAATTTTTCACCTTCCTCATTTTAAGATCTAAATGTAGAGCAATTTGTAACAACTATTGATTTGATGTGTTTGTAACAACCTAAGAAGAACTAATTTACATCTTTTCTAGACATCTTCACTAAATTTCTTACATTTTGCATCCAAAAATTCATGTTTTTTGGATCATGGAATGATTACATATGCACAAAGCCTATTGAAATTGTGGCCACTTGTCTTTTTGTTGACCCATTGAGGTTTGTGGCAACTAAAACTACTTTTAGGAGATTGTTAGAATTCAAAGTACAAATATGAATAATTAGCCTTTGGTGCATCAGCTGCACTAGCGGACTTCACACATGTGAGGGTGAATTTGCAATCAGTCATGGTTGTTGTCATAAACAACATGAATAATATGAGATTATGTCAAATAGTGCAAGTCACAGAAGGGGAGGGGAGGAGACATACAGCAAACTGGTTCTGGCAAGCTTCTCTAATACAATATTGCATCAGCTATTGAGGGGTGGACTAAATGAAAGAGACTCATCTTCTTCTGTCAGCCAGGAAAGTTGTCCCACAACCAATTTTCAGTCGGAGCCTACAAATTATGCATCAAGAACTTCAGAACTGCATGCCTCTCTCTATCCCTACACATAGCATCAAAATCAGTGCACATTTTCTCCATAAGCAGCTTTTGGTTTGTAACATTAATAAGAAACTCCAGCATGAAACTTATCTTTAGAACTTGCTGGTATATCTTTAAAAGGTCTCTGATCCAGAGTAGTAAGTGTGCACCATGTTGACATCTGTGATTCCTACATAGCAGCAGATTAAAAACCATCATAAAGGGATTGCAGATGACTGCTTGATTACATATACAACCTGAGTTTGGACCTGAATTGTTCCAACACTGCAAGAACCTCCTCAGTATGCTGATGACAACTCTTCAGGAAGAAATCTACTCTACTACTCCCTTGCACAGACCTGAGTGGGAATCCTGTCATTTCGATGTCCTGAGAGCCTCATCAGACTGATCATGATTAACAGTTTTTGTGAAGAAGTTTGCTGCACTCCCTCGTGCAGACCTGAGTAGGAACTGACACATTTAACAAACCTGCCTGAGAAACAGGTTTACAGTCAACAGGCTGTTTGTACAAGAATAGTTTAACCCAACTTGAGTCAACCTTGCTGGTCATTGCTCATTCGTTCAGGTGTCCAGTGAGTATGGGGTAGTAGAACACCAATCCTGTTCCATGCAGCAGGCTGTGAAGGCATTTGATGAGAGGTCAATGCCCTAGCAGTTACTGTGATAATTAAAGGTTGTTCCATTGTTATCGCAACAATCTGCAACATCAAAGGACAAATTAAGTTTCATGTTTTCTCCATAGCAAATGTGAGCAGACAAAAGTACAAGAATCCTTTCAAGTTTGTCTGGCATTGAAGATTCTCTGTGTGCATTGGACCCTCACCATTGACTATGTTCAGGGCTGAAATCAAGACAGAACCTTAATGTGCACTATAATTCCATGTCTCTAGTGGCTTCCCCTCAATCTATCTTGCAATCGCCTACTGTTGGATCCAACATGGTTGAAGGAGAGAGGTCAGATAAAAGGTGACATAAATGGTGTAGAATTATACGTGTAAAGGTATCCTCCAATGCCGAGGATGATAACTATGAGAATGATGTCCACACAGAAGTTACGATTGGACCTCATCTGCTCCACCAACAAATCACATGTGCACAATTCAGTGATGTTCATTGCTCATCTCAACATCATCAACAAAAAAGTCACACCTGGAATGTCCCCTTCTCTAGTGGGCAGTAACCCTTCTCACACCATTCACCAAATATTTGATTGCTCTAATATTCTCAAAGCACTCCTGGCATATAAAAGAATCCCAATTGAAATGCATCGAAAGGTTACAGTAACAACCTTGATGAGGGTTTCTTTCAACTTGACATTGGTGTTCTTCAAGTCAGCAGCAGCCTTATCCACCTGAAATTTCACCACAAAAACAAAGAATGCTCTCACCTTTGCACTCAGCACTAGCCATATGCATGCATGTAACCTTCTGAAGGATGAGATTCACCAACCTGATGTGGTAGTAGCTATAAGGACTGACATCAAATACTGCATTCAATGTTAGATATGGAGAAATAGTCTTAAGATGCAAAGATACTGATACCTACAGATAAAAGGGGACCAGCAACAGCATTGACGTGAACAAGTGCAGGGAGCATCCGGCAAGATGGATTAAAGTAAGACAAACCTTGGTGTCCACCTCGTCAATCAAAGGCATCTGCTTGTTCAACTCCTGCAAATTGCCCAGTCATGAGAGTTTAGCATCCATCTGAATGGGGCACCCTCTGGAAGCTGCTTGCAGCATATCTTCTGTCGTATAAAAGTAGATACACCAAAGTAGTCTTACCTCATTGATGTCACCAGCCATGTCCTTGAGAGTCGTGAGGCCTGCAGCAATCACGTCCAAACCTTCATCCTGCACATTGTGCATAAACAAACAGAGACCTTTATCACACTCTAATCCTAATGCTAAAAGATACAAGACTAGTAACTTCCAAATGAAAGTACAGAAAAGATTCTTGACCTGTATCTGAACTAAAGTTTATCAAGACCTGCAACAGATGACTACTATCAGTAGAATCTGGATGGACATTGACAGTGTAATTAGGCTAGACTTGTGCAAATTCAAGTCTCCTTTCTGGCTCCAGTTTTCACTGAAAAACACCACGCTCCAAATATGCTGTACTACAGAACACAGTGAACCATTTTTGTTGCTGCAAGGCACACATCTTTTCACAAGTAGACAGTTTGCACAATCTTTGATATGTGAAATTCACCTATGAATTGCTGCTACCCAAACAAATTCACTGTTGAGATTGTCCACACCATTAATTCTCACAACAATATCAACCTGGATTGCACACCTGCTTAGCTCGGCGTGCCTCATACTCTTGCTTGAATCCCAGTGACTCCTCAGTTTGTTCATAGTGCTCAGGACGCATCAAATCATCTATAGAGCAAATATACCAATCAGCATTACCACAATTGGTCTTCAATCCATGTAAACAATAAAATAGGAGCAGGTTTAGGGTTACCAGCAACTGTACAGAACTCTTGCCTGTCTTTCACAGTTGCCTCTTTCTTACCTGGATGCATTGCATCAACTTTTATCTCCACAGGCTTGCTTGCACCTGCCTTTGCACCCCATGTGCCTCCACGCCGACCAACAGTAACACCATCAGGAATGTCCTGAATCTTTTGTGCAAGTGCAACCACAAGGTCTGGCCGGGCTGCCATCTCCTCCTTTGATAAGTCCTTCACCTGGATCCACAAAATACATGCAGCATGAGAATGTGTGTGACCTTACACATCATGATAGCTTCTAAGATGCATCAAATTAGAACTCAAACAAAGAAAAATAAACTAGTAAATAAATAAAAATAAAATCAATCCAATGCCTTCAGAAACCTTCTTTTCAGCAAGCTTTTCAAGCTTAGGGATCTCAGCTTGCAGGGCTGACTTGCTGCGCCGTACTTCTGCATTCAAGGTGGCCACCACAGCTCTATTTTTCTCAGATTGTGCATCTTGAGATTTCTGTAAGGCACAGAACAGCACGACTTCAGCTGAAGACTTGCACTTGTTCCACAGCAATGATATGTACATCAGATGATGACGAACAGTACTCATTGCCAGCAACAAAGTGGAGAGGCTTCTGGTTGCAATCATTCACAGAGCACAGGAATGCTGCACTTTCACATCCAAGAACCATGCCCTACCCAAAAACGCTTCTTTACAGCAGCTTTCGCAACAGACGTGAACTACACAATGTCGATGACAGTTGCACAAAAGAACTCGTAAGTGCTATCTATTGTTCTCTTAGAAGAAACTACAAAAAAAATGACGTTGTACAAGACTGCCGTGAGTGAGTCATAAAACCTCTCAAACAGCAAAAACGCAAGCCGCGAACAGCAAAAATGTAAACCGTAACAGGAAACGACGCATTTGGAAGACAGGAACGGGGAAACAACAAAACCAAAACCTGGATAGCAGCCTCGATATCGGCTTCAAGAACAGTGTAGAGCCTCAGGAATTGATCATTGCCGGACAAGGAGTCCGCCGCGCCCCGCTGCTTGTCGAGGTCATACTTCTCATACTTCTTGCACAGCACATCTACTCGAGTGAGAATGTCGATAACACTCATGACGCCGACAATTTATTGTTGTTGTTGTTCTTCTTCTTCTTCCTCTTCACGGTCTTGATCTCGTCTCCTTCTCGTCTGATATTCTTCTTCTTTATCACGTCTTCTTCTCCTTCTTCGCAGCGATTTGGTTGCAGGCTCAAGCTTTGCAGCAACGAAGACCGGATCTTTAGGGCGTGAAGGCGGTATACCGCCTACGTCTCTCCACAGTCCACTTTTTCGGGCCGCAAGGCGGCGTGGCCGGTTTTTTCAGGAACGGTAACTTGCTAGGCTGCGTGAGCAAGGCATCCAATCACAGGGAAGCACACCTATGATCTAGTAGCCTAGTAGGTACCTACCTAATTAGCAGCCTGCCATTTCAAAACTTCATATATTTAACTAAACGGTAACCATTTTATGTTAACCATAGTTCAGGGTTAAGGGCCAAGTTAAGATAAGGGTGGTCGAAGGAGCAAGGGTCTAATGAAATCGAGCATTTCTATTTGTCAATAGCATTAAATTGGGTCTCAATGCTTTTAGATGAGAGTCTAGGACCAAGACAAATCAAATTGTGATTTAATTTCCATGGCATCATTTTGGAGGAAAATCAATTGGTCCAAACCAAAATTATAAAAATTATTAAATTAAATAATTAAATAATTTTTAAATTTTTTAAATAATAATAATAATAATAATAACTTAAAGAAGAGCTCATCGTTTGGAGAATCAAAGTGTAAGGTAGGGTCGAAGATTATTCATTTTTTTTTACTCATTTTCAATGTTTTTTCACCTTGTTGTTCACATTTTATAAGAAATGAAAAACATGTTATGGTTTAAAGACATTGTTGAGAGCACACTAATTCTCACATTTTAAAAAATCAATTAAAATTTTGACATGGCTGATTTTGTGAATCCTCACACAAGGTGGTTGCTAAAACAAAGCACATAAATTTTTTTTTCTAAATGCACAAAATGAAGATGAATTGAAAAATGGGCAAAAAAAAAAAAAAAAAAAAAAAGGTTAAAATATCAATTTTCACAAAGGTGAAGGACCAAGGGATTAAGAAAAAATAAAAAATTGAAAAAATTAGCAATAAAATGCCTTATGAATAATATTTCATGGTCTAATGGAGTGGTTCAAATAATCATAGTTGGTCACATTTTGATGGCCCAAACTTAGATTCTTTTATAAGTTTTTTAAGAGATGGGGTTAGATGTTTGTTAAACCATGAGCCCAAAAAATAGTGATTGGTCTACAAATATTTTTGTGATGATTTTTTTTTCAAATTTTTAACAATTTTGTTTTGAAGGGGGGGGGGTGCAAAGTTCATTAATCTATGGGCCAAAAAGGCCACAATTGGTTGGATTTGTTTTTTGCATAATTACTTAATTATATTTATTTTTTGATCTTTTTTGAAGGTGGGCACAAAATTTGTTAGCCCATGGTCCCGAAAAATCATGAATGGTCAAGTTCTTTTTACAAATTTTTATGTTTTAGAAAATATTTTAAAAAAATTTGCACACAAAGTTCATTAGCTCATGGGTGAAAAAATCTTTGTTTTTGTTGGATTTTTTTAGCATATATATTTTTCTCCCTGCAATTTATGGTGATTTTACTTGCTGAGACAATAAATGAAGAAAATGAAAAAAAATGAAAAAGGAAGAAATGAAAAGAAATTGATGAAAGAAAAAAAAAAGGACAAACCTTAAACTAACGTGATGACAAGGAAATTAATCAAACAATTAATTGTTCATGAACAACTACATTACCGACCATAATCTTAAGAAATAAGTAAAATTTATTTTATTCTCCTATTTTTAATAATATGTTAAAAGATGTTTATAAGAAAAAAAAATCAATATTTTTTAACATATAAATATATAATATATAGTTCATAATATATCATATGTATATGAGATATAAAATACATATGATATAAATTATGTATACATATTATATATAAAGTTTTTAACTGAATAGAATTCTGTTTTGGGCCTCACTTGATTAAAATGTAAAACATAATATTCACCCATGAAAAAAAATAAAAATTTATCCAATAGTTTTATCATATAAGATCACTTATATATAATATATGACAATATTTATTTATTATAAAATATATTGATAAAAATATTTGTGAATAAAATGAATATAATATAAAAGTTAGTCATAATTATATAATCATATAATCATATTCATATTATAATTTAAAAAATAACATAAATGTAATTAATATACATTTAAATGTATTTTATTTCTTAAATACACTATGTAACATTGAATGGTTTTGATAACAATGTTATTATATGTTGATACATCATGTTTTATGAACTATTTGTATTAAATTTCATAATTAAAACGTATTGTGTAATATAAAACAAATTCATGTTTTTAATATTTTCTTTCATTTGGAGAAAGTATGAAAAAGATAATGATGGTTACAAAAGGAAAAAAACAAGAAAAAAAAAGAAGTCGTATTGAAATGTATTAAAATGCAAGATTTACATGTAATTTTTTTCAATTCAAATATTTTCTTTAAAAAATTATGAATTTTTTTTTTGGTAGATTTTGGAAAAAAAATTCAGAATGAAGTTTAAATCATTTCATTTGGACATAATATGAGAAAGATATTACTAATTAAAATTGGCTTTTGGAAAAGTTTTGGTTGTATCTCAATTTAAAACTAAAGTGCAAGTAAAGGGTTTAACCCATATTTTTTTGTCTTTGAATCTCATCTCACAATCTATATAAAAAACATGTTTTCACTTCATTACTCACACAAAATGCATATGTGAATTTGGGATGAGTGAAGATTGACCTTAAATGGAAATTATGAAATGAATGAATTTTTTATTGGATATTCATTCAATCTACAATTTCCCTTTCCTACCTATTTACCTACCTACACAAGTAAGTAAGTGTTAGTTTTTTTTACCTACCTAGGTAGATGGGTTTAAGTCTTTTTAAAATTTTCAATTAAACAAAAAATTGAATGAATGAAATAATTCAAATTAAATAGTTAATATCAAATTATTTGGATTAAATAATTAAAATATTCAAAATTTCTTAGTTGTTCATATGTTAATGAATTTACTAATGAGTTTACTTCTATGTATGAACTTGTCACCGATCACTAAGCAATTGATGAATTTGCTAAGAATTCACTATGACCAAAATTGACCTAATTCACTACAAAACCTACTGGGTTCATTAGTGGATTTGGACTCTTTATGTATTAGTAACACCATATTAGTTCAAACGATTATTGTAGAATAGTTTGGGGTTAATGAACAAGCTTTTTCATGTTGCATCAAATTTCACATATTATATGGGACAGAATGATTTTTTGTTGCGATATATGAGGGTATTGCCCATCCCATAACTTTTCCAATGGGGGATTTGCAATTTTGATGTAGGTATTGTCTTTTTTGTTGTTCTCATAATGAAGCCTTCCTTTAGTGAATATAAGTAATGTAGCATGAGGTTATAGATTCAAGTATTGCCAATGAGTTCACTTTCACAACAAAGAAGTGCATTTTTGGATGAAGGTAATGCAATATCAACACACTTCAAAATATGATGAGAGTATTTGTTTTGTTGGTGAATGCAATGAATAATCACAATTGAGTGTGTAGAAATTACATTCATCCACACTTCAACATTTGTATTGGATATTGACAATGTAAGTATTGTCGTTTTTTAGACTTTCTAATAACCCTAACGTAAATGATGGAGGGGCAAGTATTTACAATACCCACATATTAAAACCTTTACATAAATGAAATGTAATTGGTAGTAAAAATTATATGGGAATTGCATGGACTTGGTTTTTTTGCATTTCAATTCCAATGGGGCCCCAATTTTATCATGAAGGTATTGCAAAATCTAGGTCCATTTTCATTCAAGCTCCACCCCATTATGATTGGTCCATTGTATGTAATACCTTCATTTTTCATTTGTGATGTTGTGACGAAAAGTATTTAAAAGAAAAAAAATAAAAATAAAATTGTGTGATATTCGCATCTAAGGCATAAAATGTTGGCTAGATTTTTTCATGTTTCACATAATACCCAAGTATTGAGCATAAAATATGCATATTTAATGATAAACAAAAACTAACGAAGATAGTTTTGAATTTACAAAAACAGGAAATAAAAAAAAAGATTATGAAGAAGAAATAGAAGAAAAATTGTTTAAAACAAGAAAAAAGATAAAAACAATTTTAGTACAAGAAATTAGGAATTTTTTGTAAAAAAACATTTCATTTTAATCACAAACGGCATTGTTTTCATATGTGGGTAGTGTATGTTGGGATCAAATTTTCAACTATAAATAGTATTGTGATAATAAACAATACCTACATGTTACCCATACAATAGCTATTAGTTGTGGGAACTCCAAACCATTACAAACATGGTGTTAAAACTTATAATTGACACATGTATTGTAATGCCCAAAATTTGAACCCTCAAATTCTACAAATTTAACCCTCTTTTAAAAATCATATGTTTTACATTTATTTTCTTATAATTTGAATGATTGAATTAAATAATCATTGAAAATACACCTTTTTTTTTTTACTTCCTTAATTATTTGTTCTAACTAAAATCAACATTCTTTTCTATGTCCTTGATTGATTTCTATAAAGAAGTATATTGAAGTTCATTTTACACCTTGTGGATTCCATTACTATTTTTTCTCTTTAGAAAAGTAGAGTTTTAATTATGAAATAAAGAGGTTTTACTCAAAATATAGAAAGGTTTTGTTGAAAGGTAGAAGTGTAGTCAAAATAATATAAAAGAATTGATATTGGCAAGAGTTTAACCAAGAAAAGATATAAGTTTTGCCAAGAGAAAAAAAATTAGCCAAGATGAAATATAAATGTTACTAAAAGTTAGAAGTTTAGTCAAGAAGAGATATAAGTTTTACCAAAAGTTAAAAGTTTAGCCAAGAATAGATATAGGTTTTGCCAAAAGAGAAAAAAATAACCAAGAAAGGATATAAGTTTTGCCAAGAAAAAAAAGCTTAACCAAGCAAAGATATAAGCTTTGCCAAGAGGAAAAAGTTTGGCTAAGAAGATATGTAGGTTTTGCCAATAGAAAAAAAGTTTAACCAAGAATAAATATAGGTTTTGTCAAAAAGAATAATTTAGCCAAGAAAAGATATAGGTTTGAGCCCACTTCATTTTCACAAAGAATTTGGGGTTGGTCTGATTCAAGACAAAGTCTAATTCCATCTGCATTACACACCTAAACCAAATAATAATAATTTCAACTAGTGCACACACTCGAACATAAAGATTATGTAACGTTAATTATGTTAAAACGAATCAAATGCAATAACTTGTATAAAATGTAAGATCAATTTATAGTTTTTTCAATAAAAATAGTACTAATGTGCCTAGAGAACCTCATGTTTGCAGATTCACAAGAATGGAAGAAACCACTACAGCCGAGAAGATACAATGAATATTTCAAGTTCATAGCAACTTTTTTGATTTCCTATTGGAATGAACACCAAATAACCATCTCACAGTATATATGTAGTTTCTTCAACATTTCGTGACAAGGGCAGGCATCATCACCATCATTCTGGCAAAAACTCACAACTTGTTTGCACTTGGCTCAAGCTTGTGCGTGCCCAAGAGTTGAAATACATAAATTATGACACAATTTCAATTAGCACAGATTAAACATCTGCCACACGTATATTGTACTTCCTCACACTGTGCCACAAAAACTAACTGTTGAAGCAGTCATCAGAACCAAGAAATTGAAATTCCACGACCACAAGTGCATTTAAATGGGGGGAATGGATGGTCACCCTATACAAATTCTTGGCAACAGCTAACATAGTCACACTTTTATCACTTCTCTTGTCCATTCCTCACCCAGCTAATGAAGGAAAATAAAATAAAATGGGAAATTTTCAAATCTCACTGACCAGTAATCTTTGACTTTGCATCATCAATCAACTTGAACAACTCCTCCCTGCAGAGCCAAAATTTTCTAAATCCATTAGTCTTCTCTAGTGTGATTGAAGTGCCATGAGTGTTGACACAATAGCACCAGCTGTGACTGATTGTTACCACAAGAAACATGTATACATCACCCAAAAAAATGACATCCATATGAAGAATCCAATACTTCTGCACTTCAAATGGAAGCTTGAAATTTCTTTCCAAGAGACAAATTAGAAGAGCCAAATCCCACTGACCTGTCAGGCTTGAAGAGCAAATAGCGATATACAAACCACTGCAATATTACACACACACACACACACACAAGGACATGATTAGAAAGACACAATTGAAACAAATGCAAAAGTCTTTCTGTAGGAAGCACAGGCATAGCTCATAACAGTCATAACGAGTGGCTACAATTCACAAATACATGACACGAAGTAGGGCAACAGGTAAAGTTCTAACCCCTGAAAACAGGATGCCAACAAATTCAAACACGGCCGGAATTAAGGGCAGTTTATCAATAGCCTGCACAATGCAATAATACAAGCCACAATGTGAGAGCAATTCACAGATTGGGTCTTAAATTGTGACCTACTTTGATATATAAAGTCATAACTCATCCATGGAATACGAAAACCTTACAGGATGTTTTCTCTTTTCAACTCTGAAAAAAATGGCACTTACATTGATAAGGCCAGTGGAGGCCCACAGAACAAGTAGAGCAGCAAACCCTAACCCACTGATTGCAAGCTTATCATCTGCCTTGTCCCACTGCACAAAACAATCAAACAGCGATTGCACCTGAGCTTAATCCCCTGAAGAGAATGAATGATAGAAATCTGTCTCCATCATACACATGACAATCGGTGGAGATCAAAAGTCCCAAACAGAATTCACGTGTTTCTGCCACATCAGTCTCCAGAACTCCAGAACAGAATTCACCATACTTCTTGAGTAATTTGGCTACTCTCTGTGCCTTGATGTGCAAGAAACTGAGGACTTGTGCAGAGAGTCCAGAAGACTATTGCCAATCAATTCTGCGACATGAGGAGGGGTTTTCTCTATGAACCGAGATCGTGAGAAACGTGCCAAAAAATCTTCAAAACCTTCATCTCATAAAACCTTCACAAACTACAAGGGGAAACCACAACTCGATCTTCTTCCTTCAATAATTTCCCTGAGCACTAACGGTGGTCTCTGAAATCCATCAAGATTCTCTCTCTCACTTGATTGTGATCTGCAGCAAGTCGTAGACTGAAATTCCTTTCGAGATAATAAAAGGGTGAGCAATTAGTCTTCTGCTCGCGAGAGACCGGAAATCGAGAGCAACAGTTTCTTTCTACGTGTCCAGTGAAAAGCAAGCAAGCAAGCAAACAAACAAAATCAAACTCACAGCTTCTTGCACACTCTTCAGAGTATTCTTCAGAGCTGCTTCGAATTCTTCACTCGCTTCTTCCGTCGCTTCGGCAGCTGAAATCTCCGTTTTCGTCTCCGTTTCTGAAACTTTGGCAATTACCGTCATCAAAGGCCTTGCCACTTCTGCACTCCAGAAAATGCGAGCGACCGAGCTTTCGTTAGTGCGAAAACCTTTATCGGTCAATAATCACATAAAAAAAACATAAAAAAGCACCGAACACAAATCTGTCTGTCTCTGTCTGTCTGTCTGTCTGTCTCTTTGAGTGAATCCAGCAGCAACGGAGAAAATGTAGTAGACACCTGCTCTGAAACTCGAAGATCCGGGAAAGAGAGAAACCAGCGCTAGTCCTGGGAAAAAACCGGATTTCTGCTCCAAACATCTGCGGGAAGCACGAAATGGCAAAGCTATAGAAGAAGCCACAGTAACAGCACTACTGTTACTGCTTGTCGCTCGCTTCGTCTGCGACCTTGGCGCCGCAGCGACATTGTACACACCACTCCCGAAGGCAACCATTGCCGGCATCACATAGGATGCAGCCGAAGCCATCAATCCCCACCTCAAAACCCAACCAAAAACAAAAAAAACAGACAAACAAACTCCCCAAAAGAACTCGCAAAAACTCCAAAACAGGCGCGCGCGCACACACACACACACACACAAAGGACTTAGAAACAAGTGGAAAATGGAACTCTATCAACCATCTTTTATTTTGTTTTATTTTGCTATTTAGACTCCCTAGCTTAAAAAAAATTGTGATCAAATTGGGTTTTTGATCACAATGAATGGGCTACAACACTCAAAAATTTCTCACATGGATTCGTGATGAAGGATGGAGGGAAAGTTTTTTCCCAAGATTTGGGTTGGGAGGAGTTGGTAGAGGGGAGAGATGGAGGTGACGATTTTCCCAAAAAGGGTGGGAATTCATCAATGGGTGGGCTTTGTGTGGTGTTGTCAAGTGTCAAGTTGTGGTAGAGAGAGAGGAAGGCAGGTGTGGAGCATGAGAGGCCTTTTTTTTCCCCAAACTTTTTCCTCAATCACTCATGAATATGTCTCTTCTATGGGTGAGGTCGAGAGGGGAAAAAAAACACAATCTTGGATGTGAGAAATACGCTTGCAGGGCCACATATTGAGCACAGGTGGAGCTGCTCTAATTACTAGATTGGTAGGATTGTTGGTTAGTGTTGGTCAAACCCAATGTTGTGTATGTATACACTTTGTTTAAGTGTAAATGTGAGTGTAAAACTGTGTAAATCTAAAACAATTACACTTAAATGATTTTATTCATTTGTATAAAATTGCGTATATATATATATATATATAATTTATAATAAAAAGTATTGTGCTTGGGTTTGAGTTTAGAATGGTTTTGATGAGGCCAATCAAAGTGGCCCATTGCAAGCTTTAAACCTTTTTTTTTTTTTCCAAAAACAACTTCTTAATGTTTTTTGAGGGTTAATGCAATTAAAAAAAGCATGCAATTAAGTACATTAACAATTCAAGGAGGGGTGAAACTCAAAAAAACCAGCAATTTTGGGTTTAGGGTTCCTGAGTTTCACCATGTCTTTATTTTTTCCTGAGCGGCTTCACTGCTGCTACATAGATTTTCACTGCTCCAATCTGTACTGCTCTTATAATTCCTCTCCAACCTTGTGCATTAAATCCTGAGATTCGGCATTTTCATACTGAGATTTAATAAAATTTCATTACTTTGCGGATACCACTAAAGAGGGGTTATAGGGTGCAAAGAGGCCCAAAGACACGGTGAAGTTGCAAATATCTCTATTGTATAGGTGAATTTGACAAATATTTACACTACTTTACTGTGTAAGTATCAAAACATACAAATACACAGCAACAATATAAGTGTAAGTCTAAAAAATTTGGGCATGGCATGTAGATATGTCTAAATATGTCTGGGTCTAGGACAAAAAACAAGGAACTCTGTGGTAGGTGATCCCCCGGCAAGGTTGTAAACTTCTCCATGAATTCCATAGTAGTTGTAAAAACTAGTGATTCTAACCTAGACTGATTGTGTCGGCAAATTGCAAGATCCTACAAGTGGGTTCCTACAAGTGGGTTTGGCACCTCTGAGGATGCCAAGTATTCTGCACCAACTTTGCATTCAGAAGGGCTGCCAGACCTGCATGAACATTGACCTCCAAATACAGATGGTAGCATTGTAAAATCAAAATGCTTCTGCAAACAAAGAGTCAAGAATGAGAACTTCAGGCATGCCAAGATTTTTGGAGGAATTTGTCCAAATGATATGAGCAGCAAAGCACCATCTGTTTGTTGACATGCACTGCTAATTGATGGCTAAGGTGAAGCACATAGGCATCTGGATGTCTCTTTTATGGAGCTAACAAGAAGATATTTATCAGATCGAATGTATTTATCAGGCAAGGTAGGAATGGGCAAACCTCTAAAACAGGCTTGAATTGTCGACCCAGCAAAAATATTCTCTCTTTACTTTCTGCAATCACCGGGCAAAGTCAGTCAGAGATCAGAGGATGTCAGATGAAGAACAAGGCAAAACCAGAGATTGCCACCGTTGAAAGTATGCCTGAAACCCTTTGGCAATTCCTTTATGGTGGGCTTAAAAATCTGACTTGTGCATAAAGCCTGTGTGCAGAGATACCATGAGAGTTTCCCCATCACTCCTGCAGAAACCCTTTATGGAGCTGCAAGCAGAATTGGCTGTTTAGGTACTAACCTATGAAGCCTTTGTCAATCATTGCTCCCTTGTTGTAAGCAGGGCACAAAATAACTCTCTTGATACCACCCATCACCAGTGACAGCATCATTGGTGCATTGATGACAAATACAGAGCCTCCCCTCCCTGCAGATGAAGATAGGTACTAAATAGCTCATCAGTTAAGAACTGCTCATCCTGAATAGACAATATTAAACCAACCCCTCCTGATGGAACATATACACTGATAACAACAAAGGTGACCAATTAATGTGCCAGAAGAAAGTTACTACAGGACTGTGGAATTCCAGCATTGAGAAGAGATGCCATCTATTTTTGCAATGTGAATGTAGGCTCCCAATGGAAAACAATTCACAATGAAGGACTAGAAGTACATGAAATGACCTCCAGACATGGAAACTTCATGATGCAAGATACTGGGACATTTTTTGAGGTAGTACACAATGGGACAGCATTTGAACACAACTAAAAATTCTGAGCAGATTCACAGTGAACAAGTACCTGCATAGTCTCTGTTGAGAAATGTTCCAACTCGTTGAAGGATGTCCATTGGTGGTATACGCATCAAACCCAGGCCCCACAAGTCCAACACAATATTCACCTGCTTTGATGGGCCTTTAAAGAAATTCAACTCTGCATACTCCATGTGTGAAACTACAGACACAAACAAGATAAGCATTTTTAGAAACACAATACAAGTGATTTCTGACATGCAACCTGGAGTGCATGAGACAAGCCTACTCTAGCCAAGATGCCAAAAAAAAAAAGAAATCAGTCTGATTTATGCCTTTTTGTCTCTCAGATATCTTCTTCTGCTACTGCCAATTATATGCGACAATTCTTTATGCTTTCTGGAAATCCATAAATAGCCAATGTACAAGTCAGTTCTATTCTCCATCACTCTGCCAGAGAGATCCCAAATCCACAAGTCAAATGAAAATTTAGCTGATTTTGTTCTCTGGACTCACCAATGATGGGGACAAGGTTGCTGAGCTCTGGAGCTGGCAACTTTTGTACAGCCTTTCCAAGAAGTACACACAAGGTGGGGTTTCCTTGTTGGCAATGGCCATGCCAAAACACCAGCTCACTCCATGGAGCTGTGATCAGTTCTTGCATGGTAAAGTACTTCTGATCACCATGGGTATGCCGCCGCTGAAGAGCAATTTAAACACAACAGTGAAGTGAACCCACAAAAAATGCTCACATCACCATTATTGTGACACAGCCAGTCTCAAGAAGTAAGTCTGTCCTTTTCATCCCCTGGAGGCAGTCTGAGCATCATACAGAGAAACAACTCAACAAATAACCTCAGGAATCAGAACTGCTATTCAACAAGCATACCTCTCGGAGTGAAATGCAGGTTGGATGATCAGCATGAGGGCAGAATGCTCCATTTTCAGATTGCAAAACAGCCTTGTTGTCGGAGAGCAAAAGAACAGGACTCAGATCCCCTGTCCCTGAACAGCAAGCATCTTCACCCAAAGTGGCCTCTGCACATGGGAAAATTTGGTCTTGCAGAGAAGTGTCTGACTCAGATACAGCTCTGACTGCTTCTTGTTCCGAAAATATCTGCATAGTTTTCAGAGTATCAGCATACTCATCACCACCTGCCAGCAAAGTGCTGATAGAAAGGTCTTGGCCTGCAGTTGTGACAAGAATGCCATTTTGGTGCTCTGTAATTTCGGAGTCCTCTTGTGGTGACTCCTGTGTATCACTGTATGACACCAGATGCCAAAAAAAAAGGTATTAGTCAACACCAACAGAAAACTGGAAGTCACGAGTATGAAAATCATCACTGCTACTTGTAGGGAAGACATTGGTCAATAAGCATTCACCAGTTATTGGAGTCTTGAGAGAACTTGCTGGACAAGTTCTCTGTCTGCACATTGGCTGCTGAGTTGGTTTCATCACATCCAATATCATCATGGGAGCTTGTGTCAGTGTTCCAAGTTGAGATCTTGTGACAGTAATCAGTGGCACAATCATCCAAATCTGCAGTTCTGCTGCTGCACAGCTGGTTGAGTTCAATTTCATGATGTGTACCTGCCTCAAGAAGTCGTTCCTCAGAGACCTCTAGATCTGGCAGACTCATAGTAGAGGCTTCAAAGAAAGACTCATCATCAGAATCTGTTGTACATGGAGGTGAGTTAACTCCCATGTCTGATTTCTCAGGTAACATTGACTCGAGTAACAATTGGTTTCCCAAGGCATCTGAATCTTCTCCCACCTGAAATCCTTTCTCTTGAGCACAAAACAAAACATGATGACAAGAGCCTACAGCAGAAGTTGTAGAAGCCCTTCCATCCTTGTCTCCAAAGAAAGGGTCCAACCCAAAACGGTGCAGCCTGTGTGAAACTTTGGCTACATCAGCTTTGTTTGATCCAGCTACTGCTTCTTCATGGTGACACGGTATACCACATGTCTGAATGTTACCTTTCAGTGTGCACATGTTCGCATCTCCATCATCCTGACCATGTGACACTGGAGAATGATGATCAAATGTAGTAACCGAGTTGACATTATCATCAAAGTCTGGATCAGCTCCTTTAGGCTCCATTGAAACTCCTGTCTCCTCACAGGCATATAATCCAACTGATGCTGCATCACCATCACAGGTTGCAGCTACTTTATAGGGAGCTTTACTTTCTTTGTTCTCAAATGAGGCTGGCTCAACTCCTTGTGGAGAGTCCTCTGTGGTGAATGAACCACAAGAGGATGTGCAAGAAATGGCATTTTCTGAAGGATCCTCTGTGCTGAGTGAACCACAAGAAGATGACCAAAAATGACCCTTGTTAGAAGGATCCTCTATGCTGAGTGAACTGGAGGAGGATGAGCAAGAAAGCATGTTGCCAGGAGAATCCAAAGCCTCATTGAAGGATACAGTTGACGGAGAGATGTCTTCACCAGCAGGTACCACAGTTGTCCTGCACCCTGTTGTACCTGCATTCTGGCTGCATGCAATCAACTGTGCAATTTCTTCTGTCCAGTCCCAGGGAAGATCTTGGTCAGACTGCAGGGCCTCTTCATATGCTTTCTCAAAGCAAGTATCACACCTGAGTCCCTGAGAACCACCTGCATGGTGAGCAGCTGACGCATGCTTTTGCTGCCAGCCTGGTTGGACCTTCTTATCACCTCCCTTGGACAGAGCAAACTGGTGCATGCCCTGATCCAATTTCAATAGGCAAGTCTTACAGAATGCCCCTTGCAACTGATTTCCTGCAGCTAAACGCTCCTGTTGCTTTCCTCTCAACTCCAAGATAAGGAGCAATACATGCGCTGCAGCTAAGGGATTTGACAAGGGACCACAAAGTTGACTGGAAAAAGCCATGGCAACCTTTGCAGGTAGATGCCACCATCTTCTACCACGCAAGATAGGAGCCCTTTCTCTTGACTCCTTCTCAAGAGGGAGTCGTAGCCATGGAAATATGACAAACTCAAGCAGTGGCCAGTGGGTTTTTGGAGAGAGCATCTTGAGTCCAACTGCCCCAGCTAAACTACTCAGTATGGTTCTGCACCACCTTCCACGCTGCTGTGAATCAGATTTTTGCATTTGAGAGACAGAGTTGGGACCTCTGGATGCTATGCTCTTGAGATGAGAGCAAACTGCATTGATTTGATTGCTTGGGTCATGCAGGATCTTTGATGCAATCTCAACTGTCTGACTGTCCAAACTGCAATCAAGACTGTGGTTAGGATCTCCTTCTGAAGTTGTGCAGGACAAGGCAGTTTCCACAGAATGTCCCATCTTGCTGTCTGTTTCCATGGGAGTGTCTGCATCACCTTCCTCAAGGGTTTGGATATTGCTTCTGCATTCTTCATGTACTGAAGACAAATCAGCACTAGCATGCCCTTGCACCTTTGGTGTAGGGCTCACATCCTCAAAGCTTCCGGTTCCTGCACCCCCTGGCACCTTCTGTAGCATGGCCAGAAAGGCAAAGACATTGTCTGCCACAACCAGATCCAACTGTGGCTTGTTCTCCATAAAGCTGGAGATGCATTTCCTGACAAGAATCTTCTTTTCCTGTACTTTGGCCACTGCCAGTGAATTTCGTCCTCTGTTCTGGGGAAAATTCCATAGCAGCTTCTCTGGTTTTCTTCTATTGAAACAATTGTCTGCACATCCTACCTCTGTCTCACACTGTTCTGCAGCTCCATCAGCTTTGTGCTGCTGCTGATCAGAATGACCCCGTCTCATTGCAACCACAACAGAGGGTTGCAAACCAGAATATATTTACCCCTGAAATGAGGACTCCACACATTTCCTACCACCTTGTCACAACTGCAGAACACACAACATACTCCCCTTAGTCAAGATTCCAACTCCCAATAGTTTCATGCATATTGTAGCAATAACCAAAAACCTCCTCATGCTTGGAATCGTTCATTCCAGAGGCTTAAGGAGCAACAGGACTCCAACTTCTTGTCGAAGTCATGTAGCTTGATTTGTGACCATCACAACATGCTCCAGAAAAACCTACATGAGAACTTTCCCCATTGATTTCATCTGTCGAAGACACATAGAAAATCCATACTCTGAAAACAATCTTTGCAAGAACACGCGGGCATGGAAATGCATCATACTGTCATACTTCATCCGAGAGAAAACGTCGGTGAGCTGCTCCTACACAGCTAACATTTCTGTCTCTTCCGATCAACATCAAACCATGACACATACACACAGCTTCGTTGGTCAAGTAAAACGTTCAGGAAGTGCAACAGTACAGTACCTCCATGGGTTCCATTGTAGGACAAAAATTCTGCTCCACAGTCCAGCGTCTCGGACACGATCTGTAAATAACAACCAAAAAAAAATCCTCAAGAACATTATTAACCAAAAACGCACCTCAGAAAGCAAAAGCAAAGCTGAAACCAAAACGATGGTGGATTCAGACAACTACGGATGGATTCAGCTCCATGGAAACGAGACGACAACAACAGAAATTTCCCTCGATTCTCGTGGCATCAATCCTTCGATCTAGACTTCCAAAAACTTCCTACCTCTTGGACACATTATTCACGGAAGAAAGCCATTACCAATGAAAAGAAAAGAAAAGAAAAAAGGGGAGAGAGAGAGAGAAAGAGAGAGAGAGAGAGGAAAAAAAAAACCAGCCCAATGTCCTAGAAGCCATAAATATGATCGGATCCATGTTTAGATACCTAATAGAAGAACAAAACCATGCCGGGAAAACAAACATCGCATCTGTCGGATGCAAGACATTACAACCGCCTGATATGCTCCAGACGAAAACAGACTTCATGATATCGGGAAGAACAGGGTTCGAAGGGCGAAAAATACCTCTCGGCTTGTCACCCGAATGCTATTGTCGAGACAGTCAGCTCCGATCGCTCCGATCGCTCCGATCCCTCGATCCATGGAGAAAACCGGAGAGAAAAAAGGGACGCTGCAGCATTCGCAGATCTGCCGCGAGCATCTCGCAACGAAGGAAGACGACGACGCCAACGAGAGCGCCAGTACTACCTACCAGTTCCCACTAGGTACCTTCCCGCAAACCTACCTACTCTAACCCCCTCGGCAAGGTACAAACTAGGTACCTATGTACCTACTCTGACCCTACACTTCAGTTAAAAACACTTTTTACATTTCGGACATTTTCCCCAGTTGGCGAAATTTTCGGTTTGATTTATTTTCTTTTACCAGAGCCCCCCCCCACCCCGGCCCAGGGTTTCTTTTGTGGGAAAATTTCGCCAAAAGGAGTTTTTTTTTTTTTTTTCCAAAGTGGCGAAATATTAGTTTTTTTTTTTGTGTTTTAGTCGCCAAATTTCCGAGAAAAAAAATCTAATTTGTTTCAGAAGAATCGCCAGATTCTAACCTAAGTTCCAGTATCCTGTAAATTTATCATCACCAATTTTATTTCTTTTCAATGTCCTGATGTTGCGAGCATAAGTGGTCACAGGGTTTTAAACTTGTTTAAATAATAAAGAAATTAGTGAAAATATTACCAAGCCAAAAACAGAGTTCCAATGTGACCAAAAAAAATTAATTTTTTTTTTTCCCTTCAAATTTTGACCTTAACTTTTTTTCAGAAAAAAAGAGCCAAAAAAAATCTTTATTATTTTTGTGAAATTTTGCACCAAAAAAACACACTGCATATGATAAGTTGATTATTTTCTTTGCATATGCATGCCTACAAGCTTTTGTGGTTTAAAAGGTCACATTTAGTCATTTATACCTCACATAAACTCATTGTAGCCCCAAGTACCAATTTCAATCAAGGGTAAACTTCAAACGCCATACCCTAAAATTAGTATGGTTATCAAATAATCTTTTTAATTATTAAAGTTATTTTGAAATTCGTATTTAGTCCAACTTTTTTTTTTGGGGTAATTATTTAATTATGTATTTATTTATTGCTATGATTCACAAAGTTCAATTTTTTTGAGTTCAATAATCTCTGACATTTTATAGTCCCAATTTCATGTTTATGAGTGGGGAAAGCAGGCTTGAGAAATATTAAATAATTAGTCTTGGATGTTAGAAATATTGTTGCAGGGCCATGGCACGTGTAGAGGGACCTTTGGTGAGCAATGCATTTCGCAGGCTGAAATTTTGAAGTGGTTGAATATTTCCACACTTTGGTTGACCATTGTGTTTTTTTTTTTTTTTTTTTCCATTTTGTTGGTATAGAATTTTTGGCGAAATTTAACCCAAAAGAAGAATAAAAATTAGTCAAATTTACAATAAAAAGGAAAAAAAAATTCCAAAAAAGTAGTGAAATTTAGCCAAAATTAAAAACACTGAATTGGACAAAGGAAGCCTATTTGTGCCCTAAAGGTTTGTTGGTCACTTTTACTTTGGCATAATAAAGTCACAACAAATGAGTGGTGGTGGGTGACTAATGTACCTGAGAGGGGCTATGGACCCCCCCCCCCCACCCCTTATGCCAGGCAGCCTAACTAAGCATCCCTTGTTTTTTGTAAGGTACTCTCTCCCTCATGGGGGCCACTCCACCAAAGAACATGAGCAGAACCAAAATTAATTGATAAACTTCAGATTTATATATATATATATATATAGGCCTTTATTTTAATTTGTTTGTAAAACTTTGTGCCCATGCAATAATCTCTAGCATTAAAAGAATGTGTAATGTGTGTGTACATGAAATCAGACCTGATTTTTGAATTAGGTCCAAAAAGTTCTTGAATTTGAAAAATTAAAAAAAAAGTGTTAAACTCGTAACCAAAGGGTTTTAATTTTTCGAAAAAAAACACCTAACTCAAACTTCCTTCCACCTCGAGGGATTTGAGATTCTCTTAAAAAGAAAAGAATGACACCCGTCACTAAATTATAGCACATTCGAAGCATATGCTTCCAAAAAACAATCTTTGGAACCGACTTAGTTAGGCTCCAAATGTCAGGTTCCAAAGAAAGGGCCAAACAAAGCAGGCAGTATCTGACAAAACCCTTAAGGATATCCCTTCCATCACTCAAAGGAAGCCAATTTTAGGGTTTTGGTTTTCTGCAAAAACCCAAAAGAAAGACCACAACCCACCCATTCCCTTGTCTCGTTGTAGTACAGAGTAAGTACTAAAAGAACACTTTGTGATATTCATGTGACTTCTTCATCCTCAAGAAAGCCCAACCTCAAATAAAAAGGGTTTAGTTCATTGGATACTTACATGGAAGAACATCATCATCATAATCATCATAGTAGTGAAAAGCATTTTGTTCATCCAAACTAACTTAAGTGTTCGTTTGGTTCCTTGGCTATTTGCCAAAAAAAAAATCATGGCATCCGGAGGTGAATGGTGTTGAATGGTTTTTTGTTGTTTCCTTTTTTTACAATAGCCTAAGCCTATGTTACTTGTAGTGCATTTTTGTTGGCCTTGCCTACCAAGGCAAGGATATTGTGTTTAGATTCATTATAGAGTATACTAGGGTTAGTGGATTTTTGGCCCCTAGGTAATAATAATAGGTCTATTTTTATTTGAGTATTTTTTAAAGATGAGATTTAGGCTTGTGTTGAGACTTGAGATTAGTTACAGAGTTATAATATCTTGAACGATTTTGGTTTCTTTTTTAGAGGATATTTTTGAAGGTTATGTTTTTGCTTGGTGAAATATTTAAGGTTTTCATAATTCTTCTTTTGCCTTAAGATACTTTTTAATGTGAATGGCAAGGCCAGAGTGTGACATACCTTTTGTTTTTACTTCTGACTACCTTAGTACCTGAAGGTTCCCAGAGTGCCTAGAGCTTCTTCCCCAGGGTACCTTCAACATCTCAACAACAGCCTCTATAGGTATCACATTGTATGTATTATTATTAAGAGCTAAGAGCCGATTGGAGAAATACCTTTGCACACTCTTTTGGACAAGGTAGAAACTAGATGCTTCTAGAGGGCTCACACATACGACACATACTGGGTGTGGGGACCAAAGCCAAAAAAGAAAGCCTCAGCTTCTCTCAACTTCAATCTCAAATCTCACTTACACACCAATAAGAACTGCAAAAATGGATCCAGTAAAAATATTCTAAGAGCTTCTGAATTATGACAGACACAACCTTACTACACTTGCTCGTACATGATGTGGTTGGATTTGGAAGTTTGTAAAGAACCCATGGGGGCTACAATTCTCTTATCCCGTTTCATATAGGCGAAGTCCCTTTACCACCTGGTGACTTCCTTGTGTTGAGGTTGATATAGACCTTTGAGTTAAACGCCTTGATAGACCTTTGGGTTAAGGCCTATCAATGTCCATCACCTCAACCCATGGAAGTCCCATGTTATGCCTGGGACTTCCCTTGTATTAAGAAATGGGTGTCTTTGGGGAAATTCATTAAGACTCCATTTTCTGTGTTTTAGGATGATGCCCTTTCACATGTATCAAAAATAATCTACTGGTTCTTTATGAATGAAAAATATGACTTGATTACAAACAAATCTTGCTCATACTATCAGCAGAATAGGTATGGTTTTTTCCTACAGCAATATCCCTTAAGCTCATATCATGTGTGTGGGCGAAAACATTGTAGTTTCATCCATTTCAATGTAAAAGATGACCTTAAGCTCATGACACATGTGTGCTGTAAACATTTGTAATTTCATCCATTTCAATGTAAAATATGACCTTAAGCTCATGACACATGTGTGCTGTAAACATTTGTAATTTCATCCATTTCAATGCAAAGTATGGCCTTAAAATGCTCATGACACACATGTGATGTAAACTTTGTAGTTTTGTCCATTTCAACGTAAAATATGGCCTTAAAAAGCTCATGACACACATGTGATGTAAACTTTGTAGTTTCATCCATTTCAATGTAAAATATGACCTTAAGCTCATGACACAACATGAGTGTGAGATAAACTTTGTGGTTTCATCCAAATATTTCACCATTTCAAAGAGGATTTTTGTGTCTTTTAGTAGAAAAATTTATGTGAATTGAGATTAAGGTGAAAAATCATTACACATTGGTGCGCTAGTGTGAGCTTTGTTTCGGGTTTGTTTACTTGTTTCCGTTTTGGGAGGAGGATAGGGTTTGGGGGGGGAGGGGCAGGTCACTAACACGCATCTACCCAACCATTTCCGGGACAAGCCCGGGTGCTTGCTTGTGATGTGCAAACTTGATGACAAACATACAAATAACACTTGGCATGATGCGCACCCTCCATTTCCACTTCATGTTGTATACTATGACCCGGTAAACAGGAGTGGTGTCACATTGTGGCCTTGCTATTAACATTAAAATAAGTATCTTAAGACAAAAGAAGAATTATGGAAATTCAAATATTTCACCGTGCAAAAAACATACTCTTCTAAAACTCCTCTAAATTAAAAAGACACCAAAATCCTTCAAGTTATTATAACTCTGTAACTAAGCCTCAAGTTTGAACACAAGCCAAAATATCATCTCTCAAAAATACTCATATAGAAATAGACCTATTGTTATTATTACCTAGGGGCCTATAAATATCCCTTAAGCTACTATAATACTCTATAATGAATCTAAACACAATATGCTTGCCTTGGGAGGCAAGACCAAAAACTGATAACTCTACTACCGAGTGTGCAATTTGTCAGTATATCCAAATTTGTTGAAATGGGTTTTGTTTAAGGGTGGTTCCAGGGGGTTGCCCTAGTTATTATGTCACCCAAGTTGTGTAACCTGAGTGCAATGTTTCTTTGTTTTGCTGGAATTGTCATGTCTTGTGTTCTGCTGGAATTAATTTTTTGTTTTGCTGCTGCCCAGCAGATTCGAAATCTAACCCTCCCCAACATAGAACATGGTACTATCCACTGGCATAGATTCAAGAAAGGAAGTAGCGTGGATTTGTTTTCTATTCAAATAACTACCACAGTCAAAAAGGCAAACCCTGCAGCAGAACCACATGGTTCTCCTCTGCAGGGCTGCACTGTCAGGCCCGCGATGGGGGGAAGGTATTTAGGGTTTCGCCTCAAACACTGGAAAGGTCAGGAAACAAACAGCAAGAAGACAAGAAAGGAAAGATGAGAAAAGCTTTTCTCCCCTCCCCCCAAACAGACTCGTTGTTCTCATCTCCTCTCATAATTCCAAGTTCATTGCACTTAGGGTAGTAGTAGTAACTCAACACACTCCCAAAGTAAGCACTCACCCGAGGTAGATTCCTCAAAAATGAATGGCCCTTGGCTCCACCTTGGGTGAACATTTAAAAGTATCTTAAGGCAAAAGAAGAATTATGGAAACTCAAATATCTCACCATCCAAAAACATAATCTTCAAAAAATCCTCAAAAAGAAACCAAAATCCTTTAGTATACTATAACTCTATAACTTATCTCATGTTTCAACACAAGCCAAAATTTCATCTTTCAAAAATACTGATATAAAAATACACCTATTATTATTATTGCTTTTATTATTATTATTTCCTAGGGGCCAAAATCTCTTAAGCTACTATATACTCTATAATGAATCTAAACACAATAATCCTTGCCTTGGTAGGCAAGGCCAAAAAAGAGGAGGCGGGCTAAAGGTTCATCACTTTCATAAAGTGAAAGCTGTTTGGGGAGGACAGACTCTACTTGATAACATGCACTCGAAAGTTTTGTCCATGCTTTCCTTTACTAGGTGCTTCAAATTCCTCAAGAAAACCATTTAATAATACCATATGAGTGCCCCCAAAACTCAACCTTGCATTTGCCAACCTTCTTTTCCTAATAAAAAAATATATTGACATATACCTTGGATCCATATATTGTAGGACCTACCTGTATAGCAAACAAACTATGTAAAAGTTTGTGATAAAATCACACTATTCATTCACATGCCTTTGGTGTACCTACATTGCAACAACAAAATATGTAAAGTTGGGTGTTTAAATAAACCATTGATAGGCTATACCCATTGATGGACCTACAAAGGAAAAAGTGAGTAAAAAATTGTGTCAAAAATAGCAACAACCCCGGTAAACCTATATTGGAAATAAAGGATGTAAAACCTTGTGAGAAACCACCACCCAACAAATGAACGGGACCGACAAACAACCACCGCCTAATGGAATTTGATGGACCCAGCAGTAAAGTGTGTAGAAATTGTGGTAACCGACCAGACCAGCCAGACCCTGAGTTGGTAGTCACCTTAGAGCATCTCCAACAAGGCTTTGCACTTGCTATAAAGAGTATTATAAATTTGATCTGACTGCTGGTCAGGCTTTCTCATTGGCCCATCATAACGATTCGTCCAGGTGGTTTGCTATTAGTAGTCCCCACATATATTTCTGGTCTCAGTTGCAAGTTCGTATGTGTGGGGTTGCCAAAGAGTAAATAACTAAACTTGGATGTGAAAAATACTTTTGCGAGGTTACGTAGTGTGTGCACCGCTGGAGATGCTCTTACAAACGTCGTTGAACACCGTTCACTTTGGGCATGCATGACCCACATAAGTCATTCTTTATAAGAGCATCTCCATTGGCAATCATAGTATATTGATATGCCATATGTGTAAGATTTTGGATGAAAGTGCAATCTTTAAATAGCATGAATTTGAGTTTTGGATTTGTAAATATTGCATAGTCTCTGATTTTCCAAAAGAGCCAACAAAAGAAAATGACTACTTTTTTGTTGGGGTTGGCCATAGAGTTGACCCATGGGATGGCATTTGTATGGTCTCTCATTTTGTACTACATAATTCTAAATATTTATGTGTGGGGGATAAACATATAAATTAATAGAATATGTTAAATGTGGCAAACATTGGAAGAAGAGACGTGTTAGTTTAGATGTTTGGTTAGGTCCTAGTTAGTTAAGAATAAATCGAATTAGTTTAGTTGTTTGAATTTTTATTTTGAATCGGTTTAGGTGTGAACAAGAATTTGGAAATTATGTGCATGGGATATAATCCCAATTTGTGTGATTTCATATAAAAATGTTTAAGATTCTAACACAATCTATTGTTGTATGCAAAGTGTGTTTTGTGTACAATGTTAATTTTTACATTTTCATGGTTTGAAAATGTTGGGTTTGAATGCTTGTTTTCATTGTAAATGAATGATCATTTTGATTTAAACATGGTGTACTATTTAAGATATTTTTATGTTATGTTTTGTATGTGTGATGACAACAATAGTTGTGAGCATCAACATAAGAACACATTATATATGTTTTAATATAAGATGAGACCTCTCTTTTTATAAAAATCATACTTATCATATTTATTTTGTTATTTACTAAAATTTGAGCAAGGTCAAGTTTTTAAATTATTTTTTAAATGGTTGCCAATAAGCACATAGATGAGGTGGTCTTGGAGCAAGGGACAAGACCACATCCACATGGAGGCTTGAGATCTTTCAAAATTACCAAGTGGCAATTGAGGTGTTGAGTTTTGAGAATATGTGCATGTGAATATGCTTCATGTCTTTGGACATGTAGTACCATACATTGATGTCAAATTTGACACATATTAATTCAAATGTTTTTGTTGAATTTTTTTGGGAAATTTCTCTTGATATACTTGAAAGTTTAGAATAATTTTACATTGACTACAATGAAAATTTTATTTTTATCCTCTCCTTCCCTCTTTACTTCAAAACCTATTCTTTTTCATTAACTTGTTTATTGACATTGAAATCACCAAAAAATTATATGCTTAATGTGTTGAGGACTTTGGAAGACAAAAAATAAAATATCCAAATGTTTTGACGACCCCCAAAAATAATCGTTTTATCATTTGAATGCTAAAACAAATGATGTATGCAATAGGAACATAACCTTAGGGTTTAGGGTTAGGGTTAACCATTGCATGCAAAGTACAAATGGTAAAGGTAGATATGAGACCATAACCATATGTTGTGAGGATCTCAATGATATAATTGGTTGTTAAGTCCCAAGTTACAAACCATAACATGCAACCTTCATTTTGTTAACACCCCATTAGTTAACATTAGGTACTAGCTTGGCTTCACATTGGTCCAATGGTACTATAACCCTTGGTTGAATGGATGAAAATGAGCATCTCAATCCTCATGACAACTACTTATGTCTAATATTGGTTCAAGCTACTTTGTTACCTATTATTTCATCCATTTGTTGAGTTGAAAAACATGTTCAACAAAAATTATATCATTTTAGAACATGTTGAAATTTTCAAAAAGTTTTTTTTGTGATGGAAAGTGAAACATCTTTTGGGATATTCGAAAAATATTTTATTTGTGGAAGTGAAATCTTCAAAAATAAAATAATTATTTGGAAGAGCCCCAATGAACTATTATTCAACTAAGGGAAATATTGACATTTTGTCTTCTAAAGGGGGGAGCAATTTTGATAAACCTACAATTTTTGGAAGTTGAATTTGGCTCAATCTTATTCGGAATGGTCACCATTCTTTTTAGACCTTCTTGTGGATGATAATCAATTTGGTTACATTTTTTTTTCATTAAAAACACTTATTTCCAACATTTTCAACATATTTGAATAATTAGTTTATGGTTTATTGCATACAAGAGAAAGAAACATTTTTTGCACACCAAATAGCCATTTTCAAAACAAACACACAAACGTTGGTTGTTTAACAATCAATTTGTGTGGGGTAATGGCATATTGTTAAGGCACTACATGGCATAATAATTGAAGCATAACAATACAAAATGTAATTTATCATTATTCAAGCTCACCTTGCATAGGCATGTTTCACAAAATGGAATGTCCATTTGCAAGATTATTATGTAACATCAAGATGAATTATCAGGGGTACAAATTGCAAATATTAATATTATGGCCTATGGTAAAAAGATGGGGTTTACATGCAAATAAATAATTCAACTATATGGCCCTACTTTGAAAACCTTTGATTACAAATATAAGCTTGAACTCATGAATAATTTAGTTAACTATTTTTGGTGAGACATAATGAAACATGAGCTATGTGCACTTGACTAGATCTTAGGGAATAAGACTTCAAATTTGATGATTCATTTATTAAAAATATGATTATTTTATAAGGATACTATGTGGCATAATATTATTGGCTTGTAATTTATGAAAGGGAATCAT
Source organism: Sphagnum tenellum (assembly GCA_963921925.1). Lineage (NCBI taxonomy): Eukaryota > Viridiplantae > Streptophyta > Sphagnopsida > Sphagnales > Sphagnaceae > Sphagnum > Sphagnum tenellum. The sequence continues at coordinate 3,159,930 of OY998159.1, forward strand.
TTATAAATGTGAATGAATGGGATTGATAACTCATCAATTCTTCTTTTTAAATATATAAAGGGTTGTGGATGGAACTTGAACTTTATATTATTCTCTTTCATGATCTCATGTTATTTGTGATAAGATTTGAAATTTAATTTTTTGTGTAATGAACATATGTTGCAATAAATTAATGTGTCATTTTGATTATGAAAATGTTCGCAAAAGTAAATGTCCACATTTTTATTGTGTGATCCTTGTGAAACAAAGTTTTTGGGCACATGTGATGAATTTCTCGTTGAATATAGTTTGTATAAAAGATAATTTTTAAATGCATGGGTGGTATCCAAAAAAGATGTAAGTTCCATCTCTTGTATCCTTCAAATGTTTTATATGGTGTGTATGTTATATGAAAATTCAATTGTACAACTTACATTTGTGGTAATATGGACTTAACTCAAAATTGGACTCCATAGGCTTAGGCCTTTCTAGGTTATAATTACACTACATTTTCTTGGTTAAGCTACATTATCATGCAATATTTTTCACATTAGGTCTTGTAAGCCAAGTTTTTATTTCTTTTCCATTCATTATTTGTCAAATAAAAACATGAACTATTTACTTTGTATCTATAAGTATCTCTCAATATTTTGTCACAACTTTCATATTTATGAATAAAATAAAAATGGGGCTTTTGTTAACAAAATTGTAACAATTGCCTACAATATGAAAGGTTGTTAAAGATTTTATACTTTCCTATTGTGAATATCACCAAAATTTACTAAACATCCTTATTGATGATCGCCTCTTGAGAAACATAAAAAAAAATGAAGAAAAAAAAACATTGGCTAAAACAACCAACTTCTTCACAACAATCCATATTAATGATTTTTTACTTGTGTTTTTTAGTACAAAATTTTGGAAAAGCATTGTTTTTTTTAGTGAGAAATGTGTTTTTTTCAATAAAACTTTGCCAAATTTTTGAAATTAAAAAAAATTAAAAATGCCAATTATCCACACCATTTGATGCCATCAGTTAGCCAAAGTGACCAAGAACCACCAAATGACACATGCAAGATGGATGATGTGTGTAGAAAAAATATGTTTTCATTATATTCCCATCCCATAGTTAACCATGGTGGTTAACCGTGTACTAACTACTAACCATGCACATGTATTTAACTAATAAACAATGATTTTTTTAATCCATTAAGGTAAAACCAATCACTTATCACCAAACACTTTGCAATATTTTTCTCATTCCTTAACCAAATTAAGCGATTTTTGTGTTATTGAATGTGCAAACTAAAAGGCTATTAATAACAAACTATTGGTTTTGACTTTTTGAAAAAAATCAGAATCGGTTTTTTGATTTTTTTAAAACCATGATTATGTATCCAGAAGCGCCTTGATAACCATCTAGGGCCTTTTTTTCTCCAAGGAAATATTTAAAACAAAAAAATAGTAATTGCGTCAATGTTGGGTGGGTATATGACTTGAGTAATAAGTATCAATTTTGGTTCTTTGAATGTTTTAGAATAAGAAAATTGTCGATTTTAGTTAGACCCAATGTTGTTTGGTTATCAACTTTTAGACCTATCTTATGGATACTAATAAAATGTGTGTGTGTGTGTGTGTAATTGGAAAAGGAATTAGGAAATAAATAAATGTGTAACCAGTTAGTTTAATAAATTGAAAATTTGAAAATTCAACTAATTACTACATTAGCTAGTTACACATTTAAAATAAATAAATAACTTTGCTAGTTATGTATATGACAATTTCAATTTTCAAGACACAATGGATATGCACAAATGATATGCATATCAAATTCCAATTCCATTGTTTAATAAAAAAAGTAAAAAATATATAACATGGCCTTCCAAAACAAAATCAATATGAACAAATCCAAAAGAAAAAAAAAACTTGTGGGAGAATTAAACCCTAATGCTAGGATGAATTCTACCCAATTGCAACACATGTTCCTTACCCCACTCACACAAAATACAATCCCACCCTAGCCCCACATGATTATTCACCATTAATTTGCAATTTTTCAAAAATATATATATTTCAATTAAGTTGTAGTTCTCCTTTACCAAATACTCATTTGCTTTCAAGTATTGCTTGAAGTCTAAATTTGGCTTACAATTGGTACATGAATCATGAAGCCAAATTTTCATCAAAATAATAATCCAATCCTTGTTTTCCATTTCCAAGCACCAGTGCCTTAAAATTGTCAACAACCCAATAAGATTAAAAATTCATTTAGTTTATATTTGTGAACCCATGATTCCAAGAATTTGTTTAACAAGGAAACCCACATTTGAATATTAGTCCTCATGCATCTGCCCCCAAGTTAATGGATCTACACATGAAGATGAGGAGATAGAAAACTTTGTGAACAATATAATTTTCTAGTGATTAGTGCTCAAAAAGATTTTTCAATTGAAGCTTGCACACCAAACATATTTTCTCAAGTTCTAATCTTGCAACATCATATAGTGGCAATAGGGTTCAACTAATCAAAGCATACCATTAGAAGAGGAACAACAACCTTGACATCATATTCAAATGACAGTGAGATTGCATTCACATATCCCACCAAGTTTTACACAATGCACAACACCTTGAAGTGTGGATCCAACACAAGAGCCATCATGTCAAAAGCATGTTCTACATTAAAAAAACCTAAAAAACGCCAAAAGAAGTTTGATTACTTTTATCACCCCCAATCACATATTCTTATGCATAAGGAAGATTTTGACTTCAAGAAGGTCAAACATTTCAAGCCCATTAGAAATTTATAGTGTCATAACTTCCATTTCCATAGTACAGGTAATACTTATTGTTAAAGCATCTAACAACAATTAGTGGTCCCTAGATTGATTCATCACACATGTTAATACAATTGAATTCAAGATACATGTGATAACCTTATTGATAACACACATTAGGGCTTTAGGTATTTTTTATTATAAAATGACAAATTTTTGCCTCTCATAACAAAAAATTATAACATTATTAAACTCAATAGTTTCTTCAAACATAATGACCTTGTTGAGGGAATTCACATACTTCGCAGCAAGAACAAGCACAGCAACGTGATCACACACAGCACAACAGCATAGAAATGGAAGAGTACACAATCACTTCCAACCTTAGCAGATAGAGTCTCTAAGCTTATATACCCTGCTGCTGCTACCACACAATTGTGGCTAAGGTCCTACAAGCCTGGCTATGCTGTTGTCTAGCTCTACGGCTGAGTCTTGGGCACGTGGTTGAGTCCTCAAGCTGACTGGAGCTTTATGACTCTCAACACTCCCATGCAGGCAGCTTGACTCCTGCTCTCTCTGCACATCAGTCACATATGCCCAGACCTGCACAACATGCCTTGAACTTCACAGGTGACAAAGCCTTTGTCATGAAGTCAGCAAGCATGTCCTCCGTCTTGCAGTATTGGAAGGCAACCTCCTTCCTTGTGACCCTGTCACGCACAAAGTGATGCATGACATCAATGTGCTTCGTCCTGGTTGAAGCAATGGGATGCTTCAACAGCTTGATGGCTCCTTGGTTGTCACAGTTGATCAGGACACACTCCTCTGGATGCTCCAGATTAGCCATCAGCTTCCGAAGCCAAAGGGCTTCCTTTGTCGCAGCTGTTGCTGCCATGTACTCCGCTTCTGACGTGGATGCTGCAATGGTTGGCTGCAGCCTGCTGTTCCAGCTCACAACTCCTCCATTGAGCAGAAACACATATCTAGTCGTAGACCTCCTGCTGTCGAGGTCACCAGCAAAATCAAAGTCACAGTATCCAACCAGACCTGTGCTCCCTTTTCTGCTTCCTGTGCTCCCAAATTTAATTCCCACAAAAGCACTACCAGCAACGTAGCGTAGTATAGCTCTTGCAGTCTTCCAATGCTCCATACTTGGTGCAGACATATACTGAGCAAGAACTCCCACGGCATGTGCAATGTCAGGACGTGTGCACACTGCCAGATACAGCATGCTGCCCACCAGTTCACCGTATGGATACTGCGTCTTGTCGAGGACTTCATCTTCCTTGGCCTTCACAAGGTTGATGCCGAGTGCCAGAGGTGTGGACTTGGTCTTCACCTCATAAAGACCAAACTTGACAACAAGCTTCTTGACCATCTGCTCCTGACTGATCTTGATAACCTGAGCACGCCTGCTGCGCTCAATGACCATGCCAAGGAACCACTTGGCCTCCCCAAGATCACGAACATAAAATGCCTGTTGCAATGCACTCTTCGTCTCCTCTAGGCAGGCCTTTTGCCTTGCAGCAATGATAATATCATCAACGTAAACAAGCAGCCACACCTGCTTCTCTCCATGAACAAACAACCCTGGATCTGCACTTGATGCAGTGAAGCCCAGCGACTCCAGCTCCTTGGTGAGCCGAATGTGCCACATGCGAGGTGCCTGATGCAGTCCGTACAGCGCCTTGATCAGTTTGCAGGCAACTCCACACTTCCCATCTTCATACCCAGGTGGTTGCTCAATATATATTTCTTCCTCCAGCTCGCCATAGAGGAAGGCAGTCTTCACATCCAGGTGATGCAGCTCCAGATCCTCAGTAGCAACCACAGCTAGCAGTGCACGGAATGTCACATGCTTACTTGCAGGCGCAAAGACCTCAGTGAAGTCAACTCCTTCCTGTTGCAAGAATCCCTTTGCTACCAGCCTCGCCTTGTAGCGTTCTATGTTGCCCTTGCCATCATGCTTCACCTTGAAGACCCACTTCACAGGAATAGGCTTCACACCTTCTGGCAGCTCCTCCAACAACTAGGTGTTGTTGGCATGCAGTGACGCAATCTCTTCATCCATGACCCTGCGCCATTGATCTGCGTCTAGCGCCCTCAGCGCCTCTTCATAGCTGTCAGGTTCTTCCTTTTCATTCTGCACACTGGCAACGTGTGCCTTGTAGAAGTCTGGCTGCTTTCTTTCCCTCACCAGATATCTTGGGGCTGGCACCTGCTGATGCTCCACTGCAACTGCCTTGTCCTTTGTCTCCTTGATGTCTGCATCATCCTCTATCTCCTCTAGCTACAGCTTGGGAGCGTCCTTCAGATCATCATCTTCATCCTTTGGAAAGTAGCCAACTTCACCTTGTGATGAACCCTCCTGGAACACCACCTCTCTGCTGACAGTGACCTTCAACGTGTCGTCAAGTAGAATTCTGTAAGCCTTGGAGCCTGGTTCATAGCCAACAAAGATGCCCTTCTTGCTGACCGGCTCCAGCTTGTGCCTGAGCTGCTTTGGCACCAGTGCATATGCAATGCACCCAAACACACGCATCCCACTCACATCAGGTGCAGCTCCAGTGAAGAGCTCCCACGGCGTCTTCTGCTCTGAACTGATAGGAGATTGGTTGCATATGTAGTTTGCAGTCAGTACAGCTTCACACCACAAGCTGTCCTCCCTCTGACTTTCATTCAGCATGGCTCGAACACGCTCCATCAGCATCCTGTTCAGCCTTTCTGCAGCACCATTCTGTTGCGGAGTGTATGGTGCTGTTGTCTCATGGCGTATGCCGTTGCTGGCGAAGAACTTCTTCAACTCAGCGTTTACATACTCACCACCTCGGTCGCTGCGTACCGCCTTGACCTTCTTGCCTGACTCCTTCTCAAGCAAGGCAACAACCTTCTGCACAGCTTCTGCTACCTCAGACTTCAACGCCAAAGGATAAACAACAGATGGTTTGCTGTAATCGTCAAGAAATGTAGCAAAGTATCTCTTCCCTCTCTTCGCCACAACGCGCATAGGACCGCACACATCCATGTGCAACAGCTCACAAGGATGACTATTGCTAGAAGATGAAGTAGCAAATGGCAAACGATGCTGCTTGGCCAACACACACGGCTCGCAGGTCACACCTGATACAGTACGCAGCTCCTCTCGCTGCAACTGAATGCCTTTGACCATCTTCTCGGCCACCAGACGCTCCAGATTGCCATAGCTTAGATGACCAAACCTCCGGTGCCAGAGCTCTGCAGTCTCCTGCGTCTTTGCCAACATGACGTGCTGGCCATGCTCCTGGTCCACAACATAAAGCCCTCCATCCACAGAGATGCCCACCATGCAGACCTTCCCGTTCATACGCACTTCGCAGCGTCCACCCTTGAACAGGAACTTAGCTCCCACGCGCTCAGCAACCCTCACACTGAACAGACTCGCAGAAGCACCAGGAACGTGTAACACCTCTCTCAACAAGACCTCCTTTGTACTGCCACCAACCTTGCATTGAAAACGCATAACGCCCTTCCCAACGCCCTCAAGCACCTGGCCATTGAAGCCCTCCACCTTCACCGGTGTATCCAGCTTCCTGTAGCCTTCCAGCATCTGCACCTCAGGGGTAAGATGCGTATCACTACCTGAGTCAATCACCCATCCTTGGTGTTAGCATCTGCACCTCAGGGGTAAGATGCGTATCACTGCTTGAGTCAATCACCCATCCTTGGTGTTAGCATCTGCACCTCAGGGGTAAGATGCGTATCACTGCCTGAGTCAATCACCCATCCTTGGTGTTTGCTCCTGCTTGCAGCGAATGCAACAGCCTTCTCCTTGCTGCTGCCACTGGTGCTTGCTCCTCCTTGGTTTCGGCAGTACTTTGCAATGTGGTCCTCCTTGCCACACTTGTAGCAGGTCACCTTCCTGTACCCGCCCTCTCCTGTCTTGTTGTCATTGTCACCGTCCTTCTTGTGTTTCCCTTTGTAGCCTCCAGGCTTGCGTGACTTGTTGTAGAACGCAACAGACTCGCCCTGTTCGTCCTTCTTCACAACCCTCTGCTCCACAGTGAGCAGCTTCGGCAGCACATCATCAAGCGACAACTCAGCAGATGATGTCTCTAGCAGGGTAGTGACAACTTCAAAGTCACTTGGCACTCCAGCCAGTATAGCCAGCACGAACTTAGTCTCTTCCATCTTGTGACCAACGTTCGCAAGGTCCGCCCACAGCTCCTTGGCCCGTGACACATACTTCGTGACAGGCTTTCTGGCGTCCTTCTTCAACGCACTCAGCTGCTTCCTGAGGGTCAGCTTCCTCGCGTTGTTCTTGGCTTGAAACACTGAAGACAACTTCTCCCATGCCTGTCTTCCATTCTCACACGCTGTTAGCATGGGAAAGTGATGCAGCTTGCAATTCAACACAATCAAAGAATGTGCCTCTAATGACTTGTCAAGCCAAACACTGCGTTCACTGGGTATCGGCAGAGCCACGTTGGGATCCACATATTTCCACATCTTCTTGTGAATCAGCAGTGCCTTCATCTCCACACACCAGGTACTGTAGTTGTCGACGTCCAGCTTCTGGATTTGCCCCTTCTCGTAGCTAGCAGACTCCATGTTTGCAACACTGCTCATCAGCAACAAGCAAACAAGACCTCAGTTACACCAAGCTACCAAACAGAAAATTCCCTGTCTACCCTTCACGCGTAGTGTGGGCCCATAACCTGTTGAGGGAATTCACATACTTCGCAGCAAGAGCAAGCACAGCAACGTGATCACACACAACACAACAGCATAGAAATGGAAGAGTACACAATCACTTCCAACCTTAGCAGATAGAATCTCTAAGCTTATATACCCTGCTGCTGCTACCACACAATTGTGGCTAAGGTCCTACCAGCCTGGCTATGCTGTCGTCTAGCTCTACGGCTGAGTCTTGGGCACGTGGTCGAGTCCTCAAGCTGACTGGAGCTTTATGACTCTCAACAGACCTTGTTAGTGAATTTGGTTTTCATGGGAGTTTTCAGTTTTTATTGTCACATTTCACTTTTAAAACAAACATGTTCCCATTTTTGCTTCTTTTTTCCAAAAATTTTGGTTCACAGAATGGTTTTTGATAAATTAATTTGAACTTTTTTCACATTGACAATTCTCAACCCAACAAAAACTTTGTCATCACTTGTACCATACTAACATGCTTTAGACATCACAAGCCTAAAGCATGCGCCTTCATAAACCTTAATTTTTTTTAGAGGTTCACATGAAGGATGGAATGCAAAGTTGTTACCATAATTATCAAATTGGTGCGTTCATCCTTTACAAATGCGATTACCCAATGCAATAGACCAAATATGTCCAAGAAAGACTAAAGATGTACAACCATGAATTGCCCAATTGCCTCATCCACCTCAAACAACCCCATAGTAACATGCATGGGCATTTATGTGTCACTAAAGAAATTGATAATTAGAGCAAAAGTATCAACATTGCCATGAGATATCCATAGATCAAAACGAATAGACATTATTGTTATATGATGCAAGATTTGACAAAACATGACGGTCCATGGTCTTTTCGACCATGGCATGCAACATTTTTCCCGTAAAAGAAGATTGAAAAGGAAATAGAACATGAGGGCATTGGTGTAAACTAACCTTTGAAGCCAAACATTTTTTCATGAATGGACAAAGGCCTATAATCCTTCCAAATATAAAATACCAAATCCCTTAGAAATTGTTGTTTTTATTCATCATTCTTTTTTGTAAGATTTTGTGGCATCAAAAAATGCATTAATTGCACAACCAAATGGACTTGGCCTTTTTTCCTCGGTTGTTAAACATGTTAAACATGAGTAGCAAGTTCTATCACCTTTTCATTGAGTTGTTATTTCTTTTCAACAAACAACTTCAAATGTGTAGTTTGCACATGAGTAATGATGGGAGTTATACCATTAATTTTGTTGCATTTAATTAAACCCTTGTAAAGAATAGATCTTTGAGCCAAAACATCATTAAATGTTTGTTCATATCTACATTTTATGCATTGTAACACTTGTGATTTCACTAGATTCATAGGAAGGCCATCACAAACAACAAAAAATTCCCAACATTTAAACATACAACTGTGAGATCTCCAAGCCACAACTTGTGTTTTTACAACATCAAGTTGTGAAATATTGACATTTGACATATTGGGAGTTGGCACATTTTCAACATTTGAGAATGATGAAAATGACATATGAGGAAGGGAAGATGACAAATGAAAAAGGGCAATCAATGGAGTATCTTCATTAATTCCCCCTATACGTTCAACAAAATAACATTCCTCTTCAACCAATGCAACCTAAACATAAAAACACACACACACAAACAAAAACACCTTAAACCCAAAAACAAAACAAAAAAAGGTTGGAGATTGGAGTTTACTTTTGTTAGTAGTTGCAATGTTGTAGAAGATTGTTGAATAGCAATACCCATCAATTCACCGAGCACCAAACAACCAATCAATAATTCATCAAACACTAAGTAGCAAACAAAACTAAAAACAAAATGCAAACTTTGCATTTGTTTGCAATTCATTGAGCAACAATAGAAACTCAACACCTTGTGGTTTATCTAGAAACCATGCACATTAAGAATCAACAAACGTACAAAACCTTCCCTCCCAATTTGCCAAATAGCAAGAGTTTGCCAAACAACAAAACCAAGAAATGTAAGCAAAATATAGTTTTGAAAGAAAATGCAAATTTCTCTAGAAGCACACAACAGCTTGCAAAGCACATTATGAAAGGCTAGGCATTGTCGAGCACCAAATGTGTTCAAAACACCAAGCTCACAACAATAAAAAACTGACTGATGACCTGTAGCCGGTGCTACAAAAACCTAAACTTACAACCTTGACCCTTGTATCCATGATCAATTGACAAAGAGGCTCAACAAAACTTAGAAGCGCAAAGTTGGAAAGCCTAGAAATTGACTTACAAAAAACCTCAATGAAACCTACAAGCTTACAAAGCAGGTGCACTTTGAGCTTTGAACATAATCATTGGGTGCAAAAGTGTAAAGTTGAAGAGTGAAAACTGTTGAAAGGAGAATGTGATGGACTCTAGTTTCTGGCCCCGAACCCTAAACAGCCTCAACTCTAAATTCATATCCAGCGTTTTCAAAACCCTAATTGGCCAGATATGGTTATGTATTAAAGGTCTTTGGACTGGATACAATTACATATAGGACATGTACATAGGATACAATCAACGGTTGTGTATAAGGCCAGATATTGGGAACTTAAAAATTTCCGGATATGGATTGATCCATATTTGGTGATTATCTGGACTGGCAACTAGAAAACCAGAAAAAAAATACAATTGCAACATTTCTGTATTGGGTTGTAGCATGTAGCCAGAAATGTGAAGGATGCTTAAACTTTTTTACTTCCATATCCTGTTTATAGCTAAACTTGGTTCAACTGCCTTTTGGATGATCACCACTTTAACTACATCACAAAATTGTGAAAGGAAAAAAAATCCCCTTGGCTTGACATGATCATGATGCCCGCTGAGAAGAGCATCAAATTGCCAAGGCCAAAACATGGTTAGATGAACGAATTTTGAAAGTGCAAATAGTATACCTTCTGCCAAAGTCTAAAGTCCAATTTCATTAAAAACTGAAATTTGAGTTTTTGATATCACCCACCAAAAGTTTTGTCTGCAAATGAAAGACACTACCTTGTTGCAGCTGAGACACAACTGCAAATTCAACTCTCTCTTATTTGGCACTAACATTTGCTACTTCACAGTAAAACTACCTAGCAAAGATTTGGACATGGTGTAGCAGCACACAAATGTTGTTAGTTTGTAAACAAGTCTTTGTCTTCAACCAAATAACTGGAGTTCCCACTTAACTCCTGCTCTCCACTCTAGAAACCATGATAAAACTAAATTAAAAATCTCTGAGTGAATGGTCAAGAATCTGGACATAAGATCTCAGGGAAACTCAGCAAAATGTAGTGCTCAGAGCATCTACTGAAGCCTGTTATTTTCTGGGAAAATCTGTGAGCTCTAGACATGTCACCCCCTTCCTTGCATTGCGTTGGCCAGCAAAATAAGTTACACACAATATGTGTGCATGTGCATACACTCTCAAAGCAAACCACCAACATGGAAACAGGTTGTGCAATGTCCTCTTAACCACCAAAGTCACCATGCATTAATTTCTCTTCTGGATAATAAGTAGCAACTATAGTGTTGCCGCCAAATTTCCGGCCATGCAATGATGACTTTGCCTTCACAGCCCCTTGTAAGTCTGCATACTCCACAAAAACCTGGCCATACCCCATTTTAATCTTTTGAGTTTGCTGATACATATGTTGTGTAGAATATGGATACATGCAAGATTTATGAAAAAAAAGAGGCAACTTGTCAATTATTGCCTGTTCCATTGATAGGTATCCATGAAGTTCAGGAGGACTCTTAATTGGTGTGTTACCATCAATTAAGAGTCCTGAGTAGAAAAATATGAGTGCCTTTGGTCCAGAGACCCACCTTCTCTGTTAAGTGGGGTCCTACCAGGGGTTCTACTGGGGGAATGCTTCTTTTTCATTTTAAGTTTGGTCATATGGAGTCACACAACTCCTTTCATAAAATATTGTCCTTTGAAGAAGATAGACCATCATACAAAGAGAGTTCAGTACTTAACCATTCCAGTGCCCAGAACTTCTTCACCAGCTGCATTTGGCCGAGGGATAGTCAAGCTAGTCAAAACCCCTGTTCAACCCCAAAGGATTTTACCAATCAGCAAACTAACATGATGCAAACAAACCTTATTCAAAGTCCTTCAGCCAAGAAGGGAGCTACAGGAATAGTCATGGCTCAAAGATGGAAAATTCCTTGGCTATGCAATGGAAAGGACTCAAGGTATGAACAATCTAACCATATTTGCTGCACTCTTCCCTCATGTCTTCAACAATTTCTTCATACTCATTGTCCTCCTTCAATTCATCGTGAGAGACAACCTGCATAACAGACAGGACATATGGACTTTTCACAAGTACTTCTAGTTCTGTTGATTTCTATGAGTAAGAAAGTGCCAGTGATGGTTGTACTGCAGAAACACACCTGAGAGAGACAAACTACTCTTGTTAGCTCCTCCATCCGGGGCATGACATCCATGCCTGAAAGAATGTTTGGCATCATGCCAACACCCATTCCTGAAAGTAGTCCAGGAACTCCCATCCCCATTGAACCAAGACTAATGGCATTTGCTCCACCTGCTGAAAGAGCAAATCTCTGCATGTCCCAACCCAACGATCACCAAGCCAATAAGAGAAGACTGAAAACCATGAGCATCCTTAAGACCTCAAATGATTGCCTTTCACATTCCATAGAAAAGTTAAATGTCTAAAGCTCACACAGGGGATATAACCAAACTCCCCCTGCCAGAATAGTCCTGTGGTAATATTGCAGGCAAAGGGTGGACAAAAAACCCAAGGGTTGTCTGATCAGTTCCATTGACACACCTGCAGAGCAATTTGATGCTGGGCTTGCACAAGAACATTGGCTTGATCAGGTTTTGGCTGCCCACTGAAACCCATGAGTATGTGTTAGTGCAAACTTATCAAGCAGTGTGTTGTCTGTTCCTGGAAAAATATAAATGTTGGAGTGGAGCTGAATGCCAGAAAAAGATGCCATGTCTATGCAGCTCCACAATTATACAAACAACAGGAATGCCTCTTAGACAGCAAACAGGTTCAGCAATGGCAATTATGCAATCAATCAACAATTTGGAAGCTGACACAACAGATGTCTGCTGCTGTTCTCACCTTGCAGAGGCACGACGCACAGTCAATGTTCGATCACCCATTTTCAAGCCGTTGAGTGCTGCACATGCAATGTCCATCACAGAGGGATCCTGCCAAAGGTTCATTCGGAACATTAGGTTCACCATATGCTCAGGACCACAGAACCACTAAAATTAATGTCAATCCCAAAGGGGCTGGGCCCAAACTTGGGGATAGGTGTCAAGTGAATTGAACCAAAAGCAAAGTGGTCTGTTGGGTCTCAAGGTCCCCCTATATTGCATCAGGCCCATGTCAATTAGATGAGGAGTGAAAATTGCCTGTCCTGTCGCACAACTCCCACATCATTGCCATGTCATTTCCCTTGTCTGAGGCCAACTTGGACCATTAAACATGGTTAACCAATTTTAAATCCTTGGTTTTGCTTAAAGTGTGGCTTAGTCATCCCCCTGATCAGCACTGCTGCTTTGATGGATAAATTGCCCACAAAGTACGTGGAGCCATTTCGTCGCTGGCACATTGGAAAGTTCTCAACAAAAGAAAATATAGAAACTAACATATGTACCTCATAAATGCAAAAGCCATAACCCTTGGAATTTCCCGTGTCACGATCCTTGACCAAATCAAATGCACGTAATGGCCTGCATAAACAGATGAAACTAGAAGTCACTCAGGTTCATTCAACACAAAACCAGGAAAAGAGTGAAATTCTGAAGCCTGTTTTCCTTCCAGGTGTTTACAGGCCAGCAGTCCTTGTGACTTGGATGACAATGGAAACCCACTGAAAACAGCCCTCCAGATAAAGAGATTGCTTGTGGTCACTATCTCACCCAAATGATGATAGAAGGTCCACAATCTGCTCTTCACTCAAATAGTAGGGCAAACCCCCCACAAAAATCCGGTCTGGTCCATCAGCACCACCAGAGGCCCTGCAGACCACAAATGCTCCTGCAGATCAAAACATTGAGCAAGTAGACAGTGACCCAGCTGTTAATACTGGTAGAATTGTTAGCTGAACAAGCAAGGTTGAACCCTGTCTTCAGATACCTTAGCTCTGAAACCAAAAGTGCCTTGAAAACTCTGCATTCTGTAGAGACCTACCCAGGTGCAAGCCCAACTGCTGCCAGATTCATATGACTACTTGGTTGACTTGGTCCTAGAGTTGCAGCCATTGAAGGGTTATAGTCACTGGGTCTTCGCACTCGAACGGAAATGCCCTGCATTTTAAGTAACAATAATGAGGTCAAATGTCTCCTCATTGAAGAAGTTCCAGATGAGAAGTGGAAATGTGTGAAGCTGACCACAATGGCTATCACCTCATAGATAATGCCATCAAGTGCCATAGCATTGCTAGCCTCCTCCACTGTACGCATCTCCACAAATGCAAAGCGTTTCTCTTGGTTTATATAAACATTGACAACCGCATCACCTTACGAAGGCAATCCACATCCAATGTCAGCACCCCAAGTCATCAATTAGATTTTGCCACCAGTCAATCACAGAACACAGAATTCTACCTCATACCTGGTCCAGCAGTATTGCCTCCGACAGCAGCCATCACTTTGCTAAAAAAGGTGGCAATGGACTGCTCATTTGTCATTGGAGGCAGTCCCCCAACATACACCCTCCGAGCATGTCTTGTTGCCTGAATCCCATCCCACAAACCAAAATGAGGTGGGATCACTGTGACTAGTCTTGATGTCACAAATATGAAACAAGAGATTGTAATCCATAATCAAAAAATAAAACAGGTGGAACCTACTAACTAATAGAGCTTTCAAAATATGAAGTTCTTGTACTAGGAAAGTGTGAGAGGTGATCAAATATTATGCTAAGGTATGTGTCAAGGCTCTGTATTGGAAACAAATGTACCTGAGTTCCCCCAGCAAAGGGGAATATTGATGGAAAAACACCAGGCATTGGATTAGCCATACCTGGTATCTGGCCTGAGACATTTCACAAAATTAGGCAAAACCATAGAAGCAAATTTCTCATAGCTAAGACTGTGATGTTATATAGGTCATACACATGCTTTCTCCCTGAAAAACTTCAATTAGGTGATCCCAACTGAAGATATCCTGCCATTTATTTCCTCCCTTCAGAAGTGGTCTTTCCATTGTCATAGCACCCACATTTCAAAGAGCTTCACACTGTACTGACTAACTGGTATGAAGTAAAGCTAGTCCATGAGCATAATATCACATGCAGAAATGTCTCCACATAAAGTAGTTGACATGTCAACAAGGAGATGCTTAGAGACACACCTAGTGAGGAATATCCACCAACGGGACCAGCAGCTGATGATGGCAGATCCCCTGAGTGTGGGTTGAGCATTGTACCTATTTTCATACACAGTTAGCCAGTGGGCCAGTTTCCAGAAGCCCTCATTTATTGCTGACTTAGCAGCTGTCCACTGGAAGCTCTAAGATGGATCCAAAGCACCATGGCCCTATAAAAAGTAGGAAAATATGTAGAGGTGATTTTGTTGGCAGCTAGTGCAGGCCAAAGATCCTGTCCCTGAAATAAGGAAATTCTCTGCAACAAGCAGGGTGACATGCTGGCCAAGATGGTGGTTGCAGATAGATGGTCAAAAGGGTGCCCCACTCCCTTGTTTGACCAAACAGCCCTTTGCAGACACATTTGTTGAAAGGCACAGAGGACTAGAAGGCCTGAAGTGGTAAAGCAAACAAGAATACAGACACAAACCAAGACCATCCGAAGGAAAACAAAAACCAGCAAATGCCAATCCTTAGTGTCCACCTTGATGATTGAAGAGAATACAACAAATCACTTTCTTGATCCATCTAGTCCCAGAATCAATGTGAACAACTGTATTCCAACTCTTTGTACAACTGAAAATTCATGTGCTACTTTTCTTAATTTCTGGATCTTTAGGAGCCATCTACAAAATTGAAGCCCAGAAATAATCCTCAAATAAGGCATGTAATCTGATGTAACTGGTACTAAACTGTCAAATCAAACCTTCTATTTTATTGATAAATTACCCAAAAAAGGTCTTCTGTATATACTTTTCATAAAAAAATTATGACCATTATAGATGCCTAAACTAGGAGTTCTCACTGGCCATTCGCAACCAAATTGATCAACTTGACAAATTCAAACACACCACACACCAATGTATTAAAAGCTTCTTGGACCACATTCTGAAATATAAACTTCCTGGCTTCATGCACCTGACATTGCAGCTGTGACAATTGTGGCACCAGGAGGGGCCATGTCAAAGCCACTTGTACGTTTGCTGCCAGACATCAACCCAACATTGAATAAGGTTTAGAAACATCTCAGGTTTACAGTAAACGAACCTCTGAGAATGTAACAACAAAATTATCACATCAGCTCTCTGTTAGATTCGTTCAGTAAAGCGAATTCTCAAAACTGATGTGTCCTCTGTTCATTTTGCAGCAATATCCAGGGAGCAGAAGTTTCAAGAACTAAACTCTGCTGTTCTAGCATTACCACTTGAGAATATGTGAAGGCCATAAGCAGATACATCTGTGAAAACCTTTGCCTGGCATGCAGCCACCTATGATATTGCAGATGTGAGCACATGAAACCAAGCTGAAGGAAAGTCGTAATGTACCTTTTCCTGTCCCTAGACTGTGATCTAGACCGAGATCGATGCCTGTGCCTTCGTTCACAATCACCACCATCATGTTCATGCCGTCTGTGTGATCACCATAAACACCTTCTCACCGATTTGCGAAAGTTGCTGTATTGGCAACTTGACCAGGACAACAAAAATGACCATTGCCAAAGGTCAAATCTTGAAACTACAAAGGCACACGACCAACCACTTAGAACATTGCACAAATAGCCAGGTGTTACTACTACACATGGCAGCCTTCACAAAATGATACCAAGAAAGACAACAGGAAAAAATGCACTTGGGTACCTGTCTCGGTCACCCCTGTCTCCTCCTCTCTCACTATCTTCATCACGGTGGCGGTAGCTCCTGTAACTTCTTTCACCTCTGCCTCTGTCAGATTCATGACCATCCCTCCGCCGCCGCTGATCTCTATTGCAACAATTCTCCTCTGTTCCTCTGTCCTTGCCTTGGCTTTCCTCTTCATGAATAGGACGCTGGCCACAAGAAAAAGAAAAATTAAAGAATAGTAACGAATCAGGCAGCATTACTGGACTGTACCTATTTCTGTCAGCACCTACACCAGCCAGCCAGCCGGCCAGGGATCTCATACCATCATCCCACCACCTTCCACATCATGGTGAAATGGTCAAAAGCCAGAAACAATGCTAGGATGCAAAGAGAGCCAAAACCCTAGCTGGTGCTGAGCACCATTCAAAAACTGAAATCCATCACTGCAAATCACTGATGTGCAATATCCAAAAGGTTTTGGCTCCTTCTTGATGTGGAGCTGATGCTGTTGTCCATCGGAGGTGTAGGCAATAGAGGCACAGAAAATGGCATGACGGCAACAATAGACTACGTATTCTCTCAATTACATGCATGCGTGAAAGAAAGACGATAGGTACCTGTCGAAATCGGTCACCGTTTTCTCTCTTATCCCGCACGTCTGCGGCAAATCCTGCTTTTCTCCCATCCTCCTCAAAACTTCTTTGATAAGAAGACCTACTACTGCGCGGAGGAGGTGGCGACTCCCTCAAGTCGGTGGCATATCTGTCATCATCCTCGCCTGCCATTGTTCCCAGAGCTTTCTATTATGATCTCCTCACTCCGGCCCTGATAATGACGTAAATACAAAACGCCCTTCTTCAACTTCCAGATAAAAACTCCTCTCTCGACAGCAACGCTCGTAAGTATCGCACCAAAAAAAAAAGACCAAAACAAACAAACCTATCCGCCAGTTCCCTCCAAAGACAGAAATTATAAAGAAAGTAGCATGAAGTCTACAAACTCTTCAGGCGCAAAATTACAGGAAAAAAAAATTCAATTCTCTCCAAAACCACGTCGGCACGACTTAGAAGAGCTCCGGCATTACGTATCCACTGAACGAAAGCAAGCAAGAAAATGGAACGCAGTTTGAAAAACCGAGAGAAAAAAAACAGACTTGAATAAGTCGGGCTCCAAAAGGATTTTCAAATCGGGAAAAAATTAGCAACCAAAAAAAACAACCAGAAGAAGAAGAAGAAGAAATCTTTCGCGTGTAACAAAGCTTTGCTTCAGAAGAATTTGATGTTCTGGAATTTTTTTGCAACAAAGATCAGGAATCAAGGGAATCAAGAATCAAAAGCGAACAGACCCGAAGAAGAAGCCGGAGGAAGAAGCAAGAAAACGCGAATGTCGCCGTTACGTCATCGACGTCCGTCCGTCCGTCCGTCCTTGTCCGCCGCAGGCGACGATGACGACGACATCGGACGTCATGTGATGCGACGATCTCGGACCTCGTGTGCCGATGGACGAACGAAGACGGCGTCGGACGTCGTGTGCCGATGAACGAACAAGACGTGAACGCCTTTATCGGGTGCCTGGCGGGTATATGATCCAGCCTTCCAAACCCTCGCCGGTTATTAACTGAGCTAACCACTATGGTTAGCGAATGAACTGGGGGGGGGAGGGGGAGTCTTGGGAACATTTAGTCGTTAGGAAAGAAACACGAGGGAACAAGGGAACGACATTGTTTTTTTTTCTGGGAACATGAAAGGGTAGGTACCTACCTAGCTATTGAGTTGTGTCAGCACGGATTCCGTGCTGACAGGGAACATGAAGTCTTAGGGGAACATGCGAGAATATGGGAACGTGTAAAACAAGTTTCTTCGGGGAACGTGAAGGGTACCTTTCCATTGAGTGGTGTCGGCAGTGACGGATTCCGTGCGGAATCGTCGTCTTCTCCGGCTATGACGTACGCGGGGTGGGGAATTGCGGGTCTTGCCTATTGTGTTGGGTGTTGGTGTTGTTTGTGCCGAGGCAACAGAAGTCTCGGCGCTGATGGAGCAGTCCCTGGCCAACTGCGAGACTCCACCGCTGCACTACAAGCACTGTGGCTTCGTGAGCGTGGTGCTCGGGTGCACGGGTTTCTCCGCTCTCGATTTGAATGCTTTTGTCGCCGTCGCGGGGGCAGAAGAAACGGTCACGGTTGCCGCCGGTGTTTTCCGCGAGCTCATCGGTGCCGAATGCGCCTTGACTGGCTCTGGCTCCGTTCCGCAGATACGGATAGAGAACTCGCCTCTGATTCTGTTTCCTCTTGCGGAGGAAGAGAATTCTGCGGAAGATGGATGCGGTCGAACGGGGAATGGCACGGCTGCTGTGGATAAAGTTTTTGGGGAGGGGATGGACGCGACTAGCTTATCGTCGTACCTCTCGCCGTCACAACAGTCTACCTGCGGTGAGCGTGGCGAAGTCTCGGTTTCACAAGACGGCGATGATTGTCTGCAAGGGATGAAGAAGGCTCTCGGTTCTTTTCTTGTTTCGGACGTGGCTGCGAAAGAAATCGAGCAGTGCGGGGATGGGAGCAGTGCCAAGAGGAAACGAGCTACAACGAAAATTGCGGGTATGGGCAGTATATTGCATCAGCTGCAATGGATGCGGCAGCGGAATCACGCGAAAGTCCAAGGTCACGTCGTGGCGCTTGCACAGAGAGCAGGAAATGTGCGGGTGGTGGCGCTTCTCGACTTGTGGTTGCCTTCTAATGTCTGGTCAATTGGAGGTTTCTGGAAGTCCCGTGCAGTGGCTGCCACGGCCCTTGCACATTTGAGGTTAGTCATTTCTCTGCCGCTTACAAAACGATCATGCAATTGCACGCTGGTGCTTTTGGTTCGAAGACGATCCCTCTTCAACAGCAGTCCTTGCATCCATTGTATTGCACCGTCCTCTTCCTTCACACATCCCATCCTTCCTTCTGCATTGTCAATGTTCGGATTAGGGTTTAGGTCGATAAGGCCGGCCATATGAAGCTTGCAAATGCCACAATTGTAATACGTTGATTGTAAAGCTTGATTGTTGTTTGGGTTTTCTTACCTGCTGATGTTGAGGTGGAAGATTTCCTGGATCTGTGTATGTGCAGCTGCGACTGGGAGTGTCGACGGGGTATTCTTGAACTTGTCAAGAATGGTGCTGAGGGTTTCAGCGTCAAGGATTTGTGGGAGTTAGGAGACTGTCATGTGCTTGACTGCAAGTTACATTTTGATGCCCCTGAGAAGTCAGCAAGATTTGACCTCCACTTGCTTTTCAAGTCTCTTCCATCATACATGACAGAGGAGAAGCTTGATGGACACAAGATTGTGCCCAGTGATGATGCTGCTAGTTTGCGAGCAGGCATTTGGGATGTTCCTGATGAAATCCTTATCTCGATTCTTGGCAGGCTTTTGCCAAAGGATCTGCACAATGCTGCATCTGCATGTCGGTATATACGGTTGATGGCAGTCTTGATTATGCCCTGTATGAATGTTTGTCTTTTCCCTCATCAACAGGCTGCTGTGCGGTGGATGCTGCATCGTGAGCAAAGACCAGCAGTAAGTGCTTCAACCCTGTGTTCACTAAAAGCTCTTTGTTTCAGGTTTTCTTGAGCTGGAGTATACCTGTTTCAGGCAGTTCTGCACTCTATTATGCAGTTTTTTTCTGAGCAGCCATAGGCACTGCAGGTGCTTCCTCATCCTCTTTACCGAAAGCTGGAAACAGAGGATGGCTTTCCTATCTTCCTCGACATGGTGTCAGGTTATCTTTCACCTGAGATGCCTGCACAGGTGCATGATTTTCAGGGGGGACTCTTCTGTGATGAACCAGGACTGGGCAAAACTGTTACTGCCTTGTCTCTCATCCTCAAAACACAGGGAGCAGTTGCGGAACCTCCTCCAGGCACTCAAGTGTGTTGGGGTGAACACAGGTCAGGGGAAAAAGTGGGTCACTATGTGGTCAGGGCCAATGGAACTCCCTTAGGGGCATCTGTTGTGAAGAGATCCATGATGTTAAAGGCTCGAAGACAACAAGGCAGAGGCTGGGAATCCTGCAGAGAGGCTCTTCATCATCAGCCAGATTGTGAACATAATTCTAGATCAGAACCTCTAGCTGATATCTTGTGTTCAAGATCTCTTTCTCCCTCACTTGAATCAGAATTAAGCACCCTGCAACAAGTCCCATCCTCCACAGAATCGCAGGGAAATCCATCTTTGGATTGCTGGGTAGAAAATTCATTGATGCCACTTGGCCTGAGCCCATCACCAGTGTTGACAAGTGACTTGTTAACAAGCACAAACAGTCGTTTGACAAGAAGCTCAGCCCGGTTGAAGCGTAAATTGAGTGTATCTTTTGAGGAGTCTTCCAAACCTGTAGGCGAGAGCTGTCTGGATGAAGGACTCACATCAAGTGCAAGAGACAGGGCAACTCAACGGCTGAGATTGATGTCAACAAGCTGCAGGCATCTCTCTGTAGCACTATCATCAATGAGCCAGCAGGAAGTGCAGTTCAAGCCTCCAGAAGAGGGTGTAATAGTTCAAGAGGAAGCTTGCATGAGTGAAGAGGAGGTCTGGGTTCAATGTGATGCCTGTAGAAAATGGCGGAAGCTACCAAATGATGCTGTACCTCCAAGGGAAGGACTAGCTTGGTTTTGCAGTATGAACAAAGACTCGCTATACCAAAGCTGCACCACTCCAGAGCAGATATGTGACCGTAACACATGGGTGAGGAGTTTGCCAGGGTTTTACAAGAGGGGGACAGCACCAGGACAGAAGCAGAACGTTTCCTTCTTCATGAATGTGATAAAGGAGAATGCTCATCTCTTGGATGTGCATGCCAAACCTGTTTGGTGGCTTGCAAACCTAAACTCTGACAAGCTGTGCAAGTTGGCTGCTGGAGGATTAACCATTCCCAGGGACATGAAGGGAGTTGGGTCAGCAGATGATGCCCATAGCTGTGAGAGCCTATTTAAGACATTTGGACTTATACAAAGCAGTGTGGGGAAAGGAGTTGTTAAGTGGCAATACCCAAGTGGCCTTGATAATTTGGTGTTTGATTCCTTGGCCTTGAGACAAGCATTGCTGAAACCTGTGGATGATGCTATTCGTATATACCTATCAAAGGCAACACTCATTGTTGTTCCATCCAACTTGGTGGAGCATTGGAAAAATCAGATAGCCAAGCACACAACACCTGGTCAGTTGCGTGTATACATATGGACCGACCATAAAAAACCTCCTCTTGCACACTCTCTTGCATGGGACCATGACATTGTGATCACAACATTCAATCGTCTGAGTTCTGAGTGGAGTGCTCGTGAGAGCACAGTATTGATGCGGGTACATTGGCTCCGTGTCATATTGGATGAAGGTCATACATTGGGGGCCAGTCTGAGTTTGACTAATAAACTCCAGATGGCAGTTTCCATGCATGCTTGTCGACGCTGGTTGTTGACAGGAACTCCTACCCCTAACACCCCAAACAGTCAAGTGGCTCACCTTCAGCCCATGTTGAAATTTTTGCATGAGGACATATATGGAAAGCAACAAAAGATTTGGGAGACTGCAATTCTGCGACCATTTGAGGCAGGCCGTGAAGAAGGGCGAGAACGCCTCTTGCAATTGCTTCACAGGGTGATGATAAGTTCAAGGAAGGCAGATCTGTGCACAATTCCACCTTGCATACGCAAGGTGAAACTTCTAGACTTCACAGAGCAGCATGCAGCTAGTTACAATGAACTTGTAGTAACAGTGCAGAGGAACATCCTCCTGGCAGATTGGAAAGATCCCTCACATGTGGAATCCTTACTAAATTCAAAGCAGTGGAAAGCTCGGGGCATTGCTTTGCGAAATGCACGCCTGTCTTGTTGTGTTGCAGGTCACATCAAAATGCAGAATGCTGGGGAAGATGTCTTGGAGACTATGGAAGTGTTTGTGAGAGAACAAGGCATGGACCCCTTGTCACATCAATTTGATGTCATTCAGAATGCTCTTCTTTACGGAGGTAACTGTAACAGGTAACAACATAGTTTCCAGTTTGGTCTCATCTTTGAAGCAACTATGAAATGAGATCTGCTTGCCAGAGATTGGACTTTATTGTCTGAATGTAGTAATAGGAGTTGGTTGTATCTCACAACTAATAGTAACAGTTGCATGCAAGGTTCTGGACCTGCAGTTGACTTGAGCTTCTGCTTAACTGGTAGCAGGCTCATCATGGAATTTGCAGGTGCCAGGAGTGGTGCAGGCTTCCAATTGTAACACCATGCCGCCATTTGCTTTGTCTATCATGTGTAGCTATGGATTCTGAGAAGTGCACATGTCCAGGGTGTGATAACCGATATAAGATGCAGAGCCCTGCAGAATTGGCCCGGTCAGAGAATCCAAACCCAAAGTGGCCTGTCCCCCAAGACCTCATTGAGTTGCAACCATCATATGCTCAGGTAGTTTTGGGATGCATTGGTGAGTTTTGTAAAAGATTTCCACCTGTGTTTCTTCTGTTGGTTGTTGTTGTTTCTGGGCCTTTGCAAACTGATGAGCTTCTAAACTGCTAGCTGCAATGGATTGCTACAGGATGACTGGGATCCTGACTGGCATGCAACATCCAGTAGCAAGGTTTCATACCTGGTGGACTGCTTGAAAATGCTCGAGGGTGCAAATGTCCAGCAGTGCACTTCTTTTGCTACAGATGCCCATGTTGAGCCAGTGCCAAGTGATGTTACAAATGATGATGAGCATATTACTTCAAGCAAGTCACAGCAGACTGCACTGCCAGAGAAGGCGATAGTCTTCTCACAGTTTCTTGAACACATTAACGTGATCCAGCAGCAGGTAATTTTATTGCAGACCAGCAGATGCTGATTGCGTAGTGTTCTGCCAGTGGCAGACATGGAGCAGGTTTCATGAATTCATTTGTCCTCCCCTCTCCTATCACAGTTTGAATTGTGCTGTGTCCTAACAAGAGACATGTATTGGGGTGTGCTTCCTCTCTGTGCAGTTGACTAAGGCTGGCATACAACATGTTGGCATGTACAGCCCAATGCATGCTGTGAATAAGGTCAGTTTTGGACTCTTGATTTTTAGTTGTAGTGTCTCCTGTGGTTGGGATTAGTAAAGCTTCATTAGCCGGGAGGAATTTTTCCTCAGCAAAGACTCATGTGCTTTCAACCTCCACTTTGGTAAGCTATTCAATAGAGTGGACATTCTGATATCTACTTTTTTTGTCTGGTGGCTGTAGTTGAAATCATTAATGGTCTTCCAAAACGACCCCAGATGCACAGTGCTAGTGATGGATGGCAGTGCAGCATTGGGCTTGGATCTAAGCTTTGTGACACATGTTTATCTTATGGAACCTATCTGGGATGGCAGGTGAGACTTATTTGCCTGATTGGTCACAGTCTTTCTGCATTTGTTTGCAGCTTTTGGTTTTGTACATAACTTAACCATCTTACAGTTAAGCTTGTCTGAGATTCTTATGCACATGATGGCTATATTTTGTCTTTTGGAACAGCATGGAGGAGCAAGTTGTAAGTAGGGCACATAGGATGGGCCAAACCCGCCCTGTACTTGTTGAAACTTTGGCTATGCGGGGTACTATTGAGGAACAGATGCTGGAATATTTACAGGTTTTCCTCTACCTATTGCTTTTGGCTAATTTCTCCTCTGGATGTTTTGGGAGGTATTTGAAGTTTCCTATGATTATGACAGGGAATATTTGATGGACAATTCTGCAGACCCTTTGACTTGATGAGATGGGATGAGATAGTGCTTGTTATATTTGTTTATGCACCTGATTTGGGAATTTTGAGGTTCAGGATCCAGTGGACAGAAGGAAGGGCCAGATTCAAGATGGACACAATCTGGGTGGGAGATCCAGTCAGCGCTCCTCACATGACCCAGCAGAAAGTAGTTATCTGGCACATCTGGATTTTGTTAGAACAGCCAAGAAAATGGTTGATTGATCAAAGCTGCATGAGGGGTATTCACTGTGTTTTCTTTCCTCACTATGCCTGAAGGACTCATGTAGTCATACCTCTACAAAATGCAAAAGAGCCTGTCTAGTTTGATTTGTTACTGCCAGAGAATGGTCACATATATTTGGTCTGACTTCGTTCAGCACTGTTTAAGTCTTTGATGGATTTGGAATAATCCAGTTTGTAACATCAATGCAGCATTTTCTGTTCTGAGGATTTACAGGAGCCAGAAAGTACATTAAGGTGATATATTAGAACGTGTGCTGTTGGGGTTTATTGCCTTACAGTACTGTGAGTGATGAGGACTTTTGTGTAGTGCATAGCACAGAGGGGCAAACCCACCAGATTGAAAGATGGATTGGACTTTGTATTGGAGTTCCATTTATTGCCTTTACAAGAACTGAAGAATATGCATGAATAAATGATATGACTCAAGTTGTGACTTCTGTGTATAGAAGATGATGCCAGGAAGCTGATGTTGGAGAAGTGTGGCTCTTCTGTCAATGGTTTGGATTCTTGGTATTGAACAGGAGATTGTTTTCCAGATGTATTACAGGCCTGATTCTGCTTTCTAATGTGCATGTTTTGTGCAGACATGTTTTGATCCAATTCAATTCAGGATGCAGAATCTTGTATAACTTGTTGGCTGATATTTAGGCAGATAATTTTGTACCTATCTACACCCAGTATTGGGAGCAAATGATGTCAGTGGAGGGGAGTAATAACAGCTTGTCTCTGCTATTCATGACGAAGGTGATGGACCAACACCTTGTGAGTGACACCCGTTCGTGTTGCATTTGTTTTGGTTTGGCTGGAAATGGCATTATTGTTACTTTTAAAGTATTCCAAATTCCGAGTCTTTGAAATCTACTGGTGAAAGGACCACAGATGGGACTGGGTGCAGGTACACTATCTGCAGGAGTTTGGCAGTGTAGTCAATAGTGGAGAAGTTGCAGCCATGGGGTGGTCAACGAGCAGTTTCATGTAAGCCTTGATCTGTTACGGTTTTTGATATTCTTTCCTTCATATGGGGACACTAGATATTCTGGATAGTTAGTGCAAGTACCTGGTTTCGTTGTTTGTTCTCCCAACCAGCCGCTTTTTGCAATAATACTGCCATGTGTATGCTGTCCTTTGATGCATTTGCCAACTTTCCTGAGCACATCCTCAACTTGCTCAACGCCTTCAAAATATTATTATTATGTTCTCCCAATATTATGCTTAGTATTGGCTGTGGCAATTACCTATACAGTTATCATTCTGGATTTGCCTCTTAATCAACAATAGTGAGATATTACAAATTTTGGATTTGGGAAGGAATATGTCTCTTTTTTTGGGTTTAGTAATTAAGTTTAGCCATTAAATTTGGTCAAATTTTATCTATGAAAGTTAACCACTAAGTTTATTTATTGAGTTTAGTAAAGTTTTTGTCATTTATGCTTAACTATTAGATTTAGTCATTAAATTTAATTAATTTTTAATTGTGAAATTTAATCAATGTGTAGTTATTAAATTTGATCATTAGGTTCAGCCAATGTTTAGCCATTATGTTTAATTAATGTATCAAATCATTAAGTTTAGTCACTATGTTTAATCATTAGGTTTAGTCAATGTTTAGCTATAATGTTTAACCGATATATTAAGCCATTAAATTTAAGCATTTGATTTAGTTTCAAGTTATCATTTAGGTTTAATCAATGTATAGCTATTATGTTTAAATATTATATCAAGTCATTAGGTTCAATCATGATTTAGTCATTATGTTTAATTTAATTGTAGTGACTAATTGTCATTTAAGTTTTAAACATTATATTTTGTGACGTGAAATAAAAAAACTTGACATTTTTGATAGTGTAGTCCATTGATAAAGATTTGATTTATCATTGTGAAGGTTTGAGTTCAATTCATTGTATTTGCAATTTATATGCATGTTTAAAAGGTTAAGGTAAATAGGTTTAATTAAAGTAATTTGATGAACTTAGGTTAGGTAGGTTAGAAGCATCTACTTAAGTTTTTTTTTTTTTTCAACTTACTTAAACCCGATTACTATTTACTTATCTACATGTTAAGTTTTAAAATAATAATCCAAGAAATGATTTTAATTTAAACATAAATTTGACCTAGTCAAATGGTCCATTGTTTATTAGGCAAATAATTAGTTATTTTGCTAATTATGTTGGTACTCCAAATGACAAGGCCCAAATTATTGGCCAATCATGTTGGTAGGTCCAAATTGACTTGTTTAAATTAATAGGGTGGTTTTTTGTGCAAGTCATTTTGGTTATTTTTTATTAACAAACCTAGGAAAAAAAATAATGAATTATAATAGTATCAAGAGTAAAAGGAAAGGGGATAAAACAAATCAAAAGAGAAAAAACAAGATGAAATGAAAAGGGGGGAAGAAACGAAGAAATAATAATGTGGTTACAAGTGTGTTGTAACAGATAAATATTATTATTTAATTTTATTATTATTATTATTATTATTATTTAAAAAGGCTTTGATTTAATGTGGGAACTTATTCTAAAAGATGAAAATATTATAACAACAAATTAATTATTGAGAGTTTTCATTATAAATAATTGTATTATTGACTTGGGTAATACTATGGATAAACATTGGAAATAAAATATTGAACCTTATTGGCCTTATTATGATAAATTTTTTAATTAGGGGCATAATGTTTGGTTTATGAATAATTTAGATAATTATCCGAAGTTAGTAATAATGAGGAAATCAAGTATGTAGATTTGATTAAATTTTGAACTCCAAACAACGTAAGATTTATTCATAAAAAATGAAAAATTATAAATAACATGTGATGATTGATTTAACATAAAAAGATTATAAATGAAGATTAGATGTAAATGAATGTGATTAACCATTCATCCATTTCATTATTTCAAATATTTAAAGGGTAGTGATTGGACCTTTAAGTTTATAATTTGTAATCAATAGTTTGATGTCGTTAGTTGTTATAAAATTACCATATGTTAAAAAGAAGTATTAAACAAATTAATATAATATAAAAATGATTGTTGATATTGTTGTGAAAACCTTATAGTATTTAATTAGTGATCCTTATAAAGGAGAATATTTAAGCATGTGATGAATTTTGCTTTGAGGTGTAAATTTCACGTAAAGATTCAACTTTAGATGTGTAAGTGATCCCAATCTATAAAAAAAAAGGGTTTCATGTTTGAGGATTATGTGAATGAAAAATATTGTAAATGTTATGTTGTAATAAAATTGCATAATTTACCTATGTACTAAAAATATTTAATAAAAAATTCACCCTTATAGTTTTGGATTTTTAGATTATAATATTAAGTACTAATAGGGGTGTTGGTTCATTCTAACACCATAATCTAAATATTATGGGGATGTTTTTATTTTTGTGGGGGCAATATGCATTCTTTTTATATGCTAATATGGTAACCAATTAAGGTTGTGTCCATTGATTTCATTTTTTTTACCAAAAAAAATAAAATGTTTTATTGAATTTTCATTTGATGTAAAATAAAATGTTATACTTAGTAATAGTTATTAGTTATTTATCACCAAGATAATACTTATTACAATTATGATTCTTACAGTTGAAAAAACATGACATCAAAATTCACCATCAAATTTCAATATTAATTTTTTTTGCATTAAGAAAAGGGAAATCTTTCTTATGCCATGTGGTTGATTGGTTTCATTGATTGAATGGATAAGGGATTAATATTGTGCAAATAATTATATTTGTGTCATTCATATTTATTGAATCATGGGTGTGCACACAACTTTTTATTTTATCTTAAAGGTGTCGTATTGATTGACGCACTAACAATTTTTTTGGAACATTGGGCATGTCCTTAGTAAAAACATTTTTTTGAACCTTCAGTTCCAAAATAAGAACTATTTTATTCTAGATTTCACCTTTTTAGTTTATATACATGATAATTAAATTTTGGGCAAACCATATGGATAAAACCTTGTTGTTATTGAGAACATTTTGACAAATGAATTTGGGACACTTTGAAAACACTTTGGGAACTTGAAAACTTGAAAACCATTTAAGAATTTGATTAGAACATGATGGGAACATATTAGGAATAAAGTGAGAATAAAATATTTCTCCCCCTTCTTCAAAAGGAAAAAAAAGTTATTTTTCCCCTTTATCCTTTCAAAAAGAAAAAAAATAGACATTACCTAATTCAATTCATATTCATTAATTCATAGGTGCATTCAAAATTTTATTTTATTTTTGAAAAAATCATATTCATTGGCCCATCAACATTTTTTTGGGAACATTAAACATTATGTATTGGAAACACTTCTTTGGACCAATGTTGGACAAGTTTCAAGAGAAAAATGAAAACTAATTATGTTTTTAATTCGGTTCTCATTTTGAATACATTAAGGTTTCATAAAGGGTGATATTTTTTTTCAAACTTTCATAAGGTTTTACTGGGTTCAAAATTGCCCATTTGATTTTTATTTTTTTGGAACGAAATTTTTTCAAAGTGAAATCAAACCTTCATTCTTTGTGTAATATCATTTCAATTCCCATAACAAGTTACATAAACATTTGATTTTGAATTTTTGAATTATTGAACCAAGTAAAGTTGTGACAATATTAATATTTTGGTATCAAATACACTTTCAACCATTGAGGATGAAAAAACAATCATGAATTAAATTGCTTAACTTTTTGAATGACAATGTTTTTTTTGTTGACCTACCATTAAAGGTGTGCTCCATCATGATAAGGGTTTTCTTATCACTATTCATGTTAATTATATAAGAAGCTATCCTCGATTCCTAAATTATAAGCATAAGTATTATAAGAACCCTTACATTCATAAATAATAACCATAAAAGCCCTATTTTTATTTAGAAAATTATTACAAATATAAAATGCCCATTAAATATATTAGGAAAGTTTTGTGGATTAATTGTAAAGTCTTGAGGTGCAGCATTATTCTCAAAATAAGAAAATAAACCATGTATGTAAAAAATGTAAGAATAAAGACCCATCCAAAAATAAATAAATCACAAGAATGCATGTCATGAAAAAACATAACAATCATGACATCACTAATACATTAATAAAATAGAAGATTATAAATTTTAAAAATAATGTTCATCACAAATTGATTAATGATGAAGTTGCACTGATTATGATTAGTGGAAAAGACAAAGAATGATTTTCAAGTGTAATAACACAATGAAAAATCATATTGATTTGCACACATTGAAGGGTTATGAACACATGATATTCATAATAAAAGATAAATCGTGAAAATTAATGGGGATTACTAATGATGAGGTGTAATAACTTAAGTTCATGAAAAAAAAAAATAAATTAAATCTAACTTAACATTTTGAAAATATATCTCCTAACCATAATTTTACCCATCTCAAAATATTATACGATCATAAACTTAATAATATGTAAATGGGGAAGCAAGGAAAAAGGGGCATGTCCTTACATTTTAAACATTTCAAATATTCATAGGTAAAATATAAGGTTTTTACATTTATAACCATTCAAAATATCCATGGGTATAAGAATGTGCTTTCCAAATCTACATCCCAATAAAATAATTGGTGTTTGTCCACAAATTTTTGATTCAATAATTCGTGATTGGCTGGAGCACCTTCGATCTCTTGAGAGCCCCTAGCCAAAGCAAACGACGGTGAAATCGTGAAAGGAAAAGAGCAAGATGGTGTTCCTATTTCAGGTGATGCTATGACCGGTTACGAGGTGGCCGAACGGAAACCTGATGATGGCTTCTGGGTTAGGGAATTTGATCTTTTTACTTTAAAGGTTTAAGAGATTAAACCCGCCGAAAAACAGACTTAATGAAGGCGGCGATTTTATGATTTTGGGACGTGAAGCTTGTAACGGTGCATGGGAAAGCTTAAGCGAGAAGCCAAGGATGAAACGGCTAGAATTTTTGGAGGGAGGCGGTGGTGATCTTGATGAGGAGGATTAGTAAACTGAGGGAGCATTTTGGGTTGTTAGTCTAGTGTTTTTCTCTCTTGTTATTCTTCTGGCAGTTGCTTAGCTTGTTGTTGATTTTTTTCGCTGCGCCAGTGTCTGGCTGAAGTGCTGTGTAATCTCTTGATGTAATTGTTATGGAAGGTGACGCCGAGGAGTGATGAGAGATCTGAGGGGTCCGAGCCTTAAATTTATGGGCATGTAGAAGAGAATGAACATATATCAAAGGGAATGTGTCTGTAAGAGTTTGCTTTGCATCTGAGTGGTGGGCAGCAGAATGTTGTTAGCAGAAAAAGAGTGACAGGAAGGGCGTACAATCACAATTTTGTCACTTGTGCATGAGAGGCTGTCATTGTGAGAGGTTTCATGGGAGCTTGGTATTCTGTTGATCTGAATCCAGTGTTTCAAAATGTTGTTGGAATTAAGGGCCTCTGGGTTTTGGGTTTCCAGATGTTGAGAGTGAGAGCAGTGTATAGAGGCATTTAGAGGGTGTGGTTTAGTGGCTCAAAAGACCGAGTGAACACAGAGGGATTTGACCTCGAAAGCCTCACTTGAAATTCCTGTTGGATCCATGATGATGTGCATTGCAAATCGGGCATGTGACGGTTCCTGGGTTGTCAATCCGATGTAAGGCGCAAGGATCTGCACTTAGTGATCCGATGTGTTGATCTTTGTATGAGTAAATCATTTCTGTTGAAGGATCAGAGTGTTGTGTGTTGATGTGTTCTGTGAGTTGTTAGAGTGAGGTTTGGTGCAGATTAGAAGGTCAGGCAGCTCGGATCCTATTGGGTATGTACGCTCACCATGGCTGGTTGTCTCTGTGTTTTTGCATATCTCTCTTTCTAACACACACTCTCTCTTTTGGTGATAATGCCATAGAGCTTTCCCATTCTATGCGTTGAAGGTGGTGGGTTCGGTCCCTTGTTGGAGGTGGTTTGACTACACACTCACCCACTCATCGGTGATGAATTTGTTTTCACCTAGTCATCCGTCAGTGATGGGGAGTCCACATAGACCCCGATCCACCCATTTGCTTATGTGATTGCAACCACATTTTGTTAAGGTTTTCTTTTTTATTTTTGGATTGTAACCACATAGTGTTAGGGTTTTATTTTTTGTGGTGCTAATAATACCTCTTTGATTGTGGTGGTTGCAAATTCGGAAGGGAAGTATGAAGCTTTGGAGAAGCATGGGATTAATCTAGCATAAATGGCAAAGTAAGGAAAATTGGACCCTGTCATAGGCCGTGATGAAGAGATCCAACGTTGCATACAAATCTTGTTTCGGAGAACAAAAAACAATCTTATACTCATTGGTAAGCCCAATGTAGGCAAAATCGCAATTATTGAGGGATCAATTTTTCATCTTCAATGTCTTTTGCAAACTATTTGTAGGCTTTGGAATTGGGATATGTATATCAGGCAGCAGTTAATGTCCTTGAATCGTGCAAGGTGGAATTGGTAGGAATGAATGACCTGTTTCAGGGGTTTTCTACATTTTTTTTTGTTCATGCGAATCTTCCAAAGATAATATTTTTCAACAACACACCTTATCTTTTGTTCCGTTTCTCCCTCAATTTATATTCAAGGTACATAAATTTCTTTCAAATTGTTTACCACGAAGTGTTCTTTATCCAAACCTAACGCGTTTTTTAGTTCGTGCAGATCTTCCAAGGATAACATCTCCCAACAAAACAACTTTTCTTTTGTTTTGTTTCTCCCTCGCCTTACATCTAAGATATATAGATTGCTTTCAAATAATTAAATTGTGAATTGTGAAGCTAACAAAAAGTTTTCTTTTCAAAAATGGTGGACTTGCTTTTGATTTGTGCCCTCTATGACCAAAAGATGTTCATAGCCTGTTTGCTTTGCATGTGACCACTCTATGAAGACCACACCCACTTAATTTGCGTTGAGCATGACACGGATGTTGCTGACCATCACATTGCATGTGGATATGCTAACCCTAAGGTTAAACTTGCGCCTGTCGTAATGGTAATTAAATATGAAGTTATGTTATTTTGTTTTCAAAGCTAAATTCCATTTTGCTTTTGTTTGGAAGAATCGTAAACAAGGCAGTGGAGTTCCACGTAGATATGCAAACAATGAAGAAAGCGAACAATTACTCGAAAATGTCAAAGATTTTGTTGCGTTGTAGTAGCTCTTGAAAGGGCTGCGTGCAATGGGGCCCAACATGAGGAAGCACGGTGTATGATTGATATTGCTTAGTGATTATTGGAAAACGCGGAACATCACGCAAGAGCGCGTGTTGTTGAAACAAAGCAAGCTCGTCAAGCCCAACTAATGATAGATGCTGCACAACACATTGAACAATGTTGCATTGCATGCACAAAAGATCAACTTCATGTTGGACAACACATGACCTTACGAAATTTGCGATACCCTTTGGTCAACTCGCAAGTAGACGGACAAGTGTTCGAACGCCTAAATGAGCAATGTAACAATTGTGGCTATCGCTTTTACATCGAAGAATGCATGAGAGGCTTTTTTCGAAGACCACATTATAGTAAATGTTATGCCTTAGGGAAAATTCTTTTGCCTCCTATTCGCACCCCACCAGAGTACATGGCGATGTTACAAGATCAACAAAATGCTGAATTGCGTAAACATCTCCGTTCATACAATGTTGCATTTGCATTTATGTCCAGAAGGGTCCAGAGTGTGGGCTTTGAGCTTAGAATAGGAATGCATACCTACAAAGTGCAAGGAGGATTCTACCATTTGATCAGTGGTATGGAACCCGCAAAAGGGTAGTTGCCACGCTTTCTTTAGGCCTATGTGCATGATGCGACAAATGAGGGTTCAAATTGGCAAATGTAGAACCCTAATTTAAGCCCGGTGCATTTGACGACATTTTGCACGATCCTCAGGCGTGTCAATCCTTATGTAAACGTCTTTGTTCATGTAGTTGATCGTATCGTTGTAAACCTTAAAGATGAGGTCCACATTTGAATTAAAGCTAGCTGTACCTTAAGAAATGGAGATGTCAATCGTTACAACATCCTTATGGCAAACAAGGTTACAATGATAATTCTTCGTGAACCATGAGAGGTTGGAAATCATGATGTCACTGTATAGCGATGATATGGAAGTGGTTTACAACAAATGAACGAGCTAACACCTTCTTACTTTCCTCTAAAGTACTCGTTGTTTTTCGTCATTGGGGTGGTTTGAAAATTTGCAACTACAAAACAATCAAGACAAAACATGCACAAGGGTCTTAATGGTGGCTTATTATGTAGAAAGAGTGCACTTTAATAGCAAACTCTTCGTTCTGCATTTTAGCGGTTGTTTTTTTCAACAGTATATTGTCAACATTGTTGCCAAGACAAAACATAACACTCTTAACTTTTTGGTGCTAAACCAAGCTCAACTTCATGTAAAACTCTACCAAGGGTTAATAGATATGGTCAGAAATGATGTCCGATTAAATCTTACATAAGTGGGTCAGCAAATTATTTTCTGAATTTAATTTCTCGGTTCTCCACGTTTCATGATGCAAGCGTATCAAGATGTAATGGCTATTATGTGGAGCAAAGGAATTCCGGATGTCTTCTTCACATTAATTTGTAACCCGAATTGGCAAAAAATAGTCAAGGAGCTCAAGCCCAACCAAACAACCTCTGATTATCCAGATTTGGTCACCCATGTATTTTAAATGAAGGTGAAAGCCCTTCTTAAGGGAGTGGCAAAATTTGGATGGTTCGCCAAAGTTATTGGGAACATTTGGAAAAAGGAATACTAGAAACGAAACCTACTTCACATCCATTTGCTCCTTATCTTTCCTCCAAAGTAGAAAGTTTCCATAACCAAAAACATAGATCACTTGGTGTTAGCGAAGCTTCCTTTTCTAGAGAACGCACTTCTTTTTGAAACGGTCATAAAATTTTT
This sequence comes from Sphagnum tenellum, assembly GCA_963921925.1. Lineage (NCBI taxonomy): Eukaryota > Viridiplantae > Streptophyta > Sphagnopsida > Sphagnales > Sphagnaceae > Sphagnum > Sphagnum tenellum. The sequence goes on from OY998159.1 coordinate 3,194,206, forward strand.
GTTGCACGAACCGTGCAACCAAGAATACCCCAACCCTGCATGGTCAACAGGGTATGCAAGAAATGTTATCCACAAGCTTTCTCCTAGGAGACAACATAAGGCGAAGACGGGTTACCCTGTCTACTATTGACAAAACAATGGTCGAACGTTTCGAAAGACTCTAGATAGTTTTATGTATGACAATTGATGGGTGGTGCCCCATAACCCCTACCTTATCAAGATGTTTAATGCACATATTAACATCGAGGTGTACACTAATATTCAGAGTGTCAAATACCCTTTTAAATACGTTTATAAAGGTCCTAGTCGTGTTACAATGGTGATTGTCGGTCCAACAAACGAGATTTAACAATACATTGACGGTCGATATTTGAGTGCTATTAAAGGGGTCGATTCATTACTTTTGTTCAAAAAAATATGGAATGGCCATCAGTCATTCGAGATTAATTGTTCATTTTCCAAGACATCATAACATCATATGTAATGAAAATGAAGATTTGGCCGTTGTGGCGGAACATGTTGCTCGCCAAAGAACCACCTTGACCGCCTACTTTGCGTATAACATTCAAAATGCGGATGGGTGGAATGTGGTGTACGCGGACTTCCCTGTTGATCATGTTTGGAAAATTCGAAAAAAAGTTTAGTCGGCTTGACAACGAGGAGAAAAAGTTGTTGGGTGAATGTAATTCGTACATCTCGCTGTTGGTGAACACTTTTTCCTCCGCCTCCTACTTATTGTCGTACGAAGTGCAACCTTTTTCGAACATCTTCGAACTGTTGATTAGATAGAGCATCCGACGTTCCAAGTTGCTTGCGAAGCACTCAGATGACTGTAGGACAATGCAAAATGGGACATGTGCATGCAGAAAACATGTATCAATCAAGATGCAAAGAGGCTAAGGAATCTCTTTGTGACTCTCTGACTATTATATTCTCCTTTGAATTCAAAAATGTTATGGGAAAGATATTGAGACGATATGTCACACGATATGTGTCATCGACACATCACAAATGGAGGCATTGCCGAGGATGCCTACAATGACACCCTACTATTCTTCAAGGCCAAATTAGCATTAAGAACCAAAGGCTTACACAACTTTCTAAAAAATGTCGCTCACTTTATCGCCTATAGAAATGCTACATGTTAATCCTTAATTGGATGCGGAGCTTGACTACAATAGAGACGTACGCCATGGCTTTGTCGATCAAAATCTCCCGCGGTTCAACATTTGCTAGGAAACAATTGTCATTGCAGTGTTCAACAAAGTAGCCCAAGGTGAAGGCATAATATTTTTCCTAGATGGTCTAAGTGGGTCAGGCAAACCTTTGTATATAATGTGTTATTGGCATCGATTCAATGAGATGGACATGTTGCCATCAGGGTCACCTCTTTTGGCATAACAGCTCTCCTATTGGAAGGTGGATGAACCTCAAATTCAATTTTCAAGATCCCAATTGCCATTGGTAGGGACTCAATGTGCTCAATACCTGTGCATAATGATTTTGTTGAGTTGTTTCGGGAAGTAAAATTGATCGTCTGGGATGAGGCTCTAGCACAACATTGACATTGTGCCGAAACAATAGATCAAACTTTGTGCGACATCATGTAGCGCCCAGATTCGCCCTTTGGTGATAAAATGATTATCTTTGGGGGTGATTTTCGACAATGTCCGCCAGTGGTGTCCATAGGTTCTTGGGCAACAATTGTTTCTACAACCCTATTGTGTTCGGTTTTATGGCGTTAAGTGCGCATTTTCATTCTCATGAAAAACATGAAATTGCGTGCCGATCCCCTCTCCAAGCCATATGCTAAGTACTTCTAAGAGTCAATAATGGCCAAAAGTCTTCCATCATTGATCATTTTCCATTGGAAGTCGACACAGAGCCTTTAATTAAAGTTGAGATCGCCTTATACCCGGAAATCCATTAAACATTATTTATAAATACCTTCATCCATGTTGTTTTTTTGGCCCTAGCAATCAATTACGTAAACCAAGGACACATGGACGGTCGAGTTGTTCTGACAACAAAAAATATAGTTGTGAACTTTCTCAACATTTAGATTACCGAGGCTGTGCTTGGGCGAGAGCACATAGTTTTGTCAATAGACTTGGTGGAATCGAGGGATGACCAAGCTATGGTGATTGGCACGGAATTTGTCAACACCATTACTCTGGCACGTATGCCACCACATCACTTGGCCTTCAAAAGTTGGCGTCCTTATTATCTTACTAAAAAATTTCGATGCAACCTCAGGATTTTGTAATGGGACTCGTCTAATCATTTGGTGCTTAACATGAAGATCAATTGTCGTGTAGATCATTGGTGGCGCACGTGCAGGGAATATTATCAACATACCGCACATCACCACGACAACAAACCATTCGAAGTGGCCATTCACCTTATAAAGGTGCCAGTTCCCCTTACAATTGGCATTCGCTATGACCATTAATAAGGTGCAGGATTAGACCATGAAAATCGTTGGCATTTATTTGCCTGAACTTGGTTTCACCCACGACCAATTGTATGTAGCTTTGTCACAAGCTACGCATGTCACAACTTTAGCTTCGGGCTTGCGACCAAAGCAAGGGTTTATAAGGTTGCGAACCAAGAGGGAAGCATGGGAGTCACATCGCATGCTCTTGGGAGTGTAAAAAAGTGTGAATGAATGAACCTTCACATTCCTAAGGGAGTTTCCACTTTGGAAATTTGAGTCCCTGTTATAACCATAGCCTTGGGTTCGTGACCAAGGCAAGGGCTTGCAAGGTTGTGGGCCAATAGAGGAAGCCCGGGACTGAATGAAAGTGTGAGAGAATGAACCCTCACACTCCCAAGGGAGCTTCCACCTTGGGAGTTAGAGTCCCGGTGCATTTTTGAATGTTCAAAGAGCAATTGCAAGGGTCAGAACACAATGGATTGAAAACTTCTTTATACCATTGGAAAGCTATTGAAACATAGATGTGTAAAATGGTTTCACATGACCCATTTTGACATTTAAAATAAAAGTTATGCCCAAAAGAAGGGTCGTGAATCAAATTGCTAGTTTGATTATTGACCATTAAAAGTTGGGACTTAACCCGATTTCCTTGCGTGTAGGTGGCGTGTGACATATTGTTGCAAAGCTTTCAACAAGGGCTACAACTTTGCTTTAGACCTCATTTCAATTGAAGGTCTGTACGCAAAGTTATGGGGCCCAAAAGTCACGAAAGTCCTAACTTTGGCAATTTTGAGACTCCCATTTGGGAGTCCTGAGACAAAATGCCATTTGGATGTGAGCCTTGTGGCGAGGCACATAATATACTATAAGGGGGAAGGTGATGGCTTTTCCCAAGTTCGTGTTGTGGTGAGTCTTGTGAGTCCGAATTTGCCTATGGTTCGTCTTAGCATCAAAAGTGCTTCAACTATGCAGTAATTAACTTGTTGTTTGGTTTTGTGCAAGTTTGTGTGAATAAGTGCTTATCATTCTGTCTAGTCCCATCCTGAAGCTCCAACACGCCCCTTTACGCCCAAAATGCTATGAGCTAGGGAGCCTGCCCCAACTCTTTATTCTTTCGTTGTTTTCACTTCAGATTCACGCTTGAGTCTATCAATGAGCTTGGGAACGTGTCAACATGTGTGAATGACATCTTTGTTTTCTGCTCGAATGGCAAGATGACGACCAATGTTGTTTATACGAAATTGTTGCGATGATCTTTCTTCTCTATCTTTTGCTTGTTTTTCTCTTTCGATGGGTCAAAATTTTCACATCCAAATCATGGGTTGAAATTTCCTGCATTGGATGCAAAAATGGTTACAATGGAAGCTATGTTCACAACGTGCGACTGTTGAAAATAGAATGCTTCTTAAATTCTTATTGTCCCATCGAACAAAAACTGTGCCAATTTAAAACTATTAATTAAATAATTTTCAAAGTTGTGTTAATTGTTTCTCCTAATCATTTTGCTTGCAAAATGGGTTTACTTACTTGTATACTAATAAAAAACTTCTTTAGGTGCTTTGGATGCAAAAAAATAAAATAAAATTTCAAACTATTTCAATTTATGAATGTGATTAACATAATGCATAATATGAAGAGTAGATAAAAATTGATATTTGCAAAATGATATCAAATGAGATCAAAACTCCAATGTAATTCCAAGATAGATGGTATGTATTTTCGATTCATGTACATACTTCAAAGAGACATATATATTTTCTTGACTCATCTATGTATTTTACAAATACATTGATATATGTATATACATGTACATATTTTATAAGGACATATTTTTCTATTCACCTACGTATTATCAAAGAGATATACGTATTGTCGATTTGTGTATGTATTTTGGTAGAGATGTCCGTAGAGATGCTGGAGGAGGAGGAGGAGGAGGTGGTGCACAGTAGTGTTGTTCTCCAGCGCTAGTTGTTTGGTTCTCAGAAAGAGCAAGCCGCACAATCGCCTATTGCCTTTACTTTTCTTCATCAGAATCACTTTATCCATCATGTGTTCAAATGCTGTCTTGTGCAGTTTGAATCAAGCTTGTATCTCCGGAGGTCCAGGAAACAACAACGGAAGGCGCCAGGAACAGGTTCTTTCTGTCGCAAAGCATGCCAGGGACGGATTCTCCACAAACGGAACACTCGGGTTTTGCTTCCCACAGGAACGATGCTCACGGTTGAGCAGCTCCGTTCCAAGCTTTTTCGGTGGGAGAAAGGCTTGCGAAAGGGGAAATTGTGATAGGGGTTTGGTGGCGATTACAAGAGCTGGCGATGGTGACACACTGTGGGTGACAGCAGTCTCTGCTGTTGCACTTACAATTTCGTTAGCAGCTGCTGCTGGTTTTGGAGGCTTCTTGTTGTCCAAAGCAATTGAGAATGAAGCCCTTGCAGAGGTAAAAAGAGTTGGCAAACCCATCTTCAAATGCTTCCCTAGTTTTCTGGATTTGGGGTAACTAGCCACAGACACACATACAAACAACGTGCTTGCAGAGAGAGTGCAATCTGGGCTCTCTGATGATTTAGGTCATGAAAAGGCTTTGCTGCAAAATTTGAAGCACCGTTACATGGACATCTTTGAACTTGGCCTCACATCAATGCCGAAATTAGACGATTGCTCTGCAGTACAAGAAAGATAAAAGGAAGAAGAATTTCTATGGTCTACATGATAGCTATTGAATTATTGTAGAGAGGGAAAACAGTTGTGTAGAGCACAATTCCTGCTGCTTTGGTTTGCAGGAATATTTGTGGATTTGTTCACACAGCCGAGGAAGATTGGGTTTGGTTTGCTATGGAAGTGTCCAGGATAGGGTAAGATCAGACTGTAGACAGATGATGAATCTATTTGGTGGGCAAGGTCTGGAAGAACAGGAAGGTTTTGACAGTGGTGTGTGTGTGTGTGTGTGTGGTTTGTTTCACAGAGTTCTGAGATTGAGAAACTGAAAGAGCAAGGCCTATGGAAGGAGGAGCTGGAACCCACAGACTTTGAAAACCAAGTAGTTAATTCTCGCTCTAAGAAGCGTCCAGTTCGGGAAGAATGATGCTCAGGTGTTAGACAATTCTTCCCCCCTTCACTCTGCTGTACAGTCTATCAGTCTCATTGCTTGGCAGATCCTGCTCTCAAACTGTTAGTGTACATTGCATATGAAGAGTTAGCTGATCTTTGCAGATGTATCTGTTTTCTATTTTTAGTTTCTCCTTGACACTGAAATGAAATTGTCTTGCATCTCTCAATCTTTGCTATTCTTCAATTGTTTTGCAATTTTCAGCACCATTTTTTGATCTCTATCTTGTTTCATCTTGGCAGATGTATCTATTTTTTTGTTTTAGTTTCTCTTTGAAGCTGAAAACTGCAATTCCATTTGCAATTCTTCAATGGTCTTGCAGTTTTCTGCAGGATTTTCTGATCTCTTTATCTACTTTCATCTTTGCAGATGTATCTGTTTTAGTTTCAGTTTCTCTTTCAGCATTGAGGGTTTGCCTTAGAGGGAGGTTTTGGAATGCTACTTTTGTGTAAATTTGGGTAGCCATTTTTGGGTAAAGCAGCCTCTTCATACCTTGAACTGGCTTGTTCTATTGTTGCAGTGACTGGATTGAATGCAGTTTTCCTGCTTAACTCCTCCTTGACGTCCAGATGCTTCTATTCTCTCATGCACCCGATGCAAAGGGCTTTTCAATCATTTACCATTTTAGTGCTGGGATGAGATCTCTAGGGCTGCAAGGAGCTGTTGTAGTGCCTACCAAGTTGAGTTTGGCATTTTGCTGAATGGCAACAAAATTTGACAATTGGTGTTGGTGAAGAGAACATCTCATGTCATGCAAAACCTGCAAGTACTTACCTTGCAATCTGTGGGGATTCATATGCATTTCACAGGATGAGGCCTGAGTTTCTGCTGTCACTCTGGCGCACAATCTACTTGCCAAAATGTGTATGTTTTAAGTAATGGCCTTTGGGAGGATCCTGAGTGGATGGCAGGTGGCCTTGACCTCTGGGCCTGATCAACAGCAATTATCTAATGGACTTGCCAAGTAATTGGAGAGATCCTGCCACATTAGGAACTTTGTAGACTATTTGCTTAGACCTCATGATGTTATGTCTGCTACTTGCATGCATTTGAAAGAGCAGTTTGACTGTAGGAAGCTTAAGAGTGAATGACAGAATCTCTTCAGAGTGACAATCATGTGACTGTAAGAGAAAATTTGTTATGCAGGAGTGGACTGGAGTAAAATACTCATATCAGAGATGGATCAAGATGGGAACAAAAACAAAGAGAACACAGGAGGCAATGACAAGGCAGCAGTCAGATGTGACCAAAATATTGATCATTCAATGAGCAGCTCACATAGTTGATGGACAAGCAATCCAATGTAAGAAAAAGATGTAGTGAGCAACTCAAAAGTTGCAGGGCATGATAAGCAGCACAGAAGAACACAAGGAGAGGCACTGAAAAGATCTTGGCAAGGAAGCATTGTCCAGGGCACACAACTACATCTTCATCACGGATTTCAGGCAAACCACTATGTTAACACATGTGTATTCCTAAGTTTCTATTGCATCTCTAGAAGCAAAATGGAAGACTCATTCATAATGTGGGCTAGCAATGATTACACATCATGATTCGCCCATTTCAAATCTTGACCTGGATTCTGCCCTTCCCCCAATCTCACAGTTTACATCAGGAAGAGATGAAGGTGCAAGGGTCAGAGTCAGGAAAGAGAATTGCGAAAAGGCTTATAACATGACAAGAGAGATTGAGCAAAGCAATGGCATGACCTGATATGGTGCAGGGTTTAGAGTTTAGGGTACATGACAACATGTATAATCAAGTCTCCACTGTGATCAAAACTTAAAGCCATTGGGCTTAAGGGTGCTTATCTTTAGCACCTCTAGAGCATCAAAATGTTCAAACTTTTAGGTCTCCTCACTGTTACAAAACTTGAGTGCATATAAGTGCAAGGTGCAATTGCATGCTCAATGCTTTGAAGCTTGAGTGCACTCAAAGAAATTGCTACAAAACTTGAGTGCATTCAAGGAGGCAAGTGCAAGGGGAGCCTGAGTGCTTTTGTGCCAACTTAAGGTAGTAGCTTGTGTGAAGGTGAAAATGTAAGAAGAAAGGGCAAACAATAGGGTTATGAGGAGGAAGGAAAAAGGTGCATAGTGCATGGATGAGCCAGCAAAGCTAGTCAAACATCATTTAGGCAATGGGTTGTCATTGCAGAGGCAATAAAATAGAACTTGGTGCATGCATTAAATTTAGCTTTTCAAAATAACTAGTTCAATTATATATTTTTCGCTGTCTTTGTCTCCAAAATGACTCTAAATATATCTTTATCCTAGCTTGCATGCCCTTGTTGCAGCACTACTTGTTTATCCCTCATGCTTCAAACATTGTCATACTCAAGTATGGGTTCAATGGGGCTTCTTTTCACTATGCACTTTCATTTTTCTTCCATTTAACATCCCCAACCATGCATTGTAGCCCTCATATGTATACCTTCTATTTACCTCAAAAGCTTTACTAATGATGAAAAATGGCAAATTGGTCAAAATTTTCAAAAATGTGAAAATTTAAATGTAACCCATAACTAGTAAAATTGCATTTTCAATGATGAGGTTTTTTTTTTAAAAGAAAGAAAATAATTTTTTTTTACTAAAAACTTTACCTTGACATCCTTTACAATTCTACAAAGTTCAATTATTTTTAAAACTTTGACATTTCACATGATTTTTGGTTAGTATTTAGTTGTAGGTTCTTCATCCCACTTGGGATTGTTTTAGTCAATTGTCAATTAAAGATTAAATTCAACACCTTGAAGTTTTTAACATAGTGGAGTTTTTTAAAAAATCTAATTTCCTCTTTGTCTTATAGGCAAATTTGACTAAGTTTTCTTGTGTATAATCATTATATCACCTAGCTCACAAAATTAAAAAAAAATTTCCCTAGTTGCCATTCATCTCATTTAAGATTATGTAACCAAATGGTACCCTTCAAATGCAAAAGGTTTCCAGTAAATACCATTAGTGATTTGCCCAAGGTCATGTTAATTTAAAAAGATGGAGGGCTACCATATTTTGTAGATAGCATCAATAGGGTAACCAATATAAAAACTTATGTAAAAGCTCTCAATAGATATTTGCACAATTATTTAGAATTCAAATAATTAAGTTTTGATTTCTTTAGAATCTGAATAACTAAGTTTTCATTTTTTGGGAATTTAGATAGTTAAAGGTTAAATTGTCTAGAATTCATTAAGTTTTAGTTATTCAAAAGCGTTGTAAAGTTCTACATGTAAGTAATACATATACATTTTGGATTTATAATATTTCAAAAAGTTTTGATGTTAGTGATTCAATAACCACAATATTTTGATGCAATATTTGTAAAACTATAAGATTTATAAAATCTTTCAATATCATTTCCTTGAAAACATTAATCTTAAACCTTAACATTAATCTTAATTTTACACCTTCAACATTAAACTTTAAACTTTAATCTCAAAACTTCACTTTTACCTTTACCATTAACTTTTACCTTAATTTAAAACTTACACCCTTTAACCCTAAACCAAAATTCTGAACCCTAAATCCATCCATATTAATATAAACAAGGTCAATATGTAATATAATATGTTTACATCATTTAATGATATTTTTTATTTGTTTAATCTTCATATAATTATGATGCTGGTAATTTTTTATTTCATTTAATATTTTATTTATTTAAATATTCATTAACATCCCTCCAAATAAGATGAAATAATACATGCAACATTTAAAAAAAACATGTTTGGCATCAAATACACAAAAAACATAAAAATGTCATCCCAAGTTTTTTCATACAATTTACATCATGGTCAGGTTTCCAATGAACACGAATACATTGAAAAAATCCCAAAGTGTTATAATAGGAGTAGGGACTTGTAGTCGGTCCTTATTTACATATAGTCGTAGTTTTAACTATCTATCTTTTAGCCCATAGATAGATAGTCGACTACTCTGGCTTTGAATTAACAATTGTAAACTGTTGTCGTTTACTCATTGCGAGCCCTCTTCTGGGCGATGGCAGACCCGTTCGCATCGTGTTGTTGTTAGATGTCACAAGCTACTAATTTCAACATCGCTACTATCGCAATGGTCTGTAATGTGTTGCGTTCACGACTCACGAGTTGCAACGGTCTGTAGTGTGTTGTGCTCACGAGTCGCAAGTTACGTTTATTTTGAGGTTTTATTGACCCGACTACAATTGACTAATAGTCGACTATGATCGTTGCTCGGTAGTCTAGTCGACTATCTACGTACATAGTTGGAGACTATAGTCAATACATTGACTAAAAGCTGCATCGACTACGGGTCCTTGAATAGGAAACTTATGTGGGAATTTTACAACAATTTTTTGGATAGCAAAATTATATTTATAATGACCAATCTATGTTTAAAATGTGTTTAGATGTGGTTTCCAAATGAATCTTTTAAATATTGTTTATAATAATTGACATTTTGAACCAATTGAATATACATGTGATGTTAGAAAATTCCCAATTCCAATTTGATATCCAATATCGTTTATAAATTTAGATGATTACCCAACACTTTCAAACCAATGAAGCAAAAAATGCAAACATTTGTAAAAAAAGAAACATTTCCATTAAATTGATGATTTAGATTTTATTTTAATAAACTTTTTGGAAACTTATTCAAATGAATATTTAGAATACATTGTTCAATTATTAAATTCATCATGTAATACCAATGTTACTAGAATTCATGGTGGGCTCCCAAGCCCCAAATCAGGTCGAAGATGGGCCTTGGTTTCTAAAACAACAGAATTGTGAGGATTTGAGGGCACGCTCTTAGCTCTCAGCACTAAAAGGGGTAGAGGGGTGTGTTGAAACTCTAGGATGGGACTAGGAAGAGGGACAAGCTTTAGTTACTCACTCGAACTTACAAGTTGGTTAGTTCACATTATGGAGCACCCTTGGTGCTAAGACAAGCCACGGGTAGGGTTTGACCTTTGCAATCAAACTTTGAAGTTTCGGGAATCCCGGAGGACTCCCAAGTCTCCATTTCGGGAGTGTGAGTGTCATCCTCACACTCTTCCAAAAGTGGGGTTGTGACAATTCAACTGCATAATCATATTCAATACATGTGATAGGAAAACAAAAGAAAATTGTGTTAGTTTTGCAAATAAACAAATTACAAATCCAATAACCAATAATATCTCAATACTTGGAAAATATTCAATAATTGAAGGAAGAGTTTTAATAATTCAAGACTACCAATAGTATACTAATTGAAAAATACTGATATTAAAAATGTTCCAATAGTTGAAAATGCTCCAATGGTTGAAATAATACCAATACTTAAAAATATTCAAACAAAATTTGAAAAATTATTTAATTGCAAATCATAAGAATTATTTCTAAATTATTTTTATTTTTGATTGAACACTTTATAATGACATTATTTTGAGCATAATACACCACAAGAAATCTGCAAATCAATGATTGAATTAATGACTAATTTCTAATTGTAATTACCACATGTGATAATTATAAGGCCTCGTCACCTTGAAAAAGTTGCATAAAATTTTAGTCACAAAAAAAATACATGGCAACAAGTCAAAATGTAGATGTTTGAAAATGTGGCTTACGTGAATTTTTCATTCACCCAAACTAGCTTCCTTGGCGTCATCAATTTGTGATTGATTTTATGATTAAAAAAATGAAATAACATTATAAATATTTATTTAATATTTATTTTTAAAATGTTTATTATCTATATGTTAAAATGAAAGTATTATTATATATATACATTATTGGTAATTTCATTAATTTCAACATATAACATGTTGTCATGTGTCACTAACTAGTTTAAGTTTTATAAAAACTAGCTTAACTTATTAGGTAGGCCATATCTTATGCTTACTTTAGCACACCTAATAGGCATTTAGGTGTTTCTAGGGAATATTTGGTGAACATCCCACCATTGACCAAAACCCATATCATTTGTGGGAATTGATCCTTGAACTCCAAGGATGGAAATCAACTCCTTTATAACCAATCCACCTCACTTAAGACAAAATCGTATTTTACATTCCATTTACCTTATTTCATTTAAAATATTATATAAAAAATATTTGATATTTTACCAAGATTTTGTCCCAATGACAAAATTAAATTTTAATTTTAAATTTCTTTCAATAATGTTAAAAATATAAAAATATTTGAAAAAAGAAAATTTGAATTCCGTTATTGAATACCATTTCAATGACCATTACTTGAAAAAAAAAATTCAAACACATGATTTATAATTGAATTATATAATATGAATAAAAATGTATGTTTCATATATTGAATCTTCATTTGATTCCAAAACTTATATTATACAATTATTTTGATATATCATAATTTTACCAATAGAAATTCACATGGTAAAGACTGACCAGTTTGTATCTCACAAAAAACAAAAAAATCATCATACAATGAATACAATTTTAAAACATCAAATAAACAACTTCAATATTAAACATCATATTCAAACCAAGGAAAACATATATGAATCAAGACATGTTAGTACATATAATTTGAACAAATTCAAGATATTCTAATAACACCAAGTTTTTGTTACATAGAAAAATTATGTTTATTTAAACAATTTGAAGTTGTTACAATAAATTATTAGTAAATAAAATTTACACATTCAAAAAATTGAAATGATCAATGATAAAATCATTTATTTATATATATATATCATCAAGAAGGAAAAAGACCCCTATAATAAATTATCTTACTAGTTTTTTGTGTAATAATTTTTTATTTTCAAATTTTGTCCCAAAATATTGCTATAAATCAAAGGTTTGAAAATGACTTTGAGCTAATTCATTGTGATCAAAATATAGGATATTTTAAGTATGTGTACATTATATATCTTTATCTTTATGTATATAAAAATAAAGTAGGTCAAAAACTGACCTTTACTTTAATACTTCTTAAACAATTGGTATTTTACTAAATGTGTTAACAAATTGATTTGCCTCCATCAAAACTTGGATAGAAAAGGATATGAATTCAAATGACACATATAAAAAATAATGGACCAAATATTATATTTTTCATGTAAACATTTTGAAATCTACCTATTAATAATATAGTCACAAACTTGTTTGTTTGGATGTGAGCATGATGAAGGCAAAAGTTATTGAATTTAAAATGATTTTCATCTTTGAAATTTTAATGTGATTTGATTTAATTTAGTTTAGCCAAATTTCATAAGCATGAACTAAAATTATGCCCATTTCAATTGGAGTAATATTGGGGATGGGTGACCTTACAAAAGGTTTAATATACTTGGGCCAACTGCAAAGGGGCTCCCTAGTTACATTTTGAAGTTGGTTCAATTTAAACAAGTTTCCAAGAGTACACAAGTTTCCATTAAGTTTGAATTTAAGGTTGGACTCCCATTATAGATGACTAGGCACAAAACAAAACTCCACAAAATCTTGTCACAAAATTGCACTCCCAATTCAGTAGTGGAGCTGTATGCATCGCTATAACTTCGAAAAAGCTTTCAAGAATGAGCTTGAGAGAAGTCTGCTCTGAGAAATTAACATGTAAAGAAGAACAGGAAAAAAGAAGGAAAGTGAGTTCCGTTGAGCATAAATGATCAAGTCCTGAGGCAGACGATCATGCAAAACTAACAAATGAATGCAAACTTCAAGAGCTTTTCAATGCGTTAATCTAGAGCTCCAACCTTTTTGACCAACCCAAAAAGTCCTGTCCTGTTTTCATCAGCACCAGTGAGCTTGTTTGATGAAGCTCTGCACAGCAAATTCAAGTTTCATCAGATCCACATGGAGCAAAGCCCTCATGGAGTTATCATATCTTGAGTTCTCATCATCCTATAAGCACGTCTGTAGAATTATGGACCATGGTATAGAAATTATCATGAACTTTAAAGCAGCTGGTACTTCGTGATCTTGAACCTATAAAGAGTTATGGGTCCGAAAGGGATCTGGAAATTTTATAGCCTCATGTGGGTGTGCCTGCACCAGGGCTATAATTTTTTGTACCTTTTGATCATCAGATCACTTGCCATGGAGGTCCTCATGGTTTAGATCTGTGTCATGAATGTCCACCACGAATGGAGAACTGTTGTGTATACAGTCCTTGAGGTGTGTAACTTGTTTGGATGGCTTCATGTCTGGGTCTTTCACATCAGCTCCTACTGCATCCAGTTCTTGTTGTTTCACCACCGACTTGACTGGTGTTGCGTTTTTGTACATGGCATACAAAATTAGCTGCACAATACCCGACAATGCACCGAGACCATTTGGCACCTGATCCACACAAAAATTGAATTGATCAGAATAAAATGTTTTCGTAATCCCACAAGTTAAATAGATGATCTAGTTCTATGTGACTAGAAAAAAATAGGTTGTCAAGAACAGTGTACACATACAGTATCCGGATTTCACATTTGCATCATCCCTTGATGTAGGCATAAGGGGAGGTTTGCATATATAATGAATTGGAGTAGCTTTTTCATCATCCTGGTTTCACGCAGGAATCCAAGCAGCAGAATATTCAAAGCAACTTCGAAAACTTTAAGTGAGTGGAAATTCTCACGGGAGGTCAAGCTGGTTATAGTTCACTTACTGCAATGAAGATGTCCAATTGCCCCACAAAGGCATAACCAAACCACACAGCACCGTTAATGAAATTGAACAAAGACAGCAAGAATGGCATGAACTCCACACTTCTTGTTCGGATCACCATGCTCTGCATGCACAACATCACATCTGAGATTAAGCGCAGCTCAGGTATAATCTGGACCAGGAATCGATTGAAAGATTTTGACAGCAAAGCATTCGCGACTCTTACGATTCCTGTCAAGCTCCATTTGAAACGCATATTCTGAAAGGATCCGGTAACTCTAGCTGATGCTTTGAGCATAATTTAAGCCACGTACCATGACGGTTAGCGGAGAAGCGTACATGGCCACTGTTACAACGACACATAGGGTTCCAAAAATGAGCTTGCGTCGGCTTTTGTCATGGACCAGCTCTAGCACAAGCACCACCACAGATATATATGCCACAACCACTAGCAGCAACAGTTTCAGCACCTTCATCTGCAACAACAACAGGAGGACAAGAACCTGCACGATTAAGATCAAATGTCTCTGCAAGTCTCGAAACATGTGTTACATCCGAATTTCTGCCAGCGCTACTCATGGGAGAGGGTCGAACTATGTAGCAAGATTCTTTACAGCAATGAGGAAATTTCGAAAAAACGTTATAATCGGCCAGCGTTCATGTGTACCTTGATCTTCTTTGTCGCAAAAAGGAGGTAGATAATGAGGTAAGAGAGCTCAATGATGCAGCCAGCTGCATTAATGGTCACTACCAACATCTGGAATCCCACCAGAGGCGAGCCATACATCACCCATAATGCGCAATTCAGCAGTGTGCACACGTAGGGGATGCCTGAGAAGTCCTGCACCGATTTCTTCTTGATGATATCCCAAAAGGTTGGGCTGCATTAAGACAATACACCCACAATCCCAATTTATGTGTATGTATTCATTATACACCAAAAGAACATATTAGAACTGAGCTGCTGCATCTCCATAGATCACAATCCAATCTTACCCACGAGATCTTACAGCTTCTACTTCACCCTAGATCAGAATCCACACTTACCCATGGGATCTTGCAGCTTCTACATCATCACCTACAAGAAAAAAAATTCTGCCTCAAGTGACATAATTCAGGCAATTAATCTTGCAGCACTTGGTCACGAACATTATAGCGGACTTACATGGGAGAAGTAAACAGACATATCGCCGTAATGTTCCCTGTTCATCACTCAGAAACAAGAAGCACACACAATTAGTGAATCTCTAAGATCATGGGTGGGCGGCACCAGAAGACATGTGTTATGTAAGCCGGGCCCACAACAGAAATTCCCCTTTGATCCATGGCGATCTGTATGTAACAAATATCTGCCGAGAACAGAAATTCAGTTATCACTGTGCTGCAGCACGATAACAATCGATCATGAAACTTCTTGCAACTGTTGAACTTCTAGCACACTGTAGATCTACAGTGCAACACTTGCAGTCTACTACAGTGATCCCATTTGGAAACTGTTCTAGACCGAATTAGAATATATCACTACAATCGCTCCACAATTGAAACTATGGAAATTTGCATGCATGCCAGTTCTCTTCTTCTGGTTCCAATACACAATTTCTTAAGTGTATCTTGGTTGGAGCGCGCGGATCGGAATGACAGTTAGACTAGGAGCCGGTACTAGTAGCGCTCTGGATACTCAGGAATCTCATCCTGCCATTAGGCAATAGAACTGCCACTTCTTCTTCCATGTCTGAAGAAACATGCATCAGCAGTAGAGAGAGAAACGGGCAGCAATCTGATTTTAGTCCAGACTCTTGAACGTCATGTGGCTGACATATACTACATCTGCTTTACAAGAAGCATGTCCCTGAGTGATCCTGCACCGCATGCAGCATGGAGCCTCTGATATAATAATAGCGCAAAATCGCCTTCCAACGATAGAGTTCTAAAGTCTATGAAACGCCTGTAAGCTTCACAGTTCATGACTCCCTCTCAAGATTGATGTTCTCAGTAAGCTAGCCAGTCCTCACATGAGATATAAATCGACAGCAACAAATAAAGAAATTTATCTCAATCTCTTTCTACTTCTGTTCCCATTACTACCAGCCTCTGCATGATCACTGCCTGCGCATTACGCTTACAAACAAGAACACTATACATATTCTCGTCCTCTCCGCCCTGAAGCTATTTTGCACTAAACGACCCATGCATGTATGCTATCAGCAGATCCATGGAACCTGCAGAACGCATATTGTCATACCTTCCTCCTGCTGCCAGAAAAGAAATAGAAATGAAATCGTTGCAAAAAAAAAAAAACACCGAAGCAAACAGATTTGCATCAGAAAAAGATATATCAAACATAACAGCGTCGAGAAGAAGAAGAAGAAGACAATATTACCAATGATACCGAGAATGAACTTGAGATCCACCGCCATAATATTTCTTCTTCCAACAACAACAGTATCTACACTTGTGATTCTTCAGGAGTACCTGCAGCAAACTCACAAAGGAAGACAACAGACCAATTGCGCTGCAAACACTTCTTATAGGTTTTATATTGTATCGTTCTATACACTATATTTTCTTTCTTTCTTGTTTGCTTTCTATGTTGCTCTATACTCTTCTTCGCTTGAATTTCTTTTTTGTTTTCTTGCCCCCTCTCAATTCAGCAGCAATTAGAAAATGACCAGAATTAGCCAACAAACAATCGCTCCAGGAATTTACGCAACACGATTTCTGAACTCTCAAGAAGACGGATTCTCGCGAGAGACGCTTCGCTCCCTCTCTCCCTCCGGCTCTCCGTCTCTTGTCTCTCTCGTTGTCTCGCTGTCATCGAAAGCGCCTGACCTCCTGTGCACGGGATAGGCGCGCAGCCGCGTTTTTTTCCTTTTTATTTTATTTATTTATTTATTTATTTGGGGGGTATTTTCGGGGCTGTGGTGAATTTTTGGGGGTCATATATTCCCCCCCAAAAGAATCTATTCCCCAAAAAATCGCCAAAATTAAAAATTAAAACATTTCTGAAAAATCACTATGTTCCTATAGAATTGTCCAACCAAAGTAGCCAAGATATAAAAGGATTAAAATTAATTTCTACTTTTATAGTTGGAATATAGTGAAACATGGCTAATTCTCGCTATAGAACAATTGCCAATGTGGCAACATCACAAAATTGAATTTTAAAAATTAAAAAAAAAAACAAAAAAAAAAAAACACAATTGTATGGAATGTTAGTAGATTTTTTTTTCTTAATCAATTTTTAAAATTTTATTATTAGTTTTGTGATGTTGTCATATTGGCAATTATCCACAAGTAGATTTAGCCATGTATGACTGGATATATAGACCAGCTATGAAATCAGAATTTGGTTTAAATCTTTTTTTTAAAATCATGGCAACTCTTTAGATTTTTTTCCGATTTTTGGTGATTTAAAAAAAGAGAGAAATTAAATCAGATTTTTTTACTAAATTTTCTTTTGCCACAAAAAAGGATGCTACTATGCAATGTTGGCGTTTTTGTTTCTGGCTAAATTCAGCTGGTTGGCAAAATGTTTTTTTTTTTTTTCCTCTCTCAAAATGGTTTTTTTTTCCTAGTTTTTTAGTCACCAAATTTCTGTATTGGTTCCTAGCATTTAAACCAAAGATGTGGAGGATTTTTAAATTTTGTTTTTTGCTTTTACACCTAGTTGATAGCCAAATTTGGCTAAATCTTCTTGTGATAACCCACATTGTCCACCCTTGGGTTATTGAGAAAAGACCATTGCTTCCCCCTCCTTCCTTCACCACCCCCAAGAAACAAGGGGGAAAAGAGATGCAAAGTTGGGACTCTTTGTTAGTACTTGGTGCACATCTTAAGCTCAAACAACATCTCTAAAGCAATTTGTTTTCAAAAATTCAATAGCATTAAGTTAATTAGGGTTAAAGTATTTTGTATTTTGAAACCCTAACTTTGTTTTCAATTCATACATGTATCTTAATGCTATGTAGCATGTGACATCCACACAACCAAGGTTCCTTCTCATTCCCATTTGTCATTGTGATGGTAAATCAATGGCACTTTGTGTTTCTCCCCTCCTCCCCCAGATCACTTGGCCAATTGGACACAAGATGTTGACTATCATGAGGGAGTTCAAAGATTGTTGAAATCTTCTTAACATACATGATGGAATTGACATGACTCATATTGGAATAGCCAAATTTTTTGGACCTATTCCAAAGGATTATTACTACAACAAAAGTGGTGGATATAGCATTGTTGTGCAAATTGTGATGGACTACAAGAAACAATTTTTTGATTCGTAATTTGTAGGCTTCATGAGTTCAATGAATGATTCTTTAGTATTTGAAAATTTTAGACTCTACAAAAAGGTGATGTATCAATATTTGTTGTATCTTGGCAAAGGTTGCCAAGAAGGAGTCCCACCTTACATTCGAGGGGTTAGGAGTTATCCCTTGTTGACAAGAATTATGGTTCCTTGCAAAAAAGGCTAACACACTACTCTTGAGGCATTGTTCAATAGAAAACATAAACAAGGGCATTCAATGATTGAGAATGATTTGAGAATTTTGAAACAAACATTTCATGAGCTACAAGGTTTAAGACAAAGTTGCATATCACTTTAATTCCTAATATGGTGACTTGTCGTACTCTACTTCACAACTTGTTAACTACTAGAATGGGAATAGAAATGGATGTTATTATCTACATTCAGGCAAAAGAAATTGAGATGGAATACCTTCAACGAACAATTGAAACTTCACATAGGTCAAAGGTAATTTAATCTTCTAAACATGTCAATTGAAGGCTAGGAAGGTGAATGGAGAAAATAGGTGAATGCAATTTGAAAACATCCTTGAAAAACACCAAAATCTAATTTGAAAAAAATAATACTATTATAAATGTCTTTGAAGATTCAATGACTTATTGAAAACCATAAGTATGTAGATCATATATATTATTTACTTTTGAAAATTCTATTGACTCATCATCACCTACATTCATCTTGTCTTCAAATGGAAGGATTGTCACTATTGTTGAAGATTGTTGGATCAAATTTTGGAAAGGTCATACCCATGAGTTGTGAAGCCAAAAATGGCTTGCATCAAATTCTATTAAATCATATTTGTTTCATAGTCACACTATTTGTAATATTTCAAATGCTTGTTAATCATAGTGACCTAGAATTTGACATGCTTCATTTGGGTGAATGTTGTTCTCAAGGGAGTTAATAAGCATCTTTCTACCTTTTATGTTGTTTCTACCATGCTTTTTTGTGCATTGAGGACTATTTTTTTCTTTTAATATTCTCAATTGGTACTTTTGCCCTTTTGATGCATTAATTTTTGTACCTTTATTATACCTACATCATAAACTTACCAAACTTTATAAATTTGTACAAAAATTGCATGAATTCCATGTTATGGTTAATAGAATGATATTTGTACATATTCAATATTTTAAATATTCAAATAAAGTAGACATTATTTCGAACAACATATGTGAATGTGAATGTTAATACAAATTAATACAAAAAAATCATATATTTTTATATTAATTTACATCACGATAGTTGCATGGATTTAATTAAAATGTATATTTACGTACTTCACACAATAACATTTTAAGTAGAACATACACATCATTTATATAATAATATATGTCATTTTTATTGTCATTTTTCCATTTGAAGCTTGTGGATTTTACAAAAATATATTGTTTTATGATTTTCTCATGAATTTTATTGAAATTTTGTGACATTGGAAATTTGTGATGTAGGTTGTTATGATTGTGACGAGATTGTAATTCAATTTTGTGGTTGTGAAAAAATTTAAGAATTGAAAAAAAATTCAGAGATTTAATCAGCAATTATTAATTAGTTGTGTAAGTTTGACAAACCCATTCCACCTTTTTTTTAATGATTTTTATTCACATGCACTATTGCATCCTTTAATCCATTGCATCCATTACTAATGGAGAACTTGACTAAAAATTATTTTGAATCCAATGTGTTTTTTTTTAACAAATTGAGTGCACAAGCCAACAATGGGAATGAACATATGACAAGCTCAAAATAAAAGTGTAGGTGCGTGCATGAAAAGGAGGGAGGTGCTTGACCTTAAGCAAGCTCGAAGTATAATTGAAAATAAATTGCAAATGCATGCACAAGAAGGATGAAAGTGGTTGACCTTGACATTGCTTACCATGTAAATATTTAGACATTTTTTTGCAAATCTTTTTTTTGCTTTTAAAGTTCAAGATACACTGTAAATAAACAAACATCCTTAATATTTCATGTTACATAACATTGCTTTAATATTTCATAGACATTGGCATCAACATGAAATTTAATGTTATTGATCATTTCATATGTGAATCCAATGTGAAAATCCAATTATATAAATTTTACTTAATACCAATTTAAATTCATATGTGGTTAGAGCTTTATAAGTACATCCTTATTTATATCTTGGAATGAACATTGCAACATAAACACAAGACACAAATTTTAAAACATCACCAAAATGTTTGACAACACTATATTTTCCCATGCAATTCTATTCATTTTATTCAAACATGGTTGCACAATTGTAGGGTAAGAAATAACATTTGAAACAAGGGGAAACCATTTTTTTAATTTCTTTGAATGAAAATGTTGATTCAATATCCCATGGCAATGACTTCGACTTTAGTGGGACCCAAAAAAACATTTGGTCACTCAAAGATGGTGTGTATGACCTATAAAATACAAGTGTGATGCAATCGGGGTACCAATTGTGTGCACTCCTAATAATATTAATAATAATAATAATGAAAGCACAACTATAACCAACCACATCAACCCATCACATATATCGACAAAAGAGCTTCAAGCATTCAACACAATTGTCACCTAATCGGTGCAAATTTATCACCAATAACCATGCACAATCATTCAAACTTACAAAAACAATTTTGGTCAAGTTGGAGTTCATTTTCCCATGACCCATGAACCTTGGAATTTTTGTAAAAAAAGTTAATTTCATACAACTATACATTTTAAATTTGTAAAAAAAAGAAAAGAAAAAAAGGAGCAAAAAATATTTTAATTATTAAATAGGTAGGTTAAATTGTGGTAGGATGGAGCACATCCAAGAGTGTTATCAATCAATCAATCATTCATCCATATATAATGCTTTAAAAAAGGGATGAAAAGCAATACAAATCTTGTTATTATCTAGGATGGCCTTTATTATATCGAGGCACTCGTACAAAGCACAACCCCAAAACATCGCGATCGTCACCCACCAACCTACCCACCCAAGTACATCAAAAGATAGATAGATAGATAGATAGATATACATGAACCGACATCAAAAAAGACTCAAATCTTCTTTATCCATAGCTAAGCTTTAAAATAAAATAAAAATTTGCAACAAAATATCCAATCGCTGATTTTTTCTTGTGGGATATGGATTATTTGTAGTTGCATTATTTATCATCTTGATGATAAGATAAGACAAAACCATACTAATCCAAACATGAACTTGAACAACAGTTTTTGCGGATAATTATGAAGCAAAAGATCTACATGAAATTATTTGTTTCAATTATCCCCCAAAAAAAAGGGTAAGATTTTATTTATTTTACTTGTGCATGTGGTCTCTATAATAACCCTTTATTATTATTATTATTTATTAT
The DNA here is from genome assembly GCA_963921925.1 of Sphagnum tenellum. Taxonomy (NCBI): domain Eukaryota; kingdom Viridiplantae; phylum Streptophyta; class Sphagnopsida; order Sphagnales; family Sphagnaceae; genus Sphagnum; species Sphagnum tenellum. Next base: position 3,215,997 of record OY998159.1, read on the forward strand.
TATTACTACTATTGTCTTGAAGATTTTGCAACCTTTTATTTTTGGTTGAAAATAATCTCTCTCATTCGTCCGTCCATTTGTCCGTCCCACCGGCCAACCAAAAGGTCATGTTTTATGTACTTGTGGTACTTGAAAGTTGGAATTCTCGAAAATAGATGGATATACCACACTATAGAGGCTTTGCTTATTTTGTACCCCCCCCCCCCCCCCCCCAAATAAATCCCCACTTTGGGCATGAATTTCATGATTATAGACATTTGCTTGCATGCACGGAAGCAAAAATGGGTGACAAACTTTTGGAGCTCGGAACAGATATCATGAAATAAGTCTCGGTGTTTGGGGAATAATCACATCAAAAGGTCCGTAGGTCATTTTTTTTTGACCAGAAATTCGAGTGCAACTTTAGTATCCGAGAAGGGTTTGAAAATAGATCCTTCCACAATAATTCCCTCCGCCTATCGGCCTCGAACTGGGATTTTCGAGGGATCTCAAATCCGAAAGAGTCTATTTACAAACCTTTCACCTAAGGTAGGGTGTTTTTTTTTCTGGGAAATATTTCCGGCCCCCCCCCCCCTTTCTACCATTTTTGGGGGCTAAAATTAGTCAAATTGTCACAAAATTTCATGCCCAACTAAAAAAGCCTTATAAAAATAAGGGGTGTTGATGCAAATTTTTTTTAAAGAAAAAACCTGCCTACTAAAACTAAATATTTAATGGAGTGTTGGGTGGTTCTCACTTTTTCTTTTTTCTTTTTTTGTTGTGAAAATTGATCAGTTTCGGTTCTTACATCATGTTATGAGAACCTGATCGGTTCTCTAATTTTATTTTATTTTGGGCTGGTGAGATTTAATCAGGGTATCAAGATTTTAATTTTTTTCCAAACTCGCCTAGTTGTTAAATAGGGCAGTTCTTGCATATACAATAAGAGTTGGTTTTAACAACCATATTATTATATTTTCCACAAATAATTAGATTTAATAATCATTTAAAATAATAACTTACTTAATTTATTAATTAAAATATTTTTCACTTTAAAATTCATTGAAAATAGATGAAAACTTGTAAGTTGTCACAAATATTTTAGTCCAAAATTTTTAATTCCATAACTTCATCCCTTTCAAAAGTTTTTTCAAACTCCTCCTCTTAATATGCATTAGTTTCAATTAAATCTACCAAGTTAGAAGGAGATTTACAACCTATATTAAAGGCATTGGGCCAATTTTCATTGACAAATATAATTTGTTCAATTTTTTTTATTGTAAATGACATCTTCTAAGACTAATAAGGATTCTAATTAAGGACAAAATCCTTTCTATCTCAATTTGGGATCTAACTATCCTTAAAATTTGTCTAGCACACAAGCTAACTATAGAAACATATTCTCATGTTTTTTCCCACCACTAATGTTGACACTTGATGTTTTTAACATCCACTTGATAACGCTTGAAAATCAATAGCTTTCTATTGATCAATTCCATTGCTAGCTCACTTATGTTGGTTGTCATCTCCAAGATATCCAAACTACTATCCTCCTCAACCCTTTGATCAACAATACCTCTTTCATATTCAACCAAAGGATGCAAATGATAATGACACATAAGAAGCATAGAAAACAAAGATTTTTTGTCATATTCTTCAACAATGGCCTTACCTTGTTCATGACCAACAAGTGAGGACATAAAACAAAAGGTCTTAAACCTAGGGTCCAACATTAAAAAAAACATATTATAGGACTTTTTTCATATTTCTTGAAGAAGGAAAAAAAATTCCAAAACCCCAACAACTTCTTTTTTTTAATGTTGGAAACCAAACATGATAACTTAAAAACAACATTTGCATCTTGTTCCATTAAGTTGTCAAAGGTTGCAAAATCAATTTCATCCTTGAATTTTAAACTCACGAATATGGTAGAGTTTAGTGCATCACTTAACAACCAATGACCCTTCGACTAGTTCAAAATACAAACAGACACAACAATGCCAAAGTAATTAAAAATAATTTGACACATGTGCCATGTTAATGAAGGTGGCATTGTTGCACTCATTAATTTTTAAAACTACAAAGTTTTCTAAAAAAGGATAACATTATTAACAAATTTGCAAAAACAAAACAAAAAATCAAACTATGCACGGAAGGAATTCAAAAAAAAAAGGTAAACAAAAAGAAAATCCAAAAAACAAAAAAGTTAGCTTGACTTCACTAGAGTATTCAATTTCTGTAAGGGAAGACTTGAATTAACACATGCCTTCTCCCATTCTCGTTGACTTTTTCTTAATTTTTTGGGCCAAATTATACACTTTTACAAATCTCCTTAGGCAGCTTTGATAAAAACATTTTTTAAACCTTTGCAAAAAAATTCATCCACTGTTGCATATTCGCACACTTCAAAAAAAACATGACCAAAACAAGTTCCTTGAAAACTTTCTTCTAAACTCAACACATGACAACTTATAATTGATTTTAAAATTGCAATCATAACGTTCAAATTAGATCCTTCATCCTTGACATAAGCAACAATTTTCCTCCTCAATCCATAAATGTCCAATAATTATGTCAAATTTATGGCCAAGGTTTGTCCATTAGTATTTGTTGCCTCGAAAAAGCCAAAGGTTATATGTTTTGGCTGCAAATCAACCTTTAAAAATTGGATCACCAATACAAAAATATTATTTCCACCTTTTTACATTCTTAAATTAAAGCTTGCAACTACATAATTGCAGTTTGTTAAAGCTGGTAAAACTCACAAATTTAGTTTTTTCCACTAAACTAGGTAGTAATTTGTGGAAAACTATTTTCTAGAAGGAAAAAAAGGTCTAGTAAACAAAATCGTTTTAATCAAATATTTTTCGTAAATTATAAAAGAAGATGGTTTTTGACAATTAAAAGGCCCACATCTTCCAAAATTCACTACAAATCATTTTTCTTGAAAGGCTCCTTTGCAACAACAAAATTAGATATGGAATTAGAATACATATTTTATTTTATTTTTTAAATAATCTTTCATTTTCTCTCAAAGGATTGTTCATTTCTATTTCAATTCTTTAAAAAATATATTAGAATGGTTTGAATTTACATGTTTTTGTAATGCAATTATACAATTAATTTTGTTATATATGATTAAATTTCTTCTAGCTTGAAGCTTTGGATTTAAATTTTAAATTGCATTATTGTAACCAAAAATACAACATATGACTTGAAGTGTTGTTAACTCAACTTCTTTGTTATCATTAACATAATAAAATGCTCAACATAATACATTTTTGTTGTTTGGTTTCCAAAATAATCTTTGTGCATGTAAATTTTTTCAAAAACAATTCATTTCCTCCTCATTATTTTCTAGATTTTTGTTTCCTTCTATTTAAACATTTGAATTTTTTCAAATTTTCATTTTCTCTCCTTACTTCATTCATGAGTACATCACACATGTATTTTCATTTTCAAAGGACTATTCCATGTTTAGCTTGAAGTTAAAACATATTGCTTTAATGAATAGCAAAAAAAACTAAACAATTATATGATCTATCAAAACCAACATTTACAAGCATTTATAAGATGAAATTTATTTTTAAAGAATTTACAAAACAAGATTAGATCTATTTCCTGAACATTTATAAAACAAAATTTAAGTTATGATGGAATTTTGGAATGAAATGTATAAGAAAATGAAAGGAAAATCCTACAAAAAAGGACAAAACTAATTTAAAAACTAAAAAAACATACATACATTAACAAAAAGAATTTTTTGTTTGTTTAATCACCTCAATGTTTAATCTACATGACAAGAAGGAGAAAAATACTAAACCAACAAGGGAAATAAAATCAACACCAAAATGAAAATAGTAACAACAAGGTTGGCTAGTATGGCTAGTAGATACCTAAGCAACAACATCACACTACAAGAATGGTAACACCAATGTGACAATCTTATATATTAATTCACTTGTCTATTAGTGTGTCTGTCTGAACCTGTCCATTCCGACCCGTTAACAGCCTTTGTGAAGCCAATTTTGCAACCCCCAAATAACAGAAACGAGGTCTCGAAATGAGCCGCACCTGCCCTGAAATGTTCCAGTGCCAGGTGCAAGTTGTGGTGGCGGAGAGACGCACGCTCGCTGGATCCTCCATCTCCCCACACCAGCCATCGATCGCGTTATTAATAAATAAATAAAATGAAACAAAGTTGTAACAAAAAAGAAAAAAAACAAATATATATTTTTAAAAGGGGAAAAACTAGGGAAAAAAAAACACTTTAACAATTAGAAACTTTTTTAAACACTTAAAAAATGAAATAAATATAAAATAAATATATTTAAACATGAAAAAAAAAGGGAAATATAATAAAATAATCTTGAAAGAAAATTAAAAAATAGATGACAAAAAATATGAAACAAGATAATAGTAAAAATAGAAAACACACAAAAATAAAAAAAGATAAAAGTTTCTAAAAAAAAACTAAAACATGAACCGGGTTTAAAGAAAACAGGGGACTTCACAGTGTCCGAAGGTCACAGGTATCCACTAGTAGCAATAAGACCACACACAAAAAACAACAAGACCAACACAATAAAAATAGCAACACAATGTGAGAAAGGTAACAACACCTATGTGACAAGAGTAGTAGCACCAACATGAGAAGACAATAGCACCAACACAAAAAGAACACAACCAATGTGAAAAAAAACATGAGAAAAGCAATGTGAAAAGAGCACAACCAAGAAAAAAAAAACACAACCAATGCAAGAGAAGTAGTGCAAAAAAAACAACACAAGAAAAACACAACCAAGGAAAAAAAAAACACAATAAGGAAAAATAGAGCTCAGGCTCTTTTTATATATTTTTCCTCTAACCCTAAAAATTACCTCTACCTCCCTAGCCAATAACTTCTATTTCGGAACCTTAAAATGGCATATGCGCTTGAAAACAAAAATTAAGTTTTATGAGAGAACTTGTCCAATCATCCCTAAAAATTAATAACAATAATCAATTTTCATTCATATGAGAACTTGAGGTTGGTTCTCACTTTTATTTTCACATGTAATGATGCCAAGCAGTTCTTATTGTGAAAATCGAGCTAAAAACCAAGTCAAGAACTGGATGATGATTTAAGAACCGCCCAACACACATTTATTGCCACAATAACAAAGCATTACACCTGTTGAACCTAGGGCAAAGGTTACAAGTGTATTGTTCTGCTACCAAGGTACAACTTGTATTAGGGGGAGGCCCTTAAAACTAGTGTTGGGCGGGTATCACAAATATTCCTGAGCATCACCCGGGTATCACCCAAGCATGCCTGTTTGCTCCTCTCCGGGTATCATCATGAATGAGACCCTGACTGAAAACTAAACTATTGATTCTCACTTCTGTGAGAACCAAATGCAAGAACCAATTTTTTTAAAAGAACAAAAAAAAGTCTAAGAAACGGGCAAGGTCTCAAGGTTTAGCCGCCATCAAAAATTAGTACAAACAAGCAATGAGAAAGAAATTATGAACATCAAACTTAATTATGTTTCTATGTAGAATGGAACAAAGTTTTACTTACTAGATCTTGTTGATCATTCATGGACCATGGGTTTGAACTTTGGAGATACGATGTTTAGTCAGCCTAATTTAGTTAGGATTGAAAAAAAAGACACTTTCATCATCAAACCCACATCAAAATTTGCCTGTCAGGTCTAATTTGCCTTGGGAGATGGGAGGTCCAAAGGAGAGCTAGTATTTGACGATATGTACTTATTAATGATGGGTTCGGTCAAATGATAATGATGTTTGGAGAGTTTATTTTAAATGATGATTTATTTTAGAAATCTTTCAAAAACCTCGAACCAAAGGTCCTTTGATTTTGATTCTTTTCAAAAAGCTAAAGTTGTCGTTAAAAAAAGAAAAAAAAACCAATAAATTTTTATCTTATTTTTAATTTTCAATTAAAAATATAAAGTAATACCTGGTTTCTGAGAACTTGCAAAGGATAACCGGCTATTTTCAAATTTTTGAGAACTGACATCGTGAAAACTAGTTTTTTAAAAAAAATTAATGTTGATACCCGCCCAACACTGCTTAAAACCTAAAAACCTGGCAGGAAATTCCGAGTGTATTGGGAGGGCATGTTACCAAGCCTAATAAACTCCTCTGCAGAGAGAGGATGCACTTTCCGTTTGGGGGATGGTCATTTCATTTTTTGAAATGCCCGTATTTTGTCTTTTAAAACTTTTTAACTGTGATACCCAGAGGGTATCAGAAGCCTATCCTCCAGGTATAAAAATGTTAATTTATTTTACTGTGATACCCAGAGAGTACCCGTCTGGTACTCACTGGGTATCACAGTAAAAAATAATAATTCAATTTTTGTGACGATTTTTACACCAGGTAAAAGGGTTTAATAGAACATGCCCACCATGGTGGTCCATTCTGCCAGGCAGGTGGCACATTCCTTGGCATAAAGGTTTAGGGTTTAGGGTTCAGGGCTTGGAGAATCATACCAGAGGGATGTGGCCCAATCAGACAGATCTTCTTGGGTCTGGCTCACCTAACCATTGTTCAAAAACCACATTTCTATTGCACAAGAATCCACATGCCCATTGCAAAAATCATGAAAGCCATTACATTGTGGAATGTGCCTGGTATAAGCCATTGTGCCCATTTTTCTGCCCATTTGAAAAAATTTGGCTTGCCCAAATTCCGTAGAGGTGCCTTATTGGGCACAATGACATGTACCTTCCATGTTTCATAATGACCTCAATAGACATGCATAATGTATTTTTAGGGCGCCTTACAAGGCGTAATTTCTTTTATTGACCTAGAGAGGGATGTTTCTTGTAACAACATAGAGAACTTTGGTGTAAGCTAATATGGGTTGTTCTTATTGTGCACAAAAATTTGGGTAACTAGATTTGCACACTTGACCATTATGCAGAGGAAGGCACTAAAGTGCATTCCTATACATAATATGAAATTGCATTATGCCAATTTCAATGCATTCCTTGATAGGATACTACCTATATGCTCTTGGATAGCTAATGCAAGTGCTTGCTTTCCTTTGTTTTTTCTCACAACTTGCCCCCTTTGGATTAATGTTGGCATGTTTATGTTGTCCTTAACATCAAATCCATAGCAATTATCCATTTATCATTCTTGATTTGCCTCTCAAGTGCTCATGAGATGTGACTTGAGGAATTGTTAACAAATATATTTTTCTTTTTTCCCTTTGGTTCTTTTTTTCTTCATGAAATTTCTTCAAAGCAAAATCACACCCACCCCTTCATGTACAATGTCATTCCAAAACCCATGGCAAGCCCTAGAGAAGTGTTCAAAATTTTGGATTTTGAGTTCTTGAAGCATGTTCAAACGTTTTTGCGTTGTGAAATAGTAGTCTTAGAGAATCAAATACACTTTAGCATATGAGGATGGAAAGATAAGAATTCATTCGATGTTGCCTGTAGTAAAACCTTTTATCTTGGATGACAATTTTTTTTTCTTGACCCCCAACTAGGGGGTGCAGTCATTAACATAAAGGACTTTAGTGCCCTTTATGTATTTCTTTCCCAAGTGTAACACTATTGGAACTTAGAAATTGCAAATCTAGACTTGCCAAAAAAATGAAAGATTTTTCATTAACTTGATTAAATTGCCTCTAAGTGTAGGATAAGCCTTGAGATGGGGGCATACTCATAATGAGGGACTAAGGAAACCACATGGAAACCACATTCGCCAAGTCCAACTTCACATTTTGCGAACATCCCCCACCCATGGGCCTTACCTATGTTAAACATACATGTATCAAAAGGCGATCAAAGTAGAAAGGATCTTATATGCCTACTATTTAAAAGTGAGTGGGATCTTACCACTATTCTTAGTATTTAAGAAATAAATGTTGGCATATGGTCAAATTTAATAACAAGGATTATTAGTTTTATCCTATCTAAAACGTACCACATGAACTTGACTTTCCAACAAACATGAGTAAGGAATAAGTTGCTAGCAAGTGTGTGAAGTTATTCATTTAGTTTTGCACATGGTTAGACAATTAAACAACATAGATCCACTAAAATAGCAATATTAGTGTAAATGGTTAAACATCTCACCCAATTTGACAACAATGCACATGAATAGTGTAAATCTCACAAAAATTAATGGTGGTGATTTAGCCATGCGATTAATTGCTTCATGTGTATAAATTAGTTTTACTAAAAATGAAAAGACACAATGTTATGTTCTCTCTTTGCATTAATTGATTCTCTTTGCAACTCCAATCTTTTCAATTTTTGTTTCTTTCCATTATTAAGTTCTTTTTTCCCACAAGTCCTTGCCATGGATACTGAATGTTCAAAGGTTATGGGCCCACTCATTTATAAGTTTGAAAGTAAAAAGTACATGTTGTAAAGATACAAGATGCAAACTCTTCTAGATGCGAAGGAATTATGGGGACTAATTGACATGTCAAAGGTCAAGCCAAAAGAAGAGGACCTCATTACCACTATCACATATACCAAGAAGGAGAATAAAGCTTGGAACTTGTTATTTCAGAGCTTGTCCAACAATCAATTCATGATTGTGCAAAAAGAAACCACAACCCATGGGATTTGGGAGGTGGTTGAGAAAGGGTATGTTGATAAAGGCCTCACCAATAAGAATTTTCAAACGTCGCAAATGAACCACAACTACACCATGGAACAACATGCCAACAAGCTTGGAGCAATGGTTGAGGAGATTAGTGCCATTAAAGCAACAATCCTTGACGAAATCAAGGTGATGGTTCTCCTCATGAGTCTACCAAAAAGCTATCAATACTTGATTACCTTGCTTGAAACTCTCAAACCAAAATATTTCATTTGAGATAATGTGAGCACTTGATTCTTCAATGAAAAGCTTATGTGCAAAAAAAAGACGATTCATCCCAAACTTTTGAAACGGCATTGCTAGTCCAAAACCATTTTGAATCTAACAAAAAGATGAAAGATAGAAGTAAAGATAAACGCAACTATTGCAAACTAACATGCCATTAAGATAAAAATTGTACATAACAAGACAAAATTTGATGCATCACAAAAAATCAAAGATAAAAAAAGGAAACATTGTTGATAACACAAAAGCCTTTGTATTAACATCATCCACAAGTTAACATGAAAGTGACACTTGGCACATAGATTTTGGTGCCTCCATGCATTTGTCTTTCATATGGATTGGTCAAAGACTAAAAACAATTGCATGGGTGATAACTCAATTCAAGAAGCAATTGGAAAAGGATGTAAAGACATTTCCATGACAATCAAGAAGACTATCCTTCTCAAAGTGCTTACAAACATATTACATGTGCCTAAATTTGCTAAAAATGTGTTTTTTAAAAGTAAAGTTACTTCACATGGCCATATATTTAAGTTTGGAAGCAAATAGTGCATAATCAAAAATATGCACAAAGAGGCAGTTAGATAGGGCATGCGAGAAAATTGGCTTTATAAACTGTAATGTAGCACCAAACTAAAAATAGAAGAATGTGTTCAAATTGCTGCTCTTGGAAGATGAACACAAAGGAACATATCTAAACTGCAAAGGAACATGTTCAAATTAATGGTCTTGGAAAAAATAATCTTCATTTGTGGCATGAATGGTTGGGCCATCTCAATGGAAAGGACATGAAGTTGCCCTATGAAATGGATTCTAATATAAGGCATGTCACTGAAAAATTACGAAGAGAAATTGCCACTTTATGAAGGTTTTGTGGTTAAGAAGCAACATTATGAACCCTTTTCAAAAGAAGGCACAGAGTGAAAGCCACTAGGAGTCCCCATAATGCAATCAATAACATGACTCGAAAAGAGGCCTAGAGCAAAAAGAAACCTAAGGTGTCTCACCTTTAAAATTATGGGAGTAGAGCTTAAGTTTTAAAGTTGTCCCAAACAAGAATGAAGTTTGAACCCAAAAACACCATGTGCACATTCATTAATTATAACACATACTCAACGGCATACATATTAGTAAATTGCACTACTAAGAAGGTCAAAATTAGTTGTGACATTGTATTCAATGAAAGTGAATCACCAATTGTTGAGGCTTAGATAGAACAAATATGCTACAAGGCATTTGAAGAGGAACAAACACCCTACAAAGTCCCATGATGCACTATAACTTAAATGATAGTAGCAAATTTCAAATCCTTGAGAACAACATTTAACAAATAGCAATACCATACTTCAACAACTTTGTTGAAAAAACAAATGACTCAATTAATCATGATGCCAACACCAAAAGACTTGAAGGTGATTAGTTAAAAGAAGAATCACCCTAATAGAAGCATTGCAAGGTGAAAATAGGATGCAATGGGAACAAGCAGTGATTCAAGAATATCAATCCTTCATGTAAAACCAAACTTGGGACTTGGTGGAACTTCCAAAGGGGAGGAAACCTATAAGCTACAAATGGGTGTTTCAAATCAAACGCAAGGCAAATGAGGGAATGGATCACTACAAGGTGAGACTTGTTGCCAAGGGGCTTCTTTCAAACACAAGGGGTCAATTTTGATAAAACATATGCACTAATGATAAAATTTGTTTCAATAAAAACCATGTTGCTACTTGTTGCAGCACTCAACTTGGAGGTTCACCAAACGGATGTGAAATGTGTTTTTTTAGTGGAAAATTTGCAAAGAATGTTTACATGATGCAACCAAAAGGGTTTGAAATCTAGAGTAACCTGACATTATTTACAAGTAAAGAAGGCGATCTATGGACTAAAGCAAACATAAGAAGTTTGGAATGCGGAGATTGATAACTTTTTGAAAAAAAACCACTTCATCAGGTGCCAATCCAGTTATAGCATTTACATCAAATCAAAAGGAACAAAGGAAGTTACCTTCTTGGCCTTGTATGTAAACAACTTGTTTTCTTTAGTAGAAATTTACAAGCATTGAAAGTTGTGAAAGAACTACTTTCCACAAAGTTCAAAATGAATTATCTAGGAAGGTGTTTTATTACTTGGTAGTTCAAATTTCACAAAATAAAACAAGACAATCAATCTCAGCCAAACAAATTACATTGAAAGCATTTTTAAACACTTTAACATGGAAATGTGCAAACCTGCAAAAATGCACCTTGACGTGAACACCCTGCTTACCAAGCGTATAAAACCCACAAAAGAAAATGTCAAAAAGATGGACCAAATACACTGCAAACAAGCAATGGGTAGTATCATGTACACCATGATAACAATTAGACTAGACATTGCCATTATAATAGGTGTTGATGGTCAGTTCATACAAGATCTCGAATTGTGCAACATTGGAGAATAGTGAAAAGGATCTTGAGATATTTGCAAACAATGAAATACCATTTCCTTCAATACATGGGAATTAGTCATGGAACGATCATCACAAGTTTGTATGACTCATATTGGGGGCAAGGGGGGTGATTTGAAAACCTGATGGTCAACTACTAGGTTAGTATTCCTCTTGGCCATTGCAACTATCAATTGGTCAAACAAGAAGCAACCTACAATGGCACTCTCTACCACCAAGGCCAAATAGATGGTTGCATCTAAAAACCAAATGCGAAGGAGTTTGGTTCAAAAGGTTTCTTGAAGAATTAGGATTCTCACAAGAGAGAAAAATGATCACTAAACTGACAATCAAACAAGCATTGCACTTATCAAGAATCCAATTCATCACAACAAAACAAAGTATATTGGCATCTTCCACCACTACATGAGAAAGATGGTGATTAGCAAAAAAGTAGCATACAAATATTGTGCCATGTCGAATATGAGCATAAATTTGCTTACAAAGGTGCTACATGGACCAAAACATGCTCAATGTGTACAATTATTGAGACTACAAGGAGGCATGTTGGCATATGGTCAAGTTTAGTAGCAAGGTTGTTAATTTTATCCTATTTGCCACCTACCATATGAACCTAATCTTCCTACAAACATGAGCAGTGAATAAGTTGCCAGCAAGCATGTAAAGTCACTCATTTAACACTACACACGATTAGATAGTTAAGCAAATCCACCAAAATAGTGATAGTGCACATGGTTAGACATTTCACCCAATTTTACAAAGAGGTGTATGCATTCTCGATGCATGTACGTATTTTTCACTGAGATATACGTGTTGTCGACTCCTGTTTGTATTTTACAAATACATGTACGTATTCTGTATTATGTACGTATTTTAAAAAGTCATACATACTACCGATTCATGTACGTATTTTGGAAGAGATGTGCGTCGTGTTGCTGGAGAGTGTGCCGTAGTGTTGTTTCTTCGGCACTGGTTTTTTGGTTCTTAGAAAGAGCAAACGCACAATCGCCGATTGCGATTGCTGTTGCACAATCGCTTTACCCATCATGTGTTCAAATTCTCTCTTGTGCCGTTTGAATCCAGCTTGTATCTCTCCGGAGCTCCAGGAAACAACAACGGAAGGCGCCAGGAACAGTTTCTTTCTGTCGCAAAACATGCCAGGGACGGATTCTCCACAAACAGGACACTCAGATTGCGCCCACCACAGGGACAATGCTCATGGTTGAGCAGCTCCGTTCCAATCTTTTTTGGTTGGAGAAAGGGTTGCGAAAGGGGAAACTGGGATCCGGGGTTGGTGGTGGTGACACGAGCTCGCGATGGTGACACTCTGTGGGTGACAACAGTCTCTGCTGTTGCACTTACAATTTCGTTAGCAGCTGCTGCTGGTTTCGGAGGCTTCTTGTTGTCCAAAGCAATTGAGAATGAAGCCCTTGCGGAGGTAAAAAGAGTTGGCAAACCCATCTTCAGATGCTTCCCTGGTTTTCTGGCTTTGGGGTAATAGAAACACACACACACACACACACACACACACGACATGCTTGCACAGTGAGTGCATCTAGGCATCTCTGATGATTTACGTTTAGGGTTTAGTGTTTAGGTCATGAAGGGACGGTTATCTGTTTGACGCACTGATACAGGGACATCTTTGAACTTGCCTTGACATCAATGCTGAAATTAGATGATTGAGCTCTGCAATACAAGAAAAAAGATATAAGGAAAAAGAAGAATTTCTATTGTCGTGATGATATTGCAGTTGAATATTTGCAGAGAGAGGGAAATCAGGTCTGTAGGGCACAATTCCTGCTGCTTTGGTTAGCAGGAATATAACTATTTGTGGATTTGTTCATGCAGGCTGAGGAGAATTGGGTTTGGTTTGCTATGGAGGTGTCCTTGCTAGGTTAAGAGTCTATAGACAGATGATGAACTTATTCAGTGGACAAGGTCTGGAACAAGAGGAAGATTTTGAAAGTGGTCTCTGTGTGTGTCTGTGGTTTTGTTTCACAAAATGCTGAGATAGAGAAACTGAAAGAGCAAGGGCTATGGAAGGAGGAGCTGGAACCCACAGGCTTGGAAAACCAAGCAGTCAATTCTTGCTCTAAGAAGTGTCCAGTTTGGGAAGAATGATGCACAAGTGTTAGATAATTCTTACCTTTCTGACTCTGCTGTACTATCAGTCTCATTACTTGGCGGATCCTGCTCTTGAAGAACAGTTGTGTAAATTGCAGCCAAAGATTTAGCAGATTTTGGCAGATGTATCTGTTTTGGTTTTAGTTTCTCTTTGAAGCTCAAGATGGCACTTGTCTTTGCAATTCTTGAACTTCTCTTGCATCTCTCAACCTTTGCAATTCTTCAATTGTCTTGTAGTTTTCAGCTGCATTTTTTTATCTCTGTCTGGTTCCATCTTTGCAGGTGTATCTATTTTGTAGTGTTAGTTTCTCTTTGAAACTGAAAACTGCAATTTGTACTTACAATTCTTCAATGGTCTTGCAGTTTTCAGCAGCATTTTTTGATCTCTTATCCAGTTTCATCTTTGCATATGTAGCTGTTTTAGTTTCAGAGACTCTTTTGGCATTGAGGGTTTGCCTAGAGGGAGGTTTTGGAATGATACTTTTGTTTAAATTTGCAAAGTCATTTTTGCATTAAGCAAACTCTTCACACCTTCACACACTTGAATTGGCTTGCCCTCTTGCCCTATGGGTGCAGTGACTGGATTGATGTGCACAAAATGCAGTAATCCTGCTTAGTTCCTCCTTGACATCAAGCTTTTACAATTTTAGTGTTGGATGAGATCTCTAGGGCTGCTACTAGCTGTTGTAGAACCTACCATGTTGAATTCAGCATTTTTGCTGAATGGCAACAAAATTTGACAATTAGAGAATATCTTATGTAATGCAAAAGCTGTACCTTTAAATCAAATGGGATTGTACAATTTCATAGGAATGCGGCCTGAATTTTTGCTTTCACTCTAGCACACAATCTACTTGTCAAAATGTGTATGGTTTAGGTCATGGCCATCGGGAGGATCCCAACTGAATTGCAGGTGGCCTTGACCACTGGGTCTGATCAACAGCAATTGTCTGACATAATTGCCATGTAATTGGAGAGATTCTGCCACATTAGGAACTTTGTAGACTATTTGCTTAGACCTCAGAATGCTCAATGTGCTGGTTGCATGCATTTGAAAGAGGCAGTTTTACTTGGCAGAATCTCTTCAGAGAGACAATGTGACTATAAGAGTGAAAATTTTGTTATGCAGGAGAACACAGGAGGCAATGACAAGCAGCAGTGATCATTCAAGGAACAGCTGTTGATGGACAAGCAATCCAATGTAAGAAAACGATGAAGTGAGTAGCTCAAAGTTGCAGGGCATGACATGTAGCAAGGAAGAACTACACAGGCACCAAAAAGAACTCACCAAGCAAGCATTGTCCAGGATGCAGCTTCATCTTCATCATGGATTTTGGGCAAACCACCATGCAAACATCTGCATCCTGAGTTTGCGTGGCATCTGTAGAAGCGAAAGTGAAGACTCAGTCATGATGTTGGCTAGCAATTAAGAGGCATAGCAACACTTTGAGCAAGATCTTGCATGCAGTGCAGACATTCTCACAGCAAAGGTCTTAAGATAGAATGTCCTGTGGCAGAGAAAGCTCTCTTAATTACATACACTTCCACAGTGCACACTTCTGCACAATGAAGCTATGTAGCCTTTGGAATTTAAGAACTGCAGTACAATTCTCTGAAGTTGTACAAACAAAAGTAGATTATATGCAACATTGACTGGAAGTGGAGAAATGGAGCAGAGAAAGTGAGATTTGGGCCTAAACCTGGCAGATAGACCATCACCTGGTGCATGATCACATGATGCTGTGCCAGTTGGGATGAGTAGCATCTGAGAACTCTCCCCATCTGGGGGTGGAAATTTTGATGATGAGGAGTCTCCTGCAATTGGAACCATTCCAGTTTCCATCAACAGCGTGAAGATCTCTTCAGTAAAGATCCAGGAAATGAACTAATCTATTCTGAATCAGTTGAACCAGCCTTCTGGACAACTGTAGAAGAGAGACATTCAATCACACCACCCAGCTTCAACCAGCATCCAGGGTTTTGGTTCATACTTTCCAGTCAGTCACAGCAGGTAATAGAATCTCCTGGTCATGATTTGGACTGTGCCCATTTCCATGTTGCCATGGAACAGAACATGGAGGAACTTCTGCATTATTGTTCAACACTAGCAATTTGCTAGAGAAGTGAAAGCTAATATTGCAATCACTATAGAGATTGCACTCATCCTCAAGATCCCTTGTTCATGTAACCAGAATAAGAAACAGACTACCATACCCAGATGCAATGTCGGTCTCCAAAAACGTGCAAAGATCAATGTCACTCCTGCAATGCGTCCAACTCTTCATGTGCTCACCGATTTCATGGAGCACCTGTACCATTGTGTCTAAATGATGCTAAAGCATGTTTGGTGTTGAAGGGCAGAGAAACAATGAATGAATGCCAGTCCAAAAAACCTTTCTTGTTGTGAAAATTTAACAGACACTGGTGGAATCTTTGTAAATTCTAGTGATTGGTAGTTTCACTGAGCAAAATCGGATCATGCCTATTCTCTGTGATAATCCAGCATCCAGAAGAGTATGCAGCTTTGCAGCTACACACAACCTCTCTCTCTCTCTCTACAACTTACACCCACTTTTCCTAACCTCATCTAACAGCAAGCAGTGTTGGACGTGTTAATCTTTCTGCTCATCAGTGTCTGCATCAGATTCCTCGTCATCACTCTCATCTAGCACCTGGGCATCAGCATCTTCAAATAGATCAAAGTTATACATAAGAGGGGACTTGGCTGTAGAGGTAGGCTTTTCCAGCCTGCCTGCAACTGGAAGTTTGTCTTCTTCATCCTCATCACTGTCATCGTTAGCATCATCATCTTCTTCATCTTCATCATCCTGGAAAAGAACTCATGAAATTATCAGTCTATAGTTCACATAAATCCCTCAGCACAACCATTGTGAATAGATGAGCACCCAAATACACACCTTTTTTCCAGCAAACATAAACATGTAATTCATCTAGACTGTACAATAGCAGTAGAAGAAAAGCAATGGGGAGGAAAAAGAACCAGCAATATGAGCAGAAGGATCCATCTGTTTTGTCCAAGTGAATTAAAATTGTACAGAAGTAGCTAGGACCCATGCAGAAAGTATGAGAGTGAGAGAGAGAGTGCAAGGGGAAGTGGAAGTACATCATCCTTATCACCAATGTCAACAGCAGCAGTCATGCCATCGTCGTATCCATTCAGCTGCAGAACCCAACCCCAATGATTGCAAAATCCCTTATTTGTGCCTCATCTGCATGGAATCTTCAGTTCCAAAAGGAACATAACATGAACTGTTTATATGATAGATGGGTTCAAGCTCTTATGTCACACCCAATTGTTCACAATCCAAACACAGGTGATATTGCTGGTGTTCCAATCAAATGCTAAGCAAACCCCTTTGGCCAAACTCTAAACGCTTCTGCTTCTGTAGACTAAGAGACAGAAGAGATCTGGACAGCAGGACAGAAAGTTTTTATCAAAGTTGGTCATCATTCACCCTGGCAAGGATTTCCTTCCTGACCCTTTCATATGTCAATGCAATCTGTAAAGTAAAGTGGAAATAGTAAGGGGATCTTGACAGAAAAAAGTTCTGAAGAAAGAAAGTCACTAAAATGATGTCATTGATCCAAGCAGTAGCCAAAATTCCTATCCATGCTAATAATGCACAAAAGTGAGATTTCACATTTGCATAGGATACAACACTGATTGAACAACTATCTATACCTCAAGTTCTTGAGCTTTTTCCATAGCCTGCAGCCTTTGAATCTCTTCTTGTGTTATGAGACGACCAGACTGCAATGCCAACCCAAGAAGGATCCAACAGACATCAAACCACCATAATATAACCACCAGACCCAATCTGCTGAAGAGCTTTTACTGGCCACATTTTCTGGCTGCAAAATCAAGGGTGGCATCTGGGATATGAAAAGAGTCCAAACTATCTCCAAAACAAGTCCATAAATTCCAAATCATTTCTCCACACTGGTTACTTCTACCTGTAAAAAGACCACTAGTGTGTAACACAGCCTATACTGTTCTTAATCAAAATGTGCAAGGAAGAAACCAATGCCAAGATGCCATCCTCACCTCTCGTAAGGTGTCTATAATGTCTTCTACAGGCTCATGAAAGTTAGCCCCTCGGTAGTCTGCCATAGCATCTGGGTCTTGTACATAATTGATGGTAGGATACACAGGATCTCCTCCCCACACTGGAAAACACAAAACAAAAATTTCATCAAAGCTCTAAATGAGGAAAAACAACTCTGTGGACAAAGATCTGAAACTCCCAGACTTACCAGGATATTTGGATTGAATACATCCCTCTATTGCATAGTCTAGAACATTATGCCTCATCTTTTCTGAACAAGTTAAGCTATAAGGTGAAGATGTGAAATATTACATCAGCTTCTGATTGAGTCCTCAATCAACTGCACCACCACTGGTTTGATCCTCTGATCACAAATACTCATGAAATGGAGTATGTGGATTTTCAACTTGGACAGTGAAAAACTGTTGGATCTGAGTTGCCGCAAACAAGGAACTAACCAGAGCAGAAAAATCACCTTGTTTGATTTCTTCTTCAGTCATACGCATAGTGAGGGGATCTCGGCGAATGCGGATGTCAGTGCCCATCATATGCTTATACTCGCCATGTGTTTGGTAGCGCATCATATTAAGTAGTTGTTCTGATTCATCCTCTCCTGTCAATTCATAATGCTGCTGTACAGCTTCCTTGGAGGTGTCATGTGGCCATGCCTTGACCCATTCTTTGTAGTAGGCCAAGGCACCAATTTCCTTCCTGCGCTCCTCCTCTGCTTGCATCCTGCAAAGTGCAACCCAGAACCATTGATCTCAATGAGAACACTGCAATACAAGGGCAAGAAGAGCACCTCTCAAGATGGGTTCCTGCTTCCAGCAACAGAAACCTCAACACAAAGTTATCAAATTTCTCAGACAAGAGCAGGAGCCAACCTTTAAAGAAGGAACAGAGGTAAAGTTTGTGTTCAGGAAACGCAGCAGCATACCGCTCATCGTAGAAAACACGCTTGCGAGCTCGTGCTAGAGTCGCTTCAGCAATGGTTGGTGTATCACCAAATAGCTTGATCTGACCACTCTTTGCCATTGCAGCTGCCATCACCTGATATGGCATGGCATTGCCCCCAACCCAACAAAATTGTCAGAGGATGGCTTTGTAAACAAATACAAGTACAAAAAGGCAGCAAAAAAAGATGGAACATGATGCAAAAACCTCAGGAATTCATGTCTCACAGTGTCAGAATCTCCCATTCTCTTCTGCCATGCACTCCATGGCTCCTGACCAACAGGCGGTTTTTTCCAGTTCCACCAAAGCTCATCATTTGAAAGTGGTGCTTGTGAACTGGGTCCAATGCCAGTCTCTTGCTGTATCTCTCTTAGACCCATCTCAGGATTTTGTGCTTCATCCTCTTCATCAAAATCCTCGTCTTCATCTTCACCATTTCTCTCCAATGAAGCGGAAGATTGCTCAGCTTCAGCTTCACTCAACTCCTCTCCTTGTTGATTTAACTTGTTGATTTCTTCTTCCCTTGCCTTACGTGCTTCAACATTCTTCAACTTTCTTCGGCTAGAAGTGAATGTTTGGCGTCGCTGAGCAGATTGAGTAGAAGGCTGCTGCTGTTCTGATACTGAAGAACTTAGTGCTGGAGTTGAAGCTTGAGCAGTCCTCTTGATGCGGACCATATCCTCACCCCAAAATGCCATGTCTGGAAGTGGAGTACGAGCACCAAATGTGGGAGCTGGCTCACCAGTGTTTGGATCTGTGTAGCTGTAGTACTGTGGCTCTTGCAAAGGACCATCATCGACTTCATCAGTGTTGTTGCCACACCGCACCACTCCACTTTGTCTCATTCTTCTCGGGATCCAACAATCTCTTGCTGCTTTCCCCCTGGCTGCTAAAATTCCAGCACTGCTGCCGCAACCTGCACCTGCACATCTCTGAGCCAACAAAGCCATAAACGCTACACAACATCACCATACTGCTGCAAAATTGTCCACTGTTTTCTTCAAAGCACTCTCACAAACAACATCATCATCATGCCGCTATTGAATCTCCTTCCTCTGCTTCTCCTTGTCTTATAACATTTGATCCACTGATTTGTGCATACTACACACATCTGCAAGAAAGAAGAAGAAGAAGAAAGGTGCGTTGTGTGCACACACCCAAACTCTGCAGGCATGCACAGAGGTTCAACAAACAAAGTACCCTGAATTTGGTTTTGCAACTCCATAAGCTGAAAGCTGACATGGATCTGAGGGCCATAGGAGGCACCACATGGGTACCTGCAGAGCAATAGAAAGAAGCAGCATCAGTCGTGTACACTGTGCCCAATGAGCATCATCTGCAAACAAATGTACTTACTTTGCACAGAGAGAGACTGTTCTTCCTTTCCTGGTTTTGACAACCAGAAGAAGAACAAGATGATGCTACCAATGTCGTGGAGGGAGAAGAAAAGAAAGGACAACCCTAAACCCCTAAACCCATGATGCAAACAGGAATGGCAACCTTGGACACAAAACAAAAACAGCAGTGATGGGTATGGAAGGAAACAGCAGCAGCAGTGAAAAAACCAAAACCTGACACACTTGGTGCACATGTTGCAATTCTCATTGGTAACTGCCTGTCGATGACGTACATCCTCCCTCGCACTCGAGCCCTTCCCTTCACCTCCTCCTCCTCCTCCTCCTCCGGCTTCCGGATGGGTTCTTCAGTAAATCAAACTACATACATCCAGTCTTTCCACAAACATACCCAAACAAAAAGAAAAGGAGTTCGAAGGGGACGACGGGATTGGGTGCTTGTTTGTTTGCTGCTGCAAAACCCTAAACCCTAAACCCTCAAAAACAGATATGCACTGAAAGATCAAACATAACAGCGTCGACAGGAAAGCTATAGGTATCAGGGAATACCACCGAGAACGAACCTGAGATCCACCGCCATTCTTCTTGCAACAACAACAAGAGCACTTCTAATTCTTCAGTTGCAAATTCACAAACAACAACAACAACAGAATTGCACAACCACTAACAAACCTTCGAAACGCTACTTGCACCTAATTCTATGTTATCTATCTGCAATCAATGTGTTCTTTCTTTCTTTCTTTCTTTCTTTCTTGCTATGTATCTGGGTTGCGAAAATTCGCCCCAAAAAAAAACACTCAGATTCTGTCCTCTTCGCTTGAAAAAATTTCTGCACAATCCAGCAGCAATCAAGCAAATAATGCTCAGAATTAGCAGGAATCCATGGTCAAAATATGATGATTTCAACTTTGTTCCCCTTAAAATATGGTGAATTTGGGGAGTTTTTTTCCCCCAAGAAAAATCCTTTGTACAAGTGGTATCCCACACCACCTCCTTTAATGACCCTTTGCAAATTTAAGAGTATGGAAAACTTCTAAAGAATTTCAACCAAATACCAAAGGAATGATATTCAATTTTGATTAGCAAGTGTTGTAACCTCTTCATAACTCAAGAATATTAATCTTGCCTTTTGAACTACACACGCTTTGGTTGCAACCAAGACCACATTGTGCATAATGTCTAGCATTTCTCACTCACAAACCAAAAAATTGGAAACAACAAACATGAAATGAAAAAAGCTAACGAAGTTGATGATGTTTGTGATGATATTTGAACTCTATAACTTCATAATGTGACTTTCAAAACCAATTCAATCCACAAAATACTATTATAAAAACACTATTGAAATTACACCATTGTAAACGAACTTGCCAAAAAAATATTTCAAACAGCATCCTAACAATTGAACATTCCAAACAACCTTAATAACAAGGATTAGGATTCAATAAACAACCCCCAAAATGTGATTAGGTCTTTAGTAAGAAACTAAACATGTGATTAGGATTGAAATAAGAGACTTAAGATGGAATTCTATACAAACTTGTGATTCCCCATCCACAAGAATCAATTCAATGTATCTTGGTCAATTCAACTTTAATAACTTGAGGAAAAACCTTGTAACCCTTACATGCATTCATAATCTATTAAGGAACTCCTCTATTTCAAAAGATGGAAAACAATAACAAATTGGAAATATTTTTTTCTTATAAATATATCTCTCCCAAACCCAATGTACATTCAACATTTGGTCTATCACATAATGTAGCTTCATTGTGCCATTGATACAAGAATTCTTTGCATGTTTACTTTCAGAACTAATCTACTATGCACCTACTACCGGTCCAAGTTTAACACATTTACATTTATTTCTTCCATTGTGTTTATGGAACCCATCTAATATTGGCACCAATATTCTTTCCATGTGTTCAACATCAATGCAAATCATGCACCTTACATGGTGAAACTTGCCATCTTGCCCCGATGATAGGTTGAAACTCGGCAACCTATGTGTTTTAGAAATTTCACAAGACTTGCTATTCAACCTTCCTTTTTTTGTTACACACATCACAAGGATAGAATATTTAGGTTCATTAACATCAATGTTAGTTATAACAAATGATTGGAAGACCTTGGATTATCGATACCTTAACTTGAGATTGAACCAAAGGGAATAAATACTTCCATATCCACCTACAACCATCCAAATCTTAATGCAATGGTTGGAATTGAACCAAAAGTACCAATACCACCACTTCTAAAAAAGAAGTGGAATTCGAAATTGGCAAGGGATTAAAACATGAGTTTAAATATGTTGTTAGGGGATACTTTTTGTTTTTTTTTGGAAAGTATACATAAATTAACATTTAATATATTGAACTTATGAATATTATTTATTTCAATGGTCAATAAGAAGAAGTTTTTTTATTAGGAAGGTACTTGTCATAAATCTACAAAATAATGTTCCAAATATGTGAAAGTAAGACTTTAATTTAATTTTTATACTTTCAAGTTGATGGATCATCACAATGTATTTCTATACGTTCAATTTATTCATTTATAATCATCATCTATCAAAGTTTTAATGTAAAAAATGTTTGAAACCTTGAAAACTAGCTAATTTAGAACATTTTTTCATCCATTTTTCTTATATTAAAAGTCCTCATGCTTTGTGTGTAGTTTACAACAAACCCAATGAAGAGCCCCAAGGTTTCATAATGAAACTTGAAAAGGTTTTGAATAAGTTTTGTTATGTTTATGTCATAATTATGATCATGAGTACCTTGTGACATTTTTTTGCATACTTTATCATGTTTTTATTGCCCCAAGTTAATGGATGCACACCATGTGTAGATTTTGGGTGCACCCATCCAATTGATGGGTTGTTTTCAAATCTACCCATCTACTTGTTGGGTTTCTTTTCAAGTTACGAATGTTGGGTAACTAGTTTAATCATGCTTCTATATCCTTTTTTGGGGGGCTTGTAACTTTTTTTTGTTGTATTACAAGGTTTCATATCACTATGAAATGTGAAAAACAATTCATATGACTCATTTTTAAATGAAATTTGTTTGATAGACATACAAATAATTAGCTTCAATTCTTGTAAATCTTATTAAAATGAAATTCTTAAAAAATTGATTTGAAAAATAATGCAAGGATTGATTAAAATAGAAAGTGTTAATTTTAAAATAAAGTATTTTTTTAGTATTTTTTTTTGGAGATATATATATGATGTTATTTTAACAACTTCAATAAGTCTTGGATGAAGATTTAATAACGAAAATCATAATGAAATTAATTTTTTATTTGTTCATTTTTGTATTGTTGTTGCCTTTTATGTTATAAAATTTTAATATTACCTTAAAATAGTAGACATGCATGTATTAATTTAGGTTTTATCAAACATATATGGGGCAAACACATTTAGTTGCCCCAAGGCTTTCAATAGGCGCCATGGTATGGGTTCCAACAAATATTTACAACAAAAACACATTGGTGACCAATGAAGGATGATAACAACTCCAAAAGAGCTTTCAAAAGATGGAGAAAAAATGCAAGCACATACACACAATATTTTCAAAATGCCATCTTGTGCCTAGTATGTGGGAAAAAACAATGAGAAAATGGGTAGGTCGGTATTTCCCAATAGACATGTAAAACAACCAAAGAAAGATAAACCAAAATTGGTCCCACAAATAATACATGTAATGCCTAATAATGTCAAAAACAAGAAAATTTTATAATTTGCAAACCTAACTAGTCACCAAACCATGTAGTTTCTTAATCAATGTCCAAGAAAAAAGTTATTATATGTTAAAAATTATAAAGCAACACTCAAAATACATGCACATATTTTAATTTATTAGAATGGAAAGCTTGTGAACCAAACAATAGTCATAGATATTGGACATATGACCCATCTTTAAAATTATTAGTGATTGTAAACCTCTTTTTGATAAATCTCTTGGAATAGTTGTTTTTTCACCCAACAACACAAAAGTGTGACAATAATATTTACCCACCTACCAACAATTTCAAGAAAAACTTTCAGAATGTTATTTTTAAAAAAGAGTGTAGAAATAATAACCCATAATCAAATGTCCTAAAATATCTCCAAATCACTAACATTTGGCAACATCAACAACTTTAAAAAATATTTTGAAAGCCCTTTTTGAAATAAATAGATAATGCAAACATAACAACTTTCAAGGCAATATATATTTTTAAATTTCTTTAAAAAGTTTCCAAACCACCATTAATATACAAAGTTTGCAACAACATAGATGTGGGTTATATGGCCACTTTAATATAAATTGGTGTTGAAATTGTTGGACTTATTCATATAACAACATTCATAACATATTATGAAAATATGTGAATAAATTTGAAATTAATCTAATGAATTTAAAGTACACAAACATTTTAAAAACATTGCAACAAATGTTTTAAAATAATAAAATGGTTTATAAAATAACTTGAAAACTTTGAAAATGACATATGGGTCAAAACATGGTTGGGGTAACAAAAAGGACCACCTCCCATTATATCAACAGACCCCTTCATTTAAAACATGTTGTTATAATTTAATAACACATTTATATTGAAAGTTTGATTTTTTTCGTGGATAGATACAATACTAAAATATTTTTCTATACATAGCATGTCAAATTTGAATGAGTTTTAGAACTCTTACCAAGTCTTGGTAAAAAAAATCCATGATTTTGTTTCCTAAGAAAAACTCATAAGGAATGTTTTTTAAAAAAAATTGGCCCAAAATTTTTACCACAAACACCTTAGGTACTAATTACATAAAATGTATGAGTGTGACAAAAACCAAATGCCTTATTGCAATGTAGAAAGTTTCATGAAAATTTTAAAAATTTTGAGCCATTAATAGAACATGGCCCACATTGGATAAATTTTACTATTCTTATTTTCATAAGTGAGAACAATAAATATTCTAAATGTCTATATAAAATTTGGAACAAAATTATTTCATTTGACATGAGAAAAAAAGGAAAAATTTTAAACATCATCTGGGGAAAAGTGAAGAAAAAGGTGAATTTGAATGTTCTAGGAGTAAACCTTTTATGCTTGGACCCATGTTCTTGACAAATTTGAAATAAAAATCTTAACATAATAATGATAAAAATTACAATATATTTTTAAACTTTTTTTTGAAGACCTTCATATTAAAATATTCCAAGAATAAGAAATCACCAATGAAACAATTGTGGCAAATCCTTCTATCATGTTTGCACCCACCTAATAACAATGTTTATTGAAGTAAACAAATCAAGAAAACCTTGTAACAAAACATGAGGTTTATAATTAAAACAAGAAATCACTTGACATACCATAAATTTTATTCACAACTTCAAAAGAAAAGAAGGTCAAAGAGGTTGAATAAAACAAGTTTTTATTTTTCAATCCACCAAATAAACCAATGCAAAATCATATGTCCAATTATTTGTTGAACCTTTCTAAAAGTGGCACAAACAATCTTTCAATACAAATACAAAATTAATTTTTTCTTAAAACCAATTACATATAAAAGTTATGATTTCCAAGGGTCATGGATTGAATGTGCAAGAATCGAACCCAAACTCCCATATCCACATCCATAAGCAACATTGAAGCTTGATGATGAAAAGAATTCCTCTTGTTCTTTTTGGGATCTCAAGGGCCCATTATCACCATAACCAATCCACTTGGAATCCTACCAAATGTGCAACTTGTCACTAGGTTGAAACAAATTACAATGCACCTAAGTCCTTCTTACACATCATGCAAACTAGATTTTTTAATTCTTTGATGAATTTTCCATTAGACAAGGATATTTTTGGAACTATTTGGTTAAGGCCACATTCATTTTGTCTTCTTCAAGTTTTGTTCACAAAAGGTGCAATCCACACAAGTTTGTTCTAGGCGTTGCAACAATCGATTTGTCTTCAACAAGTCTCTATACACTATACTATAGGAGACATAAGTTTAAAAGGTTATTTTTGATGATTTTGGGCTTTGCATAATCACTTAAATTGTCTTTTGTATTTTCATCTTTGTTGAAAATGATGAATCAAATATATAATTTTTCAATCATTTCTTCCCAAATTTGTAGCTTGATCAATATTACATTGGGTGTTAACAATCAAACACATGTGATTACAAGGTGATTAGTGATTAGATTACATCATCATCTACATCGTAAAAATAGTAACAAATAAAAAGAGATCTCAACTATGTCATTATATTTTGTTATATGGATGTGATGAGAAAATAACTTACTTTTGTTGAACCCAATGTTCTATTCAAAAGAGGGGGGGGGGGGCACGGGCGGGGGACTTCCCACTTACCTTTTTTTATCTACTATCTGTAATTGTATTAATGGCACCTATCATTCCCATACCAATGCACTTGTGATTACTAAGTTTGTTGACCATGATTAAGATCCTTGCAACATCCAAACAATCGATTGAAACTTTTGGCATGCATGCAAAAACAAGTTTTTATCCAAAAATCATGATCACACAACAAATTATATTATACAACTTCTTCAAGTTCTTCATGCAAGTGATTCAACCCTAAAACCTTGTAAGATCAACAAATCATATGCATTACATGAAAAAACCCACCAACTAATCAACATAACACAAATCTTAATGTGAAATGCACAAGGAAACAAATGCACATACCTAGAAGATGTTTTGTCACTCAAGTGACCACTACTCATCTATTCTCACACTTTATGCTCAAGTTTGTACCAATCTTGTGCATGAACATGGTTTAGGACTTACACTCCATATAAATGTAAATGTAATAATGAAATTCATAGACACTTCATGTAAATGTATAAGGTCTCTTTACATTCATGTACCTCTAAATGTAGAACACATGACATGTAAATGTAAAACCATGTCAATATATTTTATGTCATGTAAACAATTGCACTTATATGATTTTATGTGGCCACTTAAAATAATGTAAAAATATGTTTTGGGTTGGGGGGGGGAGAGGAGGGAGTTAGGAATAGAAATTTTACTCAAACAATGAAATGAGGCAAAACTCACCCAAGAGTGTGCATCCAAGATATTCTTTAAAATAGCACCACCCAATGTGTCCTATATCCTTTGCCAGTAAGTTTGATCTTGTAAGTGGCTAAAGGGAAGCACTACCATTGGTAAGAAATGCTTTTGTTTGGGGAACATTAAAAGCATTATATCCCTTTGTGAAAGTCCAACCAAAGTGGCCCAATGCAAAAAAAACATTGAGCTTTTGGATGCACCTATAACTAAATAATGTGGATTGCAAGTAGGTATAATTATTGAAGGTATCTAGTATATACACTTACACACACTAAATCATTTACAAAACACCATGTAAGTGTATTTGACAAATATTTACACTACTCCCATGTAAGTGTAAAAAGTTTTGGCGTGTAAATGACGCATGATTTATGTGCCATTTATACAACTATTTGCATTCCCTCACAAAACGTTGGTCTATACTCACTCAAAAACATTATGTACTAACTCAATCTTTTTCCTAATCACTTATTGACTACCAATCAACCAGCCAAAATAGTTCTCTATTAACACACCTAAAGCACTACCTCATGCACACAAAAGAACGAAGCCAACAAAAAATAACAAATTTGCAACCTTGCCTTCCCATAAACCCTTGCATTTGTCTTGTAGAAAAAGGTGTTTCAATTGCAATGTTCATGAACTTGCAACACAATTAACCTAGATGGTTAGAATCCAACAGCATTTTGAGGCACTCTAAGGCATTTGAAACTTGTTGGGAAAAGTTACTTCACAACACTAGACTGATTGAAGTCAGGCTACTTGCAATGGACCCCGTGCCTTCAGCAAAACATTGGAGATGAAAAAAACTAAATGTATTGTAAAAGTTGTAAGCCAAAAATGGAGAAAGACAACCCCCTTGCAAATGAAGGTTGATACAAAGAGAAGGTGAGACACAATTTGGACTCGATGAAGGGGATTTCTCTTGCATCAATGCAAATGTGGCATCGCAAGGATTGGTGATGCATTTATGTCCCAGTGGGAACTGGGACTGCACATTAAGTACAATTGAGGACAATCCCCAGCTAAATGTCAACATTCTGCATTGGAGGAACTACCAGGACTGTCAAAAGTATTGTCAGACATGAGCACATTTACATGTCACATGCTCATTGATCTCTTCAGCTGCTGTGAATTTTCCTGACTGAGTTAGGTATTGATTATTAGTGTGAATTATTATTGTGAGATTTGTTTGTTTGAATGTAAAACAAGTACATGTTTAAAAAACTGCATATATTTTTGCCACTAGCTTCTACTGTTGGGTATCATAAGCAGAGTCATTTTTTAATATAAAAAAATCCACTGCACAGTCTCCTTTGCTGTTCATGGTTATCTGCCATAAGTCATATATTGATGTTAGTGGTTCAAATGTGAAGGAGGAAGGCAAATAAATCAGTGTGGTAAGTGAAGGGACGGGGGAGAGAGAGGTCATACCTTGGGTGAGTATTGAAACACATAAAATCCTCCTCATCCATTTTGTGTGAGTGTATTGTCTGTGATCCAAAATGTTGCTTCAGGTTTTGCTGTCCTGCTGCTGGTTTTGAACTTCGGGCTCCAAATTACTGCTAATGGTCAAAAACAGCCTCCATGAACAGCCTCTATGCATACTGGACTCTGTCACATCTATGTTCCTCACACCCGTAAGTGAACTGAGAAGAAAACAAAAAAGGAAATCATTGCCCAATGTTCATATTGATATGGGAAGCAAAGTATACCATCACTGTTATGCAACAGTTTGGTGTGTCTGGAAATGAAATGATCCACCAGTCAACACTCTATTGTGCCATCGTGACAAGCCAAGTTGAAACCACCAAGACAATCTGCAATAGTTCTCAATTGATAACAGCTGCTGCTCTAATGATCCTGATGTAAGATTTTCAGTTTTGTTTGATGATCAAGTATTGAATGAAGTGCACTTGCAGAAAGTACTTTGTACCCCAACCCTATTAAGTCAAGCACAGTTATTGAGAAGTGGAATACCTCCACCATGTCAATGCATCTCTTCCTCAAGCCAACAAGTCTTAGCATAAACTTGTTGATAAGATTGAGTTGTGCCCCAAGATGAACCTCATGAATGCATCCAGATGATGCAACAAGCAGCAGAAGTCACAAAACCTGTATGATGGTCAAAATTTGGTCATGAGTATTCTTCAGAAAATGGGTAACAGCAAAATGGATAACATCTTTTGGCTCTACAATCAATCAACAAACAACAAGTATGCTATCTGTGAGGATCTGAAACTTTGAAGACACACCCAAAACAGCAGGTATGTCAGAAGAACTTATTTTGCTGCTACACCCAAAATATCTTTTGGCATCTTCACAAACTGACAGACTTTAATGCATCAACAAGCCGGTCGACCAAGAGTTGGAGATTGTGACAATGTAATTCACCTGGACCTCGTATGAAAACTGCAGACAGAAGCAGATGATGTTGGAGAAGTGGTGGAAGAAGAGTCTGAGCTTCCAAACAGAGGAGGAAAAGCCTCCAAGTTCCACATGCACAGATGCCGGAGGTGGATTATCAGAAGAATCTGAGTGGATGCTCAGAAGACTTTGAACCAGTAACTATTGTCTTGAATCAGATTATCAGGGGGGACTGGTTGGTAGCATGCCTAGGTGAGGCCCACAAGATTTACTTCTATAATCCTATTACACTGAATGGTATTAAAGCTGAGTTAGTTGACAGATGATACCATTTCCAGCGAGCTTGACAAGCTGTGTTGGTTAAGCATAGCAATCTACTTGCCAGTGTGCTCACCAACATCATCTCCCCCCAAACCCCAAAACACACATTAAAACCACCCCCCAAGCTCCAGCACAGTGTCTAGAGCTTCATTAAACTGGTGCCTCCGCTGAGATTCCAGTTGCATTAGTTCCCCTGGTACTGAATAGTGGTACCAGCCTACTTAAAGATCAACCAACATATTTAGAGCCAACGTTGTGTCAGATCAAGGACAACAGGACATGAGATGTGGAAGAAATAAGTGTTCCAATTTGAATCCACCAACAACAAAGTATTGGCTGGATCTCTTTCACTCAAGTACAATCATAGCCAATCAACAATGCATGGAGACCTGTCGTCTTCATAAGTGTAAAATCATAGTTTTACAAGAAAACTTTCTCAGAATTTCTTTAAAATCTGGGCTTCAATTGAAGCAAACATGAACCTAAATAGGTCATGAATGAATGTTTCACAGATGGGAAACTTACAAACTGATCATCTGTCATATGGTTCAGATGATGCATAACTAGCAGTGGAGAAAGGGTTCTCCAAAACTTCAAATAGGCTCGTTTGAGCAGTCAAGCAACAATCACTGAAGAGACTCTGCTACCATGGCTCAAGAGCAGCCTTGCAATACTAACCCCCTGTGCCAATGCCATACCAGAAAATTCCAAATTGAATCTCAAAAAGTGCATAAGAGCAGTCTGATCTCTGAATCAACATGACCACTGCTCTATAAGAGTCCCCCCATAAGTACAATTAATGTCAACTCACATGAGAATGCGGAGCAGACCAAGGCCAACAGCAGTAACTGAAACAATGGTACCTGCAGCAAGAGACATTTCACAGTCACATGGTTAGGACAGTCATTCATCAGTTCTCCACAGATTGTGGTACGTTTCTGCCCTTAACCTCAGATGTTGGTCAAGGAAGAAAAAGCACTATTTCATTCTTGGGCCAGAGAGCTTCACCTATGCAATACTTGATGACATCATATTTGGCTGCCTCAAGCTGGGTTTTCAATGTGTGAATTTCCTGAAATGTCCAACCGTGATATTTGTCACATTCCTTAAGCTTTACTTAAGGCCACACAATGGGTTATATTTTAGCACCATCAGGCTTGAACTGACACTCATAACTCTGAAAGGTTAACAATGCCGGTGGTCTCAAACTTATTACATACTCAATACAAAGTGCTGAACTTGCTGCACTATGGGAAACAAAGATACTGCAGCACAAGAATGACAGACTTACCCTGTCCAGCTTGTTGGTGAGGTTTGAGGTCTCTGAACTTTGAGTTGCTAACTCCTCCCTGATGCGACTGCAGAAAATGGAATGGACAGGTTCACTCATCAGCCTGGAAATAAGCAAAATAAACACACCAATGTCTGGCAACCAAGTCTCATACATGGAGGAGGATAGAACAGAATACAATTCAAGTTCTGTGATGATGAATAATTCCAGAACTTGAACCTGGCTTCCTCATGATCAACCCTGACTTCTGTTAAGGGTCCTAACATCTAAAAGTCCTGTTATCTCCAAGTTGAAACTGTCTGCAAATGTAGCCATAGTGTGGCCATGGGTCAGGTGATTGACAAACAGGATGGGGCTATTTCAGAAATTTTGAAACCTTGAAAAGCTCATTGACAACTGATACCCTTGTTCCCATCAGCAGATATCTCATGACACCCTCACAATGCACACTATCTGCCAAGAGTCCCAGAAGACATGGATAGCTTACCCCCTTTCCAAATTCAAGTCCAAACGTTGGCCTGAAGTTACTTTGTCAATCTCATATCTGCATACATAGAATGGATATATACTTCATCAAACCCCAAGAGTGAAGCCCAACAATAAAGCAATAAGAAGAAGAACAATGTAGACAGTCAGACACAGGCACCTCCACACATTACAAGACTGATGATGGGAACAGACCTAAGTTCACTGCGCATTTTGTCAATATCAGTTCGGAGCCTTTCTGTTTCCCGCTGCAAGGTGGCAAAATGATGTTCCTGCATAATAATACCCCAGCACAAGGCACTAAATTGTTGGCATACTCTTTCAACAATTACTATCACATACTCCTCCTCGGTTGTTTTGACAGTTTAGGACAAAGTTATTCCACAGGGTACTTAAAAGGGGGGTTGAGCACATCCATCAACTTTGCCATGAACTTGGGACATTGAACAAAGATGATGCTAAGTCTTGAGCTGTCAATCAGAAGAGTTGGAAGTGCCATTAATACAGATGCCATGGACAACAGTACCTGGGAGCTTTGCACTTCTCCTTTGAACTTGGAGAGAGCAGCTTCTGCCATCATCTCGCTCTATTTCAACCATAGCACCAAGACAAAGCTCAGCATCTAACCTAACTTTGCGTTAAAGACTGCCAGACAAGAAGAGTCTCACAGGAAGTCAAGAAGCACAAATCTAGAAACCTGAGAGAGATCCGGATCATTTAGGGTTAGATTATACAGTCTGAAGATCTGTGAGAGATATTGATCACAGCTAGCACATCAAAGGTTTGCAGCATACATACTCTTTGCATTTCTGTCTTGGAGGTGAAAGACTGAGCCACATTCTCCAAGCTGTCATTTAAAACCTCAGTGATAACTGCCGTAATGGCTTCTGCCTGCTTTGCAGTCAATCCCTGAGATTCTAGCCTTCGAACCTGTAATTCCCAAAAATCCTTCTGAGAGTCATCATCTTTGCTCTAGTGGCATAAATTTGCCATCTTCTTTAGATACAAATCAAGAAAGATTTTTGTCAGTGCTTTTTGGCATGAGCACACATGTGTCCCATGGAATTCCAAGTCCAAGCTTTCTTCTAAAGCACTTTCCAAATATGGCTAAAAGAAGGGAGCAGCAAAAGCAAAGTGACAATCAAGCAACAAGGGAGCAAATATGGCTACAAAAGTACCAGTGCAAGGGTGTCGACAAGGAAGGCTCTCTGGCCATTAGCGGTGGCAACGAGCTGCGAGATGTTCCGCATGTAGTATCCCCTCACGGTCCCATAATTCCAAGCCTTGGATGGCGGCGTCGTCAATCCACAAGAGTACGACGACTCCGGCGACAACGATGACGACCGCCGGTCTTGTAAGCACAGCCAATCTTGGGGCAAAACAACAGATGACGACAAAGACACCGGAAGAAGAAGCCGTTGTTGTCTACTACCTTCGGTCACGATCAAATCCGAAGAAGAACAAGATGAAGCACTACTCGCTACTACAGGCCGTGAAATGGACAAAGCCGATTGCGACGCCTGCAACTGCTGCGCTCTCTGATGCTGCACAGCTCTTCGCATGGCAGCTGCCATATCTATCTATCTATCTATCTATTTATATATCCCTTCCCTTCCCTCCCTTAGACCAATTTCCACCGCAAAACACAAAATCCCTGGCGCGAACAAGCAAGAAAGAGAAGCCACAACCGCAGTGACCTGATAAGCCTTACGAAAACAACAGAAGCGCTGCGTTCACCAAACATTATTATTACGGTAAGCACAAGAAGTGACCATTTCCGATAGATTGCTCGCGTGCTTGCTTTGCGTGCGTGCGTGCGTCCTTTGCTCCACCCCAAAAGAAAAACACTCTCCTCGTCGTCACACAGAAAGCACCACGCTCCTCTAAACAAAGCCGACGCGCAAAATTATTACTGGCGCCCACAAAAGACGGTACAAATAAGTAAAGGCGAAAGATCTGGACTTCCCGAAGCAATTTTTGCGAGAGAATTGCAAGCAACAAACACTCAATTCCTGCTTCCGGAAACGGAGACGACGTGAGCTTTCCCGCAAGCCGATTTTTGCGACGCTGCTAACAATAATACGTTTGCCGGAAACCCGGCCCACTTATCACCCAGGTAGGAAGGTATTAAATATTTCGGTAGGTATAAAGGTAGATTGGTAGGTAGGAAAGTAGGCATGCAAGTGGATAAATAGGTAGATAGGTGGGTAGATAGGTAGGGGAATAGGTACCTACTCACAAGGGGGCAACTGGAGGATAGATAGGGGGGTCGTTATCGTTATTTATTGTACCGAAGAACCCACCCGGCGGTCTGTCGGGTGGGTATAACAACGGGGCCGCTGCCAGGCGGTAGGTCGTTGTCGTCATAATTTTACCGAGGAACCCGGACAGTCCGTTTGGTGCGTAATTAGTAAATTACATTGGGTACTTAACTACAATGGTAAAAAATAGTTATTTCATTTATTTACCCGTTCGGTGGAGCTAGAAAAGTTAGCTTACCGACGTCCCTAACTTGGGACCTCAATTTTTGGAATCACGGACGCCCGGGGGGGGAGATTCAGATGCCGAACCAAAAAGGTCTTGGATTAACTCAAGTGTGAATGCACCATAATAACAAACAAATATTCACTCAAGTGTGAAATGCACCATAATAACAAACAAATATTAACTCAAGTTTGAATGCACCTTAATAACAAACAAATATTAACTCAAGTTTGAATGCACCTTAATAACAAACAAATATTAACTCAAGTTTGAATGCACCATCATCACAAACAAATATTAACTCAAGTGTGAATGCACCATAATAACAAACAAATATTAACTCATATGTGAATGCACCTTAATAACAAACAAATATTCAAGTTTTCAATAAGTGCTATGATCATGTAATATATCATGACTTACTTTCCACTTCAAATTTCAAAGGTTGCTACTAATTAACAATTTGTATTGTTCTAATCACTAAACCCAACACATGTACCAATTGCTCACTCCTTTTACAAGCTCCAACCCCATTCTTGGCTTAGCCATGGATTTGTTTGCTTTGTGTTGCTTAATGGTTTCCCCCCATTAAATAGGTTCACACCTTCTCTAGTTTAGTAGAACTATTCAATCACAAAACCTCCAATGAAACATCCAACCATTTTGTAACCTTTACGGTAACTTAGGTCAAGCCAATGCAAACTCCAACAATCGTTGAATGGACTAGTAAGTTCTCTTAGGTTGCCCCCTAAGCATCAATTAGTGCAAGGTTGTAGATTTTAGACTTTAGTGTGGCTTCAAGCAAAGGCCATTTGTCTTTAGCAAACCAATTTACATATGACCTTTTTTTTATTTCTTAGGATTTTTTTACAAATGTCCATAACTAGATTCATTCCGTGCAAAACCAAACTTCAACCTCCACAAGAAAACTTGTGAAACAAGCATAAGTGAAGTATATTAGTTTGAAATCTATGCACAAAAGGTGTAATCGAGATTGGATGGCTTGAAATGTGAACAAGTTGTGAAGATGGATCGGAAAAGTTGTGGAAAAGGGGCATCAAAAATATTTGCATGTCATTTATTGAAAACCCTAACCACTTCCTTCCAAGTGATAAATGCAACCATCCCAAGAAATTATTTATTTCAACATTTAGTGTTAAATTAGAATTGAACTTAGGCTAATACAAATTATGAGCGAATCGACTTGCATCAATAAAATGGTATGTACAAAATCCTTGGGATGACAGACAACCTTGGAACGATGTAAAATTGAGTTGGGAACTTGAAATATGCATAACATATAATGATTTTAAGAAGGCAATTTTTTTTTAAAAACAACTTTTGATTAAATTGTCATAATGATTTATTCAAGTGGTGACATTTAAATAGTCTCCTAAGTTTATGTTGTCCATTTTTTTCCATGAGAAATAATTAATATTTTATGTTGGATGCAATACTTAGTATTGGCATGTTTGTTTAAGGTAGTAAGTTGGTTCTCTAGTTGGTTTTTGATCAAGTGTTAGGATATCCTAATCAAAAAGATTTAAGAATTTTGTTAGAACCACAATTGGATTTGAATTGTGCAACTATATTCTTGTTGAAATTTAAACCAAAAGTTAAACCAATGTATTATCATTTTAAAATAGTTCCATGTTTTTTATCTAAATTTTTTTTTTTTAAAGGACAACAACTAGCTAGCTATTAATTTTAATTGGTTATACATAACAATTAATTTTATGATATTTTACCACGGGTCATGTGTGTTACCAATTGAGACTACAAATATGAGTTAACAAATCCAAAATAATGTGAAAATTACTTCCTTACAATATAATAATTGAAAATTGTAGGGGGAAGATAAGTTAAATGCCACCACATGGACCGTTCATTACAATTGGCCAATCAAAGTCAATAATATTTCTTTTCATGTACTTATGGTGATCAATGTATCATGTGCATATTTACAAATTCAGACTTAGTTTTAGACTATTAAAATCTAAAGCTTCATCCAAATTATGGCTTACAATTTATTTTTTAAATTTGGCGAAATTGTTCTGAAAAGAAAAAAAAATTCAAATATCAAAATTTCAAAAACTTAACAAAATAAAAAATTTCCATGGGTTTAAAATATTTTAAAAACCAATGTTTTCCAGTTTTTCATATTTGAAAAACCCTTGGTTGTAGTTTTTATATTAAATGGCTAGTTTTTCTAGCATGGGTTTGAGCCTAGTTTTTCAAATTTTTAAAATTGTGGCACTTATTTTGGCTTTTTTTTTAATAAAAGGTTCAAAAACCTTTGAGCCCAATTTGAAAACAATGTTCAATTCCACATGTTGGGCGGTTCTCACCATGTGAATTGGTTCTCAGAATGGTTCTCACATTGAAAATCAACTATTTTGGGTGAAGACTCAGCTGAAAATCGATTTGAAGGTTCTCACCCAAGTGAGAACCGACTAAGAGAACCAGAATTGGAAAACCGGTTGTTGTTGTATATATATGAAAATTGCCCTATCTAAGAACCGGGTGAGTTTGAAAAAAATTAATTGATAACCTGACCGATTCTCACAATCCCAAAAAAAAAATGTTTTATTCGAGAACCGATCAGGTTCTCATAACATCATGAGAGAACCGAAACTAGTGAATTCTCACAAAAAAGTGAGAACCGCTCAACACCCATACACACTTAACATGTCCCAAGGTTGAAATTTTTTTAAAGTATGAAGTTTTGCAAGTTAATGTTCAAAATTATTAAGGCATCTAGTTTTACAACAAACTAAAATTAAAACTTGTGAAGGTCTTGAGTTCTTCAAGAAAATAAAATTGATCACCTACTTTAGAAATTCAACTTACTTGTGAACTTTTTAAAATTTTCAATTTGTCAAGCATCTCAAAAACCTAAACTTCTTCTCAAAACTTTATTTGACCTTGTTATTTAAAGACTACACAAAGCCCTAACCCTAAGTTTGTCATAACTGCATTTAGGCTAGTTTTTTGTTTAAGTTTTTGAGTTTTAGTTAGTAATTTTTTGCCCATTTAATCTTTTTTCATCAACAATGAGCTTTTCTTTTTTTCTCTTTAAACCTTTTTGTTTTATCCGTCCACCATCTTTGAGTTGAAATGTCCACTTTCCATTCCCATTAAGGTTTGCAAATCCTTACTTTTCCCCTTCTCTCTTTCCTCTCAACTTTCCTTTCTACCTTTGTTTGAATGATTATATATATACATAAAAAACTCTATATGTTTTCGTATAATATGATCAACTCATTTTTTATTTTATTTATTTTTGTTTAAATCAATAGTGCTAAACCTAAACTACCTAACCCTAGAAAAATGAAAACTATTAT
Organism: Sphagnum tenellum; assembly: GCA_963921925.1. NCBI lineage: Eukaryota > Viridiplantae > Streptophyta > Sphagnopsida > Sphagnales > Sphagnaceae > Sphagnum > Sphagnum tenellum. Next base: position 3,253,162 of record OY998159.1, read on the forward strand.
ATAGTCAAGAACCATCATGTTTATGAAGAACAACTAGAACCTTGTCCAAAGTTTTCCACATATTTCAAAACTTGTCTAGGACCTTTACCCAAAGGTGCCATATATCATTTTTAAAAATCTAATCATGATTGTGAGTTCTTTTTTATGAAAAAAAAATAATCAACACTAATTAAAACCTTAACACATTATAAAATCATGGTCAATTTTGTACACAACATAAAAACATACAAACTTTGGTTGCAACAACAATGAAAAGACCCCATTGGGTTTTTCTTTTTAAACCAAATACAAAGTGATGAAAAATGGCATCAAAACCTAAGGCCAAAAAGGGGAAAGACAAACAAAGCCAATGGGATCTAATTAAAGGCATGGTTTAAATTGAGGCTTGGAGATTAGTAGGAAGATCTTAATGTAATGTTTAAGGAGCAAATTTGCTTTTCAAGGTGTTAAATCCCATTGGCCTTTGTGAAGAAGTCCAAGCCTTTGAGGTTTCTACTCTTGTGTGAATCAATTGTTGTCATTGAGCCTATGGAGTTTGATAATGAGGCAAGCTTTTGGCATGGTTTTCCTATATCTTTGCATTCATCTTTTTCAAGAGGTTTTCAATAGCTCTTTGTAATGAGGCAAGCTTTTGGCATGGTTTTCCTATATGTTTGCATTCAACTTTTTCAAGAGGTTTTCAATAGCTCTTTGTAACGAGGCAAGCTTTTGGCATGGTTTTCCTATATGTTTGCATTCAACTTTTTGAAGAGGTTTTCTATAGCTCTTTGTAATGAGGCATTCAACTCCATTTTGGGGTGAGAGTTGAGATCTTCTTATCACTCAAGAGAGGCCGAGGGAATGAGCAAGACATGCTTTTGAGGGCAAGAATGAGTTTAACGGGTTAAGGTTCCATCTTATAGCTCCATTGTTGTTGAAGGTGAACACTTTATTGGTAAAAGTTGTTTCTCCATTTGTCTTTGTCTTTTGTGGAGGAGATATGGGTTGTGACAATGAAGCTCCCTCCACACTTCGACCATGCTGATCCTCGCTGTTGACTGCCCAATTTTTGAAGAGTATGAGCTGCCAATGTGAAATTGCTCTTCTCATAAATCATGTTCATGTCTTTGACACCATGTGTGCCGCCCGAGTAAGTCTTCTGCCTTGAGTAGCTCCCATGGTGGAGTCTAATTGCAGGTTATGTTGTTTATATGAACTGGAAGGTCTACTACTTGGATTATCATGATGTTTCCCAGGACTGAGATCTCCTTGCACCAGCGGATTCCTCCCTGTGCTCGAAAATTTTGAGGTAGGTCTGTTGCATTCCTCAATAATAAGCCTTAATGAAACTTGCTTCGCACATCTGCCACTCCGCTACACCTCCAAAACAGAATCAACAACAGCAAGTCAATCAAAGATTGCAACCATGTTGTTGTCCAACAACAACAGAATGTCAATCAAAGCTTGCAACCATGTTGTTGTCCAACAACAACAGCATGTCAATCAAAGCTTGCAACCATGTTGTTGTCCAACAACAACAGCATGCATGTCAATCAAAGCTTGCAACCATTGCACTACATGAATTTCACAATCTAGACTCCTGGGTGCAAAGGAGTTTCACCACCAAAGAGATAGATCTCCAAGGAAATCAAACCTTCTGCACAACACCTTTCATGAAACCAGGTATAAAGTTCAGAAGATTTGCAGGATCCAAAACTAGGGGTGAAACTTTGGTTAGAACAAATTGGGTGAGATTTGGTCCCCTTTTTTCTGTTCCTGTGTACTGTTTTCATCCTGAATTCCCATTTCGTCCCCATTTCTGGCAAAATTGGTGCCTAGTAACTCCAGTTTGGGGGGTGCTTTACAGATTATTGAATCTGGCAGCAAACTAAAGTCTTTTAGTGGGGAGTTTCAATAGTCTTTGAGAGTCTCAATGTTATGAAATGGAATTTTGGTGAATTTTGGTGTAAATTTGGTGAAGTTTTTGGTGGCTAGGATCATCCAAAAAATACTTTAGCCAAAATTGGCTACATTCTATACATGAAAGTAGAAAAAAAAAATCAGAACTAAAACTTATCAAAAAGCTTTGGGGATTTCAAATTTTTTTCCTTTTCCAAATTTGGCAAATTTGGGCTATTTCTTTTCATGAAAAATCACTTGCAGAAGTTGAAATCATATTTTCCAGGTCAAAATTTGGTGAAAATTCGTCAATAAAAAAAACACTAAAGGTTTTGGGTGGTAGATTCAACAATTTTTTTCTTTGAAAAATTGATCTACAATGTTCAAACATTTTGGTCACCATACAATAGTTTACAATCATCACCCGAAGATTAAATTTATATTAACTTTAGTATATATCTTTTGATGTCTCCCTCCATCTTAATGTACAATAACTAAGGGAAATGTCCTAAAGACCATGTACCACAACACCATTTGAGCTATAACTAGGTTCCACATATGGGGGTTTGGCTTGGCCTTCAAGACATGAAATTTATCAAACCCTAAACCTTGTGATTGCATGTCCTAACATCTTGCCCTATATTGATGCATGTTTTATACACCTTGAATGATGTCCCCATGTCATCATGTTCACATTTCATAAACAACTAGATATTATGACATAACATATTGTCATGTGCCCTCCATTGAGTTTCATCCTATGGCTTTTATGCATCATCATGTATGTACACACATGTTTTCTTTTTTCGTCGATATGAGTACTTGTACAATTATTGGCACAAAGGGAAAGGTTGTGAGTGGAAGTGAAAACATCCAGTACATGGTTGGCAACCAATTGGTGTGGAAATACATACATTTAGATACCCACTTGTAAAAGCTTTATTAAAGGTGTCATGACCTTAGCCTTTGGGCTGATGACCAAAATGGGACAAGACAATGCTTTTTGAAAACCTTGAAGGGTATTAGTTGATTTTTTTTTGTGATAATCTTTAAGGGAATTAAAACATATGGGCACCGATTTTCAGGATTTTCAATGTGTTTAGTGTAGATTAGTTGGTGATCAAACACTTAAGTGCTTAGGACAGGTCAGATCTAAAAGGAAGGCTCCATTGTTTCTGGTTTCCAAACAAAACTCGAACCTCTCTTTTTGACACATCTGACACATGAACAATTTTTGAAAACAGATTAAAAATGAGAAAGTTATGGCCTTGCAAAGTAAAAGGGGTCAAAATTCATAAAAACAAACCAACAAACACTACAAAGGCCGATTCCTGAACAGCCAAAAAATTCTTTATATGTATGTTGTTATTAGAATTCCAAAGATGATTTGAAGAACTTCAGGTGATGCTCCCATAGCACTTTTAACCTTTTTAAATGTATAAAAAAAATTAAAAACTTATGAGGTTTGAAAGTAGGAGGGGTCCAAAGAGAAGAAAAAAGAAAAAAATTCACTTCTTCCTTTAGTTTTTTGCATTTGTTTCATGATTTGCAAGTAATTTTGACTCTGATTTTTTTTTTCATTAAAATTTCGCATTACAATATAATTAAAAATATTGGATTTGTTAATTTCAAAAATCGGCTTGTGTGAGAACTGTTGCTGAAAACCAAGGCCAATAATTTTGATGAGAACCAGCAGGACTGAAAACTAGTGGGAATTTCTCAAAAATCTGAAACCCTTAAAAAGATTTTCATTTCTTTTTATTTTATTTTAATGAGAACCTTAAAGGATCTTTTAAAATGATTGCGATAAATGGAGCCGACGATTTTTTTCAAAATTTTAAATGAGAACTGCCCAACACTGGTATATGCCCCACTTACCCATCAGAGGGTGAAAATTCCAAAAAAACCAGTTTTGGTAATATATAATCATGTTCAAAAAATGTTCAATGTCCTAAACCCTAAACCCTAAACCCTAACCCTAAACCCACATGTGTCTGCACGGTTCTTTGCACGTTTCTTTTGGTCCAGGTGGTTTGCTATTAGTAGTTCCCACGTATATGCAGTTACTGTTCCACGTATAAGAACTTGGACTTGCGAAGGCATGTTTTTCACCTGCATGTGAAATAATTGAACTGCATCAAATGGAGGTTTACATGTTGGGTAGACAACCCATCAAAGTTCTTCATAGAGCATCTCTGGTAGCGTTTTTTCCGGGCCGGGCCCGGTCGCCTTGCACGCCCACCTCCAGCCCGGTTCGTCGAATCAGCTCCCCTCCGGGAGTGCCGGGCCGGGCCTGATCGTCCGTCTGTGATCGACCCGAGCTCTATCACGGACGAACGAGTTCGTGGATTTATATATAAGATTTACTTTGTTCCAATTCCACCTATAAAATGAAAATTAAGATTACAAATAGGTGAGAGATTACTAAATGCAAACCCTTTGGACTAGTAGTGGTTATGATTGGCCAATCAGGATAAAACAGTGGCAATCAAATCATATTTATTATCCCTTCTTCAATAGGTGTTAACCGACAACAATTTACAATAGCAAGGAGTTAAATGTGGTGTCGAGCTCAACACAATTATAGTACAATATAATACAATACTCAATAAAATAATTTAAATTTTTTTAATTGTACTTGCACAATGGTTAATGTTTAAAATTTTTTAAAATTTATGTTATTTTGAAAGGAAAAAACTAATGCAAAGATTGAAATCCCCCTTTACAACCCAAAGGTTTTAGGTTCAAACCTTTTCTTAAATTATCTTTTTCATGTTTAAAATGGATGAAAATAAATTGTCTTGGGTAAATTTTTAAATTAATTGTTCAAGAACATTTTTTTTTCAAAGAGAACTATGTTGGCCATGAACCATGTTCTTAGGGGAGCAAGGGCCCTTAAGTTGCCACCAAGAATAATCATGTTCTTAATGGAAAAAGGAATTTAAATTACTCTCTTAAAAAAAACAACTATGTTCCCAAAGGAGTAAGGGCTTAAGTTGCCTTGGGGAGCAACCATGTTCTTGGGGGAAAAAAACGTTTAAATTGTTCCTTGGAACAATTTAAGTTCCTTTTCCGTCAAGGAGACATGATTATTCTCTAGGGCAATTTAAGCCTCTTATTCCCCCAAAACAACATGATTGTTCCTCAAAGGCTAACCATGTGCCTAAAAGAACAAGGGATTAACTTCCCCATGGAACAAGAAAAGTTCCTCAAAAAATGAAGTTCATGAAAAATAAGAAGCATTCTTTAAGGAACAATGAACTTTATACAAGGAAAGGCTCAAGTTCCTTGAAAATACATATGTTCCAAATTTTTTACAACTATAACCATCTTATATTATGTTCTATATAAGATTGTGACCTATTATTGGAAAGGTTTCAATGAGAATTACAACTTTATAATTGAAAACATTTCAATCAAATTTCATATGAAAAAATTTCAAAACACATTTGTTCCTTAAGAAAATGGTTGCTCCTAGCCAACATAACCTCATAGTCCTCGAGCACATGGTTGGCCCTAAGGAGCAACCATGCCCCCAAGGAAAAAAGATCCTAAGTGGTTTCTTCAACGAGCAACCAGTCCCTCGAGTAGAAAGGGTGCTATGTTGCTCCAAGGAGTAACTATGTTCCTCGGGGAGCAAATGTGTTTGAAATTTTGTATGATTATAATTTTTTCATCTGAATTCTGATTGGAGTGCTTTTGATTGCAAAGTTTGTAACTCTCTTAAAGTTCTTCTAACAATAGGTAGCAAGATTATGTAAAAACTAACATGAGATAATTATGCTTACAAAATTTTTTGGAACATATGTTTTTTTTTTTTTTAATTATTACTCCATAAGGAATGTACATTGTCCTCTAAAGCAATTTAGTTAGGACCAACATTTTGTCTTCTTTTCTCCAAAGAAGTTGCCTCCTAAGGTCAGCTAATTTATATATATATATATATATATATATATATATATATATATATATATGTTTTATGTTTATTTTTCATCCATTTTGTTTGTTAGCAAAAAAAAAATGAAGAAAAATTTAAACTTTGGGCCTTTAGGTTGAAAGAAGGAGTTTAATGACCACATCACATTTATTCCTTTGAAAACTTACAACATTAATCATTGTGCAAAACATTGTATTACAAATGTGTCGAACTTGGTTTCACATTTAATTTGTTGATGCTATTTAAGTGTTTGTTGTGTTAACCAATGTAAGGGCTCACCATGCCTTTTACCAACCTCAGCAAACCGTGCAAAAACGTTGGTCCAAAAAGATTTAGTGAACCGACTCTCATGTTTTCACTTTTCGTCATCCAATTTTAAATTTGCACAATCACATACTAAACACCATTGGAGTTGCTCTTAGTGGTTTTCTTCGTGTATACTGGGGATGCCTTGGGTGAAGTTGCACCCTCATACCAAGATAAAAAATCCTCAAATGTTTTTGAGATTCCTTCAATCCATGGTAAATGTGCCCATCCGAAGACTAAATCAAGGTCTTTGGGTCCAAATTCAACATTTCCCGGGTTGAATCTCCCCCACTAAAACGCCCAACTCAAGAAGTTGAAGGTATGGGATGCAGGTTCACACTCCATTCTAGTGGTACTATAGAATGGCCAAAAGCCCTTCACATAATGGACATGGTGAAAACCATTCCATGACATTATTAAGTCCCCAGTAGCAGATTCAATTATTCAAACACAAATTCATATTCAAAAACTCACATTTTGGCCCCACTATACTACAAGCCTATTGATCATCATCAGTGGAAGAATTTGTCATATAATAGCCTTATCTGTAAAGGGTGGGGACAAGAACGGCCAGTTTCGGCATAATAGGGCATCAAACGCTTAACTTAACTGGGAATGAAAATTTTACAAAACTAAAATAACTGGGACCCAAACTAGTTTTTCCACCAATTTTGGTCGTAAACTGAGAGTTTCATCCTGTGTTTCGTTTTTCCTGAACGCCTCATATATATTAAAAAAAATTGGACCTATTATTATTACCTAGGGGCCAAAATCCATTAAGCTACTATACTCTATAATGAATCTAGATTCTAAACACAATACCGTACCACCGTGCTCGTTTCACACCATCCGATGCGAAATATTTAATTTTGGACGATTTTCATTTTCACATCAACCCACAAATAATTAATTATAATGGTCTGTCATTTCACACTTCAATGGGTCTGCCGGAATTGGGGCGGGCCGCCTTGCATTTTCGCATTTACACCATAAAATTAATTTATTTTGTTTGTTTCACATTTCACACTTTTCCCTTCAAAAAAAAAAAAAAATTTTCACAGTACCCCTAAAATAATTAATATTGGTGTGAAACGAGCGTGGCGGTACGGTATCCTTGCCTTGGTGAGCAAGGCCAATAAAAGCACCAGAACATATGACAGGAAACAACGTAACAATCAGGATATCACTAATACACTAATAAAATAAAATATCGTAAACCAAAAAGGCATCATCTGTCACAAATTGGCTAGTGACAACGGTGTTTTAGGTACCCTTCTCGGTGGTCCAAAAAAGAGTTTTAAAATATACCCTTTTTTGATACCATGGATCTATATGCATATCCACCTATAATATTTATGTGCCTTTTATGCTAATTAGTTGCATTTATCCCAATGGTCTGAGAATTTGGGAATTGGGCTAGCTCTCAAGATATGATAAATTACCTATAATTTAGTAGTACATTATTACTTCACAAATCACCTCACTTACGAGTCCGCAAAAGAAACAAATTTGTGCCCTAATCCTTGATCAAAGTCCCCACATGGATCTTTTGGTGAGATTTTCGTTTGATGATATTCTTATGAGATGAGTAATGAAATTTAGAGCATATGTGATTTATGGCCAACATAATTTCAATTTGTCGCCCAAATCACAATTGATCGTTAACAATAATCTAGATAACATGCCAACATATTGGAATTCTTTTTGTGATTTTAAATCAACGCATCATTGGCTTTACTTCTCTTTATTTTTAGTGGGTTGAATGTTAAAAGCCTACTTTGATTTCAAACAAAAAATTTATTTTATTTGGAAAAGGAATTTCTAGTGATTTTCTTTAAAAAGACAACTACAATGGCCCACTTTCATTGTTTTTTTTTTATTCAATTTCCATTTTGGTATTTAAGATGGAGACAATGTACATCTGCAATGGCACAACTTCAATTCATGTGAATCCAAGTCCTTTCTCAATTGAAGGTTTACCTATTTTGCCTTTTGTAAATTCCGGAGGAAAAAAACAATGTTGTTGAACAATCCCAAAAATTCACATGACCTATGTCATAAATATCTTTTACCCTAACCTCCCAAGAAAAGGCTATGGAAAATTTGCAAAGAGCCCACTTCCGAACAAAATTACCAACTACCAACTAGAAAGGTAAAGGAAGCACATATTGATTGGGCTTCTTATGTGAAGAAGCTTAATAATGCCAAAGTTTTTTTTCCTTCGTTTTTTTTTCCCATATTTGGGTTGATGTTTGCATATTGTAAACTCATTTATTCAGCATACAAGAAATAAGAAGCAATTTAGCATAAACATAAGCATTATTAGGTCCAATACTACATCCACACACTCTCTCTCTCTCTCTCTTGTGAGCTCATTTAAGGTTTTCAATCATCTTATGTATGGTGACTCAAAATGGATTTCAGTCGAGCTTTTGAGAGACGTCAACCCCACGGGCTAGTGGTGATGAGACTTGGTCATCTAAACGTGCCCAAAGACTCGGCCTATGTTTCATATCCTCGTGCTTGAAAATCTCATCCCAAATCAAGCATCTAGACCAAAACCATCTCAACAAGTCAATGAACTAGAGGGCCCTACCATTTTGGTTTATGCAACACATGTCTATTAGATGCACCCCATTTTTGTGCATGCATTGTGGGATTTTTCCATTCCATGTCTCCCAAATGGAATATTCCTGAACATTTCAAAAGATCCTTTATGTTTTTTCACAAAAAAAATTTATTTCCCCAATTTTTATATTTTATTATTTTTGGGGTGAAAATCTCAATATTTTTACAAATAATACTACTATATGGTAATTAGTGTTGAAGATACCAAGTGACTTGGTTTTATAGAAATGTTTGGGAAGCATGCCCTTAGTAATTAACATGGGAAAAAGCTTGTGATGTTGCATATGGGTACCTATTTATCTTGGTATCTTCCTTCATAGAAACCTTGTGGGAAGCATTGCATGTCCATGATATGACTAGGGGAATTAGTACAATAATAATAGGGTCATATTAAATTATTGTGTCATATGAGAGTTCCCAAGAAATATACATATTCAAGATTGCACATCTCCACTATTGTTGTATGGAATAGGTTTGTACCCTTACAACAAATCTCTTTTGCTCTAGGGATATAGCATGTAATTTTCCTTGTCTCCATGAAGTTTATGAGAAGTATTCAAGAGCATGAAATTGTGACTAGGGATAGATTCCTCAAATTACACTACAAATTTTTTTCAGAGGAGTTTTTTTTCTAATGACAATGGAATGTTTTTCAAAGAGGTAAAAATATTGGTAATAAGGTTGCTAGACCTTTCAATTGTGGGGTTCAAGATAAATGGGTATGGGTATGGGGATGGGTATGGTCACCTACCAAGCAAACCCAAAACTTTTGGGATTGGGTGGGGATGCCACCCAAGGAGATGAGGGCATGGGTACAAGAGAAAACATCATAGAATGTATGTACAAGGGACCCTTAGTTATTTTATTCCATGTATATTAAATAATGTTTTGGACTCTCAATATGGTTTTGTTTCTTGCATTCGACATGGAACTACACTTTTTACCAATTCAATTAGGCCTTTTACGCCCCTTTGTCTTTCACTTTGCACTATATTTCCCTTTAGTTGATAACCTTTGACAAGTTTACATCCATGGGGGCTTCACACTACTCTACCTTACTAATAAAGTAAAGAAGACCTCTACTTATTGTAGCCCTCTTGTAGTTACTTAAACCCCTATTGTAGTTATTATAGCAATTGGTAATTAAAAATTTACCCAAGTAAGGTAATGTGAACTTTGCCTACCTCTTAATAAATGTTCTAAAAAAATTGTTGTGATAATATGGGGGTAAGATGGGGGGTAAGGGTAGGAGGAGAGAAAATAGGATTGGGCTAAGGGTGGTCATCACTTATTACACTAAGGGAAGTTGGCTACTTAAGGTAGGGAATTTTTTTGAAGAGAAAGGAAAACTATTAAACTATAGTTTTAAAGAAGGGTTGGAGGGTACATGAACAATAGATATGCACTTGGCGCATTGTGTGTTATTCAAAAATCACCTACGAAGATTTTGAAAAAAAATTCACACTCTTTGATGTTTTGCAACTTTATTGAATTTTTAATTTCTTTATGTGTCATTCTTGCATTTTTCAAGTACTATAGCCAAAAATAGTTGTTTGTTTCTTTTGTTGGTTTCAGCTAGTTTCTTAGTGATTTTATTATTCTTGCATTATTGTAGCTACAATGTCTTGATTGTCGTGATTAAATGTGTGTGTGTTTGTGTGTTCATTGCTACACACACACACACACACACACACACATATATATATATATAAGATTGCATATATAAGGTAAAGGGGATGGTTACAAAGGCAAGAAATGTCCTATCAAAAATCTTGAAAGATTTGATTGAAGCTAGTACTTGTCTCACTACACTTTCAATACATCCAATAAAGCTGATCAATTGTGTTGCATGAAAGTCCAACAATTGGGGAATGAAAACTATACCTAGGCTATTGGTAGGAAGGTAGAAATGATTAGCTCACAAACCAAAAGTTAAGTTTAGTTAAAGCTGATTTTTGAAATATATATAAAATTTGATTGAAATCCAAGAGAAGGGTTGGAACTAGGCTACAAAAATATGGAGCAAAACCATAATTTTTAATGAAGCAAAATCATTGAGTACCATTTGGCACCTCCATGGCTTAGTGCACCAATAACCACTAAACTTTAGTAGGATCAACAAAACCACGAAGAAAAGGATGTTGCAATCATAAACCAATAAATAAATAGATATATGTACTTGGAGAATCGATTTTTCATGTTTAAAACACACAAAACTTGGAGGCGATAAAATGTAGGTGAATGCCTCTAACTAGACAAATGTCATTCTTGGAAAGGGAACTTGGGGTGCAAGCAAATGTGGAAATGGAGGGTTTCATTCCCTACCACAACTTGAAAGGTGTAATGGGGGTGCAACTATTGGAATCCCTAGGCTTTAGTGCCAAGAATTGCCAAAAAGAGGGAGAGTGTCCATAAATCAAAATTGAACTCAAACAACCATATTCTTAATTGAACCTAAGACCACTAATGCTTTAGTTTTTAAAGTATGTCCAAAGGTTGTTAAGCCCCTACATGAAGATTTTCAACCCACACAAATAGAGTAATAAAAGAGAAGTATCTATAGGATATAGATGAAGTTTTTGTGCTACAACCATTAGAACCATAGGTAATGGACAATAGCCCACTAGTACATTAGGAGATAGTAAAAACTAAAGAATATTTTGTTGTGCCTACTCCTACACAACCTATGATGATGTTTGAAGCCTACCACAAGGAATCACCATGGATATGTCAAATTTCTAAAAAAAAAGGGGCCAAAACATGATATAAGGAGTCAATCCAAAACAAAGACTAAATCTTTGATAGACTTTAATGATGGAATATTTTGTACAATATGCTTAAAATCATGTTTTCTAAATCTATTTTTTATTTTTTAAAATTTTTATGACCCAAAAAGATATTGCATTATATTATAAAATAAATGTGTACATAGAGATTTTCCCATAAATTTTTCATTTTCAGATTTTTTTCACATTTTTAAAATTCCTTTTTGCAAAGAAAAAAGAATTTTTTAGTACTCCACACTCATCATATTCATTTCAAAATTTACCCAATGTTCTCACAATATATCAAAAATATTTTCATATAAATTCATCCAAAATTTTCAATACTAACTTAGATGTAATTGTGTTCCCCAAGTGGAAGGCAAATTCATGAGGCCTTTTACAGTCATAAAATTGTCGTGTATGCTACTGCCCTCCCCCATTTCCACTACTAGTTTATGGGGAAATAGTTTAATCATTTAGCTCATCTGAAATTTTATTTCACGCAAGCCATGACAAGGGCCAAGAAAGCGGTAACACACAAGGATTCGCAACTCCAACATTACAATTGGATCCCTCCCCCATCTCCAAACCCAACAATTCTAAGTAGCCTAGTGATATAATATCATAAGTTAAATGAATCAATTAAGACAATTCCATCATCTTTTGGATCAAGGAGACATGATTAGCAATAGAAGGGGGATAATGTTAAAGAACAATTTTAATTATTGTAGCCCTACTAGAGTTACTATAGTAGTTGGTAATTAAAAATTTGCTTAGTTAAAGTAAATTTGACTTTTCCTACCTACTTCTTAGTAAATGTCTAAGAGGGACTACTATGGTAATCTAAGGAAATAAAGGTAGGAGTAGAAAAAAGAGGATTTGGCTATGGATAGTTGCCATTTATTAAAACAAAGGAAGTTGGGTACCTAAGTTAGGAAGATATTTGGAAGAGAAATAAAGGGTGTGTGCGTAATGTGTGTGATTGAGTGAAAAGAAAGATGTTGGACTACAATTGGAAAGAAGGTTGTAGAATACATGAACTATAAAGATGTACTTGGGTGCGTTGTGTGTTTTTTGAAGTAATTTGTGTGGACTTTGAAAGTTTTTTGGTATTTTTGATGTCTTGTAGCCTTATTATGGTTCTTTGTTTCTTTGTGTGTCATTTTTGCATGTTCAATTAGTGTAACCAAAAATTATATTTTTCATTCTTTTTTTCTTTTTTTTTTGGTGACTTCATTAGAACAAAAGGTGTCCCTAAATGCCAAGTGATTTCACTAAATTTTTAGTGAATTCATGTATAAGATTGAGTGGGGGATACAATGAATTCACTAGTTTGGTGAATAGGGACTAGTGAACTGCATCCACATTTTGTACCAAAGATAACCAAGTTCCAACTACCATTGATGATCAAACTAACATAAGGTTCAAATATTATTATCATTTGTGAACTCATTGAATCCCACAATATCAAAACAAAATTTCATGATCACATGTAGTTTTTTCATGAAATTATTTCCAATTCTATTCATATAGATTTCAAATTCCAATTTACCAATTTGCTTATTTATAATTTGTAAGGTGAATAATTGACTTGCTATTAAAAGTTCATGAAATCAAATAATACCCATAAATAAGATGGAATTTTTTTGTTTATCCATCATGATATTATTATTATTTTATAATTATAATGTGTTCTCATCATGACTTCATTTTGTGGCACGTCTTTGATCATGTCATGACATTTTTTGTGTATGTTTAGTCATCATGTTTTGACCAATTTTAATTATATAATGATTTTTTAAATAAATAATAACAATTTAATATTGTTGTTGTGGTGTTGACAACATTTGGTGATGAGTCATTTGATTGGTCATTTTTCTTGGTCAAATTAAAATAATTTATTTTCAAAAATAGAATTATAATGGTAAATAGTTATATGGTTACTTTGCCTAACTACCCAACCTAACTTACCCAACTTAACACCCTAAACATGAATATAGGTTGCAAGTATTAAAAATTGAACTTATCACTTTCGTGGTAACAAACCAAGTTTTTACCAATGGACTACAACTTCATAAGTTCTTAGCTTTTGTCAACTTTTTAATTTGATATCTTACATTGTATGTAATAAGACTTATGCAAATAGATAAAATGATAATTAGTAAGTAATTAAATATGTAGCTTAGTAGGTAGGAGGTGTATTGGCCATTAATTTCATTACAGCAAAAATGCCATTTTATAATTTGTCATTTTTAATTGGACTAGTTGCTTAAGCCATTTGTAGTTGAATTAGACTCATTATTTATGCCATTTTTAATCAATTCTACCACTTGTAATCGTATAAGATTAATCATAGAATGACATTTTTGGCATATTGTATTTACCAACTTAACTTTAAACTAACTTAACCACCCACCCACCCACCTATTTACCTACCATATCATGTAATTTAGAATACTTAAATACGTAAAAAAAGGTGGTTACCATAATCCCCACAAATATTTACCTGCCCACCTACCCACCTACCAAGGTATGGTAGGTAGGTAAATACCTACCTACCTATTATGTTAGGTACCTAGGTTTAGGGTTTGAAGTTTAAAGTCTAGTAAGTAGGTAGGTAGTTAACTATTATGGTACCTAGGTAAGCAGATAGATAAATAATATGTCATTTTTGTTTATCCAACTTGACACGATGTCTTGTTTGATTCAAAATCCATTAACTATCTTGAGTAAGGATTTTTTTTTGTTTGTCTAACTTGACCAAATGTTCCATTTGACTGTAACCCCTTTGTTATCTTGACCAATGATATCATTTTTTTGTTCAACTTGATTGGATGTCCCATTTGACAAGTAATCAAGTGGGCCATCATTATGCAAATTGATTAATCAATAATTACAATGTCCATTCATATAGTGGACCTCTAATCAAAATGGACCAATTATTCAACTTGGACATGAAACCATGTTTTTCTACTAGTGATGTGAATTATGTGTTGAATAATGGATTAAAAAAATTTGAATGAATAAAAACCCAACCAAACAAGTCTTTGACATACATGTTAAGAAAAAAAATCAATTAATTAAAAAAAATCCAATTATGGTCATTAAAAAATCCAAAACTATTTATGGGTTTAAGTTTTTATAACCTTTATTTGAAATTCACGTTTTTTTCTAACATGCATCACATATTGAGTCCTTATAAGACATTTAAAAATGAAATGAGATTGAAAAGTGCATTAAAACCTTCATGAAAATTCAAGATCACAATCCATGATTCCATTTCAAAGTTCACTACTATATGTCTAGTGTATATTTATTGAATTTCATCAACATGTACATATTTTTATTCAAGGTGGCAATTTTAATGTTTTTTTTTGCCACACTGATGTTTTACCATAAATTTGTGGCATTTGACTAAAATATATATTTTTTATGTTAATAAAAAAAACCCACTTTATAATATATGTCATAAATGGGTCAAATGATCAAATTGTCAAGATGGTCTATAAAGATTGGACTTTGCTTGCACAATTGTCACGGTCATGAGGTGTAATTCATGTCTTCTTTGGAATTATGAAAATCTTTATGGTTAAAAGATTATAGCAACATTGTTTGATTGTACTTATGTTTATTACTTGTACATAATATTCTATGAATTACAATCATGATAATGATTTCATGTTATGTAATGGCAATTGCCAAATGGATAATACGTATCTCTTGTTGAATGGTTATATGATTTTTTTTATTGTTATTTTGTTCAACCTTCCATAGGGCTATGAGCATCTCTTACTTTTGTATGTCTACTTCCCATGTAATCTTTGTTCTAGTAGTCAAAAGATTTAGGGCTAGGCGCTACCCCAAATTCTTATGAACAAGATGTAATAATGCCAATAACAACTCATGGTGATTAGGACATTGCAAAAAATGTTATGAATAGTTGCTTCAAGTAATTACAAAATGATATGAACTCCATCTTGTTATTCTCCTAGTCATATGAAGAACTTCCTTGAGTCTTTACATTACTAATTTGATTCATGGTGATCAAGTATAACATGTTCATTAACTAATGAAATAAATCCTAATTTTTTAGATCCGTGAATGGATTTCAGGTTTAAGGATGTGTGGATTGAATATTGTTTTGTTGGTAACAATAGTTAATAGATTAAGTGTTGTAGCAAATGCATAGCCTATAATTATTGCATTAATTTATATAATGATCAAGCTTGATTATTGTTGCGTTGTTAGCCACAAGTTTAACAAGGAAAAGTTCTCGCAATATTGGAAGGCAAGGTCACTATTTCTAATGAGGGCACCATTATAAATCTAGTTCCTCCATGTGTGGATCTTAGTTTTAGATCTTACAAAAGCCTTGTTTTAATAATTGTTATTGATTTTTGGAATTGGATCACAAAGAATATTTTATTTTTATTTTTCATTTCACATTTTATTGTTGCATATCATGAATGAAGCACAAGAATGAGTGTTGTTCACTATCGGTTTATGTTGTTGTTCCAATTTGTGGATCACATTTACAATTCCCCTATTCAAGATTTGAATTTTGTCATGAATCCATCAATAGCCCTAGAAATTTCCAAGTTTTTATTCTCTACAACTACACTTCATGATTATAATTTGTCAAATGTTTATGTAAATTTGTTTTAGGAATTAGGGCATTGGGTGAAGCCATGAAATATAACTTGGCTTTTTAAGTTCTTGTTCATAGCATATGAAAACAACTAGTCGGTGGAAAATCTCAAGATGTTGAAGGCAAGATGGAAATCTTTAGAATTGTTGACAATTTGAAGCCAACTTTTGTGAAGCAAAATACCAAGTATTGGACAACTAATACTTGTTAAAATTTGTGTCATGTTATTTATAAGCTTGCACATGGTTATAATCCACTATATAGTTGGTTTTACATTATTTTATTGTTATAGTGAACATTGTTCTCAAGAGGTTGATTTCTTGGTTAATGGGGTTTTAAATGCAAAATGTTCTAGATGCCTTCAAATAGTGCCATGGTTTGCTTAACGTGCAAGGTGCTATTGATTACACCCATGTTTTGATCACTAAATCTGTCATCCCATCTCTACAAGATTACTATTATCATAAGTCTATGAGTTACTCCATTGTGCCCAAGTTGTGATTGGCTCCAATAATTATTATTTCTTAATGTCTTCATTGGTATGCCTTAAAATGTTGATGACTCATGTATTTTAAGGTTTGATTGTATCAACAATTTCAATATAATGGCGTGTATGCTCCAAGTAAAGGAAATGGAGATGGAATTCCTCTTTACTTGCACGGGGAAAAATCAAAGTTTATCCCCTTATCAATTGGATCATGACACCATACAAAAACATTGGCCACCATAATATTATGGAGTTGCTCTACAATGGAAAACAAAAGTGGGGTTGCTATGTAATAGATATAATGATTTTGGCAACTTGAAAAGAAAATTAGGAAGCTATTTCACAAATCAAAATTGAATGATAAATTTACCTAACAATTTTACATAAAATTGAATGTCCATGTCCTACATGACATTTTTACAAAATATGTTGTTTGTGGCACTTAACTTGTTAAGAATTGAAGACGACTATTTTACATAAAATTGAATGTTCATTTCCTACATGATGTATTTACACAAGATGTTATTTGTCACATTCAACTTGATGAATATTAAAGATGACATGAATGCATAATGTTTCTTTGACATTATTGAGTTAGAAGCAAATAACTATCATAAAATCAACAACAATAGTAACTAACAATCAACAACAGCTAAGACCATCAACTCATTAATATGTTGAAAAGGAAAAGAGATTTAGAAAAATCTTGCAAAGAGAATTGATGCACTACCTTGGCAAAGAAAGGAAATGAACAAGTAAGATCTTAATTATTTTGGAATCATCTTTAAGAGAATTTTAACAAATTGTTTATCCTTTTAGTTATGCTTATAATCATTTGTAGTTTTTTCACATCAAGTAAATGATTTTTAATGCTTAGTAGAAAGAAGAACTACATATGAAATCAAGTAGGATCTTTTAAATTTGCTTTTAGTCATATGTAGTTCTTTCATGTCAAAAACTTTTTGCCAACAACAACTTGTCCTTACAATTATACTTTTGGTCATTCATAGTGTGATTGTTTTTAGTAGTATAACTTGCACTATAATACTAATATTATCATTGGTGTTTACAACTCATTGCATGAATGTCATGCTCATCAATTGTGTCATATTGATAAAAACATGTACCATGTTCAATTAACTCTAGCAAAAACAATTGTTTTGTTCTTTGATGTATTCCAATTTGTTTTTTCCTAACCACCAAAGCTTAAACATATGTTCATTCCATGGACTCTATAAGTTGTTTACTTCTCTTTGTAGCTTTAGCCATTTTTTTGTATCTTATAATTTTATTTTTTTAAACAGTTGTACTTATGGAGATCAAAGGACAGAATTATTGGTCCTTTTTTATTACCATTTGCTTTGTTGACATAAATGGGGGTTGAGGGATTAATAGGTGGCACCTCCAAAAGGACAATGTTCTTATTAACATTCCTTGGGTTCATAGTTGGGACATGTGGTGACATGTGATCTTTTGTCAAACTAACATGGTGAGTTGCAATGGGTGTGGTTTGGGGTTGTTCATACAACCAAGTTTCATTAGCTCTTGCAACATAAAATTTGTCTATTAGAAGTAGATTGTTGTAATTCATTCCAAACTTTGTAATTGTAGATTCTTCATTGATTTTAATAGGTTGTTATGAAGTTGGGCAAGTTGGGTTGTAATTGATGTCTTTCACATCCATTAGGTCCCTCATGTGTGGTGGTTGGAAAATGGATTTGTTACTTCAAAATTCATGGGTTATAGATCATATAACCCTCATCCAAAATTACAAGGAAGATGGACATAAATTCTATCTTGAATGATCATGGTATGTTATTATTGATTGTGTTTCATGCATGCCATATAGTTTTGTATCTTTTTGAAACCATTGGCTATGAAACATTAGTTCACCATGCAATTATCTTTGAATGTTGGGGTATTTTTGAGGTGCTATAAACAACCCACATTCATGACAACTATTGAAATGTTATTCCATTTTCTAATTGTGGTCTTGAATTGGTCCCAACCATCCACTTATTCAATGCTTGCACTAAGGCGTTCATATCTCTTGCTTCCAACTAAAGCCAAGATTTTACCATCCTCCCAATTGGGTTGGTCCTAACATGTACTTCTAGGCTTGATTCAAAAGTATGGATTGCTTGTTCTTATTTCTTGGTGGATTAGGTGCATCATCATTGGGCTATGAGTGATCCACCAAAAGAAATCCATGGTAAGAGATTGTTGTAGCAGTGTTGAGGTAGAGGTGATGTTGCAACAACATTAAGGCATAAATGGTGTTGTAACAATCTTGAGATAGAATTGTTGCAATTGCTAGAACGTGATGACAAAAGTGCTATAACATGAGGTGTGTCATGCGTGGACATGGGAGTTGACAATTGCCACAAAGTTGTTGAACAATATAACAAAAGAACAATAAGATCGTATGAAAGTTTGGTAAAGAGAAGAGCTTATAATCAAGAAATTTTCATAAATGATGTTGAGAGAGGAGGGAGGGGTGGTGGTGATGGTTTACCAAACAATGGAGTTTAAAGGACCCTTTCCTTTGAAGGGGTAGTATGTAATGCTAACTTTGAAATCCAAAATCTAGGATTTTTGAAGATTTGGTGGTTGCCTATCACTACTACTTTAAAACCTTAACACCGACTTAACAACTAGTGCCACATCAAATGACCTAGATTTTGGTCATGTACTAGTTTAGTTTCACTTTTGACTCCACCACTTGTCATGTAAATCCACGGTTGGGAACACTATAGTTAAATGAATTGACGGTGGAAAAATAGTGGTTGTGGTCTAGAACATATCTTGGTAGAACATGTTACCACTTGACAGAACTGGTTCGTCACCATATCTTTGGGCCCTACTTGGACCCTTTGTTCTATCCCTACTTAAGATACTTTTTTTTTCTGTTTATATATATATATATATATAGCCAAAATGCTATATTGAAATCTAAAGTGCTAAAATTATATGTTAAAAATAATTTTCAATAGCCGGCATTTGAGCAAAATTTAAGATTTTTTTTCAGATTTTTGTACATTCCTTGGAAGTGGGTAGCCAGAAATGTAGAAAACAGTTTTAAATATTTGATTTTCATGTTTAGTTTGTTATCAAATTTGGCTAAATCTTCCTCTGGATCATCGCCACTTTGGCTATAACACAAAATTGACCTAAATCTAAAATAAATAAATGTATTAATTAAAATTGTAAAATTAAAATTCTAAATATTTAAATATTTAAATAAAATCACTAAGAGTGTTTAATCTCCATTTAGAGTGTACCTACTACCTACCTACTTACTACCTTTCATGTAAACTGTTTTCATCCTGACTTCTCATTTCGTCCCCAGTTTCGGCAAAAACTGGCGCCCAATAGGGTAGTAGGTATCGGAAATTTCGTGTGTTTTTTCGCCTTGACTAGCACGTTATCGTTGCCCCCCTGACCCGGCCCGCCGCCTGTTGCCATCTGCCCGCCGTTGTGGGCCCGGGAAGGTGGCCCCGTCTATCCGTCCGTCCGTCCGTCCGTCCGTCGACCCCACGTTGTCCCCTTCGCCTTCTCTTCGGCAAAGCCCTTCAAAGCTAAACGGCACCGTTGCCGTAGCGGGGAGCATTCTTCGTCTTTGCGTTCTCTCGCGCTCTCTCTCTCTCTCTCAGAGTCCTGCTCGCTCTTCTCTCTCTTTCTGTGTCTGTTTGTCTGTGCTGCATTTTGCGGCCTGGTAGGTACTTCTTGGTTCTTTTTTCTTCTTGCCGATTTCTCTTCTTTGTAGCACTTATTTGGGGTTTGGATTTACACTAAATCTTTGCCGTCTCTGTGCCGTTTCTTGAATTGTTTATTTGCTAGGGTTGGAGTTTCATGCAAATCTTGTTGCGGACTTTCCACCACCCTTCTCCTCTTCCTGGGCTACTACCTAGTCTGGAGGGGATCGGATTTTCAGTAGTTTTTTGCTGCGATCTTCGAGTTTTTTTTTTGCATCGTTTGAAGAATTGTGTGTCTCGGAAGCGTCGAGTTCTTCTTGTTGCCGTTGAACTCTGAACACGATTGTGTTCAAGAGAATAGTGGTGTCAGTTCGCTGTTTTTTTTTTTGGTCAGTTCGTTGTTCGCAAGACTTGTAAACAAAAGCAGCAGAGCGTGACTGTGTGTGTGTTTATGCTAAAGGCTCTGTGCGCACAGACGATCGGAGTTCGTACTACGTGTGGGAGTTGGAAAAGGCAGCGGGGGGGAATGGGGAAAAGATCATTGGGCACGAGCTCGTGGTTCGAGATTGCTCCTCCTCAGATCATTACAGTGGAGAGATGCTCTCCGAGGCAGAGGACTCTGGAGACTATTCTAGAGAAAGTAGCAGCCATGGGACTTGCTATGGAAACGGCTCCACCTCAGATTATCACGGTGGAGAGGTGTTCACCAAGACCAAGCACTCTCGACACCATAGCAGAGGAGAGCATGATGAACATGTCAGCAGGAGCAGGAGGAGGCGGAGGACAGCAACATCTTTCTTCTTCTTCTTCTTCTTCTTCTTCTTCTTCGGCTACAGACGTTTTGATACCTATGACCTTGAAGTGGGGGGAAAACACAGCGAATTCTAGACTTGCAGTAGGGTTTTTGGCCTTCAATTGAGATTTGGTACAATTGTAGCATACATACATACGGGAAGCTTGCTCTTGTTGGTCCGATCGATTTTTTTACAGATGCTGCGGTCGAAAGTAGCGAGAATCTCCCCTAGAAGTAGGACAGGAGGATGGACATGGAGCTCAAAGAGGTTGGAAAAAAACCTTTTCCACTGTTATTCATCACGGACAGACCCACGGTTTGGAATGGAACATACAATCAGTCATATCCGGTCATAGAGCAGTAATCATCACTTACTCTAGAAAGAGAAAAAAAAAATTTATACACTTTCAGAAGTCAGATTTAGTTAGAAGCAAGTGGTTGCAGCTTTTCTTTGTCCATGGAAGGAAGGTGATGAACTGTTCCTATTGTTTAGGGAGCCCAGTGGTCACTTCATTCGATTGGAGGTGTATCATGAACAAACATACTGGTGAGCTTTTATGTCACCTTGTAATTTTACATGCAAAAGAGTAGCTCTGTCTCTCTGTCCTCTCTTAAATTAATCTTTGTCCTTGCAAGCAAGAGTCTGGGTTTATTCACCTCATTCAACTATGCCTCATGTTGTGCACTCAGTCCTGATGTGAAAAGAATGTTATCACTTGTTGTGCACTCAATTCTGATGTGAAAAGAATGTTGTCTCATGTTGTGCACATCCTTCAGAGGTTTATTTTTGGATCACTTTGAGCTGTATAATATTGGGTGGGAGTGAGGGGGGCTTGATCTGTTTTTGTGGGCACAGATTTTGATCATAGATCTGCAGTACTTATGTTTTGCAGCTGCAGGATGGTCTTGGCTGATTCTGGGAATGCAGTGGTAGAGCCTTTTTTTGTCTTAATGGCACTGAGATCTTCCCACTTTCAAACTGATCAGTGCTCTGATTACTAAGAAATCCTTGCCAATCCAAGCTTTTAAGAGTTTCATAAAGGGACTGCTTCTTACCTCAATCTTCCTCTCTGATTAAACTTGTAGTATTTTCATGCTTTTGACTTCCCCCACCACTTGGGATCTTTTGATTCAGATCAATGGGGGGAAGCACATATGTCTGGGAGACCTAGAGACCTGCTTTGTTTGCAATATGCATCTTACACAAATCCTCAAACAGAAATGAGCATTTCTTTAGCACCACCTTGATGGAATTGAATCACTACACCAAGCAATCAAAACCATTACACCTTTGCACCAAAATGCGTGTAGTGAACTCCATTTTGCAATGTTACACCAAACATTTACAAGTTCAACATGTGCACATTGATTGAAAAGCAATAGGCATTAAAAGAAGGGCAAGATGTTTCACATCTATCATTTGTTGAACCTTTGTGGGTTCATGATTCCTTCACAGGGCATACAAATTCATAGTAAAGTTGTCACCATATTCATTCTATGAAAGACTGAATTTAGCAACACTTTCCTCAAACAAAACAGCAATTAGCTTGGATGATAACCAGGTCAAAAAAAAACTCAATAACCACCGGCTAAGCACCAGTCCTAACTAGTGTTGGGCGGTTCTTTGAGTTTTCTTCCAACCTTGGGTTTCAAGTTGTTTGAAAAGTTTCAAATATCAAGGAACCAATGGGTTTCCTCAAAGAACCGTCAAAGAACCAGCAATCAGGGTAGGTTCTTTGACTAGCTCTTTCATTTTTCAGAATTGTGTGAACGAGGGTCAAGACCAAGGTTGTCCAGTTCTTTCATTTTGATACCCTTTTGGTTCAAATCTTCATTTAAAATTCAAATAAATTAATAGAACTTTTGGTGTGCTTTTGAAAACAATTTTGGGGATTTATAAAACCTCCAATTCTAGAGATATCCCCAAAAAAATTGAAGTTTAATTTGGTTTAAGATTGGTTTTAATTCCATCTAATTGCACTTTACTAAACACTAATAACTTGCCTAAATAAGTATCCACCCTCATATAATGGGATATTTGTGTTAGAGGAAATTGAGAATGAACAAACTTAAAAAAAGAAATCATGAAAAACGATGAAACAATCTAGCAAGTGATGAGTGCAATAAATATTTAATATTATCACAATTTGTCTCATAAAGTTTGCCCAAAGTTCAATTGTCATAACTTATAAAGTGGTTGTTTGCATTTTTTAAAAACTTTTCACTTATATAGATAGTGAATTTGAACTTGTTTTAAAAGAGAGAACAACCCATACAAAGTTTCAATTTTAGCAAGAGATGATTTCATGGTAAGGATTCAAATCGAGTTTCAACAAAGTTCTTAACTTTGAGTTTGGAACTCCAAAACCTAACCTAATACATGAACTTCCCCAATATCATGAACGTACAAAAATTAGTCAAAACCAATTCCTTTGAGTTTTTTAGAACTACCAATCAAAGGGTTCATGATATTTTACGCTTACCCATTGGTTCATTCTTTGAAAAAGAGAGACCTCGACACATAGGTCCTAATAAAATAATTATACAAAACCCATCACATTGATTTCACCTTTCACATGCATTGTTCATCAACAAAAACCACAATAGTTAATGGTTGCATTACAAGTTGTAACAAATATTTGCAAATTAGGTTTAAACCCTACAAGATCACCTCTCTAAATAATAAAAAATGGAACATGATTATTTTAATGTATGATGTATGTGATTTTTTTCCCATATCTCCTTCATTTATAACATGATTATCATGCCATAAATAAACAATAAGGATTTGTGAAAACAAAATCTATTGAAAATGTTAAGAAATTAAGCATTTTGTGTTTCATTATGGGCTTGAGAAAAACCATCCATGTTGAATTCATCATAACATCACCCAAGCTAAAGGACATTTGGCACATCCAAAAAGGTTTCAAAACAATTTGAGATTATCATATGGGTGCATAGTTCATATTAGTGTTGGCTCAATATTTTCATTTGGACATACTATTTAATTAGTGTTTGGCATCTTTTGACAAAACTACAAGCAATCGCATTGTTAGTATGAACTATTGGTTTTACCCCAAGGAAAGAAACTACACATTGGCATAAGATTTTGAGTCGATTTAAACTCAACTTGAAAATGACATTTGGAATACTATATGTGCATATGGTGGATGGGCATGTTTTTCAAAAGTGCATGCATCTAGATGATCGGTTTTTAATCCAATAAGGGAAGTTTTTTCTTTTTTGCTTAAACCTACCATAAAAGGTAGAGTTATTGATATTAGATGACAAATCTCAAACTGGAACTAATAAATTTATAATTAACTTTGATATGATGTTATATTTTTTTCTTAGATAATTGCATTTTTTTTTCAATTAAAAAAATATAATATGCTACTTTGTGGGTAAAAACACATTTAGAAGTGAATCATTTTTTCCAAAAGTGTCATAATCTTAAAAATACTAAAACTATGTTTTGAATCACTGAAAAAAAATGGTTCATTTTGGCACCAACATTTCAAGCAATGTAGTCTTGGGATGAAAGTATATAATTACTTAGGTTAGGATTGAGCTTATAGTTCACTGTAGTGGGTTCAAGCACATTCTTATGAATTCAAATATTTAGATAGGTTGTTCAAGTTGAAGCTTGCAATGGCATGTGAATTGTCAAACTTTTGTTTGAATCAATGTGAATATGTTGTTGGGCTTTGAGGGCAAAATAGTGTTGCATTGTTTTAACATGATGTAGAGGAAGGAGTTTTGAACAATTGCTTAAAAAGTTGTGAAGCTTTGGTTCGCAACTACATGAACTCAACAAAGAGTTTATAGTTATGCTCATTTAAATGCACACCTTTTTTTTGTAGCCAAGTTTGTTTCTTGTCCTTATTCATTTTATAACAAAATGTTGTTGTGAATACCTTTTTGTTGTGTCTTTTTTGTTTATGAAAATTTATTCCTTGGGGTGCACTATTTTAAAAATTAATTTCATGAAGTTTGTTTTGTATTTTGTGTTTTGCATTTCATTTCAAGACTTGAAACATAATTTTTGTTCTCATCCATATTTGCAAAAGTCATAATTGCCACCTTGAAGGAATGACTTTATACAAGGGGCTTCTAAGTCTCATTCTTTCTATGGCAAGCTAATGTTCATTCCAAATTAGTAACTTAAAACTATCACTTTTGTTTTCTCATTGAATTGAGTTGTTTTCTCATATTTGCTTGGTTGCTTACTTGTTAGAGTTT
Organism: Sphagnum tenellum; assembly: GCA_963921925.1. NCBI lineage: Eukaryota > Viridiplantae > Streptophyta > Sphagnopsida > Sphagnales > Sphagnaceae > Sphagnum > Sphagnum tenellum. The sequence goes on from OY998159.1 coordinate 3,278,541, forward strand.
TATTCAACACACACACACCATGATTTTGAAAGATTTGAATCATCTTTTTTTCTACACTTTATAAGATTCTTAGTTCAAAAGTTTTGACTTTGCTTTTGGTGTTTCTAAAGTTTGGACATGCAATTTGGAATGTTAAAAGTCCTTCCCAACAAATTGATTTTGAACCCCATTTGGCCAATAATATGCAAAGTACTTTTGATAAAAATTTGATTGAATTATTTTCACAACTTACATTTTTGTAACAAAGCTTGAAGGAAATTGGTAGATGATAATGCAAACTAGAGTGCATTTTTGTAATGGCCTAGGTCAGAAGAGTTTTTTATTGGCAATCTTTGGAGGACCATAGAGAATTGGTGTGCAATAGCAATGATGGTATTGGAAATGATTACTTAGAAGACTTTAATAAGGAGCTAACATGTTGGACATTATTGGCATCTTATTCATTGAAGTTTCCATTGCATGTGGTGCATTTGATTTGGAGGACAACCTTCATGGCACATAACATATCAATTCTTTGATGGTCTAAAATTGACAATATAAGAGGGATATTGTTGTCCATTATTTTTAAAAACATCTTTTGGTGAATGTGTTCATATAAACATCTGTGAATATGTTCATGCATTAAAATTGAATATTTCTTTGCACAAACCATGTACTAATTTATTTGAAATACATGGAGTGAGTTGCCACCCTATTTGAGTTCAAATATGGTCATATAAAAGATTGATTTTCATGTGTTTAATCCATGAGTTATTCATCTTCATGTATGTGTTTGTCTAAAAATTACATTCTCTTCAAATTTCTCCAAATTTTGAATATGCATTTGAACAATTTGGTGAGATTAAAAAATCAAGTGTTATCACATTCAATTGCTTCTTCCACTAAACCTTAAACCCAATTTTGTACATAAAAACCTACAACTAATTTCAAGGTGTTGAATACCTATTAATCCATAATCTACAATTGATGAAATCTTGATAATAGGGAACCTTTTAATTGCACTTGGATAACTTGGTTATAAAGGCACAATCAATGATTTTTTAATTTGACAATTTTTGTTGCTATTTTGACCAAAACATTGAGAAATTTCTAGAATTTTTCTTTTCCAATGTAAATTAAACTAAAATTTAAATTTTCTTTGAAGAATTTACCAAAAAAATTTAATAAAAAAACCCTAATTTTACCAAGTGACTCTTTAAAAGTTTGTGATGTATTAGACTAGTTGATGAAACTCACCTACCACTCAATCCTTGGCCTCTTCCCCCCTATGAAAACTTAGAATAATGATATTAGGGGGTCAAAGAAATACATGCAATTACTACTAATGTTGTTAGTTTAAATGTGAACTAGTTACCCAACTATATTTTCCTTCCAAAACCATTTTTGTAATTTAATTCAATTTCCAATGAAAAAAATGATTCAAAATTCAATCTCTTGAACCTTACGTTTAAAAAATTTCAAATCACCCTCTTTAAATTCTACTCAATAAAGGCTTTCCAACAACACCAATAGCATGCCCAAATTCCCCTATATTTTATATTTAAATGAATTTTCAATGAAAATTTATTTAATATTCAATAACTTCTCCAGTGTATTTCAAAACATCATGAAACCAAGTCGATGCACCCACACTCATCAAGGGCTTTCCAACAATACCAAGAGTGTGGTTATAGTCACCATGGCTTTGAGGATTTGGACATGTCAAATATAACTAACTTTCATCGTAGAGAGATGACATGTGATTAAAGTGGATAATGATTCATAATAGTACGAGGTCAGTAATAGGTATATTTGAGGATTTAGGGTTCATGAATCCAACCATTTTTTTAATTAATGGCATTTTGACCCATGCAATTTGACATAATATTTTGTAGGTGTGGTCGAACCTTTGGTTTCCAAATGTCTTTTATTGTAACATACACACATACATAAGCTTGATGGGTGGATGTTACAAACTACCCAAGTCCACACCTCACTAGTTTGATCCATATTTGTTGAATAATTAATTAATTTCAAAGTTTCATTTCAACAAGTGATACATTTCCAAATATTTCATGAATTTTCAAATTTTCCTTCACAAAAAACACTTTAGACAAATAATGTTTATTGAAAATTTCAACATTTTTGAAAATAGTATAATTAATGTTTAACTAGTCCAAATATTACAATATTCACCTCTCTTCTCCTATTCATTAAATGGGTTGCCTCCCAATTTATTTTATTTTTTGGCAATGAATCATGTTGATTAGCCCACAACAATAGTAAAAACCTTAAATTGGGAGGCTCCTCAAAAGAACAATTCTATGTGAGGATAAAGTATTGGTGTTTTGGGGACACGTTGCAAACTTGAGGAACATCGGTGTGAACAAGTTGAGAACACATGAATAAAAGAATTCCAACCTACCCACCTCCCCCACAAAAGGAAAAATATGAATCCTATTGGTGTATGTTCATTTTTCTCATTTATTTCATGTATATTTTATTCTTACGCATGGTTGCTACCATTTTTTTGCCTTCATTAATATCCTTTTTACAGAACACACCATACCTATTGGGCAAGGCTTAGAATTGGAACTTTTTCACAAAGATTTTTCATATGTCAACTATAAAAACATGGAGCCTTTTTTACATCAAAACACTTTCCTTGTAATACTTGTTGGAACAAACAAAAATTAGAATCTTTCATTCCATGACACTAAAGTTTGGGGTGGCAAATGTATAATTCCAAAAATAAAATCATGTCCAATAATTCACATTTCAATCAATAGTAAGTTGCATACATTTTGGTCAAATATTAATTGTATATTTATCATTAAAAGATTATGTCACATTTAATAAACATATTTTGTTCAATAGATCTATTCACAAAATAAGGAAAACACAACACCAATATCTGTATTTAGTCATAAAGGGCCAAGATTTCTAAAAACAAAAAAAGAAAATACATTAAGCGTAAGTAGGGATTGGAATTTCAAATACCATCAAATTTGAATTTCATTGTATGTATATTTTTTAATTATTTTTTATCAATCATTGTTAGTGTAGTGTGTAGTGCAACTATAAATATTTTCAAACTTCATGCATTTAATCTTGAATTCCAACATTTTATATCCATATTTAATAAAAGTAATCACTTTGCAAAGAAAAATGTTTATGGATTGAAAGAAAGGTTGGGAGATGAAAGAAGGGCCCAAAAGGGTCAATTTACATATATTTTAAAAGCCATTTCCAATGTTTGCATCAAACATCTTTATAATGACATTTTTTGGTGCTAGTTGTCCTTTCTTTTATTTATGGCACCCCATCATCGATACACTACTTTAAATACTTAGTCGGGCTTGCAAAATTTCCTCCCCGACTCAATTATTTTCAATAGGTTACCGTGTTTGTAATTTTCATTACATTTTTTTTTAGTGACATTGTTAACCTTCTAACATAACATTCATGACATCATTCAACACTGTTGATATTGTTTTTGCAACTGTGGTTATTATGAAAAAGAAAGGAAAAAAAATTGTTGCAAAAGAGCAACAACAACTTGCTTGTTTGTTCTTATACATCTTTCAAGATCCAATGACAAGCAATAATTAGAAGAGTTCAACATTATAGGACAAGGTTTGCACACACTACAATAAATATTAACCGCCTAATTATGCGGAGAGGCTTGCATGGTCCTTAAAAACAAAATGGAGGGTTATCAAACATGATGTGAACAAGTTTGTTGGAACTTTTGGTAGTGTTGAAGCTTTGTGTGATTTTAGGAACGAGTGTAAATGACACTTTGCACAAGGCATTGGAATTGTACAAAACAAAGCACCCTTGAAATGCAAAGGTCATTTTTATACATTGTTGGTTTCTGCTAAAATATGTGCCATGTTTTGGTGATGTGCATGTAAAACTATAGAAACTCATAACTCCATCCATGAAGCACAAAAATGCATTTGCATCTGATGCCACTATTAAACTTGATGAAAGTGAAGTGCAATTGGTTGAAGTTGAATTGTCTACAATAAGGTGACCACAAGGCACAAAGGTGTTAAAAGAACACTATAAACTATAACACTTAAAATGAATGCATTGCTAGGGTCCAAACAAGGGCAATTACAACATTGAAAAATGTTGCGATTATGGAAGATTAAAGCATGATAGTTTTTTCACAATGCCAAAAACATCAAGTTAATTTCACAAGAAGCTTGCAAATATTTCCAACTTCAAAAAACTAAAGAGTTTAAGAAGTTGTGGGCTTGATTAAATGAAACACCAAATGTTAAGTTAAATCTTGTGATGTTGAGTTTTGCATCAAATGTTGTTATGCCAACACATTTAATAACTTCAACTAGTGGGTGCTCGTGGCCTTCGGCCACTTTGGTTCATGTTTTAGAAACTTTTAACTTTTTTATTTTTATTTTTATGTATTTTTTATTTTTATTATTGTTTTATATATTTTTTTATTTGGATGCAAGTTTGAAGTTTGGAGAAAGAAGACACACCTCATTTTTTTTCAAGTAGGGCTTTTCTTATTTTTTACTCTTTATTTGGTTTTTTCATTTTTGGAATTTTTTCTTTTAAAATTTTTTTATTGTATTTCCCTTTCCTTGTTTCATTTGTTTCCATTCCTTTTTTATAGTTTTCTATTTTAATGTTTTTATTTTTTCTATTTTTATTTTGTTTATCTTCATTTTTTTTAATGTATGTATGTATTTATTTATTTATTTTCTTTTTTCTTTTAAAAAAGATTATAGTTTTTTTAATATGTTCTATAATGAAAATAATTTTTTAAAAAATTTGTATTTTTGTTTGATTAGATACAGGTCCCCCCTGCCCTGCCCTCCCCCCCCTCCCCCTTGCCCTGCCCTGCCCTGCCCGGTCCTTCCCCGCCCGTGCCCCACCCCCCCCTCCCCCCCGCCCGTGCTGGCCCCCCCCTGTTGGCCACCGCCACCCGTGCTGGCGCCCCCCCCCTGCTGGCCCCCCCTGCCCCATGCTTCACCGGGCTCTCCCTTCCCCCACCCCCCAAAACTTTCCACAGGGAACCGGAGCCAATGGGATTACGCCAAAGAGGTAATGAAAGTGAAATGACGTCAGAAAAAAAGAAATGAATAAAAGATAAGTAAAAGACGGACACACACACACACACACACATCATGTTGTAATTATATAATAGATTGTCCCTTATGGAACTAATGTAACTCCTTCACCAAACAATGTCAACTTGAAAAATATTGATGCACAAGTAGAGGAAACAAATGTTGATATGTTGTAAAATTTGGATAATGCATGTTAAGGCTGGTTTGAAGGAAAAAAATGTGATAGTTCATGAAAAACTTGGCGCAAAAGGAATTCATTGTCTCCTTTTAGAGTCTATAGATGACCGATCATATCATTTTGTGGTTTGAAGTTCATATTTACATTTTTTGTTTCTTGAATGCCATTTTTGTATTCAACAAAAGAAAGCCCTCACTCAATGTGAATTGTGGTTGCATCAAAATATGGCTCTAGACCTTCGTTCTCCTCATCCTCTATTATCATATTATGTAAAATAACACACAATGAGAAATTTTGAAATTATGTTTTGATCCCATCATCAAAAAAAGGTTTAGAACAATTCCATATTCACTTTGTAAGACCCCAACATTTTATTCAACACATGTCTAGACTATTTCATGTCATTATGCATAGTGCTTGCACTTCTCGCCTTGTGGTTCATGAATTATTTGTTGAAATATTAACCAGCAAGGGTAGATGCCATCCATCAATAGGTAGTATATGAAATAATTATTTACATCACCTCAAACCCAAGGTTGTTGCTTGTACCAATCAATAAATCAACAACCAAATGTGAGTGATCCAAAACATTTTAGATTGTTATTTCCATTGACTAAACCAAAATGAACATGCCGAAACCAAAAAAATTCATTTGCAATGGTTTCTAGGATGATACAACAATTATGATCTTTAGAAAATTGAAAGGTCCATGATGTTGGTAGTTATTCTCTTTATAATGCATATAGTCTAGAAAAGCAAACATTCTGAAACCCACGTTCAAAGTTGATCTCAATTCGCCTATCAAAATCCCTTCTATGTCACAAATTTAACATGTGACAAATTAATAATCAAAATCATGCAAAGTTTGTTCATTTATAGGTTCTTACATTTTAGACACAAATGTCATGTGTTGAAAACATGTTTGACATACATCCTATGTGATGATAGATGAAATATGAATCCATGAATGAACAAATGTCACACAAATTTTACATCTTCTTATAAATCCATGTGTCAAATGTGTTTATAATGTACAATATTAGAGCATGAAATGTACAAATTAAGAATGAACAAATTTTGCACAATTTTTATTATTAAATTGATAAAATCCTAAATTTGTGATGTAGTGGGTTGTCAAAGGTACATGGGTTTGGAAACTTCCTTAATCACTCAACAAAAATGTTTCAACCTTTCCATAGTGCTCTCCCATATTCATCAAGTGCATCAATTGCCATCCTAATTGCAACAATACATTTTTGGAATACAGACAAGCCCATGGCACCACAAGCATATTGCTTTTGGAAAAAATATAGATAATGTGTATTTGTTGCTACAACAATGCAAAGAAAAAATGAATGTTGTGCATTCAAAATCAACGCTGAAAATGATGCACATCATATAGTAGGTTCAACACAAAGTAATCGCACATTATTCATTCATTGTCAAACATTTTATCTTTCACAATGTTTGGTTGTTTGCTTGGCCTACTTCCACCATACATGCGATGAACATTGATTTGAGTAGGTCATAACGTAGTTAGAGATGAATTGTCTTTTTCATCGTCATCAAGATTTGCTTGCATTTACATCAACAACTTAGCACACCACTCCTCAACCATAGCCAAAAATCACAAGTTCATAATGCATAGCAAAAGAAAAGTAGGAAGCATGCCAATCTTCAACCATGGCCAAAATCACAAGCTCACAACACATAGAAAAAGCGAAATAAGAAAAAGTCAAGCCTAGATCGAAATAGAAGAGACAACATAAAATAAAAAAAAATTGACGATTAATGATGGGCTTTGATTTTACATACTCGACCAACACTATTCATTGCCTCCATTGGGGCCTACAAAGTAACATTTCCCCAAGTAGTTTTGTGTATTGCCAATGATCGAATATCACAAGTGCATGATCAATTATGCCCAAAGATTAGGTATTGTATTACCTTGCCAACTTTCACATATGTTTATTGGGGTTAAATTAATTAATTTTGAAAATTTAATTTCAACAGATAGAATATCTTTGAAATTTCAATATTTTCCTTCACATATTTTTTTATCTGGATTAAAAAAAATTTTAAAAAAATTTCAACATTTCTGAAAATAATATAATTAGTGTCCAAGATGCCAAGGTAGGTAGTAGTAGTGTAATGTCACAATAATGTGGTCAAAAAAAGGGCAAGTAACCCCTTCTGCACGAAACCCTAAAATCCCCGCCCTAAAGACGACCTAAATCAAGTACACAGTTGGCGAAAGCTAGTATAGCCACAGCCATCATCCTTAGACTGACGTGAAGGATGGATGAAGTGTCGTTCTTTTTCTGCGAAGTTTTCGTTCCTTAAGTTACTCAATGGATGTTTGGATGGTTTGGAAATTTGGATTTTTTCATCCACTGACGAAATCTGGCTATACATGGCTATCTAGCACGCCTATAGCGCCCCCTCGGCCCACGACCGGCCGCGCCTGAGCTTAGTTAGTCTTCTGTGACGAAGCTGGTCTGGAATTTAGGGTTAGAAGCTCTGCGGACCGAACTGAGATTTGCATCTGCAGTGATTCATTTGCGGGAGAAGATTGATTTTTCCTATTTCGGTTTCTCGGATTCTTTTTTGGAGTCTGGGCTTTTGTAAATAGTTTATAGGAGTCGCAGAAGAAGCGGAATTTTTTTTTTTCTTTTTTTCTTCTGTTTGTTTTTTTTGGTTTTGGTTCCAATTTCGAGCTTCACCTAAGCTTTTTTCTTCGGGGGTTGCGCTAGCTTCTTGTGTTTGTTGAGATTTGAAAAAATTGTGGCCTAGAGATTGGGTCAGGATCGTCGAAGTGCAAGGAACTGGATTTGTAGGAGAAGAAGAGAAGGAGGCTTTTTATTGGTGAGGAGTGGTGTCGGCTGGAGTTCCAGAAGCAGGGAAGAACACAAGAGAGATCGTGTTTGCGGAAGAGACAGACAAACAGACAGACAAACAAATACAGAGAGGAGAAATGACGGTGGCTTTACCTGGTCAGCTAAATCTCGACGAGACACTATCATGGGGCTCACGAAGTGTAGATTTCTTCGAGAAAATCGAGCAAATTGGAGAAGGAACATACGGGTATGGATGTATCTTGCTCATGGCCTTCTTAGTTTCTTTACTGTTGTTGCGCAGACTCATGTTCCCCGCACATGACTTCCTGACCTATTCAAGCTGTGTCCTACCTGACCTGTCCAGCGGTGTCTTCCTTGTGTTTCCGTTAGGGACACTTTTTGTGGTCGCAGTCTGCTAGAGGTATGGAAATCAGCATGTTTGACAAAGGATCGGAGCACAAAGATTTAAGGTTCTGTGAGGTGCATGTTCACCTAACCTGTCTGATATGCCCTGTACTACTGTGGCATCAATACATATCCAAGCCAGAAAGCCTTGCATGCTGTCAAACACGTCTAGTTGCTCTACAAGACTGAGAAATGCAACTGCTAATTCTGTCACCAATCACCCCAGAAAAAGGCTGTTCCTGAGACCTCAGTTTCAGAAACCATGCACAGTTTTACATAGCAAAAGCATTTGTCAAGCCAGTCTTTGGTCTATTCAAGATGATCAAGAACTAACAACAGATTGGATCTTCAAGCAGGGATCTCTCATAGCCTATTACTAATTGATCCCGCTTGCAACTCCTTGCCTGTCCTCCTTCCTTGAAACATATTCTGTGCATAATATGTTTCAATATTATTTTCTGGGAGCCAATTCGAGTTTTGTTACCTTCCTTCCAGATTTGTTACATCTCTTCTAGTTGCAATATTTTGTGCACTTCAATGATGTTTTGAAACCTTCTTGTGGTTGAATCTTCCTGAAAGAGCTTCCAGAGAGGTAGGGCAAACTTGGTGTGTAGGATTTGCCGAATGTTATTTTAATGACCTTGCACCTTCTGTTCTGTATTCACTTAGTTAGAGTGGTGGGAGCCAATAAAGAGGTTGGGTGTTGTCAGTAGCTAGTTTCTGTTGAGGGAGAATTGGTCATTTGTAGTATAGATCATTCATTGACGTTACAAAGCTGCAGACATATGTGTCTCTCCTTGTTCCTGTGCATTCAACATTCATTGTTAGTATACAGGTAGATGGTTTTTTCATCCTTTGAGCTCATGAATTAGGATGTCTGGTGGTCACTTTGAAATGACTGTCCAAAACTCCAGTCACAGAGACATGGTCAAAACTGTCAACTTAGTGCTGGGTCTAGAAACCTTGTGTGCTCCTACATGTAGGAATTATCCTACTCTTGCATATATTTGCCTAAAGATTAGGGTATTGACAACCACATTTTGGCCTAACTGTGAATCTCTGTCACCATAACATTAGTGTTGTGATGTCACATGTGTGTGGAAGACTAGCTGCCCCTACTTTTTACCATGCACTAAGGATATATTCCATGTCTCCTTGTGTGTGCAGGCAAGTGTACATGGCACGAGAAAAAGCAACCGGGGAAGTTGTAGCACTGAAGAAAGTGCGTATGGATAATGAAAAAGAAGGGGTATGGCATCCACCTTCTCTGTGCATTCTCTGGATCTGTTTGATCAGTGATAGCCATATTGGCAATTGTCTTCGTGGACAAGATCAGGTTGGGTTTAAGCAGTGTTAGGTAATGAAAACTGCCTTTTCTTCTTGGAGTTGGCAAGTGCCTAAAGAATGTCTCTGATTTTTTTGTGTAACTAAATTCACACAAATGGGCCCAGGATACTTTGACTTGATTGCTGTTCTGGTTTCTTTCCACATGCCTGCATTTTAGCTGTGAATCTGGTCACCTTGACATGATGTATACATGATTGTTGTACTGATATAGCAATTGGGAATTTTTTTTGGGTCACACAGTTTCCAATCACTGCAATACGAGAGATCAAGATCCTGAAGAAGCTGCAACATGAGAATGTGATCAAGTTGAAAGAGATCGTGACTTCTAAAGGTTTGTTCCTTTTGATGAAGATTTTGTCTTGCAAAAAGAGGTAATCCAAAGTTTCATCGGATGTACACTGGGCTCCAATCTGTGCAATGGCATCTTGAACAGAAATCAAGTGTCATATCTAGTTGAACTTTTCAAATGCCTTTCTTCAGCCCTACAATCTGAAAGTGTGGAATTATGTCCAATTGAGATTAAGCTGCCTTGCATTCCTGTTCTTTGTAAAAGATTTATGGATCCCTGCCTTGCTCATCTGGCCATAGGCTCTGCTATTGTTAGACTTGTGGTGCTGAGCAATGCGGAAGAAGGCCGATTTTGTATGCTTCTGAATTTCCATGTTTAGTAAAGTATTGATGTTGATGCTGTTGGTTGCAACCAGGACCAGAGAAAGAGGACCAGATAAAGCCAGGTAGGAGTCATTGTCCACTCCTTTGTTATCAAGTTCAATTTTGTCTGATTTTATGTCCTGCGTGCTACCATTTCTGTTGCCTTCATGCTAACAAAGGGTGTGGAATTACAGGGGAAGCCAATAAGTTCAAAGGCTCAATATACATGGTGTTTGAGTACATGGATCATGATTTGACTGGTCTCTCAGATCGGCCTGGAATGCGCTTCTCTGTACCTCAAATCAAGGTTGGCTTACAGTTGGATGAATTGGCAGTGTCCATATATCCTTTTCATTTCATGCCTTCACAGGCAAAAGTGTTCTCAGATTTGTTTCATGTGCATGGAGGGTACAGTGCTACATGAGACAACTGTTGACTGGCCTCCATTACTGCCATGTCAATCAAGTTCTCCATCGTGATATCAAAGGTACTCCTCACTTTCTTTTCTGTGCTTTTATCAGTATCTTATTGATTTATTTTCAGTTTCATACAATCATGGTTTTTTGTTACCATATGAAAAAATCATTATGTTTGTTCATCTCCTTCACACACTCATTCATATCTCTAAACGTCCAGGCTCAAATTTGTTGATCGACAACAATGGAAATTTGAAGCTTGCGGATTTTGGGCTGGCAAGGTCATTTAGTAGTGATCAGAATGGCCAGCCACTTACAAATCGTGTGATTACACTTTGGTATAGGTATGTTTTCATTTCAGATCATCCACAAATCCACTGTTGTTGTATCACAGGTCTCTCCCTGATTTCCCCCCCCTAAGATTAGAGGGTCTGACTTGCAAGCTCTGTACAATATCATCTTGAAGGCCACCTGGGATTGAATCTGGATATGTCATAACTTTTGCTTCTTGCTGCTCACTAGCTGACTATTGTTGCTGACTCGCAGGCCTCCTGAGCTCCTGATGGGGTCCACAAGGTACACCCCAGCAGTGGACATGTGGTCTGTTGGTTGCATCTTTGCAGAGTTACTCCATGGCAAGCCCATTCTTCCAGGCAAAAACGAGGTTTGCACACTATCTGAGTGTGATTTCAATGTGTGGCATATGCCCCTTTTATCTTGTCCCAACAAATAGTACATCTCTGAACGCAGTTCATCTATCCAATTCTTGTGAACCTGAATACTGATATACAAGCCAAAATACCTAAGGTTTTTCTGTGCATAGCTTTTGACTTGTTTTTGGAAGATGAGTTTCTGATAGAGATTGTTGTGAAAGTTGTCTTTAAAATTGGGTGCATTCCAATTTGTAGTTGAAAAAGGTCAGATGTGGGTTACAGGTGCAATTCTGTGTTGTCCATATGATGTTCACTCCATCTTAAAGGCAGGCCTTTGCTGAGAGCTTATTATGTTTTGCACAGTGTACTGCAGGGTTGACTCATGTATGTTTGACTTGGCACTTTCATTTCCATTTCATAAAAATCTGCAGCAAGAATTGTTGGTACTCATGCTATATACCAACAGTTAATAGAACACAAAAATGTTAACAGTTTGCCCTGACAAAGCCCTTTTGGATGTTTGCAGACAGAGCAAATGCAGAAAATTGCAGACCTGTGTGCGTTTCCTGATGAAACAAATTGGCCAGGAGTCAGTAAGCTGCCATTTTATAAGACTCTCAAGCCAGACAGGCCTACCAAGCGACGAGTGAAAGATGTTTTTAAATCGTATGCGTTTCTCCTCTGGTTGCAGATCAACAGCTTATGGTTATGTAGTTTCCGTATTCACACAGGTGTACTTAGCTGTCCAATAGCAATGTTGAAGCTTTCTTCTGTAATGCTTTTGGGTTCCAGATTCAGGCTGTCTTGTCAAAGAGATTTTGGATCTTGACTAGCCAGCCAGATTTATTTCACCAGAAGCATGAGTGACTGAGTGGTTGCCTCCTTGCTTTCTGACAGTTTTGACCGTCATGCGCTTGAGCTCCTGGAGCGCATGTTGACATTGGATCCTGAATGTGTAAGTGGCTATTCCTCCCCCTCCTTGACCACTCATGACATTGCAACTTCCAATTGCCCATTATTGTGTAGGATAACATCCGAGGAGTGGGGCCTTCGTGAAATAAGCTGCCCGCCTGAGGTTGCTGAGGGGACACTTATTTTGGGAACACTCTGCTTTGAGGGTGTTACCCTATTTAAAGCACCAGCAGGAAAAAGGAAATTTGTTTTATTCCTGTGATACCTGGCAGATACTGGAATAGAAGAGGCCAGGTGTTTTGAAAGGGGAAATGGCCCATCTTTTGCAGGGGAAAATTTCAGCTGAATAATATGCCCTCCAGATACACTAGAAATCTTCTGCTGGTGCTTTACATTGTCCATATTGCATTTAGTCCAGGTCTAGCCTTTGCCTGGTATCTCCTTCTGTGTCTTGGTTTGTGAGCTCAATGGCGCTGTTTATGACAAATGTCAGTTTCTGTACCTTCTCAGACATATCTTCACTGTCACATTCTGTATAATCTGGAATGTGCAGAGAATTTCTGCAAAAGATGCACTGGATGCTGAGTATTTCTGGACAGAGCCATTTCCTTGTCTTCCCAGCAGGTTTCTTCTCACTATCTGATTTATGTCACCATTGCCCCCCCTTCTTAGTGCATCACTCAGCAGGTGTTCATCTTCGGCCATGTTAACCATGATCATGTCAGTCTTGGAACTCTTTAACTTGAGGTCAGGAGTTTGTGAAGATTATTAGACAGATGTGTTTAAACAGTTTGATTTGTGCATTGCAGCTTACCAAAGTATGAAGCTTCACATGAGTACCAAACAAAGAAGAAACGGCAGCAGAAGCGGCAGCAACAAGAGGAGGCTGCCAAGCGCCAAAAGACAATGCACCAGGCACCACCTCCACATACCCGACTACCACCCATCCAGCAGCAACAACATATACCTGCCCTTCCTCTTCGACCAGGTCCAAACCAACAAGCTCACAATCTAGTCCAAGGTACACAGCACTATGGAAATAACATGAATAGGGGAGCTGGTGGTAACCAAGGTCGAGCTCCAGGAAGTGGACGACCACCACATGGAGGTTCAAACTTAGGAGGTGGATATGGACCAAATTGGGTGGTATCAGGTGGAGGTGGTGGCTACGGAGGGCCTGTTGGAGGGTATACAGCTCCAAATATGGGGCCACAAGCTGGAAGAGGTTATGGGGCTCCTCCTAGTGCTGGTGGCAGAGTCTCTCAAGGGGTCCCATATGGTGGAATGGGTGGGAACCGGGGACCTTCAGTTGGTGGTTGTGCACAGCAGTTTGGGTATGTTTGAAGTGTGTCAAAGATTAACCTTCAAGTATTTATTGTTGGGTTTTCACTGCAATCTTGTAGATATGTTTGTGTTTGGATATGTCAGATGTTGGCACTGTTAAGGTTGTGTTAAGATTCATAGACTAAATTTGTGTTGGAAACTTGATTGGATGCATTCCTTGCAGGTCAATGAATGGTGGTGTCTCACAGCAAACTGGGTACGGCGGCCAGCCATACATGCAACAGGTGAATGTCAAACAAAGTTAGTTTTGTGCATCAGAATATTACATGCAGTTGTAGGATTGTTTTGAATAGGGTGTTCCTTACCTAAGGTTAATACACTTCTGTGTTATGTAATCCAGCCAACAGCACAATATGTGGACATTGATGGGGCTTACGCAAATGCATCAAATTCTGGATTCCCACCACCTTCTCCACACAGGCCAGATTATCGGCAACAACCACACTAGCTCACACTTTATTTGGTCATAAGTGATCTTCAGATAAGGTGCAGTTAAGAGTCAGGGAGGTAGCAGAGAGTTTTAACCTGTACATTAGTTTCTTCTACTGCATCTGCTGATGAAAGAGATTACCATCCTCAGTGCTTTGTTTCCCTACAATTTCAATGTGATTTCAAATTTTGTTCTTGCAGATAGGTGAGTTTCAATTTTAATGTTGTTTACGGTGTTCTATCATAGGAATGTTATCTCCATCAGCACCCCTGGGTTCCTCTAGGGAGACCAGAATGACCATGTTGAGATATCATGATATTAATGATATGTTTTTTAGGAGTTCTGTGATTCAACAATTTCACATTAAGTTTCCATCAAAGTGGAAAGCATTCTTTGACTGACCTTATGACAGTTAAGTGTTTAACCTGTAAGTGTGGGGGTCAATATATATGTGACATGATGTAGAAAATTTAGGAGAACTCATCATTAGCAGATAAATGATCAAATACATGTGGAAGATGAATTCTGTAACTCAATGTGGAAAGAACTTTCTGCACATACCACCAAAATGAGGAGAGGAAGCCCATGTCCTGTGCAATTCAGTACTGCCTACCTTGTAGAACACCTACTCTTTGAAAGACTTCATAATAAATCTAATTTGCAGCCTCCAGCAAAATAGCCTACAGAGCATACCACTGTCCCTTAATTTCAACCCTGTTCCTCAGTTGCAATCTAGTTTTTGTGTTTATCCCAACATGTTAATGACTAGTTGAAAGCCACATTTTACCTGCAGCGTACTGAAAAAAATGCGACTGCAAAGGCTGCCACTGTATCTAATGAAAGTGCAAAAAGAGGGTGACATCAGGGTTTAGGTCTTAAAAACATTTGCGATGAACAATAGGTGGACCAGCCTCATCATACTCTGCTTTGGTGATATGCTGGTTCTGAGGAAACACTACTTTGGCCAGGATTGCACCCCCCATCCATGCAGAATTCCGCATTGTATTCTCTGGCATATACTCTGGTGGCTGTGTCACCCCACATCAAGTTAGAAAATGACAAACTCATCCCAAACATTTGCATCCATATTGAAGAGGCTAAGGTAACCTCAATCCCTGGGGGAAACCATCCAGAACATATTAAAAACAGGACAGACCTGCACAGCCTATACAATCTTTTGAACAAAGCATAATGTTGAAAAATGATCGCACCTTGATCAAAGAAGGTCTCACTGAGGGATTTGCCAACAGCACTGCTTCCTTGTGGAATCGAGTATCCAATCCTGCAATGATAGACAGACATGACACTGTCAGGCTGCATGATGGAGTAGCAGACAGAAAAAAAACCTCCACAAACCTTCATATGTAATTACATGGAATCGAACACAATTGCTGAAGTCATGTTGCAACATTGAGGGAGATGCATGCACACCAGTCATACTAGAGGTGCCCCCACACAACACTATGTTCTCAATCAGTTGCCGTTGATTTTCTGGAGGGTAACAGAGAGAGAGACACCGCAGCAACTGTTCAGTTATCCCATCCTCCTCAGTACCCAATATTGAGGGGCGGTATAATGCCTCGCCCACAGTATACCTCTCTCTTCCAATTGAGATTACCTGTAATTTGTAAATAGAAGCTTGTTAATTCCAGAACACAGCAGTTTGATTCTCTGCACTCCATAAAGACCCGCATACAATGCCACAGTCAGCAACAGGAGTGGACATTTTTTTGCACTTGAACATGGAAACTTTATGGACCTGTCCATCTGGCAGCGTATGCTCCACAAAGGGGCAAGCTTCAGCAGAGCTGTCATAGTCAGACTGGTCTTCTGGCACCTCTGCATATTTCTCCTTGAGCATTTGAACTGTGGAGAGGTCCAAGCTCACATTTGGATTTGACTCTGAAAGCTGGCGTGCAAGCAGGGCTGTGAGGTCTTGGCCACCAAGCTCAAACCTCTTCACTGCACTGTGTTGAATGGCACCTTCCCACACAGGAGCAATATCTGGCAGTTACACACACACAGTCGACAGAGGGCCTTGGCCAACATACATCAGGGTTAGTGTCAGTAGAGTTGGCTTGCAAAACAACAGTAACACTAAAACTGACTGGCGCACTAATCACCTCTTGCACTTTAGAAATGATCCAGCTGGCAGTGAATACGCAGAATCTGTGCAATGGTCCAGATATCCATAGCCACAGATATCTATGAAATTCCAGAGAAATCTCCATGATAACAACTCAAAGGGTCTGTATCCCATAGCCACACAAGAATGTTGGACTAAAAAAGAATTCAGAAATTAGGCATCTGGGGAAAAACCTTCCTCAAATAAAGCCTGGGGCACCAAAAGCATCTCAGTTGACAGACATGCTTACTGCACTTCAGAAATGAGCAACCCATTGCCTTGGAAAGAGGTTGCATATATAAAACAGCAGACCTATCTGAAAAACTTGCAAAGGGAACCAAATTATGGACTCTTGTGCTGTGTGTGTTTAAATCAATTTATTGCATAGTTACCTATCTTCCCATGTCCGATATCAACTGCAACTCCAGTGATGCGACCAACAGCATAAAGAGACAGCACTGCCTGCTCAACTGCATAAAGACCCCCAACGTTGAATGTCTCAAACATGGTCTGCACCATTCTCTCTCGTGCTAGCTGGAAAAATCCACAAAGGTGCACAAATGAGTCAATAAGCACAACAAGAGATAGATCAATCACAGAAATATTCAAAAACCTGACTACAAGAAGAGGAGAGAGAAAGAAACAGGAGCAATGTGACAAAATACAGAGGGAGGAGCAGAAAACCACCTTTGGAGTTAGAAGTGGTTCTGTAATCAAAAGCTGGCCCTCATTGCCAGCCTCCCAATTGAGGCCTGTGTAAAAGACATAGTGCCATAAGTCTTCCATTGCATCCCAGTCTGTAATCATTCCTCTCTCAACGGGATGCACAATTTCTCCTATGGCTCCTGCTTTCTTCTGCTTTGTGGCTCCATTGGCTATGTCCAATTTATCATCTGCCACTCTAGTCATTATTGTTGGAAGTATCTGTACAAAAATGACAAGAGATGAGATGAGATTTCCACCACGCACACACACCACCAAAAAAAGGAAGGAAAAACCAATAAATCCTCATAAGAACATCAAAACTTTGATTCTAGCCTCTCGCTGTTATGAAAGGGCTTCACGAACTCTAGGGTTTCGAAACCAGAAACAACGAACATTTTCCGAGTGCTTTCTCTTCCATCGCAATACACCTATACATATCCAAAACAAAAGTCTCCACTCTCTGCAACAGTTACTAGAACCTAACTTTAAAAACAGTGGGAAAAAAATGGGAAGAAACCGGCACGGAGTCGAGAAAAGCGATAATCAAACTCAGGAGAGAAGAAGAAGAGGCTCAAACCAGCGAAGGATCTTGATCAGGGTAAGCAAGTCCCGCCTTCAGGTATAACGACCCTGAGTCCACCACGGCTGCCTCCATCCCACCCCTCCCCCTCCTTCCCTCCAAAAACCACAACAAGCTCGGACTTCCTCCTCACTATTCGGTCCAAAAATAGACAGCTACTTCAATTAACTTCCGCGAGCTTCTTCCACGTTTCTTCTTGCTTGTCGTCGTCGTCGTCGTCTTCCTCCTCCTTGTCTTCTCACTGCGCTTCTTCTTCTTCTTCCTCTCCTTGCCGCTGCAGCGGAGCGCGCGCAAAAACCCTGCAACCGCGAAGAAGCTCAAGAGAGAGCCGGGAACCCTAATTCCAGTGCAAGTCTCAAACGATGTCTCAATCCAAAAGCCAAAAGCCAAAAGTCTTGGCTTGGCCTTTGGGTTTTGGCCCTCGAGTGTAAATAAGAAGACTCGCCCACTAAAGGGGCTTAATGCAATTCCACTTACATAGGCTTAGTGCAATTCCACTTGCATAGGCTTAGTGCAATTCCACTTACATATGCTTAATGCAATTCCCCTTTCATAGGCTTAATGCAATTCCACCAAATGGGCATAATGCAAATTTCACTAAATAGGTTTAATGCAATTCCACTAAATTAGGTTAATGCAAACACTTCATATTGTTGGAAATGGGTGTAGTCACAATTTCTTCCCCCTAACAAGTTGGCCAAAGGATATTGAGAGCATGACCAAATGGCCTAATAATGGTGATGAATGCACCCACAATCATTTGCAAGGCCATGAATCCCAATCACTTGGGTTGTTTTGGTTTTGCATTAAGGTTATGGCATAGACTAATATTTTAAATAGCGGCATTTAGGGGCATGGGCATGTTATGTTTGAGTCCATACATGAGTACACCAAACCCTAAACCCTAAACTTCTCCTTGGTTGCTCATAGCCACAATGTGTACCCTAATATATTGGATGTCCACATGTCATCATCATATGTTCCCACATGTACACAATAGAACTTGCTTGGATGATGGCAAGATCACCCTATTCTAGAAAGACATCTAGCCATAGCCATGAAGCTTGCAATGCACAAGCATGGCATCCCACATTTTTCAAGTGGCCCAAGACACCCATTTAAAAACCTAGGGTCTTTTAACTTCATATGCATGGGCTGATTGATATGTCCAATTTATTCAAGTGTTGTCAAGTATTAACATTTGGATAATGTTGTTGTGTAATACAATGTGCAAATATTTCATTTGTTTGTAATCGGCCTTTTCCAAACCAATTAATGAGGTCCATACACATCACCTTTCACATTTCCATCCAACATGCAACATGTTGTTGGCTCTTACATCATTAGGGTGGACTACATCACATCCTTGATAAATGGATGGATGGATGGTTGTGTAGAATTCACAATTGAGTTAGCAATAACAAACAACAAAAAAAACATCCATTAGGTCGACAACCCATCCATGCAAAAACTTGCACCAAAATTCTTAATGTAAGTTCAAGGTTGTTAAGCTCCATAATACATTTGTTCAAGAAAAAGGTTCCCCAAATGTGAAATTTGGATGGAAACCACCAAAACCTTGGGCTTCAAGTTTCCAAGGGAAGGCGCCCAAATTGTCATAGACTTTTTGCCTTGGTCTTTGTGGATTCAATGGGCTTCCAATTGGTTTGAGGTAATATACATTGTAAGAATTCAATTGTGATCTATCACATTCTAGAGGGGGGGGGGTTGCTATTTGGGGTTTGGGGGAGGGTTTAGGGGATAATTAGGGTATGGATAGAGTTTGAGTGCAATTTTTTTGTGCACCTCAAAAATTTTCAAGCTTTGGGGCACATTTATTGCAAGAACTTGATGTGCCACTTATGTGGTGCTTGGGAATGCATTGGGAACTCGTGTTCTCTCAAGGAACCTTTGTCTTCACATGAGAACACATGTTCACATGTTTATGCACATTCTTCACTTCCCACATGGGAACAAGCTTTAGGATTAGGAACCCTTGGCTTGTAAAAAGAAACATATGTTCCCATGTTGGGGAACATTTTTAAAACATTGAAGTTGTTTTTCAAAACCTACATCATTTCATTAAAAAAATATATATGCAAAAAACCTGCATCAACATAGGTTTAGTGACATAGGTAGTGGAAAAAAATATATTAAAATTTTAAGACCTATGTCATTTTTTATAGAAACCTACAGCAATATATATATATTGATGTAGATTTTTAAAACTGATTTTTTAAAGACCATGTGTCATTTTTATTTAAAAAAATATTGAATACGCTTTTTAAGAAACAAGGTAGGTTTTGGGGAAAAAAAACTGGAAAAAAATGAACTTAAAAGAAAACACCTATTTTAAAAAAATTTGAAAACCTACTCTACATAAGTTTTTTTTGGAAATGACACAAACTTTGAAAAAATAAATAAATTTCGTTTGTTTTCTTAAAACCTACATCAAGGTAGGTTTTTATCCCAATTCTACGTTGACATTTTAAAAATACATATGACACAAGTTTTCAAAAAAAAATAGAAAAAAAATTTGGGTTTTTTCTATATATATATTTTCCAAAACTTATGTCATTTATAAAAAAAAAGGTTGACATAGATTTTTTTGGAAATGATATGGGTTTTTAAAAAAAATGTGTGTCATTTCAGGAAAAACTTACAGTGAAACCTGCCTGGATTGAACACCCCTATGTTTAGTTTAAAGTGTTCAAAGTAAGAAGGTGTTCTTTCTAAGAGTGATAGTAAAAATTGGTGTTTTATTGGGTTTTGTGAAAGAACCGATCGATTGTCACAATTTTAGACATTTGCATTTGATGTTTTATAAGATGCTTGCGCATTTGTGACAACAGTGGAGTGACTTCATCCAGCTACTCAGCTGCTGTAAAATCCTAAAGAATTTGAAATATTTTTAATGCTTCCATGATTGTTGGCTTGGGTAGCAAAATTTTTGGTTCTTCCTTTTCAATCTCAAGGTCCACCTGTGGCGGAGACAAGATCGCTTCTTCCCAACCATCATCCAAAGTATCAAAAGCTAGAATGTCCTCAATTATAGTTTCTTTCTCCACTTTTATTCTTGCTACTTTAGCAGGATGGAACATCTCTTTTTGATCTTGAGTCGGTCAGTCATTTTGTTCTGGTTTTGTTGCATCTTCGTTTGAACCTGCCTTTCAGAAGCAATTTTTAATGGTTGAAGCAGCAACTTGGTCCCAGCTTTGAGAGACCCAGTCAACGGCGTCACCAACATTTACATTTTTTATAGCATTAACTAAAGTAGTCATGTCTTCATGGGATAAAAGAAATTCAATAAGCATTTTGCAATATTTAACCTTAAAGTTTCGTATGATTCCAAAGTCCAAAGGATGGGTCCTTGCTGTCGTGTTTGGTGGAAGGAAAACAAGCTTGACGTTGGAAAGCTCGATTTCTAGATGACAAGGAGCATTGTCGAGAAGAATAAAAGCCTTCTAGTTCTCGATCTACATTTTGATTTCGAATTTTTGAAAATATTCCAGAAATATCGTTCCTGTCATCCATGCTTTGGAGTTTGCCTTCCAAATGACTCGACGAGGCAATTGTTTGTTGAAAGCTTGTGGCATCTACGACTTGCCAATCACCAGTGGCTTAAACTTCTCACTAGTTGCTGAACATAGAAGAACAATGGTAAGTTTATCCTTTGCTAGCTTGCCTACTTCACACTTTTCTCCTTACAGTACCAAGCTGCGGTTTGACACACCTTTCCAGAAAAGTCTAGTTTCGTCCAGGTTCTAGATTTCCCTTGTGTCATAACCTTGAATAATGTTGGGCAAGTTTTGTTTCTAGTGGTTGACAACATTTTTCGTCCATTCCAGTGCTTTCTCCAGACAATAAACAAAATTGTATATAGTGGCGTTTACGAAATGCTTCCAACCAACCATTCGATGCCCTGAAATCGTTCAAACCAATGTTGGCCACCACTTGTAGAGCTTTAGTTTGCAAAATTGGGCTAGAAACGCGAATGTTTCGACAACGAGTGTTGGCAAACCATTTGTAAACTCTTTCATCTATGACCTTGCCATTGCCACTAACTTGTGCAGGTCTTTTCTAAAAAAGACTTGTGAATTCAAAAATAGAACTCTTGTTCTTTTTCCAGTTCATAATCATATCGATAGATATAAAATACTTTACAGCACAAGCTGTCACAGACATCCCACTGTCCAAATTTTGCAATGTTTTGGCCTTCTCTGCTAATGTTTTTTCAATGTACTTTCTCTTCCCACTCATGGTTCAAGTCTCTTTTCTCTTGAGTAACACTTGAATGCATTACAGCTATTATACGACAAAATCATAAAGAATTGTGAAATGACCGTTGTACTCACAAAGTGACTCACGCAAGTGTTCAATGTGACGAGGACTAATTTAGTGGAGGGTTTTGAAATCTGTGTTCAATGTTCAAAGTTATGGGGTTCATTATGAGAAGGTGTATTAATATGGCCAAAATCATCATGCATCTTGAAATGTTCAACGTAAGGACGGGTTCGTTCAGAACAAGTGTTCAACATGATAGTTTTCACTATATCTTGACATTACATAGGTTTTTCGAAATGTCATAGGTTTTGGAGGAAAAAAATGAATTCCTTTTCCAAAACCTTTAATTTATAAAAAACACTACATCAATGTCAATTTTTCTTAATAAATCACAAATTTTCAATTATGAAATTTTGAATAGGACCATTTTTAAAACATTGCACTTAGGGGATAGGGGTCCATGTGTGAATGTGTGTTACCAATGCATTTCATGAGTGCCACATCAATGCCATGTAAGTGCCACATGTAATTAATCAATTATGTAATCGGCTGAACAAACACAACCACTGGAAAGTAGTTCAAAGTACTAGCTCTTGAAATTTTGAGAATTGCTTGAGATTATTTTTCTGAAAAAATTGACATTACTATATGATTTTTGTTGTCATGTGTATTCATTTAGAATTTCTTAGCCTTTCACACAGTGCTATTTTTATTTCATTTTATTTTTGATACTTGTTGAATTGGCCACAATCAACAGCAAAAGGTTTAGTGTATAGTTTGGCCGATTGAGCCATTTCTTCTGATTAAAAAAAAATGGTTTAATAAGTATTTTAATTTTATAGTCATCTAATTGGCTACCATTGTTGTTTCGAATGCAAAATTTTGGCAACTCTATGGTTTTTTTAATTCCTGATAGCTATGGGACAACTCAAACATAGGCAAACTCTCTCCACTTTGGCAATGAATGGACAAAAGGGGGTTGTGGCCCTTTCCTTTTGCATAGGTGTGTAAAACACGAACGGGTATGAGACCGAAACTATGTAATTTTGTTACATAGCTATGGAGATCTATGTTATAGGTTGCACATCTATTCTCTCATTCTCCTTTTGTCTATACATAGAGCCTCATCACTATCCTTCTTCACACAATCAACTCCAACACATTTGTCTATACACAAAGGTAGTGAGCCTTACATCCTCCTACCATAACCTCACACAATTAACACCCAAAACATGAGTCTATGCGTTGGTGGTGAGCTTCAACATCCCTCAACCAAGAACTACACACTATCACACTCAAAACAATCAAAACCAAAACTTCCATCAAAACCTTGTATTCAAGTCCTAATTCTTTACAAAGGGAGGAGGTGTGTCTTAAGGTCACAAAACACCTCTTTATATACTAACCCAAAGGAAACTACTCAAGAAATTACCTATCCCATAAAATAATCACAAGATAATTAATCACATGTCTACCCATGTGATTCCACATTAAAATAACCACAAGATAAGTAATCACATGTCTACCCATGTGATTCCACATCACAAGATAAGTAATCACATGTCTACCCATGTGATTCCACATTAAAAGATAATTACCCATGTGATCCCACATAAAATAATCACAAGATAATTAATCACATGTGCACATGACTTTTTCCTATGTGAAAGTCAATGACCAAATTCACTTTAAGGAATTTTATCACTTATCCCTTTAAATAATTACCTAGTTAATTTTGTATTTACTTTGAGTTACACATGGAGTTACAGGTGCATTGTTCAGAACTTCACTCTAAGCTTCAAACTAAATCTATGCACAAAAATCTTTTGAATAAATCAATTGCTGAGAGAGCATCTCCAGGAGTGCTCAATAAATATGTGACCCTGCAAAAAATATTTTTCACATCCAAATTTTAGTTATTTTTACTCTTTTGCAACCCCACCCATCAAACTGAAACTGGGACAGCAAGTGGGTGGGCGGGGGGAGGGGGCGGAAGGGGGGGGGGGGTAGTGATAGCAAACCACCTGGACCAATCATTAGGATGGACCGCCAACTAGAAATACTGAGCAGTAGTCAGGTCCAATTTATTACACTCTTTTCTCTGCAGGTGCGCAGGAGCGCTGCTGCTGCTGCTGCTGCTGCTGTGCCGTTAACCAGTAGTCACCGCAAGCTTGTGCAATTACGCTGAGCCAAAAACCATTTTCCTAAGCCAAACCGGCACATTTTGACTTTTCTTCATCCAATTTGACTCTGCAGGATCAACATACCGAGCACCGCTGGAGATGATGGCCTTGTGGTAGATGAGTAGAGTCAGTCTTGGCGAGTTGAAACCCTAATCTTTCTTAAAACGAGACTTCCTACAACCGTGACCATCATAATGATATATTATTACCAACACTTGTGAATCATGAGGAGCTTGTGGGTTTTCTTTCACCCAAAGTTTGAGCCTTGCTTGCAGTAGAAAGAAACTTGCTTCTGGTTTTCTTAATTTGAAAGTGGTTACAATTATTTCCCAGGTTGCAGAATGGATGAGGGAAGGAGGGAGGCAGGAAGTGAACTTGAAGTGCAAGATTTGGGTGTGGAAATAGATTGCTGTAATGTTCCTTGTCAACCAGATGTAGGCTAGAGTTTTATAATAGACTGTTTACTTTTGTTTTCAGGAGATGGGTTTTCCATTGAATGTGGAGAAAGCTGGAAATTGAGGCTGAGTTCTGGAAGCACATTGAGAACCATCAAAGGCTACAACAACAGCACTGTTGTCGGAAAAGATGCATTAAAATAATTAAAACCCAGAGAGTCAAGTGCACTTACTTATTACTTACCAGCATAATGACTTTTACTTTCAGGAGATGGGTTTTTCCATTGAATGTGGAGAAAGCTGGAAATTGAGGCTGAGTTCTGGAAGCACATTGAGCACCATCAAAGGCTACAACAACAGCATTGTTGTTGGAAAAGATGCATTAAAATAATTAAAACCCAGAGAGTCAAGTGCACTTACTTACTTACTTACCAGCATAATCATTTTTTGCTTTCAGGAAATGGGTTTTCCATTGAATGTGGGGGGGGGGAAAGCTGTGGAATTGAGGCTGAATTCTGGAAGCATTGAGCATCATCAAAGGCTACAACAACGTGTTGGAAAAGATGCATAAGAATAATTAAAAACCCAGTGAGTCAAGTGCACTCTTACTTACCAGAATAGCATAGCATAATGATGATAACCATAAGACTTGTCACAAGCTTTCATTCAATGCCCTCATTAAGAACCCCTGGCTTTCTAGTGTAGGAGATTCTAAAAAACCCTCTGGACAAAAAGACTTCTATCCTGCAGGTTAAAGGCTCTATCCTTGGGTTGCAAGTAGCCCTTACCTATGTATAAAGTATATAAACCAGTGTTGGCTGGGTATCTGTTTTTTTAAAGAACTTCCAGATCCAGTTATTACACAAAAAATTAAAAAAAGACCCAGTTCTCCGTATATATTTTTATAATAATTCTTTTTACTTTGGAGGAGATTATCATTTTTTAAAACAAAAAATTGATCAATTTTCACAAGGTCGATTCGCACAAATTTGATAACCGTCAGTTATCTTTGGGCAGTTCTCAAAAACCAGTTATGATTTCTTCTTTTTTCGGTCAAAATAACCAAAAATTTATTTCAACTTCATATTTTTTGTTTTAAAATATTGACAAGGTGTTAACAATTGTCAATTTACACATTTAGAATTCAGAATTCTCATCAATCTCAAAATCAACTTCAAATTTTTCTAACTCCTTTTGTCTTAATAAATTGTACTAAATTAGATGGAGATTCGCATCCTACTTTAGAGTCATTTGGCCAATTCGTACTCAACAAAATTAGGTTTTCTAAAAAAAATTCAATTTGCAATTTACAACTTTTGAGATTAATCAAATATTCATGTTTTTCTTTTTAAATCTTTTTATTTCAATACGTGATCCAACAATGCCTAGATCTTTGGGATATGGAAACTAATAATAGGAAACATTGCTTCATATTTATCCCAACATTGGAAAGGACATTTGATGTCTTTAACAACTAGTTGGTAATGATTAAGAATCAACAATTCCCTCTTGACAAGCTCCTCTACTAGTTCACTTGTACTTGCAGTCTATTTAGAAAATCCAAACTACAATCACGATTAAAAAAAAAATCATAATCAACAAAACTTCTCACTAAAGGATGTAAACGTTCATGGCATTTTACCAATATAACATATGAAACTTATTATCATATCCCTATATAACAACTCTTTGGTCCCTTCAAACAAATGAAAATACTATATGAAGGCTTTTAAACTTAGGATCTAGTATCAAGAAAGCCAAGAGAAATCTTGTTTCTCTTTTCCTTGCATTTCATTAGGAATGAAAAGAAAGAATTTACTACACCACAAACCTCCATTCTAATATTAAAGGCTAGCATAGCCAACTCATTAGCAAGGCCAAATTCATCTTCTATTAAACTTTCAAAAGAAAGTAAACGTTCATTATTGTCTAGTTTTAAACTCAAGGAAATTATAGAATGTTCTCTTTTCTTCGTATTTCATTAAGAATGAAAAGAAAAAATCTAGTACACCACAAACCTCCATTCTAATATTAAAGGCTAGCAAAGCTAACTCATTAGCAAGGCCAAATTCATCTTCCACTAAACTTTCAAAAGAAAGTAGAAATTCTTCATCTTCTAGTTTTAAACTCAAGGAAATTATATAATGTAATGCATCATTAAACAACCAATGTTCATAGGATTAAATTAAAACACAAGTAGTGATAATGGGAGACCAATAATCCACAATAGTTTGAAAAATATGTCATGTTTGAGGAGGTGGCACTCGTTGAGTAACCTTCACAACAGTTTGTTAATTGCAACAAAACACAATAGCTTCCTAAAATTGCAATGAATCTTGAAACATTATTATTTTACTAGCAAACCTGCAAAATAATAATAAGAAAATTAGTAGCAAAATTAGATTCTAAAATATCAAAAAGACAAGTTCAAATCTGAAATATATATAAAATAAGTACTAAATGATACCTTGTTTTCATTGGTGTGTTTAGTTTTTTAAAATGTAAACCAACTTCAACACAAGCTTTCTCCAACTTCTACTTACCATTCCCAAAAAAATTGGGTCAAATGATGCACTTTTGGATATCTACATGTGTAAATTTAATAGAGATATATTTGAAACTTCTACAAAAAATTTCTTATGTTGTGCCATATTGACATGCATTGGAAAAAACATGACCAAAATGACGGCCTTGAAAAATTTCCTCCAAACCAATAAACTCACAATTAATAATTGATTTCAATGCATTGGTCATTGTGTTGAAGTTTGAGCTCTTATCTTTGACATAAGCAATAATTTTCCCTTAAACCATATTTGTCCAAAACTTTTGTCAAACTTCAAACCAAGGTTTACCCTATAGTTGTTGTAACTTCAAATAGCCCAATATTGACATGTTTGGGCTACCAATCATTTCCCAAAAAGTTAATGACCAAGGACACATCATATGCCCCTTTGGACATTCAAAGATCAAAGCAAGTAGTTGCAAAATGACATTCGGCTAATGCTAGAAAAACATAAAGATATTTTGTTTTCTTCACTAACCCTTGTAATATGTCTTGTGAAAATTGCTTTCTAAAAGGAAAATCAACTCTTCGACATAGATGCAAGGCTAAACGTTTTCAATCACATACTTTCCACAAATTACATTGATAAGTTGTTTTTCATAATAAAAAAATTGAGTTCTTCTAAAAATTATTTTTGTTGAACATTATCATGTTTGAAAGGATCTTTTATAGCAAAATAATTGGAGATAGAATTTTCAAACAAATTTAGCCTCTTTTGATGGCTACTTTCTTCTTTTCTTCTTTTCCTTTCAACAAATTGTTAACTTGTTTTTCAAATATTGTGGCAAGTGACCAATATCTACATCCATATGTTCTTTTTAAAATGTCACGTGATTTGTTTTAAAATATAAAATTAACCTTCTTCTTAATTGTGTTCTTGGATTTATTGCATTAAATGGATTGTTATGACAAAGTATACAACGCATTGTTTATAAAATCTCAAGATCAACACCTATATTATCATTTACATAGTAAATGGCCCAACATAACAAAATTCTTCCATGAGGTTTTCAAAATTGTTTTTACACATGCAATCTTTTGATGTTATTCTATGTTATCTTTTGTTAATTTTCACCTTTTAGATTTTTGCTTGTTTTAATTTGCACAATTGGGTTCCTTTCAAATATTTTTTCAATCGCATTATTCATATAAATTTCACATGTTTCATTTGCACTAACTCTATTTTCATCTTCAAAAGATTAATCCATGGATAGTTTTCACAAGATTATTATCAATTATGATGGGGAAGAAAACAACTTCTATTTTACCAAACAATATAAAAACAAAATCAAACAATAATATCAAAACTTTAAAAAGAAAGTGAGAAAACATTTACAAACAAGAAAATTAAGATAAAAACTAAAAGCATGATCAAGTATACATTTTATGATCCTTGTCAAGAAAAGTGTAAGGTAGCCATAAATCATGCCTTAACATATCAAATTTTAAAATATTATTTAATTTAATGATCAGAATGAACTTATTCTTTAAATTTAGGTCAATGATATTGAAAAATCACATGTTTAAAATAGATTTAAGTAGATTGGGCAACCCAGGAAATTAAAAAACTTTAAGGTGCTCCCATTTACTCTTAGAGAATAGAAGATCGTTACAAATGTTGTGCCACACAAACCCTAAACTTGATTCAGGAAAAAAATTTTACCCCCTTTAGTTTAAGAACAAAATTTCTTTTACTCCCCTTAACTTGAAAACCGAACTCATGCAAAAAAATAAATAAATAAAATAAAAATAAAAATAATATATATATATATGTTTATTCCCTAAATTCCATCATTTGGAAGGAGACCAAATCTCACCATTTCAAGTTTTTGCTTGTGTGAGAACTAGTGATCAAAGCATCACAAAGGGTCGACAAGCCCAAAGGGGATCAAATTGGGATACCCAAATGACACCTGAGTGATATCCAAAGCTTTTTAATACCCCGGCCAAACACAACTATAAACCAACATTGATAGGTTCTTTGAGTTTTGACCTAGTTATGAAGTTGGTTACTAATAACCTATCAATTAGTTCTTGAATTTTTTTTATAATCGTTTAAATTGATAGTTATGTGGTATTGAAATTTCAAAATCTAATAACCTACTTGGATGACTAAATTATCATCCAAGTAGGTTATCAATCTTTAAAATACTAATACAAAAAAATTAAAAACACAAAGAAAAAAATTATCAATTTTTTAATAAACCCTTATAAGTAGTGTATAACCTGCGAGTTAATTGTTGGCTATTACCCAAATCTTTCTACTAACCTAAGTAGCACCTGATTTTTTTTGATATTGATAACTTGTGTGCTCTCCCAAAAAAAAAACTCAAAAAACTCAAAAAACTCAAAAAAACAAAATAACCAACCCAGCAATTATTTAAAAAGCAACAAACAGCCAACACTGGGTATCAACCCTAAAACCCTTCCTACCTATCTACTACCTATAGGACCCTAAAACCTTAAACCCTAAACCTGGGTTACCAAGGTGAAACCAGATAGAATATCAGTTGAGGTTCATGCATAGCTCATGGTCATAATGGGCATCCATTGGATGGTGCACAAGTGGGTGATGGTTTTACTCTGGCTGTGTCAGACTTCTTTCATTTTCCTCCTCACTCCACTCCAGAGTTGTGTGTGTGTGTCTCTCTCTCTCTTCCTCTCTCTCACTCTCCCATTTGCTGTAAGGAAGAAGAATGACATAAAGCTCACTTTGGTTGCTAACATTCCCACCTACTCCAGGTTTACAAGCTGGAGTGAGAGAGTTGGACACCTTGTGTAACATGTCTCAGCCAGAGCAACACCATCATCAATCAATGCAGCTTCTTCTTCTTCTTCTTCTTCTTTCAGAAAAGTCTTAATGTATTTTGCCCAACAAGATTCAAGCATGTGATGTTAAGTCCTATTCGCCCTTTTAATCCACTCAATCTCATACAAGTGGTACCCATCAGCCATTCAGCAATGGGTGCCATTTCTATAGACCTAATTGGCAGGCCTTGCTGATTTTGTAAGACTTAAGAGAGCTGTTAATGCCAAGGAGTGGGCAGAATTCAGCTGATTCTGGATGATCCTAGCTTGCCAGGGCCTTGCTAGGAGTCATAATTAGGTGGTCATGGTTTGATCAATTCGGGCTCCTAACTTGCTCATGGGATTGCTAAAAGCTGGAATTGGCCAAACCCTGCCCACTCTCTATTACTTAATTGTCAAGATCTATTGCATTCGAAGAGTCCCCCGCCCCCACGCACAAATAAGTGACATTTGCAAGGTTAAGACATTAAACAACAAATCACTTGAATGGTTTGTTGCTTGAAGAACTTTTTTTTTTTGCATTTTCCCAAATGAGCAATTGGATCCCCCTTTTTCACTATTAGTAGGAGAAAAGGTGTGTGCTCAGAAAACCCTCCGAAGTGTTTATCCATGAGGTAAGTGCCTCAATCCTTCAGCACACAAACTACCATGTCGGCAGGGGTGGCAAGGCATGAATTTGTGTGCATCAGAAGGTTTGAACTTCAAAGCATTAGTAACGTCGTGAGTCATGACCCACCCACCTTCCAATGATTCCTTCTAAATGTGATTAACAAGTCATCTGTTATGGTTGTGTATTTTGGAGTCACACCTTTGGAAGGGGTGGTCGAGGTATCTCTCTCTCTCTCTCTCTCTCTCTCTCTCACACACACACACAGGGTTTGAAGCACAATTTCGAAACTTCAAAAAATTTAGCTCACTTTCCACACACCAAAATATAAACACACACACAAATCTTGCTTCCTTGTAAACTGTTAAGGTAGCTACTAAACTCCATCTGTTTTGAGTCTCACATTTTCAAACAAAACATATCATAGCACATAAATGACCAAGGGATTGATTTTGATGGCCGACTTCTGATTTTCATTTAGTTGCCCCAAATAAGGAAGCATTTCTACATCAACCTCACATGGAAATTGATGTAAACCTGCCAAAACCTTGTTGTTACAAGCAAAGCTCTACCTACTATTACAGCAATGAAGATGTGAAAATTAGATTAAACAAATTGTAGTTAGTACATAGCTCAAGTGTCCATAGTACCCACTCACTCATTTGCACTAACTATTAAATTGAATTTTCTGAATTGGAGGAGTTCATTGCAATCTGATCTTCCTTTTTGGGTACATCAACAAGCATGACTAGGACTATCCAATTCTCTTATTTACTTACACTAAAACACCAAATAGAAGGCCACATTAAAATATTTAGCTCGCATGCCTTCTTCCTGCACTTAAAAGTGTCAAGATGAATCAAGAGCCATGTGCTGGACAGACTTGTTTTTTTATAAATATACATATATATATATTTATATTTTAGAGGGCTGGGTGGGTGGCTGGGTGTTCAAAAGGATTGCCAGAATTTGTGACAGATTGGATCTGAATCCTGTGATATGAAAATCAGAATTGTCAGATTGTGTGAAGCTGACACACTCCCCTCCCACCCTTCCTTCTCTTCCAGTCTCCCTCTCTTCTCTGCCCTTTTTTTCTTTCATGTCAGATCTGACATCCAGTTGGACGATTCCTTCAAACAAAATGGACAAAACCAGCCAACCAACAACTCCAGAGCTGCAGGTACTTTACTTACTTACTTAACTTCTTTGCCCACAGAGCTTCTGACAAAACTGGACTGGCAGTGATGTGTGTGTGTGTGTGTGTTTTTTTTTGTGTTTTTTGAGTTTGTCTCTCTCTATTTCTAATCACTTCAGTTGAAGAGTGTGCAACTTGATGACTTTTTTTCTTTTTTTTGGGTTTTCTCTTCAGTTTTTTCCACAAAACTAACCATCTATTGACAACCAACTCACAAGGTATACTACAATACCCATCTACTAAAATGGGTGCATTTTTGTAGTGTAGTTGGAGGCCACATTCTGCATGAAGTTTTTTTTTGTCCCTGTATGAAGATTTCCAACAGATCTGTGTGATACCCTCCAGATACCCTTCAGATATCCAACAGATCTGTGTGATACCCTCCAGATACCCTTCAGATATCCAACAGATCTGTGTGATACCCTCCAGATACCCTTCAGATACCATGTTGGGTATGATGAACAAAATACACAAATTGAAACTAAAAATCCACCCAGTGTGCTTTTACACTTGGTAAAACCCTCGATCATGGGTCTTATGAGAATCGGGCCCAAGCTCAGCTTCTGCCTTGCATGGGCCCTTATTCCAATAAAAAAAAAAAGCCAAAGCCCCCTGGCCTCGGGCTTTATACCTTACATATTATTCGTACCTCAATAGGTACCCACCCCTCATGGGAGGTGGGTATTACTAGTGTCGGCTAAAAGAAAAATGGGGTGACACACTTTTGGTGCAATTCACACTTGATGTTAGGTAAGTGTTAAATGAAAATCTAAGGTGGCATCCTAGGTGGCATGCAATGAGTGTTAAATGGGTGATAGCTTAATGTTAAGTGACCGTTAGCCCTAAATGGGTGATAGCTTAACTAGGTTTAAGCCCTAAATGACTAACATGATGATGTTATAGGGGACTCAACACTAGAGTCCCTAACGCCAAGTGTGAACCTACACCTTTAAGGAACATCAAACTCATGACAACAAATGAAACAATAATGTGTTTGTTTTGCTTTTTAGTTTGCTTCAAATTTGGATGTTTAGGTGGTGCTAGCCTAACACTATACTATCTGTGAAAGAAATCAAAAACATAGGATGAGATGAAGAGGTAGTGAGTAGTAGGTAAAAGGCCCTCGGTTAACCCAAAGGCCCTTTACTGCACAAAAAAATAGGTTTTAAGAAAAATAAAATAAATTCTGGTGATACCCATCAAGTACCCATTTGATACCCTCCGGATATCATGATGAAAAAATTAAAATTTAATGATGCAAAGCATTTTTGTTTAGTTTCAGAAGTTGTTGCATAGTAAAGGAAAAAAACAAGCAATAAGGAGCAACCCTTTGGCAAGGTTCTACTAAGCTCCTCGAGCTTGTTCATACTCCTTTAGTTTTGTTTATTCTTCTTTCTTGCTTTGATCCCCACCGACCTACCTACTTGCTTTACCTACCTATGCACCCACCACCAGATGCGGGTTGTGATGAGATGAGATTGTTTAAAAATTCTCCAGCTTGCTGAACAGCTGCTTGCTTGCTAGCTTGCTTGCTTGCTTACTTGATGAAAACTTTAAATAAAAGTATCATACAAATTGCATTTTTGAGTCGGTGAGGAGGAGGAGGAAGAGGAGGAGGAGGAGGCTCTTTTCTTATGTGTCAGGACAATGAATCCTTTGGTCTGCTGCTCATTTGCACTATCCTCAAGCTGTCTGTGCAAAGATATTTGCTGTAGGTACATACATGATTCCAGTTTCTGTCAACTTGTGAGGTCCCACAAACTTTGTGGGTGGTGTTTTTTACTCTTCTTCTTCTTCTTCTTCTTCTTCTCTCTCTTTCTCTTTCTCTCTAGCACTCATCACTCCTACTACAACTCCTGTTCACAACTATTACTGAAACAGCTGTTCTTCTCACTGACTCATCAGAGTAAACTTCAAATCAACAAAACACACAAAATGGCAAATACTAAAAGGTGGATTCACATTCGGTGTTAATGACACTCTAGAGTCGAGTCCATGGTAACATCATGCTAGCCATTTATAAAGGACTTAAACCTAGTTGCCATGAAAGCTAGCATTCACTTAACATTGAGCTCCAGTCCATTTTAACATTGGGTGCCACCTAGGATGATGCCACCTAGATTTTCATTTCACACTGACTTCATCATCAAGTGTGAATGCACCATTATAAGAAGGAAAAAAAGGTATGGTGGAAAAAAGTTGTAACCAGGGTGGGTTTTTCTTTTTTCTTCAATTTTGTGGCGAATCATCCACAAGAGGAATTAGCCAAATTTGGCTATAGATCAGATCGGAGAGTAGATTATTCCCTTTCTTCTTCTTCTTTTTAATAGGAATTTTTATCGGTAGAAAATAGCATATTGTCGTATTGATGGAGGTCTTTATGCTCAATACGGTCCTTAGCATTAGGCCCTTTTTGCATACACCCAAAATTGGTCTTCGACCCATTACCAGGACCAAGCTAGTATGAGAGTTTTAAAAAAAAGACTCAATACCATCATCTATGGGAAAATTTTGTGTAGGGTAAAGTCCAAAGGGGAGGGCTTCACCAACATTAAAAACGTTGTGGTTTTTTTTTTTTAATCTCGTGATAACTTGTTGGTATCCATAAAAAAAAGAAAAAGAAAATACCAATGGGCTTTCCAAAAAACATAATGCCCACCTCTATGGGCATTGTGTTTTTTAAGAGCCCAGCAATCTATTATGTTATTTAAGGCTACCTACAACTACACTAAAAAAAAATGGCATAGGTCTTTATGAGATAACCAAATATTAGGACCAAGTTGGTATATTTAAAACTCATTACTAAACCAACATGTTGAAACACTTGAAGTCCTCTAAGTTAGAACATCTCCACCTCTAAGTCAAAAAAGGAAGAACTTTGTTATTAAAGAAGATTGCTAGCTTTGCAAATCCTATCTTCATGTTTTGTAGAACTTTGTAACCAATAATGAACCAAAATCAATGATGTTTTGAGACAATGTGCAATAACACTATTATAACAAATGACCTCCAACATGTGCAAAAAAATCAACATGAAGCTTGGAAATGAAATGGGAGGTGATTAGACATAACATCTCCAAGTTTGTGGCATGTTGTGGGTTTGTCATCACCTTGAATGATTTTTAAAAATCTAAATCAAACAAATTGCAAAAGTCATTACCACTTTACAAAAGTACACACTTGAAGCAATAGTTCTTCACCTTTATAAATTGTTAATTACTTGTCAAAATCACACCACGATGGCAAACATGTGACAAGATAGGTGCAAGATAACATTTATG
Source organism: Sphagnum tenellum (assembly GCA_963921925.1). Classification (NCBI taxonomy): domain Eukaryota; kingdom Viridiplantae; phylum Streptophyta; class Sphagnopsida; order Sphagnales; family Sphagnaceae; genus Sphagnum; species Sphagnum tenellum. Next base: position 3,313,524 of record OY998159.1, read on the forward strand.
AGTCAAAAATTTCATAGTAAATAGATGGGGGTAAAATATTTCTTGAAGTGGACAATTTGAACTTAAAGAAAATCAAATTTAAAAACCTCAAGGTTTGAAAGTTGCAAAGGTTGAAAAATGAACAAGCTCAAAGATTGTGTTGCTAGTGCTCAAACATAAGTGATCATCAACATGGTTTTAACAACCTTGAAGAAAATGACAATTTTGAGGAGCAAACAACCATGGTGTTGTTGACCATGCTTGAAGACTAGATGGTCTCAAATGAGTTGTGGGAATATTTTAAGTTGTGAAGGTGCAAGGAACTCCAAAAACTCCCATTGTTCTTAGAAGACAAAAATGCAAATTCCTTATACATTTCCAACCATCCCAAGCATCACCACAATTTTTATCATTGTAGAGATTACCAATCATGTACTTGGATAGACATTGGAAATTGGAGGCATGTTTCAAGCTTGTACAAATTGTCGATTTAAATTTCAAGGCAAATTGTTGCCTTTCAATGCCAATAAATATTCAATGAGGTCATATTAAAGTTTAAAATGGCTATCATCTTTTATGGCATTTTTGCCATTCATGAATGCTTCCAATGTGAATCCTTTTCTAAACTACAAAGGATGGTGATCTTGCCAAACTACCTTTAGATTTTCACCTTCTTCATTTTCAATGGTCATGGAACACCACACATGCCATCAACACATATGTTATCACATCTTTATTCCATTGTCTACTAGGATTTGCAATCATTTGAAATATGGCATGGAGACTCCCAAAACAATGTTCCACATCCTTCCATGTTGGTGTTTGCATGGTATGATGTAAATAAAAAGGAGTCAAATTGAAAGCACACTATGGGGGGGCCAAAAATGTTGTCACATTGTACTATTTTCTAGGGGTGTCCATTTTTAAACTTCAACCATGGTAATATTGAAGCAATTTTTTCCAAACTTTTTGTATAATATGGTAGATTATAACATAAAAAATTCAATCATAAAGAAAATTCATTTTTCGAACTTATATTGTGAGGTTCCAAAGTATATTTGTGCCAAAATAATGTATGTCACTATGTACTAAAAAATGAAAATATACTCCAAAAGTGATTGAAATGATTTTTAGTCTTGATGAAATTTGTAGTATCTATCAAACATTGGGGTTCCATATGATTGGAATAAGATTGTGAGCCATGTAAAAAGTTTGATAATTACCATATCACAAATGGGTGTTTTTGGGGGTTATGACCATAAATATGTGGTAAATTAACATTTTGACAAAATATCATTTTCAAATGGAAGATGACAAAATATGTGAGGTGGATAATTTTCTAAAATTTCATTTTAAACATTTTTTGGCTAACTAATTCAAACCCAAACTTAGTGCAATCCAAAAATAGAAAAAAAAAGTTATATTATATTATATATACCATAAATATACTCAATATTCCTTGAATTTAAGTTTTTAAATTTTATTTATTTATTCAAATAGTATTAAATATCATTAGCTTTGTGAAAATCAAAATATCAAGCCCAAACACCAAAAGTGAAACCCAAAATTAAATGTAATACATTTTGTAAAAATATATTTTGCATACATGTCATGAAAGTGCCCAAAGTGGCCCCCCCATAGTGTGATTTCACCCATCATTTTAAGTGGCTTTCTAAGTATTTGGAGAAGATTTAGTGGTAAAATTTTCAAATTAAAGGTGGATCGCATTATAAACTCTCATTATGTCATGACATTGGTGCGCATTTGAATAGTTCAATGGTTGATTAGAATAAATTTTTAACTTGTAAAAACTTTTCACAAAGATTATAATTTAAGAAAACAATTGAAAAATATTAGTTTTTTAAAAAAATGTTCATGAAATTTTGCACATACAAAAAGACAACCATACTGATTTTTTTTTTCATAATTTTTTTTCTTAAAGTAATGATGTTCATATTAGATGATAAATAAATAATCAATGATATGTTATGATAATGTTGATGGTTATGATCTTTTTAAGTTGTAAAATGTTCTTTCATTAAAGATGTAGTTGGGTTTAGGGTTAGCAAAATGAATGTTTTGAAATGTTAAATAATGAAAGGGAGATATGTATGTTTTGACTTTCAATCTATGAGTGTTATAATGAATGATTCAAATCAATTGAACAAATTTTGAATATCCTATTCATGTATAAACCAAAAAGGAATGCAAGATTACATGACGTTTCTAGAATGACAATACTTTCAATTAAAGTGCCAAAACCCTATGAAAAACATCAAAGAATGTATTTTAATTTGCACCCACATCTCTTGTACTTCTTTCCAAACCTTTGGAATGTAATTTTGTAATTAAAAAAATGAATTTGATTGTCCTTATTAGTGCAACCTTTTCTATGAAAAAAATCCAAGATTCTAGTAGCAATTCCACAAAATTTGGTGATTTATGATACTATAATTTATGACATCATAAAAAACATATTTGATTCTATTTTTGGTTAAATTATGGAGCAATTTGAACAAATATTGCTAGTATGGAACATTGAGTCCTTTTCGATAAAACTACGTAGTGGGACATAGTTCCCAAACCATCTTTTTAAACACTTAAAACATTTTTAAATCATTCAAATGACAAAAAAATCATCACAATATTATTCAAGAAGTATGTAAATATACAATGAGAAAAAAAGCAGGAGGATATGAAAGTTGTTTCATTGCATGATGTTTATTTGGGTTTCACTATTGCAATACTCTTAGCTATAGGTGGTACCCAAGTAGGTAATGACATACTCCCATGGATGGTAACTCTAGAAAGTGCATTGTTCCCACAACCTAGCAAAATTATGATTCCACTAGATATTAGTGGATAACTAACTCCAATTACATGTATTTATGTAATAATGGTAATCTTGTTCACTCCGTACATGTACTAAAGGAATGTATGAATAAGACATTAGTATTTTGGGTAATTCAAAGGTCATCGCTAAGATTTATTTCTAATATTTTTTTCCCACCTCTTTAAAACAAATAGTTCATTTTGGATTTGGATCAAGTAGTTGTTTTCCATCCACTACCATAAAAGGTACTATATTAAATTGTAAAAACTTATGGTTGATGCTAATCTTTAGTCAAAATTTTAGTTGTGATGCATATAATTATGGGTGCACCTCCAAACCTCCTCATTTCATTTGTATGAATGTTCCAAAAAATATACAAATGTGGAATAATAGGTTTTATTTAATAGGTTTTGACGAAACCACAACCTCACTATGCACTATAAATGTCAAAAACAAGTATTGCATATGTAACATGCTCATTATGAAAAGGGTACATATGGTTGAACTTCATACACTTCAATTGGAATACGTATCATTTCCACATTTTTTGATCCATTATCAACACATGGTTGGTAAATTAATCCTTTAGGTCATTTGTAATCATTTGTCATAGTTCATCTTGGATGCATGAACATGTGTTTATTTAATGTCCTAATTTGTAGAAGGTACATTGTTTTAGGTTGAGAACCCTAGTTGGTCTTAAAGCAATTTGTGGTTTAAAACTTCATGGGAATGGTAGTATAGATACCACCTTGGGAAGTTAATGCATAATCCTTAGACTGTTGTAACAAATTCTAGATGTTGCAAGTGCTACTTTATTACAACTAGTTTAACCTTAAGCAATTTTACATGTTGAGTTACTAAATGCCTATGTCCAACCCATGGTTGTGAAGAACATACCATTGGTTGTACAATTGGGTACATTTTTGAATTGAAAACTTAAACCTTTAAAACATGTGTCACCATATTAGGTTCATCTATCTCTTGATCATGTGTTGCATACCATCAAACAAGTTGTGTTTTGTGGGAATAATATGATGTTTTTGACACACAAACATGAGTTATATATTTTTGTCATCTACCAGCTATGTCTTCATTTGGAATCATTTCCCATCCAACAAATATAATACTTGTTTGATGTGGGGTTTGGTTTGTTTGAATTCATAACCATGTGTTTACATTTTGTTGTTGTGGTGATTCAAATTGTTGAAGTGTAACTATTGGAATGTGTTCATTTTTTTGATTTGTGTCCATCATCCTTATCATTTCAACTTTTAAATGATCTTGCTAGCATTAATGTAACAACCAATCATTTGCTAATTATGCATTATGTTACTCCTTTTTTGTTATAGAAAACATTATGTACCTTGCAAGTTGTTCATCTATTCTTGGAATCACATGATGATTTAGATGATGAACATTACCATGGGTGCTCGCAATCTTTTTATTGCAAGCATCCTTTTACATCTTATTTGAAACCTACTCATTTCTTTCATCTACTTGGTTTAATTGCCTTTGCAAGCTCTTAGCTACCATTCTTGATATGCTAACACTAAAATTTCAAAACTAGTTTGTTTCAACATTCACCAATCAATATCCTTACAACATTTTATCATTTAGATTTGAATTTTAAGTTCATTTAATAACCTAATTTACATATTTCAACAACACACTTGTTTTTCACTAAGCTTTTACAACAATAACCAAGCCCATATGCGACAACAATACTTCAACATAATTACATGGAAAACACAAAAACAACAACAAACTACAAAATTCAAAACCAAATCTCCCAAATTTACATCTCAAGGATGGTCACCAAGTGGTAATTACTAAATTAATATATTCAAAATCTCTAGACAAAATTGATAAGATTTTTCATACTACAAAATCTACATGCATTTGAGCATAAACAAGTACATACATTTTAGTCTTGATAGGTATTGTTCTTGTAGGTATTGATAATTGTTGCAACCACAATTCTACATGTTATTCTATAATATAAAACAAAATCTTTACAAAACATCTCCAAAATCCATTACCAAAACAAAAAGGTGCAAAGATTTTGAAAATTCTATTGAAAAAATAATGTCCAAAAACAACGAAAAGGAGAGGAAATAGTTGAAAATTCCGTCCAAAACCAAATTCAAATCCAATAATCACCAACTAACCACATACATTATGTTCATATTCATTAACAAACATATCTCAATAAAAAACATTCACCATATTTTTGTGCATTTCGGAAAAGACTTGTAAGTTTTCTTGTCCTTCTCTTTCAAATTCTTAAGACCTTGCTTGAGGGTTTTTTCTTAAGACTAGGTTCAATTCTTGTTAACATTAAGTTGAATTGTGTCCATTTCATTGATGTCATGCACAATAATCTTGTTAATCTTGTTTAGCATGAAGACCAACATTGGTTACTTTTCAACTCATGTGCATTTGTCAACAGTTCATATTGCATTGATTGTTGATTATTTGATCTCAAAAATTGTACAAATTGGATCATCATTGAAAATTGATGATTGTAGGACATTAGGGTTATTAGGTTTAGAAGTCTATGAATAATCATTCAAACTGATCAAAGGAACCCCAAATGAATAAAGTGAACAAATGAACTCAAAGTGATACTTTTAAAAAACTTTTTCCTTTACCACTCATTTGGAATCTTGAAGTTAATGTTTTTGTAAATCCAATTGAAGTTTCAAATCTCACATGACTTGGGTATTCTTTTGATATAAAACTTGAAATGAAACCTTTTCCTAAATGAGTCCTATGTTGTCTTAAAATTGAATGCGTCCAAAAAAATTGGTGTGTGACATTCCTTGTGGTACTACCCAAGGATGGGTTTGTTGAAATGTGTGCAAAAGAACTTTTCAATGGTTTGTTGAACATGAAATAATGGAACAAAATGGGTAGTTACAAGTTAGGGTGTCATTTTTAATTTCACATTGTCAAAGCGTACTTTATTCAAATGCCACAAACATATGGTAAAATCATCAATGTGGCAAACCTTTTTATAGATTAAGATTATGAACTTGAATAAAAATACATAATAATAATGATATCCAATACATGTACACCAAATAGACATTATGAAAAACTATGTACATTACAACCTATGTTTGTAGCTATTTTTTGTCCCATGCAAATACTTTGAAATTACATCGGACAAGTTTTAACAAACACAATTTCTCATAGCAATATAATAATGGATTTTTGACATGGAAATATGGACTATGGTTTAGGATATGTATTTCCATGCAAATGCACTTTTCATTATCATTTCACTTCAAAATGTATTACATGGATTCAATATGTGAATTGTGGTTCTTTTTAAACATGGATCCAAAAAAAAATTGAACCAACAAGTAGACATGGACTTTTGAATGACTTAAAATGAACCTTATTTTCAAAAGTTCCTACCTTTATCATTTTATTTTGGGTTGATATTATGTTGTTTCAACATGGATGTCAAATAGTTGTATAGCTAGCTTATTTTCATACTGACTTTATTAATTCATGGATCACCTTGTAATCCCCACTCAACATTAATTTTGTAAATTTTTTCCACTTTAGTGTTAAAGTATGTATTATTTAGAGTGTTGTATTTGCCCAAATTGAATCATCTTAAAGTACACATACCCAAATAACCCTATCAATAAACTAATAGTTAATAATTGGGTATAACAACCTATGATGATGTCCAACACCAAAATTTCCATTTTTTAAAACATTTTTATCATGATGTAAATAATTGAATATTTCTTTTTAAAAAATTATTGATATGGTTGCCATGTCATAAAAAGTTTTATGGGTAAGTTAGAACAAGTTTAAATTGTTATTTAAAAATATATATTATCCATTCCATTATATTCAAGTTTGAACAATGTTGGTTGGTTTTTTCCCCATAACCAACCGAGTAAGGCTTTTGTGACATTATTTTTGATCCTACATAAGGTATCAAATAATTAGGATTTTGAATTTTTTTCAAGACTCATTTAAAATCAAATTTCTTGTTTAAAAAAATCTTGGGTTATCAAATTATTTAGTTATTTATTTGATCCCACTCACTTGTTATCCATAAATGTTAATTTTGAAATATTACATGACTTCATATTTGACATGATAACCACTTAGTATAATGTCAAGGTGGGTTTTTGAAAGTAAGACTTATCTCAAAAGAAAAATAAATTTACTCTTGATGTATTTTTCATAATTGCTAACCCATAGGAAAATGCAACCAAATGAAATTTGAAGAAGTGCAACAAAATGAGAAGTGACCATTCAAAGGTTCTATTGTTTGAAGATCCAAAAACTTGTTGGGACAAAACATGGAAAGGTACAAGTGGGCTTTTGGTTTCATCAAAATTGGTGTGTAAGGGTTGCATATGATATCTATAGAATGTTAAAAAAAGAGGTGGGGTTTCAAATAAGGTTTTTAACCAATTTCAATCCCATGGGTCAATTATGAATAATTTATTTTTGAACCCTTTGTCGATAATGAACCAACTTTTCAATAATTGACATCAATTATGATGTGGAATGGTGAATCATTTATTTTTTGCAAGCATGAAAGGAGAAAGATAAACAAAATCAACTACTTGATGGAAGATAATCATGATAAAATGGTGGACGCATTATAACCTTTTGGAATTTGTTGAAGGTAGCAAAATGGAAGTTTTATGGTTTGTGATTAAAATGAAAACTGTGTGTGTGGCTATTGTGTGGGTCTAATAATGGAAGAAAGGTTCGATTTTGTTTTACATTTGTGATAATGGTTTTTTTGGTGTGATGGTGGGGGGAAGGTCATGAAGAGGATATTAGGATAAGGGGATGTGAATGCTGACGGATAGACATAGTTAAATCCCATCTTGTGATTTTCAATTTGGTGGAGTAGAAGGATTGCAAGTATGAATAAGTTAGGTTACTAAGATGATTTTTTGTCTATTTGATATTAATGAATGTGTAATGTAAGTTTTTTACATCTTTTGATGGTTTCCATTATGTCAAAGAATTGTAAATTTCACATATGGTATCAATTGTTAATAAAAATAAGTTTAGGGATGGTTGTGAAGTGATGAAAATCCAAAAAAAACCATTAAATATTTGAAGAAATTATTGCCTGGTGATTGGGGGGATGATTTTCATTTCATTAATACAAAAGAGTTTCATGAATGAATAAAAAAATAATGTTGTGAATTGCATGTTGGGTTGGCCTTGATGTTGACAAGAAGGGTAATATGAAAATTATGAATTATTGTAAGGTAATCCCAACATTTGTAACCATAAAACTCATGAAAGAAAAAGGCAAGGGTCTTTATTTGAGTTATGTGAATGTAATGGTGCATGTGAATTTTGATCAAATTTATGAAACTTCTCATGTTAGGTCTATAGTAATAATGTATGTTTGTGGTCCCAATAGTTTTACATTAGGAATAAAAACATATAAAACATAATAAAACGTGTTTTGGAATTTGTTACTTTTAGGCATGACTACCGTCCATAAAATAAAATGAAAACCTTGAACACAATTAATACAAATATACAAGAAAACAACCATAGTATTAAGAATGTAACTACCATTCTACCAAATCTTCTCAACTATGTTGTAAATTGTCCCACTATAAATTCCTTGCCTTCATTAGATGGGTGTTTGTCCATTGTTGATGCTACTTTCCTTGGCTACAACTACCTTTTATTGACCATTTGCAAATAATAAAATAAAATAAAATAGAAAGCTACATTATTTTATATAAATAGAAAACTAAATGTAATTATTTACAAAAGGGTAACAAATACAAAAACAAAAGAAAACACACATGGTGTCAAACCTTATCAAAACACACACTCCCATACTTCATTCCACAAATTTCACATACATCTTCTTAAACTTTTTCCTCAATACCTCTTCACAAAGCTCCTTCACAATTATAATAAAAAATGGGTCATCCAAGTATTTTTTTCAACAAATATAACAAGAATGACCCAACCCAAAGAGGTTCCACACCCCCCATATACACATGGGTCCTTCTCATCTTTCATAGATTTCCTCACCTTATTTTTCAAAATCAACTAATCCCAATCTCCTTCACAAATCACTTGTTAATAGCAAACCATTTGCCAATCGTCCTATCTTTAAAGACTAATTAACCTAATGGCTTCATCCCTTAATAACTAAGAAATGATAAGTCTACTCTTCTCATTAGTAACTAAATAAATTATTAAAAGACCTTCTAAACACTATGTATTAAAAAAAAAAATATCGATTAACAATTGGTCAATGTGTAATGTGCAAAGGGTGTTGGGAGAAAATAATCCATTGCAAACTACTTCTATGATTGTTCATCACTCACTAAATTTTTTGTGTCAACTTCATGAATTTTTATTTTTTTTGTGAAATGGGAGATTCCTTCAATGGATTTTTTCAAATTTACACAACAAAATGAATGTATGAATCAATAGAAGGTATATGACGAGGATTGTTGAAGGTCATGAAAAGAAAAATGCACAAGGCAACGACTTTGAAGAATGTGAATCCAAACAACCATCTATAGATTTATTTATTTATTCACATGTGAAAAATTAATGTTGAAAAATAGCTTCGAGATAGATAGATTGTTTGTAATATATGGCTTTCTAATGATGTCAATTCTTTGGATTTTTTATTTTATGGATTACAAGTTACCATAGTAAGTTGTGGTATCTTCAACACTAATTAAATTATTTGAATTTATTATTAAATTAAATTATTTAACTATATATATATATATATATATAGTTAAAAACCCATTCAAAATCATTTTATATGGCGGAATCCGGGGGGTCCCTCCCCTCTCCCAGTTACGTAATCATCCCCACCCCCTTTATTTAATACAGCCAGGCAGGTAATAATAAATAACTGAAATCATTACCCCCCCCCTTCTTTTCCTCTCTCTCTCTATCTCTTTCCGTCCCGTCCTCAGGAGGAAAGGGAAAACAGGAAAAAGAAAAAAAAAAGAAAAAGAAAAAGAAAACAGAAAAACCCTGGCATTTAACGAGCCGTTGCACTGACTACTCACTTAGTACTACAAGTAGGCCTGAACTAGGCCCCCTACCAACCCCCCTACCTACCTACCTACCTACCTACCTATATAGTGGCCTACCTCCCAATGTTTGCCCTACTAATAGCCGCCTCCAGACTCCTTCCTTCCTTTCATTCAATCCAATAGCCTCTATCCATCCATCTATCCATCCATCCATCCATCCCCTACTAGGTAGGTAGCTACGTAGGTACCTAGCTAGTAGCCTCACTGATTGGGGGTAGAAGGAGGGAGGGCAGGGGGGCAAGACTGGGGTAAAAAAAAGTAAAACGTACGCAACCACTGACGGTTAAAAAAAAAGAAAAGACAGTGGTAAAAAAAACACAGAGTGGAGTAAAAAGCACGCGACTGTCTTTCTTTCTGTTGGCGAGCATGTTCCCGAATCGGTAGCCGAGCCGACCGTCACTCCTGTCACCGTAGTGGGGAGCGCGCGGGGGGTGGCGAGCGGCGCGAGCGGGCGAGCGCGGCGAGCTTTGCTGCTGCTTCTTCTTCTTCTTCTGGCCAGAGTCGAGTCAAGGAAGTGTATCTTCACGAAGACTTGCGAGCTGTGGGCAAAATCTCATTCGCGACTTTTGCAATTCGTGATCGCTAGATAGATGCCTTACTACAAGACGGCCGTCCATCAGCTCCACCAGCTCCACCAGCTAACAGCATCTCCAGATCTATCCAAATCCCATACCCATTTTTGTTCTCTCTCTCTCTCTCTCTCTCTCTCTCTCTCTCTCCAGTCCTACTGTTTCCTCCTAGACTGTCTTCCCAACTTTAATCTGAGGAAACATTCTAATTGACATTTGGCTTTGGAGGTTTCTTAAATTTTATTTCAAGATTTAGTTTTCTGTTTTTTTGGGAGGTCTGACTGAGTTCAATTTTGAAAGGTTGGTCGGGGTTTCGTTTCATTCTCGAGGGTTTTTTTCTCGGGGGGTGTTGTTGTTGTTGGTGGTGGTGGGTTGAGGGTCTGTGTGAGAACTAGGGAACAATCTGATGTTTGAATTTTGTAGCTTCGGATTTTGCTGCACACGGGGGTAGGCAGCAAGGAAGGTAGCAAGCCAGGCAGCTATGGTGGGGTACGATTTGTCATTGCCGTTGCAGAAACCAGCATGGTTAGAGGCGCTATTAAGTGAGAAGTTCTTTGTAGCATGCACGAAGCATGCGGCATTGAAAAAGAACGAGAGGAATGTGTTTTGTGTAGACTGCAATGGCGGAGTGTGCCAGCATTGCGTGGGCAGTCATCGCACTAGTCATTGTGTTCTTCTACAGATCAGAAGATATGTGTATCACGATGTAATTCGCTTGCAGGACATACAGAGACTTCTGGATTGCTCGCAAGTGCAGACTTACATCATCAACAGTGCGAGAGTGGTTTTCCTCAACCAGAGACCACAACCACGTCCTTCCAAAGGACTCGGCAACTCTTGTGGTACTTGCGAACGCAGTCTCCAAGACTCTTACAGCTACTGCTCTGTCGCATGCAAAGTCGATGATGTCTTCCGCCAAGGAACAAGTCTAGAGAAGAGCTCAAGCTTACTACTTGCAACCACCAAGCATTTGCCGTCCTACTCCTCGGCAGCTTTCAAGACTTCTTTTCCTGCAGCACAAGCAACAGCAGCAGGAGGCAAGTTCCTGAAAAAAGACGGCCCGAAACTCGACATCCGAGAGGAAGAGCTTCACATGGAAGAAGAAGAAGAAGAAGAAGAAGAAGACTCTCCTCCATTCGACGACATTCCGACTCAAACTTCGTCCAATCGAACAGCCAGCGACTCCGAGCGTCTTGGCTACGGGACAACAACAATGATCTCCACTGCCTCTACACTCCTGATGCCTAAGAAGCTCCGGAGCGGTCGTCTTTCCACGCTCACAACTTCTTCATCTTCTCCCAAATACGTACTTCTTCCGGTTTCCGTGAAGAGAAGAAAAGGCATCCCTCACAGATCTCCCTGTTGCTAAGGTAGTGAGCACCCACCCACTTCTCTTGTTCGAGTCGGTCTTTCTTCAACAAATTTCTCTTCTGGCAGTTTTTTTTCCTCCACTCAAGAAGTTTCGGCATAATTGGAATGTCGAAGAAGACTAAGTTATGCTGCAACAACACAATTGCAACAACAACAACAACAACAACAACATTATCATCATCATCCGGAGATCGTCACAAGCTTCCGCTTCCCGTCAAGATAACGACGGCGATGATCATGTCTCTGACACAAATTCTTTTATCCGAGTTTGATACCACTGGCTCAGATTTTTTTTTTTTTTTTTTCGGTCTTCTGCAACTTCTTTTGTTATTATTACAGTTTTGTCGAGGCCAAGCTCCAGTGAAGACAAACAACAGCACAAAGTGTGAAGTCCAAAACCACAAGCATTTCTATTGTGGAGGAAGAGGAGGAGAAGGAGGAGGAGTGTTTTGTGCATCCGTTTTTGGGAGGAGGAGGAGGAGGAGGAGAAGAAGAAGAAAGGAGGCACAAGCATTTCTAGTATGGAGGAGGATTGTTTTATGCATCCATTGAGGAGGAGAAGAAGAAGAAGAAGAAGAAGGCACAAGCATTTCTATTGTGGAGGAGGAAGAGTGTTTTTGTGCATCCATTTCTGAGAGGAGGAGGAGAAGATCAAGGATTGCAAAGGAAGGGCAAATTATGTATTTTTTTTCTTCAACAGGGACTTGACTTGCATATGACAAGCAGATATGATCTGAAATTTTTGTTGAGACAAAAAACAAGAGAGAGTTGAATTCTTCTTCTTTTTTTTCCCCCCTTTATATAATATTTCTACTACGTTTTTGCAACTTCATTTTTCCTCATCCTCATCACCATTAATCTTGGTCAAGCAAGGAAGGAAATGTTTTTTGGCTTGCCCTTGGTGAGTGTTTTTTTTGGGGTTCTTTTGGAGACTGGATGCTTGTCAAGTTTGGTAGAGAGTGCCTGGGACTAGTGCCAGTAATAGGAATGTATTATTTTCTTGGCAACACTATTTGCTACAAAGATGGTCCTGCATGTTTTTCATATTCAGTACAATTGTCTTGTTCTCGTGCACAAAAGTTTGCAGCTATTCTAGCTATGGGGTTGAGTAGCTAAACATCCTTGTACTCTCTGTGGTCATGTTTAGCTGCTGGAAGATGTTGCAAATGAGAATGCCAGATGTGTGTGCTTTGGCGATTTCATGTTTAGTGGCTGGAAGAAGTTGTAAGTGAAAATGCCAGATTTGGGTGCTTCAAGTTTTTGCTTTCACAATTGCCAGATACTAGAGCTCGTAAGACCCAAGCTGGCATTTCCATTACCCAATTGCTAACAATTTCTTGAAATGTTTTGGCTACTTAGTTTTCTTTCACCAATTAGCCAGACTAGAGCTTGAAAGATTGAAGCTCTGTGATTTTCATGAATTGCAATTCATAGTTTTATTTCATTCCCAATCTGAAATATCCAATACCCAATGAAGTGTTTTTGGATGCTATGTTCTTCTTTCACAATCAGCAGACTTAGAGCTTCAAAGTTCCAAGCTGTGATTTTCATGAATTGCAATTCACAGTTTTATTTCATTCCCAAGCTGAAATATCCAATACCCAATGAAGTGTTTTTGGATGCTATGTTCTTCTTTCACAATCAGCAGACTTCGAGCTTCAAAGTTCCAAGCTGTGATTTTCATTAATTGCAACTCATAGTTTTTTTTCAATTCCAAGGTGCGATTATCATTACCCAATTGCTGACAATCTTCGAAATTTTTTCAGTCAAACCTTGCATCATCTGCATCTGGTTTACACAGCTTTCTTTTCTCCTTCTCCAGAGTCACGAAAGTAAAAATCCAGATCTTCTTGGGCCCTGCATCATTTGCTCTGACTATGAACTGTGATGACTTACCTCTGAATCGTGTGTTATTAAAGTAGTTGAGATCTTTGATATTTAAACCGTTGTTGCAAAGCAGGTTTCCAGTCACTATACTCTTCTCCCTTCTTTCCTTTCCAGCAACGAGATTCAATAGTATATATTTATGCACTAAAGTTGTATAAACACATCAACCCTGATGGTGTTAGCAACTTGTCCATGTCCTTGGATCCCATGTTGCCGACACCATCAAGGAAAAACGCACCACTAGAGGCGAAAGCTCACTAATGTTTAGGAGAACTAAGTGTTTGCAGATTGAGTGAACAACGGCTTGGATTGGAAACCAATGGTAAAATAGGTGTGATCAATAGGGATCCAAAATTGTCTTGTATATGGATTTAATGCATGGTTGTGAAGCTTCAATTTCTTGTGAATTTGTACCAAATTCTAGACACCATGATATACTAAAGAATTGAAATATTTGCTGAGAATGTTTTTTATGTTTTAAAAAAAAAATTTGCAAATGCTGAAGACTTCAGAATAGATACTTTTAATGGAAATGATTCTGCATTTATTTCATAAGGGAATGCTGAAAACAACTCAAGTCTGAAGTGATTTGTTTCATTCCTATCCTAGCATGTGTCATTTGATATAATCATAATTTAATTTGAGTAAAAATGGTATATAAAAGGAGCTCTTCACAAACCATATTGAAGATGTAAAATTTTACATCTTCACCTTTGCAACCTTGACCCAAATGTTTTCAATGAATGAACATGCAACTCAAACATAATAGTTTGCCTTTTATGGCATGTTCAAACAATATCATGAAATATGTCAAGTTGTGTGATTAGACCTCCACACTAATGACATGTTATGGCTTCAAGCCTTCATACCCTTCATATAATGTTCCCATCACATACTCCAAATGGTATACGAGAACCCAACCTTGTCACAAAAAAGTCTTTTGACCATTACTTTGCAATTTTATACAGGGTTGTGGAAACCCATTTACAAGCTTATGGTCGAGCAAAAGTGTTTCATTGATTGTGAGACAACCATTGCAACTAGGAAGAGAGGAAAAGAAAAAAGGGAATAACTTTTGTGTAGAAGAGGAATAGTGATTGTGTTACAAAGTTTGCCACATTTCCCAAGAACCCAACACAAGAAACAACCATCAATCATTAGCTTTTTGGGACCATGTGCATGTGCATTATAACCTTCACTAACTTGTTGTCAAAGTTGAAAGACTAATTAAATATCTCGAAACAAAATGGGGTTCAATCAAGCATGATGCGACCAAGTTCATGGACATCTACATTTTAAAGTCATATTTTGCAAGTTTGGTATAAGAATATAAGATTACCTTACCTTACCCTAAGATCAGTTTCATCATTAAATAATCCTTAAATTGTGAATGAAATTTTGTGAAAAATATGAAGTTGACATGTTGAAAATCATCATAATTATTGTAGGCTACATTCTGAATAATTTCATTACTCATATCACAATATCATATGGGAAAAAGTATAATCTCAAAATTAAAAAACGAATTCATTTTTTGAAAAAAACAATTATTCATTTTGTCAACGTGAAAATTGACTCTAGGTTATGATATAGTGTATGGTACAATGAAAATTAACTCTCCTCCAAACCATCAAAACTTTAAATGAGCTTCACCTTTGAGTTCATTAGGTTATACCTTTTTAGTAGAGTTACAAGTTACAAGTTTTTATCTTTGAAAGGTTGCACCTATTCACGACCTAAAAATTAAATGATATTTTTAACACCCCTTTAACAAAAAAAATTCGCAATGCTACAATACCACATTTATAAATGATCTAACATTCCCCTTTCAAGTAATCATTTCTATCATTGAATATTCCCTCTTTAGCTATAGCTACTTGGGGATTAATGATTACAAAATCTATAAGTCCAATAATAGTGTAGCATTTGAAATATTTAGGTTGAAGAAGGGCTTTAGTATGTAAATCAGCCCACATATCATTGGTGCGGCAATATTAGTTTATGGTGATTTCTTGATTTTTCACCTTTTCACATAAGAAATGGTATCAAAGTTCAATATGTTTTTTGTGATGAGGAAATTGAAGGTTCATTGTTAATAAAATGCAAGCTTGATTATAACAATCTAGTTAATGTACTAAATTGAAGCATAACAATAGGATTTGGAGCCAAATCTTGAAGGAGTTGTTTCAACCATATTGCCTATTTAGCAATAAGAAATATTGCAATGTATTTGTTATTTTCATTTGCTACAATCATTTGTTTGTGGCACTACTAAGATATTGCCCCACCTTGAAAACATGAAAATATAATTAGATATGGATTTCCACATATCAACATCTTTGGCCCAATTTGCATTCAAATAACTTTGCAACACAAATTGTTAAAAGAAGAGTACATTAACTCTATGATTATAATAAAAGTAATGAATTATTATTTTTAGGTCACACTCCAATGGAATTGGGGTTGAACATAAATTGAACACAATGGCCAATTAGGTATTATAAGTTCAATCCTATTGTTGCCAAACAAGTAAAATGTTTTATATTGTCAGCATAAAGAACTTTTTTCAAAACATTTTGTTCAATAAAATGATACGAGTTCATGTCTTTTGTTAATTTAACCCTTGATGGCATGGGGGTACTAATTGGTTTATAGTTAACCATGTTAAATTTTGGAAGGATACTTGAAATATATTTTCTTATGATATTTTCATGGATTTAGTAGATTGGTTTTTGATCATTTGGATTGCAAGACAATATGAAATGTTTATTTTGTTAGTTATTGCAAATTCTTCATTTAATTTAGCTTTACAATGTTTTTAGTGATGAAGATCGAATAAAATCATCATAAAATCATCCACATATAATCCCAAGACCATAGATGTTTTATTATTCATTTGCATAATATAAAAAATTGTATCAATTGCACATTTTTAGTAACCTAGTTTAAGTAGATGAATATTAAATCTCTCATACCAAAGTCTTGGACTTTGCTTCAATCTATAAATAGTTTTCAAAAGATTACAAATTTTATTTTCATTTTATAAAAGCATGTAACCAAGGGGTTGTTCCATATCAATTTCATTAAATGACCATGTATAAAAATGTATTTTGAACATCAAGTTGATGGACACGATAGTCATGAACAATGGTCAAAATTAATAAAACTTGTAATGAAGTGATTTTGACCACAAGGAATAATGTTTCATTATACTCAATCCCTTCAACTTGAATGAAACCTTCAACCACTAACCTAGCTTTATATCTATCTAATGTCATATCATCTTTATATTTACATTTATTTACCCACTTACATCCAACAATGGATGGATCCAAAGGCCAAGGAACCAAAATTCATGTTTGATTATGGAACAATGAATTATATATTCATAATACATAACAATTTTCCAATTAGAAAAATCAAGTTGAATCAAAACAAAATATTGAACATCACCATTGGATTGTATTCACTTGGGGCCACGTAAGTTGGTATGAACCAAATCTAGAATTTCTTTTGATTTAGAAATATGGTCATTAGGGAAATGTGTAAGGGCTTGTTTTCTTAAGATACACCTTTCACATTGTGTAGTTGGTTTTAATAAATTAGGCAATCTAATGACCATATTGGGTTTTATTATTTCTTTCATTGCCTCATAATGTAATTGATTTAGTCTATGACAATATGTTATTAAAGAGGAGTTATTATTAACTTCAACCATCACAATCAAAAAATTAATCATATAGTTTGGTTTGAACCATACTCTAGCTACATACAATGATTTTTTTTGACAATATTTAATTGTTATTTTTCCCACTTTTGTAGAAAATTTTAAACATAATGATCATGGATGAATGATATATTATTTTGTCATTGTTTTGTTACTTTACATATTGAAATAATTTTGTTTGCCAATGCAAGTATATGCATCACATCACATATAATTGTAATGTGACATGAATATAAATGGATAGTTCTAGTTCTAGTGCCTACAACTTGATGTTATTGTTCATCCCCTATGTACATAGTTAATGGTTTTATATTCCATTGGCTCTATTTCCATTTTTAAATTTCTAATCTAATGGAATATGATTATTTTCCCACAATAATGACAAGTTAGATCTTGATATGGATTTGGGGTTCATGCATCGATGGCATGGTATTGGGAAGGTTTGTGATTAATGTTTTGTTTTCCATTTTGTCACAACATCCAAGTGGGCCACTTTTGTAGTGCATGTGGTGCTAATTTGGATAAAAACAAGCTAGTGTAATAGCTTTGTGTGGCCCCATTAGCACATTCTTTATATCAAACTAGCTACCATTTAAATTCTTTTTGACCCCTTTTCAAAATTTGGGGGTGAAAAGAATTGGTTATTATTGAAATGACCATGGAGTTTTTAGGTTATTCATTAATTTCATTTGGAGTTTTCATTGCGATGTGTGAATTGTTATTGTCAGAAATTAACAATTACTTGATATAATTTGTATAATTTATAAGGGATATAAAATCATTTGAATAAAAAATAAATACTATAAATTGTAGAAACAAAAGTGACTTAAAGAATTAATCATTATGAATTTGAAATGCATATTGTCCAAACTATCTCAACAGATAGTAAAAACATCATATGAAGTTTGCAACAATTGTGGTAAACACAAGAACTTACAAGGGAATTGAACCTTTAAATTTGGCCTTTCCAACACAAATGACCTATAATTAACCAAGTTAACATATGATTGCAACTTCAAAACAAAATGTAAAAAGAAAAACCATTGAAATTGGAATCCAAAAATTTGTTTGGCTTGTAAAATGACCATTGTATTCAATAAACAAAAAAATACAATGGAAGCTAGAAATGTTTTGCTTTAACATAAACAAGGCCAATAATTCCAACAAAGCACAATGCACCTTAATCATCATATCAATATCAATGATGTGTACTACTCAATCACGTGCCTCCACTACTCAATACTTTCAACATACAAAAACGATCAAATGTATAGAATTGTTGTGCAAACATGCACACAATAATTGTCATATGAATAATGAGCATATTACAAATATTTGATTTCATAAAAGGTAAAGTTGAAGTATATCTTTCATTCTCCAACACTACTTACTATCTACAACATAGCCACTTCACCCAATTTCATATATTCAAGGAAACTAGGAACTAGTATTTGAAATGTTGTCAAAAGGCACCACATTTATATTAAAAATTAATGTCAAAAGGAGGTTTTTTTTGTGAAACTCGAAACTACACCTCCAAACTCTGAAATTAAAAAATGAAAACACAACAAAACAAAGGAAACCAGTGAAAGCACATTGGGGGGGGGGGGGGGTCGCTTTAGGCAAGAAAATGTACTTTTGGGGGGCGGGAATATGTTTTGGTATATTTTGGGGGCAAATTTTCTTTGATTTCATATAACATTTTGATAACATATAAAGTGGTTTTGATGCAACGACCTCCAAGCAACATAGTTCTTGTCATCTTTCAAATGAAAGTAATTTTTCATCAAAATATTTTTTTCAACACACTAAAGTTCATTTGAATGAAAAACTTCTTTAAATGTTTTTTATGAAATCACATGAGTCAAACTTTTCAATTGAAATTGTACAATCAATTCAAATTCAATATATGAATAAATACTTCATCAAATTTTGTAATTATTTAAATCATTTAAAAAGAATATTTACACTTTGCAATTTATTGCGACAACCATAAATTCTCACAATTATTATTTTTAATCATTTAATATTAATAAAAAATGTAGTCTTATTTTGAATATACTTTATGAAAACCTTTTTAAATATTGGCTTGGTGGAAGTTGAAAGTTGCATAGTTTTGAAAAAATTATTTGTGACAACATTTTGGCCATCATAATGTGCTTTTGCCCAAACCTTTAAAACACAAACAATACTTTTGATTCCATAAGAAAATGAGGATGAACATTGGAAGAATGGTTTTTACACTTGAGAAATTAAGAAATAGGTTGTGGTTTATGGCAAGGGGGGGAGTTCCAAAATGCTAATCCATCAAGGTGCACAAAACATAACTTCAACATATTAGCACATGCCAAATCTTCCAGACCTTCTATCACTAAACATCTAAACCCACTAAAACGCCACTAACTACACTAAGTGGTGACCGAGGTTGTCACCACTAGAGGATGAAAAAAATAGTTAACTTAGAGGTTGTCACAACCCGAGGATGAAAAAAAAAGTTAACTTAGAGGTTGTCACAACCTGAGGATGAAAAAAAATAGTTAACTTAGAGGTTGTCACGACCCGAGGATGAAAAAAAATAGTTAACTTAAAAGTTGTCACAACCCGATGATGAAAAAAAATAGTTAACTTAGTGGTAGAAGGTCTGAAAACCTTTTATCATTGCATGGATTAGGATGGATCAGGAGCCCAGCTTTGATTAAAGCATGATTGTTGAGTTATGCATGCTAACAAAAGCCCTTTTTTTGGGTGAAGTATGGAAAAAGTTCAACATCTTGATAAGACTGCAATTGCACAAAACAAATGGTGACAACCCGAGGATGAAAAAAAAAGGTTAACTTAGAGGTTGTCACAACCCGAGGATGAAAAAAAAAATTTAATTTAGAGGTTGTCACAACCCGAGGATGAAAAAAAATAGTTAACTTAGAGGTTGTCACAACCCGAGGATGAAAAAAAAAAGTTAACTTAGAGGTTGTCACAACCCGAGGATGAAAAAAAAAGTTAACTTAGAAGTTGTCACAACCCAAATATGAAAAAAAATAGTTAAAGTAGTTAACTTTGTAGTGGTAGAAGGTCTGAAATCTTCCCATGTTTACACAAACAAAACTCAATTTTGCAAGACAATGAGGATTCACATTATTAGCATACAAAAAACAAGAAATAGGTTGCATGCAACAACATATGAAAAAAATTGGGGGAGGGGGAGGAAATCCAAAATGCTAACCCTTCAAGAAAATCACATAAAATGTAATTTTGGCAAAATCAACACATTTTGATTTTTTATCCTTACACTAACCAGACCTGATTCTATAGAAAAATGAGGATTCACACATAATGTATACGAAAAAAATTGTTGGTGTAAAAAAAAATTGCAACACATGAAAAAAGGGCCAGGGTCTAGAATGTCAACCCTTCAAAAAAATTGCAAAAGAAAAAAGGCTCTAGCAAAATTGGTACATTTCAATCCCATTCACTATAACAGCAAATTTCCAATCATGATTAAAGCCCAAAAATACATTGATGAAGGTCGAACCGTCAAAATCAATATTCAACTGCAATTCATGTAAATTTGATGGAAAAATGGAAATATAATTTCATGGCTGTTTTTGGGATTCTGTAAAATTGATGTACATGGACCCTTGGTGCATCCTATCGAATAGCAACACATTGCACCAAATCAATTTGAAACCACTAACCGATAACCATTACTTATGCACTATGCACAATGTCACACAATGAGCCTCACAATGGACCTCTATCCTACACATCACAATGAAGCACACAATTGCTTTACAGCTTCAATTCCATAACAACTACAACAAAAATTACATTAGGTTTGGCACAATAGGTGTCCACCTTGTTGATAAGAGCTTGAAAAAAACTCCAATGTTGATTCAAAACTCCAACAAAAGTTGAGAGATTTGATTGTTAAGTTACACTCTTTGATGCACAATGCACATTGAAAAAATATCAATCACAATGAAACCCCTAATGTTGGCAAATACAAACATGGTTCCATAACTCTCTAATGACATGGTATTGTTGAAGGGTAAGACCTACCAAGAAGAGGAAATAAGCAAGAGATCTTGTTGGCAAACCTCTTGCAATTATTTTACAAAAAAACTCTATGACAAAAATAATGAAGTTTTTGCAAATGGGCATTGTGAGTGGTGGAGATGTGGTTTTTCTATGAGATCAATGGATGTTTTCATCGCTACTTGTCACCCTAAAAGGTTTAGGGTTTGGATGGGCAAATTGGCACCATCAATGGAGAGGTTTTTGGCCCATCCCATTTGTTGCGATATGTTTTTTGGTGAACTTTCATCATTAGACCCCTTTTTTTCCCTTTGTACTAGTAGTAGTTGCCATTTTTTAAAAGTAGAAGTTTGGTAATAATTCGTCTATAAAAAAAATGTTTGTGACAATCTTTGAACTTCCTTAGGAATTTGGGCTTATGACTTCCAAATAAAGCATATGGCTTACTATATGATGCTTTTATAATGTTTGTTTTCCTCATTATTGATTATTGCAAATTTTTACCAATTTGGCCATCTAATGTTTGATTTATTACATTACATTGTGTAATACAAACAACCTCCATGAAGGGGGCAATGATACAAAAAGCAATGTTATTTATTGCTCTTCTATAATGACAAGGTTAACCATTGTGGTTTC
Organism: Sphagnum tenellum; assembly: GCA_963921925.1. Lineage (NCBI taxonomy): Eukaryota > Viridiplantae > Streptophyta > Sphagnopsida > Sphagnales > Sphagnaceae > Sphagnum > Sphagnum tenellum. Next base: position 3,335,649 of record OY998159.1, read on the forward strand.
ATCTAAAACTCCTTGCCATTCCTTTAGAAATTCAATTGGTGATTGAGTTTATGATAATGTAAGTTGGATTAACCTTTTATGAATGGCAACCTTAGATGCCATATTTGTGTGTTCATATTGTGTTTTTAATGTATCCCAGGTTACTTTGGAGGTGTTTAATTATCTTATTATTTATATTTGTTGATCATTATGTCAACTTGTGCCTTGGATTCTTTCAACTTCCAAGTTATATGTAAAACATTATATATTTGATACCCTTGGATCTAGTTCAAACCCATCAACCATTCCCCAAATTTCATTTCTCATCAATAACATTTGTTCTTTAATTGACCAAGTATCATAATTAGCATTATTCAACTTATCTATTTGATAAACATGCTTTGCGAGAAGAAAAGACATTACCATGATAAATATTTGTCATTGGAGGAAATATACTAAATGACAATTTTGTTTCTCAATCCCACATTTGCAATTAGATTGACAAACATAATTATTAATAATGCTTGAAAGATTACAGCTTGAAAGATTACATTTAAAATCTTTTAACATTGAAAATAATCCATTTTAAATTCATGAATCTTTTTTATTCGTGGCAACCATATGCTTTGATATGAAATAATAATACAAAATTATACTACATTACAATCTATGGTACAAAGAAGTAAACTTTCTTCCTAACCATAGAAACTTCAAATGTGTTTCTGCCCTTGAGCTCACTAGGTCATAACTTTTCAAGAGGATTGCAAAGTTGATTTGATCATGTGGAGATTTTGAGTTAAGAGTGATGTTTTTGTTTCTTTCTAGTTGCACTTTTGTCATTTAGGTTGAGAACCTGGAGCTGTGGATAAAGCGCCATTGAGAAGGGCAATTACAAACAGGGACATTGTTGATTTGGAAATGGTGTCCTGCAAGTTCTCACTTCATTCAATGGTGTTTGCTTTGTGAGTTGCTGAACCTGAGATCATGTTATGGTTTAGTTCAGCACTAAAACCGCTGCTAAAGGCAGCTATTACCATGACAGCACCCTGCATGATTTGAGCCCATACATCTCATAACACAATGAGCCCCTGAGCAAAAGCAAAGCTGGCCACCAGTTAGATCAATGGGAGGTGCCAGAAAAGATGAAACTGCTTTTGCTCCACAAATGGACATATCATAGATGACAGAATACTAGAGCTGAAGACTGGCCATTTAAGACAATATTTTCCATGAGTTGTTATAGACAGATAGAAGATTAGGGTGCCAGAAACTTGCTAGCTGCAGCACTTGCCTTTCCATGCTCCTTGTTCTCGAAGAACCAGTTGGCAGAGGTGCTAACAGTTGATGATTCTGTTGATGGAACAGTCATCAACTTCTCCTGCAAATATGTGAGAGAACCGTTAGACGAGACCTGCCTTGAATGATCCAGACATTTCCTGGACAGGATGGAATCTATCAGAGAACAAAATACATCCGAGAAGCTCTCCAAAGTGCCACGAGACATGCCTGGACACTAAATTAAATGAAGCTGCACCAAACAACCACTGCTTAGAAAAATTGGCTAGTCAGACAATGGTTCCAGAACTGATGGTTATGTAGACCCAACAATAAGGCAAATTTACTTCAAGGGAAGCAATGATCAAAAATATCTCATCAAATACCATATTAATCGGGCAAACAATTATAGCAAAAACTGTGCCCTGAGTTTCTGTTTCATTTCTGGAACCACGGCAAGACTCAGTCATCATGTCAGCAATGGAAGTACAACTAGATTACCATGGTGCATGACCACGCTGGTCCAGTCAGGAGCTCACAACTTACTGGCAGGTGAAGAAAGGTCAAGAAGGGCAAAGCACAATAGAGAGTTGGACTGAACTCCTCAACCACCTAATTAAACTGGTACCAACAGAACAGGAACATGGTGAAATAAACAGGAATGTCAACCTGCATTGATGAATGCATTGACAAAAGTGGCAGCCAAATTTTGCCTGGCAGAATCTACAAATTGAACCTGCACTTGTGCATCCATCTACCAGGTGTGCCTGCACAACAACCCCAAGAACATACATCCATAATACAGATCCCTAAGTGGCCCAGAAATGAAAATAACATATTCTGAAGCCAACTCTGAGAAGGTGTCAGATAGGGGGCTAAATGAGAAATGATGTGATACCTTGAGCACCATTCCATCTGCACAGACACTCATTGCCCCTGCAGATGCCGACCAACTCACCTGCACAAGACTTCCCAAGAAGTTGCTGGACAAGGACAGATTTGAGCCAACATAACTTGTAGATATCATCCGGTGTCTTGGGTTCCATGACATTGAGGTCACGTGCAAGTGTAAGGTAGCCCTCATTCAGTTTGCTGTTACTAATCAGCTCCTGAAGAAGTTCTCATTGCTCCTCATTCTCTGCTAGTTCCTTGTCCAACTTTAACAATAGTTGACAAGTACTGTACAGCAATGACAACCATGTGATTGCAGGGGCCCTCCTTGCCAATGACATTGTAAATTGTGGGGTTTCACAAGGAGTGCAACCCAGTGCATACTCACTCCTACCATGCTAGATACTACAGCAATCTGTGCATGGTCCCTTAATATTTATGTTGTACTAGCAGGCTCAATTGCTGCCTTTCATTTGAAAAGCAAACTTTGGGTAATCACACTAAGTTTTGGTAGTTGAAACAGTATTGGGAATGGTGTCTTTTATGCACTTGAAAGCCTGAGCCACTTTGTTGGGATGCAGGCATGTGCAGTGTTATTTGATTCTGTCAACAAGGAGGACCCCGCAATCCGAATTGGTGTAATCATGGGCCTTGGGTTGGCATATCCTAACACCCAAAAAGAGGAGGTCAGATTTATATCTATATTCTTGGTTGAGGTGAGGAAAATCTTTGAAGATTTTATGTTGTGTGAGTGTTGAGGCAACCACTGAGGGTAGTTTGAGCTACCATGTATGGAATACCCTTCACCTTTGATTGTCACCGGTGTCCATTACTTATGTGGTTGACACTAAACAAGATCCAGTATTTGCCTGCTGGGGTTTGTCAGGAATGCCATGATGCAAAGTCCTAGGAATAAGATACTGTTGTCTGGTGTGGTAAACATCATTGTTTCCAGGGTCACTGCACACATTGTCTTGTGGTTCACTCAGTGAATCTTATAGAATGGCTGGTGAAATTGAGGGCAGGTGCTGGAGGTGCTGACACCAATAGTGCAAGACTCCAACCTGGGGATTGAAGTGGCTGGCTTTGCTGCCATGACACTTGGGTCTTGTCTATGTGGGCTCCTGTAATGAAGATGTGGCACAATCAATTGTTCTTTCCTCGATGGAACACACTGAGACAGAGCTCGGTGAACCCCTGGCTTGCTTCCTTTGCCTTGGTCTTGGTCTTGGTCTTCTCTACCTTGGCAAGCAGGTAATGTGGGCCCTTTTCTGTTCCTTTTTGGTGGAGTCCTTTTATCTAGTAAGGTTGTATTTGCACAACTAGAAAGCTCGTGGTCAAAACCTGGCCTGACCATCCTGCCATATTTAGGCACACTATTTTACAGATATGTCTATTGAGAGTGGCTTCATTGCAGGTAAATGTGCAAAAAACAGTGTAGAGAGTGAAGCTTTGAACTGATAAACTGTTATGAGAAGGGCTGCAGTATCATTTGGAAGCAACCATGGAGGTGGCTGAGACATTGAATGAAAAGATCTCAAAGTATTGCTAGGTCACACTGGATTCATCTGCCTATGCAGGCACAGGAAATGTGCTCAAGGTAACTTGTTTTTGTGGTTCTGTCTTGCAGAGCATAGGTGTTATGACTATAACCATTTTAAGAGTCAGCAGGATGTACTTAATCTGGAGTCTTGAAGAGGTGGTTGAAACAAAGACATGAACTACGCAGGAAAGGAACTGAAATTTCCAGTTGTCAGCTGGAATGTTCATTGTACCAAATGAGGCAAAACCAGAAATACCTGAAGTTGATGAGGGCATGAATAATGTATGATGAAGTTTTAGGACTTCTTATGCAACTTGAAGGTCTTTCTGTAATTTGTGGAGCATCAACTTGTTGGCTGTCTTAGATAGTCATACAAGGCAGCTCATAACCTTTCATTGAAGCCATTAATCGAGAGGGAAAGAGAGACAGAGTAAGAGTTGGCCTAAAGCTTTCTAACTTCTTGTGTTGTGATAGGTGCAAGCATTTTTAAGCTTTTGAGAAGGCAGATAGCCATCAGGCACCTGCATTACTGGGCATAGCACTGGTTGCTATGACCAAAGAGCTTGGATTAGACATGGCCATCCGGCATCTTTTACTGTATGGAGAGCAGAATATTCGCTGGGCAGTACCACTTGCTCTGGGCCTTCTTCCAATTTCAAATCCCAAGGTAAGGTTTGCCAATTATCTCTGTAGCTTCACTATTCTTTTAGTGGCCAAGCTTTAGTGAAGTAGTCCTCTTTCTGCCTCCTCAAGTGGATGTAAGAAGTCATGCTCGTGAAATAGTTTTCAGCAAACATATATGTACATAGTGGGGAAAGAACTATGTTGGCATGCTCGTATCATCCTGGTGACTTTCTGGTCAAGGCTCCTACTTCATATTTGGTTGGTGAATGGGGCAATAGAGATGGATGCACTGAGTTGACTTAGCCATGACACTGACTCCGAGGTGGCCATGGTATGTTCAGATAGCTTCAATAGGTTGATGTGGCAATTTCCTACTCTTTTTCTGTTGCTGCAACTTTATTCAATGTTTGCTTATGGCATCATCATCCACACCCCCTTTGTGCTCCAGGTAAGCTGCATATTTGAGGTTATAGAGCTTGCAAGAACTATACTCTAAGGGTGATGCTGGATTAAAATGACTCTGCATGTTTGCAACTGCACTTCCTGTCGGTTGTTTCATTCAGGCAGCTACTGTATCTCTGAGCCTAATAGGAGTACTAACAATGCCCATATTTTGTGGGCATGTTTTGCAATCTGTCTAGCTACTACTAGAAAAGACCTGAGCCTTCTTTTCTGTGATTCTAAAGCTGAATCCAGACTGCCAGAAAGACTACTTGAGTAGTTAGGTGGGACTCAAAAACCTTCTGGTCTCAATAATCTCCATCACTAAGTGCTTTCATGTTTACCAAATTTTGTTAAGGTAACCTTTGCACTGGTGCATGTGCTTGTCATATTGAGATTGTGGAAATGTCTTTCGCATCTACACTTTCATTGCTATGAATTGGTCCATGTGCAGTCTGAGTTGAAGTAGGTGCAGACCCAAGCACAGGCAGAGCATCATTTATATGTCATGAGAGTAACTGTGCTCCCTTGATGAGAGTTGAGAGTTGGCTCAAGGACATTTAGCAGCAGAAAGCAAGTTTTGGTATTGCTGTAATTGTCTACAATTTCTTGGGGATCTGTGATGTCATTGAATATCACCCGTCCTCTTCTTCATATTTCATTTACTGTTATTCATTCACATTGATCCAAAGATGTAACAAAACTCTGGACACAGGTGATTCATAAAGCTCAATTGTATAGCAGTAGGAGTTTCATTTGATTCTATTTCTGCTGAAGTCTTTGATTTAGATTAGTCTTTACAACCATGTGTGCTGTACTGACGTTTTTGTAGTCAAATTATTTTTCCCCGTGCTTTCACCAATCCATTTATGATGGAAGAGAATCTATTGAAAAGTCATTAGTAGGTTCCATTGTGATTTTCTCTTATTGAAAAGTTGTCAACATGTTCTGTCATGATTTTGCATTGTAAATACAAGTGATGGAACACACAGTGCTGAAATCACTGAAGAAATTTCACAATACCACACTCAGAATGTTTTGTAGAGTAGAGATGTCAGAAAGCAAACAACACCAGTACCAAATAACCAGCAGTTACAATACAATTCTTTAAAATACACAATCATGGTTCTCTTAAAATCAAAGAGCCAGTTTATGTTAATGGCCTGGTTCTCAACAGATTGAAAAATCAATTGCAATATATTACTGGAGTTCTCAAATAAACTCTAAGAACTGGTCAAATAACCTTTTACAAAACTGCTGGTCCTTTGGTTGTTATTTCATGAAAACTGCAGACCCTGCAAGGGTATTTTACCAGAGGTCCTTTGATTCTGAATATTTTCAAAAATCTGAAACCAAGGTTTTGATTCCAGAAATTTTATTGAAAAACAGAAACTAAAGTCATTTAATTTCCAAATTTGGAAAAAACTGTAACATTGGCCACAAAAAGGTTATTAAAACATCAAATAACTGCTCAACACTACTGAGTACCATACCAGACACTAAATAGGTGCATCGAGTTCAATCTGGCACTGACTCAATCATGCTTATTTTACTGGCAGACTAGAGCAGATTAGTGAAGTGAAGGCAAAAGAAATTAATAAATAAACAAAAGAAGGAAAGGAAAATTCATATATGAATATATATGAATGAGTTACCCATCTGTTCAAACAGAGAGAAGTTATTTTCCTTTCTAGTGACCCAATAGAACCAGATAGAGCTAAGAGAACCTCCCTAAAAATAAGTGAGTCCAGTACAGATTCCAAGCAAGTCTCGATTAAGTTGACAATCCCCTGCGCACTTAGATCAGCACACATAGAAGATTCTAGCGCCCTCACCAACAAGGCCTGCGAGACCATCTGCACAAGATGACCACCTCATAGTGACCACACAGGCATACATTATGAACACTTTACCCATGTGTTCAAATGGAGAGAAATCATTTGCCGTTCTAGCGACCCAATAGAACCAGATCGAGCTAAGAGAACTTCCCTAAAGACAAGTGAATCCAGTACAGATTCCAAGAAAGTCTCAATTAAGTTGACAATCCCCTGCATTTAGATCAGCACACATATACAAGATTCTAGCACCCTCACCAGCCAGGCCTGTAAGACGATCTGCAGAAGATGACCACCTGATAGAGCTTCATCAACCTCAATGCTTCAAGCTCATTCTGATGAAGACCTGACTACAGAACCTCCTCTTCATGGTAGAGGTATAACCCTAGCCCAAAACGTGCACAAGCACGGCGAAAAGCCATCCCTTCAGCTTTTTGCACAGGATCTCCAAATTGAGTGTCACTTACTGATGCTGTCCCTGACGATTCTCTCCAAGCCTGCACAATTCAGGCAGTACTCAGAGACATGGAACCATTAGTTGCAAGAGATAGCATATTTGCAGTGTCAAGTGCAGTGCATAGACAATAGGTTGAAGCTAAAGGTACAATCATGTCAAGTTCATCAAATGTGAAGTCCATGCATGATTTCCATTTGTGAGTACTGTTGTCTGATTATGTCCAACACCCTGCTACCATTCAAGGAACCCAATATGCTTGGATCATGAAGGTAGGAAATGCATCTGGTGGTGCCCAACTAGTGCAACAAGAGGCACCTGGAACATGAAACAAACTCCTCACATCCTAAACATGCTCTTTTTGCCTCTATCATTCTTCCTGAAACCATTTGAACTCTCAGACTCAGGTTTCAATTTTCTTGGTCTTCAATTTTCCATGGCCATTTGACTAGTGGCCAATTCTCCCCACGTTCTTGCACTCTTCCTTCCTCAATTCCTCTTTACTTTGATGTCCTTAAAAGTGTAACAGATTGCTTGCTTCCAATTCCATCCATTGCAAGATATAGAAATCAGTTGCATTCTCGTCTTAATCTTTGCTGGTCCAAGTTCAACACTGTTTTGATCCCCAGCATCCTCTTCTGCAGTTGGCCTCTTAATTACCCAGATAAGATTTGTGATATACACCCCTCCATTTCAGCTACACTTACATGATTCTCTTTGGTTACTACTGGCAGTAATGGCCACTAACTATCTCCACTATGTTATACTGGCGTGCAATTACAACAACTATATGACACAACACGCATAAACAGGTAAAGTACCTCGCCATCAGACCCACGAATTGTGACTCGGTAAACAACAGACACAGTTGAGCTATCTGCTGCAAAGGTAATGCTCCGGATTTCTCCGCTCCAACCTGTACCAATTTCATGAACCTCATTGGAAATCTCAATTGCACAATATAGGTACACAACTTCACTCCATGCTTTTACATCTGGTATGCCCAATAGCAAAGAGGTTTTGGATCCAGACATGAAATATAGCACTGAAGTTAGCCAACTAATTGAGTCTCAATTCAGAAAACTTTCTGGGACAGCTCAAGGTGTAGCCAACAATCTCAGAATGGGCACAGATAAGATATACAAGTGATCACAGTGTTCCATTTTGGTAAATTGCAGGATTTCCCTGTAAAGACTTTCAGTCACAACCAGACCTTCAAGAAATGTCATATTCCTTGAAAAAGGTCATGATAGCATGAGCTTCATAAACTCTAATGTGGGCTCATCATCAAACATTCAGTGTGATGCTCAGCCTATCATCCAGGAAAAGGCTGGAAAAAACTCATCACATGTTGGCTGTGTAACTCACAAACTTGCAAAATAACATCAAGTACTTTCAGTTTGAAAAACTCCAACAATTTTAAAGCTGGGAACTCTGCAAGTTGTTTCTATATCTTACTTTTGACACCATAACATGCATCCAAACTGCCAAGGAAGATCATGCCCAACATTTTCAGGAGCTTCTGCCTCAATAATAATGTGATACATACAACAACTTGTACTGGCCTGGAACTCATACATACAAACTAGTGAGGCTCAGCAAATTCAGAAAGGAGGCAGACAGGGTTACAAAGTAACACAATGGTCTTCTTCTACACATCCAGGGTCCCTCCCACAAATCAAAGAGATCACATGTAAGAAAATCTTTTGTGGAAGTCAGGAAAACACTGAACCTGGTGCATAAAAACTGAGCATCCGATTTGCATGGTACCTGCAGCAGCAGGAAGAAGAATCATTAAAGGCAGGTTCTTTAAAGCTCTGGACCAATAGACATTCCCCATACATTGCATGCATAGGCAACCATGTGCATTAAACAGAGGTATTTGTAAGAAAACTGGCATGTCCCCACCCATGAAAGAGAGGGTAGAAATGGGTTGATACTGGATAACATTCCCTAGCATTCCCCAGTTAAACATTTCCCACTTGGGACATATCTCCTAAGTGCCCTAGTTCAAGATAGCATGTGACATGTGCAGGATGTCGTCTCCAGTTTCATCCTACTGTCTGTGGGACTTATCACAAGTGCAGCAGGCATCCGGACCTCATATGCCTTATTGCAAGGATGACAATGGCACTACCTGATACAACAAAATATTTTAGCACCTGAGGTGGATCACATAGCAAAGGTAGGCAAAGACTTTTCCCATCAGAACTTCGAAAGAATTTCTATGTACAAATTGGTTTATGACGGGCAAGGGATTATTACCAAGGGATGTACTTGAGGCTGACGCCGTTGTCGTTCTTCACCTTCAAAACCTTATCCGGGACGCGCTTGTTCATGTCACGGAGAATCTCAGCCAGCGGGCGAGTAATGAATGACGACTCTTTGGACGATTCCAGCGGCACTGCGTAGCTGGCGTACGGTGCCACTGACGAAGTCGTCGTCTTCGTCGTCAGTTTCGAAGCCTCCGTGGCCCTGGGTGCGAACAAGAAGATCTGGCTAACTTTTCTGTACGAAGCTTTCATCCCCGTCCTCGCCCATGGCACTGGGCTTCCGAGAAAGGGACTTGACAAGGCCATTGAGGAGGAGAGGGAAGCAGCTCCACAGAGGGCGGGGGCAGATGATGAGGAGGAGGAGGACAACGACGATGATGCAACAGGGGGGCGAATGGCGACTGCAGAACTTGCGGCAGATAATACAGTTTCCATCATGCAGCACAAGCAGCAAAAATTGTGCTCCTCCTCACAGACCTCCTCTTGAGTACTTGCGTAAGGGTACTACGGTATGAATCCTGGGGACGGACAACAATCGAATGGTGTGCTCGAAACTGATCTTCCACGAACACAATCCGATCTCTCTCGAACTGACTGACACCTTCAAGACCAGACCGTGCTAGAGACTGAGTTCCAGAAGAAAAAAGGAAAGCTGATGAGGAGGAGAAAAATCAAGCTCCTTACTAGGCAAAGCTCATGATCTGCAGTCTAGGGCACACGCAAGGCCTGCTGCCTGCGCATATGCACAGAAAACAAATGTTCGCGTGGGAGCGCAAGGCAGTCCAACGGCCATGAAGCATTTGGTCAATTTTATAATGGAGTCAAAGTCGCCATCAGCCATGGGAAGAAGAAGATTTAGCCAAATTTGACAACAACCCTAAACTATGAACGTCAATTGATGGAATCGCTGCCAAACTTCACAAAAGGAAAGCACCCAAGAAAGGGCAAGAAAATGAAACAAGGGGGCAAGGATCTCAAAGTCAAGGAAAGCAAACAGCCCAAGTGGAACATGTTTTAGTAGCCAATATGTAAGTCAAAAGAGTTGGGTCACAAGGATGCAAGGGAACCACTAAGTATCAACACCTAACTTCCACCAATAGCTTGGAGCATATCATCTAAAGAGAGAGGAAAGTAAACTTGATATAACTTCAAACATAGAAGAACCCTCTTTGCAATACTAGCCTACCTTGATATGGAGGTGACCTACGCTTTCATTAAAGTCATCAATATTCTCTATTTATAAAATGAATGCAACATGGATAAAGGAAGGACTTCAATGCCTTTTGTTGTTTATGTCATGTTAGCACATTGATGAAAAAAACCTATCAAATTGTTGGTGAAGACACCCAAAAACTTCTATGGCAAGAGAAAAAAACTTGTCCCTAGGGTAATGGTTGCAATAAAGTCATTTCTTTACTTGAGTCAACATTGTCCCAACCACCCCACAAGAAACGGTTATCCATGATTCCAAGTTTATTCAAGTGAAATCAATAATGAATGTTCGAATGTCATCAATTGACAAAACAATGTTGACTTGTTGATAAAAACTATGAAAAAAAGTGAGTTTATTCTTGCAAAACATGAAACTTTGAATTTCTTACAATGGGCATAAAAGCATCTTAAATAACATCATGGGATGCAATCCTTTTCTCACCATGGGTGCAATAAACAAGGTGGATCCCTATGGGGTCTAATGGATAGCCATAAATGCAATGTGTTAGATCAAGAGCCAAAGGATGGGGGAGGTTTAGTTTAGTTTGCAATGTAAAGGAGAAAACATTTGAAAGCAAATGAAAACATGAAACAATAAGACAAGCATATAACCAAGTTTTCGCACTAGGCCCTACATAGGATTTCAAACGTGTCCAATGTGAATTAGAAGACATGTTTAAAATGATGTTGGAAAAGGAATGATTGTGCAATCTTTTTAAAATACTCTTGAAATTGATTTACTCCCCTTTTTGCAAGTTGTTCGAACGGGGGTAAACATGTTGTCGTAATTAAAAGAAATTTTTTTGAGAAAATTTCAAGTGCACTTAGAAAGGGAGCAAACCTAAATTGTTAGCCCCAATGGCCTCCAATAGTAATGGACGTAAATCCAATAAGAATGTAAAAACAATGACAAGCATTACAAATGCCCAACTCCCCAAGTGAACCATCAACATTGTGTTCTTTATAAAAGTGACGCCTATCCCTCCACTAAAAATGGGGAGTGAAACTTACCAATGCACCAAAAAAGTCTTTGAACATTTAAACTTAGGCCTAAAAGCCTTTTGAAAACCTTCATGAATGTCAAATTCAAAGAATTAAGTAGATGTCGAAAACTTGAGAGGGGCAAAAAAGCACAAAGCAAATAAAAAAGTCTTTGTACAAAACATTAAAAAAGAATCCCAAAAGCAAATTGGACATCCCTCAACCTAAGAAACACATCTACATAACAAACATTTCCATCCAATGCATCTTACAAAAAGGAAAAAAAGAATGACATAGACCCCTAAAACCTTAATGTCGTTAGAAAGGCATCAAAAACCAAAAAGAGGGGGAAATTCAGGGGGCAAGCTGAAAGGAGACCAAGTTTTGCACTTGTGGGGTTGGATAATCAAACCATTGACGTTAGTTGTGAAGCAAAATTGTCAAAAGTGAGGGGAACAAGAGAAGGAGGGGTTGACAATGTGAATGTATCTACCAACAAAAGGAAAATACATTAAAAAAAACCAACAAAAAAGATCACAAGGCACATAAATGAACAAGATCAAAAAGAGGTTCAACAAATAGGTCACCCTAACACTTGTTCACATACAAAAAAGGATAAGATACAACTCTCCTTCATGAAAATGATGACTAAGGAACAAAAACAACTAATGGTCATAAAAAAACAAACAAAAAAGAAGAGCAGATGAAAATGGCCTTATGAAAGATGGAATTAAATGCATACGTCACATTCACTTGCAACACCACCCAATTGGGATAGATATTTAAAATAACTTAAATATTATGCACCGTCACCTCACACCCACCATTAACTAACATGCCAAACTACAAATGAGAAGAAAATGCATCTTGGAACTAAAAATATAAGGTTTTGCTGATTAGCCAATAGAAGACCTTGCCCACTACAATCAATTTGATGCCACCCAAAAGTTTGGCCAAAGCCAAAAGCCTAATGCCAACAAGGATGTGAGTTGTGGAACTTGGAAAGCAACCCATGGCAATGAAAACTAGACTAGTGAAGTTGAATGAAGTCATTGGTACAATCCTTGAAGTCAAAAGCATCTTCAAGATGTTCAAAAACCATGCCAAAAGGTCCCCCTACGGAAAGATGGGACACATGCACAAAGGTTGATTTTAAAAAATCCAAGGATAACTCTAGTTCTCCATCGGGTTGGAAGTCCATAACAAAAATCAAGGTAGGGAGAGGGAGAAGGCAAAATCAAGGGGTGGAAAGCTTACAAAGCAAAAAAAAATTCTGAGGAATCAAAAGCTGGGGCTGAAGGGTAAGTTTTGTACAAGCATATTTTTCAAACTTTGTTGAAGTAGTTATGGGAAGGTGAAACAAAAGAAGAATCCAAAAAGAGCATGGGCATCAAAGGACCTTGGTCTAAAGATAAAGATGTAACATATGTTTGCGCCCCAAAAAAATGCTTCACCTAAAGGTTTCTCCAATCTCCAAGCAAAAACCACCAAAGTTGGGCCTAATCTTTTGGTGTTCAGTCATGTCACTCCCAATGGGGAGGACAGGACACCACAATGGAAAAGTAAAAATAAATGTTAGATGACAATGCTGAATAGGTCTCAAACAAAATAATCCAAAAGCAAATGAAAAATAATTTGCACTTCTCATCACAAAGCGATAGGGATCTGTAGAGTGAAGAAGACCCAGATGGAAGACGCTGAAGAATCCAGCTCTAACACCCAAGCCAAGAGAGGGAGAAGGGGCAAGAAGGGAAGCCAAAAGGCAAGAAGAACCACCACAAGCAAAAGCATGAAAGGCTTTTGATGCCGGTGGTGACGAAACATACCATGTCATGAAAAAGGCACCACATCCAGAGCAAGGAATATGACAATATGCCCAACTCTTGCCGATAACGAAAAAAACGAGCCTAGCTGGTAACTGACCTAAGCGACCACACCGAAACAGGGGGAGAAGAGGATACCATGGCCGAAGCTGGCACAGGGGGAAGGAATGGGGAGTGTATGCCGGTATATATGGAGTATGGAGGAGGGACTTAGACGCCAGAGACAGAGGCAAAATGACCCCAACCAAGGGCGAAGCACCCATGAAAAAAAAAAAAAAAAAAAAAAGGCCAACTGCTCACAAATTAAAATCAAGAACCTGGAATCTCCAAGCACTGCCCCGACCATTGGAGACAAGACTGAGGGAGCTCTTTGTCGCACAGCCATCGCTTCCCCCTCTATCCCCGTTCTGCTTCTTGCAGCAAATGTAATCTCCTCCAACACAAGAGCCAGTGTTTCTTTCCTTCTCTTCAAATGCAGGAGCTTTAGCTTCGAGTAGTGGTAGTGGTGGTGGTGATCATGATGAAGCAGGTCCAGCCCAACGGTTATATCTTCACTGTTGTTGCAAATCAGTCCATATTATGGGCCGACACCCACGAAAATCATATGCAGAATCAGTGCAGGAGGAGCTGCTTCAGCACGATCAGCTTGATCCAAGTTGTGATTTGCTTCAAAATATGATCCACTGCAGTCACAGGCTCGTAATGCACTTCGTTTGCTTGAGTTCTTTGTCGCCGGAATTGTAGTCAGATCTTGGGTGTTGCGTCCTTTGCATTGCAGCAGATGTAGAATACTAGGGCTGCGTGAAGATGATGGCAATTCCTAATCCGTGAGTTTCCTGTAGTTTGCAGGGGTTACCAGCTCAGAAACAACTCAGTGTTTCCCAAAGAAAGGTCGAGCAGCATAATTGCTGCAAGCTCTCTTCCTCGAAGAAGAGCTCCTCACTTCACTCGAACAGTGAGCGTCAACTTGCCGCACCGCACACTGTGCCCAACCCAGTGCGGGTGTCTTTCAACGGGCCTTTGAGACCCAGCAGAGTCGAAGAACAAGAGCTTATTGAAGAAAGCAATCGCAAGTTTCAGGGAGCTGCTGTGGGAGTCGGTGATGATCTGCTTTTGAGGAAGTCGATTGAGTCGATGGAAGTTTGCTTCTAGTAGTTGCAGATAGATCTAGTGCAGAGCTACTGCGGCGGTAATCTCAGCAGCAGGAGGAGCTCAACCAAAATTCCATCACCATTTTTTGAGAACTTCATAAAGCTTCATTGCTCCCTTTCCCACCTCTCTCACACTTTTCAGGAGTCAACAAAAAGAAACTTTCATCAGAAGTGTGAGCCCTACTACAACCCCATTCATCAATTTGTTTAAAACCTTGTTCTATGTTTTTGGCTACCCAAACACTTTCCAATATTTTACTCCTACCTTTAACCAAATTGAACAATTTTTGTGTCATCGAATGTGCAAACTGAAGGTTTACAAATGTTCTTTGCGCATCAGTAGTAATGGACCAACACACAGAGATCACAGGAAGACAATGAGTGATGGTTTGCTTCAAAAATCTTGAAAAAAAAAAATCTCGAACTCTCTCTAGTTGCAGCCTCCTGTCTTCCTCATCTTCTAGTCCCTTTTGAGTGATTTAGAATTTGATAGGTGCATCTGTTTTAATTTACCCATCACCAAACAGTGAAAGGGATCACAAGGATTTCGCCTACAAATGAGTGGGCTACAACTGTTCTTTGGGCTTCAGAAGCAGAGGAACAATTTGTTATGACTTGAACTCCTTTGAAGATGCTTGTGAAGATGCTTGTGAAGTGTTTTTCTCTAGTCAAGACACACACGCACACACGTAGAAACCTCATAAATTGCAAAGCGTCTCTCCATTGGAAGGACAAATGTGAACTAGGTAACAAGTAAGTACCCTTCCAGCTACTCAGCATAACAACACATAATGACAATTGAGACACTTTCTTTTCATCCCTGAAGAGAGTATTTATTACATTCTCATGAAAGAAGCAACAGGGTCACAGAATCATCAGATGCCAATGAGAGCCAATGTCGATAAGCCTTCTGCCCAGTAGTAGGGTCATCTAATGACATAAAGCTTGAGTGTAACTGGTTAGTCAATCAAAGCATTGAGATTCTCATTATGGTCAGTTATGTTTAAATAGCAAACCACACAATTGACTCTAAGTACAGCCATGAAAGGAGGTGTAAGGCAAAGAATCAAATATGTAAACGCAATCTCACAACAAGGTATCAAAAATTATTTACTACTTTTGGTATTTCCATGTTATAGATATATGGATTTTTAGTCCTGCAATAAGGCAAGACCCCAGTTTCTTAATTGTTCCTTGGATTAAGACTTCTGGAATTCCATTAAACACAAATATTCATGATTGTTGCACGAACACAACTGTTGAATAGATGCTTACAAATTACAAAACAAAACTTATCAGCTTTTGCTAATTGTGGGATATCCAGCACCTGCTGATGCTTGTCCGCTGGGTGCATTTGCAGTAGGGGCCATGACACCATTTCCACCAATGGATGACTCTGAGTAGGCCCTCCTCGACTTGGAGTTCCTTGGAGAGCCCATGGAGGGTCCAGGGGACTGAGGCAATGGTCCATTGTAATCACCATTGGTCATAGAATAAAACGTAGGTGACGCCTGTGGTCCTTTGGGAGCAGGAGAGGATAACCCTGTTGACTCGATTCGGGAGTGGAGCCGCTGTGATGATGACTCTGTGTCAAGAGGGAGCTCTTCCAAGGTCTGGTGACACAAAGGATTCCATATTAGGGACCACAGTGACTGGCCAATGAGCATTTGAAGGTTTACCTATAGCACTAATGCAGGTCATTGCATACTAGCACCCCACTTTCATTCAGGTACCACTCAAAACTAATTAGTTTCGTAGTTGAGGATGACAATGCAAAGCAACTAAAACTATACTGAAGAAATATCAAGCAGAAGTGTAGTGTTGGTGTGAGGATAGGGACTCTTTGACTAGGCTGGAACCAACACACAGTTGCTAGTCAGAAAGGAAGGTGACGGAAAAGGGCCCCTGGGTTTTGGTAGCCATACCCAAGCTGCTTGTTGCAGTATACGCAAAATCTCTTTACAACGCTTTCTCTTCACTGCGGTCTCCTCTCTTTCTTGCAACATCTCCTCAAAGAGATTTTCTCTGCACAATATTCACACATATTTAGTCTTCAGAAAAGAATTACAAGTACTCTATGTGCACACTCTACATTGATTTTTTATCTATACCTGTAGAGCTTTCGGATGAACACACTGTGAAGTTCTCGCTTTGCATGATTCACCTGAACACAAAAGCAAACCCATCATTCTCTTCTCCCTTACATCACTAGAATAGAAGCAGAAAATACCACAAGTAATAACAGGTAGATAGTAATAGATTGATAAACAATCTAGAGTTCCTCACACAGAAGAGTTATGGTGATGAACATGACACACCAGAAAATGCATGATAGCCTTGGGGACAGAATCCTGGATATTTTTTCGGACTATGTCGTAGTAGGACTTCAGGAGCAATCGAGTCACTGTAATCTCAACAGTCTCTTGCTCTGTTTGGGTGTCATTTGGCCTCAGCACTGATGGTGGCTGCATATATCCATAGCCAGTTCTTGTTAAAAGCAATCACATCATGACAATCTTGCAAAACCTTCCTCAAATTTTGCTTCTACAATGGTACCCTGAAGGTTGTTCCACCATCTAAAGGATTCTACCAGTCGCTAAATATAGTTCAGAGCTCACCTCACGTAGCTGAATGTTTGCAATGGAAGGCTCTGAGGCTCCTTGTACTGGTTCACTGTGCCCTCTATTAAGCACATTCCCATTTGCAGCTTTCTCATTCCCAAATATTGTCGGGATTCCCCAGCTCCCTGTGGCAGGGGGATTTCCTATTACACAGATTGCAAAATGTGAACAGAAAGAGAAGATCCTATTCTTGGAACTGAGCTTGAACCAGAAAATATGACCATTGGTGATAGGTCTTCACTTTGGGATGTGTTCATACCTGGAGGAACAGATTTCTCTTGCTGCCCAGTTGCACCCTTCACATTCTGCAATCATAAACACAGGTGAAGGACATGAGCAAAATGGCAGCCGACATGAAGGAGCAAAACATAATGATCACTTTATAGTAACCCAAATGAGAAAGTACATTTACTGAGAACGAGCATTTACTGGTATCCACATTCCAGTCTCAGAAAATCCGGCTCGAGCAAGACTATTATCAAGATTCTGACCAGTTTTCCCTGGATTTAGGGATCTCCCTTTCAGTCATTGGGCTTTCCAGTGGCTATTTAGTCTGTGTGACTTATTGTGATAATACTATTTTTATTCTCATGCCAGCAGGTAGCACATGCCCAGAGTCCAATGAATCCCATACATTCTCATGAACAACAGCTGCATTTGTACGAGCCATGATTGCCCGTGATTTGGCAGCCTTCTCTGGTAATGGTAGCCGATCAGCACCAGACTCCTTCCAGTCATGCGCATCCTGCAACTCATAAACGATCCATCTTAGGATTGATGAAATCAAAATCCTTGGACCCTCACCTACACCATATCCCATCAGCTGTGAATAGCCTATGTGAGAGAACAAACTAAACAATCTATTACAGAATCTGAGAATATCCCATGCTGTAATGAATCCAAATTGAGGTAAGACACCTTCATGCCCCGCTGTTGCTGAATTGCTAGCTCCACTGCTCTACTGCCTCCAACAAAGTTAGGGTGGGAGGTATTTATATAATCCATCTGCAACCAAGCATTCTCCTCCGAACTGATGAGTAGGCCATTTCTTAGAATAAAGTAGCTTTTATTTGTTGTACAAGCACAGAGCACATGCAAAGGTGATGGACTGATTGAAGATTATCAAACTTCAATTGTGACAATAATGAGGTCAGTTTTACACTTTAGATGTTCATGATTTTGAAACCTTTATGAAGCAGAGAAGCATGTCAACACCAATGATTGCACTGTTAAAGAAAGACAATGCACCTCCATCTCAATTAGATGGCCAATCATAGTTTCCGCAGGAGCCAGGCCTTCCCGCAGAAAATTGGCCATTACTTCCTCAATCCGTCTTCGAAGCAAAGGGAATCGTTGCAGTTCATAAGTCTCACATCGATGAGAGATCTGCCATTGCATCATCCACCTTTCAAGCTAAAAGAACAGACCTTATGATTCCACTGAGGAAGTAGAGACAAGAAAGAGTCCAATTGAGCAGAAACAGCGTAAGTAATCACCTTGACAAGCTCATCATAGATAAATCGTGCACACTGCAGGCTGGGATCAAGGAGTCGTGCAATCTGTCGACGGATCAACACTTCAAATGGGACCTAAGCAAGCCAAGATAATGACCCCCTGTCAACATGTGAATTAAGCCTAGCATCTGGACCCTGAGAAAGAAATTGATATGTCCTCCAGGTCATAAATCAAACTGAAACATTGCGATTGTCATTGATATATCTGGACTATGAAAGTTGTGCACTAGAAGTTGTCAAATAATGCATGCATTACCAACTTGACCATCCCTGTCAAGAGTTTGAAAACTCTAAAGAATGGAGAAAGCATCAAAGCATAGATGGCCACCCAAAAGGGGTTTCCCTGTACAAATCTATTTCTGTAACAATATGTCACTCAATATTCTTGACTCATGGTCTACACCTTTACAAGAGTTACCTCAGGAACAAATAGGACATTCTTGGGCCCTGTTGCATTCTGAATGGCTGTTCGGATATCTTCATCACTCAAATCATCACATGGATCCACATCCTGCAGAAAACAGACAACATTACAGGGCTGGATTGTTGTACACGTGATGAGCTCCTTAAGGTGGAGAACATCAAGCCATGACCTGCATGCATAGCAAGGGTGAAATGCTTCTCTCTGGAACAGAATCTGGCCTAGTTTATCATTCTGCCACCTGCATCTTGCTGCTAAGAAATATTGCATGCCTACATGCAGAAAGTTCCACATCCACAAAGAAATGGGTACCTCCAAACTTTTAACAAAGATTGCCTGGAATATGTAGTGAATGCGTGCTCCCCCAGAGAGCTCAGTTGTTGACATCTCCTCATTTTTTCCATCAACAATGGACTGGAAACCTGTCCCAACAAGAAATCTCTGAATTGATGTTTGTTGAGGACATACTGGATGTGGCATCTACTGTCTAATTTGAGTAACAAAATATTCACAACATAGCATCTCACGGACTGAAGAAGGAAGCAAGATAGTCACTTGGGTGTACATGGAATCCCTAACAGGGTAGGAGGTAGTGATGAACCAGAAGCTTAGAATATTGGAAGTGTTCATCTCTCCTTTGACAGAAGTAACTACTTTTGTCTCAATTCTGCAATAGCCTCAAGAGGACGATTTAATCCATACGCACCATGAGTATATTTAGTGATGATGCCAAGCAACAATGCACCCTGTCCAGACTGTACATCCCAGATGAAGCACATGATAATAATGTGAGTACTCTTCAAAGCCTGATCAATTATCTCAGTATATTTGTGATCAGTAGGCTTGACATTAATCTTCTTCAGATTGAAAGGACAAATTGGAAGGAGTCAATCAAAGATGTGTCCTTTTTTATGCAGAAGATCAGAAGGGTTTACCTTCGACTCAGTAAGCTCCCCATAACTGGCAAGTTCCTTCTGCATAGTGATCATCTGAGTGCTGATTCGTGCTTTCAACTCTGGAAGTATGGCCTTTATGTGTTCCACAAGGATCTATTGAGCACATACAAATGCCAACCACTAGTAAAATACGACATATCCAATTCGGACATGGTTTGCTTTAAGAGTTAATACTTTATGCAAAGAAAATATGTGATCAGGTCTTGTTACCATGTTTAATTTCTTGGCCAACAGAGGAGTCCCACAGCGATCTCCTAAGTTATGGTAAACCTGCTCCAAAAAATATACAGCAAGAATTTAAGCTCAAACACAAGTTCAGTGACCAGTGGAACAAAACCACATAGGGACATAGGGAAAAAAGAGGCCAGTTTTTTCCATTTCCTGTCTGTTACTCCAATCTCCATTACATGGCTATCCACAGGGGCTTCAAATTTTTCTGATTTGGAAAAATCTTACCCATTTTCCAAATTTGGAAAAAACATCCCCATTTCATATGGAAATCCTTCAGGGTAACAGTTTCCAAGGACTTACCAAATTACAACATTCCAAGCAATAGTGAGACAATTGGAATTCAAACAATCTTTTGTTCTGAATTTTTAACACTCCTTTGAACTCCTTCTGAAAGAATAGATTGCCCTTCACTGTGTGGATTAGGTATCCAAACAAGAAACTTCTATGGAAAATCAAATTCTTGCAAAGAACTGTCCCTATCTGAAACCTATTTGACCAGTCAACATCATTCTAATCAGGCTCCTGTTACATGAGGCCATACATGGCTCACAGAGCATTTACAGAAATACAGTTAGGGTGAGATCAAAGATTCAGGGTTCAGGCTCTGGGTTCTTTATCTACAATCTAGAAGGAGAAGTGACTCATACAGGTCGGCTGCGGAAGAAATTCTCTTCGTTGTTGAGAGCTTCCCGGATGCTCCTGTTTGCAGCTATGTCCTATGATAGTCCCAACATGGTAGAATCACCCACATTAAATTCAGACCCCAGTAACCCAAAGAACATGAGAAATAAACTATTTGAGGTAGAAGTTCAATATCTGAGAGCTTAAAAGGAATACATAAACTAATGTGCATGCAAGTGAGCAATGCCCACAACTTTACTGTCAGGTCATCATGTGGTGCAATTGAGTTGAATGAAACTGATTGCTAATTCTTCTGAAAATGACTGGTTATACTATCCTGATTGATTCTACAGCCCTCAGGTTCACTCAAACAGGTGTGCATTTGAATATGAACAATGCTGTCACACGTTCTGTGACAACGACTCAATGATAAGAATTGTGGCACTTACCTCCTGACTACGATTGACTACACCAATGTAGCCAAGGCGAAGAGGAACAACATTGCCAAGCAAAAGGTTGCGAGCATCTGTTCCCCGATCCATAATGTCTAGCTGTAGCGATGCACATGCCAACCCAAAATGAAAGCCCATGCTTTGCAAGAAGGAAGCATCAACTTTCCACTTATTTTACCACCAAATTATTAATTACAGGCATATCCATAGATTGCTGTCTTGCAGTTGGTGAAACTGCGCATTAAAAACTTAAGTAGTTGCAAAAAGGAATTGCCCCTGGTTCTGTCAATGATTGATGAGAATGCTAGTTATGCAGTTGCTAATTCTGTTCTGTCACAAACTCCATATTATCCTCCAGAGCAATTACACAGTCTCCTGTTGCAAATGAGCAGGAATATGGAGGAGAGCTTTTCATAAAAATCCCTGAGCAATTTATAGTTGCAAAAGTTACCTTTGTAATAACACCAATCGTTCGAGATCCTGCACAAAAGAAAACCACCATATATTCTCATATTCTTCTCTACCTCCAATCTCCAGCTCATCTTTTGTGTTTTGTGCTACACCTTAATCAAAATAACCAAATTCCTTGTTTACTTTTGCCACAAAACTAGCAGAGTGACCATCTTTAGCAGGGTTCCAATTATAGATCATGGATCATCCTCCCTTGTGCCAAGAGGAAGGGGTATGACATGCACAATAGACTGAAGACCAAATATACTCATCTGCACACCAAAATTTAACCAGAAAGACAGAACAGATTGCAAAGAGAGGCGAGAGAAAATGCACCATCAGGATCAGCCATCCGTGCCATTTGGAGGGCATCTGAATTGGCAAGGTCTGCATTGGCTGGAGAGACTGCAAGAATGATGCATGTCTCATGTTTGATGTAAGATAGGATCATGGTGCGAACACGAGCTTCGATGTCTGAGGGTTGATCTCCAACAGGTACCTTTGTGATGCCAGGTAAGTCCACCAGTGTTATATTCAACACATTTGGAGAAAAAATCTTCAAGCGGATTTGTCTTTCAGATATCCCTTTGTTCGTCCCAAGTTCTCGATCGGTCTCTGCCTGCACCCACCCCACCAGAAAGCTTTATTCAAGTATAAAATGACAGAACCACAATCTGCTGTAGGGATAAATAAGTTCCATTATTCCCATACAACCTTGGGAAGGCATGGAACTCTCCCACAACCACTGCAATCAGCCCCTTCCATGATGATGACATGTACAACTCATCAGCACCAATTGTAACATGGTTCTTTCTCTTCCAAATTCAGCTAAGAACTTTAATAATGTAATAGGCATGCTTTCTGAGAGTCATCATTGGTGATTCACTGTCCCTTGCACTGTCTAGATTGTGCACATGAACCTCAGAAGCTAGAGCATACCTGAATCTCTTTGCAAATCATTGCAAAATCTGTGAAGCGGCGGCCAGGTATATGTAGAAACTCTCCCCATTCAACAATCTCAGAGCGATCCTCAGACCGCTTCAGTGTCTGCACAAGCTGCAACACCAGAGGTCGCCTTGTGCATATATCTGAGCCTCTTGGTAAGAAGTCACGACCCACTAGAGCCTCCAAAACACTTGATTTCCCACTGCTTTGGCTTCCAACCACCGCAACCTGCAAAGATCTCTCAGCCACAAGCTTGCTATAGTAAAAATCCAGATTGTTATAGTAAAAACCTTGAAAGGAGGCATTCTTGTGCGAATTTCCAATGAACTCTAAGAGGAGGCAACTAAGTTCAGCAGATCCTCTACAAACAAGTCTAAGAAGTCACTTGTTTTGTTCTGCTGGGTTGAGCTCAAAAAGAGAGAAAACCTTGACTCTAGACAAGAACCCCGATGGAGATGACTTTGCAGATATGAGAGAAGGGAGGAAAGCTGGGAATCTCTTCTCAAGAAAAATTCAAGACAAGAAGACCGTTCTCTACCTGTGGCAAGTCGACGGTGGAGGCACTTCCCAGCTGCGAAAAAATGTCTTGAAGCTTGTTGACCAAAGGGATGACAGACTGTCCAAGAAACGCAGCTGGCTGGGGCGAAGGGGAGAGAGGAACGCCTGCTGCCTGAGACCCTGAAACTGTCGATGCCGGCGATGTTAAAGTAGGCTGCGCCATACTTTGAGAAACGTTTTTGCGTGGAGTCGGATTGTGAGTTCTCAGTTTCAACAAAAAAGACTTTTGTCTTCACGCAGAAGCAACACAGTGTTTGTAATTCCCAATCCTGAAACGAACGAATTCCAAAGAAAGAGCGGTGAGTGTAGATATCAAGACCACACGCACAGCAACGACAGAACAAACTTCCTGGTATGATTGCAAGCGGTTTAAATCTCACGGGAGCTCGGTTAGTGGAGATATGGAAGCTGATCGGTGCCAAAAACAAACTGCAAGAAAGCAGGCTTTGGATTACAAATGCAGAAAGAAAGAGACTGGGAAAGCTTGCTTCGTATTTAGAAGACCTGGCAAAGGCGAGGGGATGGTCTGCAATAATATGAGCTACATTTCAACGACGATCATCATGCTCTGGAGAAACTAAGATCTTCTGCTCTCGCTTCAAATTCTCACCAAGTTTAGAAGAACCGGACGGACAGAACTTCTTCTTTTCCACAATTGCTAAAACAAAACACAAGAGCGCCTTGACCGCATCAGCAACAAACAGAGATTCCGCTATCCTAAGAGCCATATCCAATGCATCTCACCATAGCCAAAACATGTACATTCTCCGAGAACATTACAAAAAGAAACTCCACCAAGAAGCAACCTCCAAGGAGCAGACATATGCCGCAAGAAACAACATACAAATCAAGGCTCTTGAAATCTTGAAACAAGTGCCAAAAAAATAGAATAAAGGCTTCATTCTCACTCACATTTTCGCTTGCACATACAGGGGAACAAGACAGTTGAAGTCTCCCAAAGATGATGCTTCCGATCCCTACTGCTGCAGCAACAGCAGCGTGATTTCTGCCATTCCAAAAGTTCACGAACCAAATGAGGACGTCAACGACCGCAACAGCAACACATCAACAAACAGATTCCGCTATCCTGAGAGATTCTAACGCATATCATCCCACCATAGCCAAGCCATGTACTTTCTCCAAGAGCCTGCAAATTCGAAGAGCAAAAAAATACACAAACAAACAAACGAAGGGGGGGGGGAAAAAACGAAAATGAAGCTGTGAGGAGCCTTATATGCCGCAAGAAACAACAACAACAAAGCAAAGGTTTGAGAATGCTTTGAAATATAGAGACTACAAACAGCTAGAGTCATCATGGCTCAATTCTCACTCACATTTTGGTTTGCACAGGGGAAGAAGAACTTGAAGTCCGTTGAAAGTGATTCCGATCCCAGCACCAGCAGCAATCGAAGCGATAATGATGAGAAATTGCGATTGTATCGAACAAGTGCAAGCGCATTTGAAAAGCAAAACAGTCGCAGAAAACAAACAAACCGACCAAAAAAACAAAAAGAGCAAAGCCCGCGGGCTCTCTTGCCCAACGCCTACACGATTTCAAACAACAGCCTCGGAACCAGACCTCACTTCCCGAACCTACTTCAGACCTAATTAGTGGCTTACTAACAAACCCAACCAAATAACTAGTCAAATCAGGGCGCGTAAGTGATTAGTAAATGACTAGTAATTTAGTTAAATTTAGGCTAACTCTTACAAACTAGTTAAATCTAGGTAATTATTAGTACCCTAGTTAAATTTAGGCAACTATTAAATAACTTAGTAAAATCTAAGTCACTCTTCTTAACATAATAAAATTTAGGCAACTCTTAGTACATTCACACTTGCGGTTATCAACGTTGATAAATCGTCATTTTAATAACTTTGTTCATGGTTGCTTAAATTTAAAAGACGACAATTGATGTGTGTATATATATATATATATATGGCATGGCATGTTAACAATGCACTCACCATTAAGTGATAATTTGTTGTTAGTGGAAGCAAAAATTGATAAAATATATTCAAAAATGTAGATTTTTACATGTTACAACATGTTTTCACAATGGTGAACTAGCAAGTTCAAAACCAAAATAATAAATTTAGCTACAACTCCATAGCTCAAAGACAAATTGCACTCCATTGCGCAAGGAAACTATAAAACAAGAATTGAAGCATTCAATTGCAAAGGGAAATTTTATTTCTTCATTATAGAAGGAAGTTTTGAAATAAAAATACTACTACCCCATTGTGGAAGGAAACACCAAAATAGGAATACCACAAGACACTCTACCACAAGAATAGTGTCACAAAAAGACACTCTAAAACAAAAATAACACAATTTTTTTTAAAGATGGCTTCAAAGTTAAGTGCAAGTACATAAGCAAATGCACATCCACCTACAAATATAAATGCACAAGGAGTTGCAAATTCACACATGTATTCTAGAGACAAATCATCCATAAGTCATGGATGAAGTTGTGATGGTGGCGAATTAGTAAAACCAAGTACAGTTCTTTGACAACAACACATGAAGTAATATCATCATGAGGTGTTGGTGTTCGTTGCTTGCAAACATGCATGATACAATATCAAATGCAATTTGTTGATCCAAGATTGTTCATGGTTGTTGTTGTGTAATGCTTGGAGAGAATTGCTAAAGAACTTTTTAAAAACAACCAAAATCAAATTCCAATAAACAATGTCATGTGCAAGGATAAGTGGGATTCATTGAATTCAAGTTTGAAGAACTTGAATATTATCACAAAGGCACAAATAATCATACCTCTTTACGAGATTTTTCATTTTAATGAAGAAATGTTTCCATTTGCCTTGTCAATTCAACAAAGAGTACTATGACTTGATTGATCCCTTTCTAGGGGAAAAAATCATCATTATTCCTCTACATACCAAGGATGTAAATGCTAAAGGATAAGAAACCTATAGCCCACCAAGGCAAGAGAAAGATGATGAAAATGATTACATGCACTCATAGGACAATTACGTAAATCCTCAAGATGCAATTACAAGTAGTCATGGCATTAAAGTTGTTAACAATCAAGGTGCGAGAAATGTTGACATTTGGGAAACAAAAGTTGTAAACAGAAGAGTAGTTAATAGTCATGGCATAAGAACTTTTAATGGTCCATGCATAAAAATTACAAACAAAGTTGCTATAAGTCCATGCACAAAGAATAGCAACTTACATGAACTTATTTGATCAAGAAATGTAGTCATTCCAATTGCCTATCATCAATCTTAGATCTCCAACAACACTTGTATTTAAAAGCATTATAATTTAAAAAAAATGTAGCAACGACGTTGCCCCTACAATTGAGTCTATATGTAAGAATAACAAGGTCATTGTTGAAGTAATATGCAAAATCAACAATGTTTAACTCAAGAT